>JACATO010000989.1:0-600000 GCA_018389105.1 Nautilus pompilius | reverse complement strand
AAAAATCAGCTAAAGACATTGAAATGTTGTTTTTGTTGTTTTCAATTGTCACTAGAACAAAGCTTGTTTCAGAATCTGTTACACACACCTTGATGAAAATCTCAAAGGTTGAAGTAACAAATATCGATTTCTCATGGCTTGTTGGTTTGTTTTGCCTACAGGAAATTGTTGTGACCAGCTAGCAAGCTAGACTTTTGGCCAAATACCTAATTCATGAAAAAACAACAAAAAAGATTAATTTGTAACCAAATGACCCCAGCCCCATTCACTCCAGACCTGAATGCTCACATGTTTATTTTTCTTACCTAAACCACTAGCCGATATGGTATTTTAGAGTTTAAAACAGTTGCTGCCAGTCATTTAAAGCATTAAAATATAAGAGAGTGAGTGTCTGAGGATGATAACAGGCCATCGACAGGCAATCAGATGCTAGTCTTAGTTGATACTAGTGGGGCTACTAAACAGCTGTGGAGAGCAGAGGCAGGAAGAGAAATATTGACCATACCTCCTATAACCACTTCATCAAAGCAAACCCAATGCTCTTGACACCTTCCAAGGCAGGAAGCACCAAAGAGGCCTGAGAAAACCCAGTATAATTGATTTACTTTTGTCAAACCCTGAAATGAGTTTACCTCCAGTATCTCCCCCCAAAAACACACACACACAGTGGTTCCTACCCCCCAAGATAATAAAGCTTTCAGAGTTCACACTCTTGAATCTCCAAGGAGACTCCAAGCAATCCGTGAAAGCTAATTCAGCCTACTAGTGGCTTCATTTAGTTAATTTAAGAATGTGGAAACCCACCATGACTTATAGACAAAATTAAATGATATTTACTGATGTTGATATTTAAATTGGCCACTCTGACACTATTAAATGCCAGTGATCTTAATTTATCCCCATAACTACATAAATGCTGCTAAGAAAACATTTTCATATCAAGCCTTGCAGATATTTTACCAAACATATCTTCTAGTTGCTTTTTTTTTCTTTGAAATACAACAACAAAAAACTGTACAGTATCTTATGACTCTTCTTGATGTAACTTAAATTTTCATCTGAAAACTTATATAATCTTCTATAGTGGTTTATATTCAAGACTACCATTCCGAGCACCCAGTAAACATAACCTGCCAGCCAATCCCAAATGTCTGAAAAATAGCTTTAGTTAAAGTTTGCTTGCTTGTTTTGTGGATACCTATCCATCCAGATACCTGAGATCTGAAGATCTCCCACAGTAGGGAGTCAAAGGGGGAAAGTGTTAGGTATTAGCCTCGGTGAGCGGTGGTCAAGGTACAAACCAATCGAGATTCACTCAAGGAACCTTCACCCTCAAGTACTCAGAAAATCCCTACAAGAATTCTTCATTTTCCAAATGTCACAGAAAATAAAACCACCTGAAGGATGCTCAAGCCCAACCTCTACAGCCAGCTGGAAAAGAAGAGTAAAAAGAAAGAATACTTTGGAGATATGCCAAACTATGTTGGTTCCAAATGAGATTTGAACTCAAGGCCCCCAACTCTAGCAGTCCAGTATCTACTACTGGATCAACGTGATGTCCAGTTTATGTTTAAAGTTAGGGATGTCATAAAAAAAAAAAGATTCCATAACTCTGCCTTTAAAATGAAGTTTTCAGTGACAGAAAGATGCTAGTTGGTGCTTTGGTTGTTAGCAGCTAGGAGCAAAAGTCAAGAACCCAAAGCACAAAAGGTCCATGATCAAGAGAGTTCTATAAAATTTATTTGTGAAAATAAATTAATTTCTTAAACATTAATAATATATTATATCTCCTCCAGAGAGCTCATGTCCATTTTTTAAAAAAATTAAAATAAACTGTAGCACAAAATCAGCCATAATTTTATTTACTATGGCAAATCAGTGATAGCATTTTGGCTGTCTTTTTTTTTTAAAAAAAACTAATAAAATTTTAACGACAGTTAACTATGATGTCAATCATAAAAACAAATTTTTAGCTGGGCCAGACCTTGAATATGCTGTACAGGTGAGGAGACCTTAATTAAGGGTAAATACTGAATTATGAGGAAAACTTTAGCAAGGATTCCCTGGAATGTTTCCATGTTTCAAAAAGAATAGCTGAATGAACAGAAATATCTGATTTACTTAGTTTAGACACTTAAGAGACATCATAGGGCTTTTCAAAAGAAATTAGGTCTTGAGTACATGAACAGAAAAGAAAAAAATTTGCTTGACATCTAAAGTTACCATCACCAGAAGTCATAACCAAGTCAGCTAAAATTTTAACAGACTTGACACTAGGAAGCATTTTTTTTTTTTTTAAATAGAATTAATTAATTAATTGAATGCACTACTAGAAAATGTATTTTAAATCATTTTTAAAAATCTCTTTGCTGGGGGTCTTGAATAAGCCATGATAGATTTATGTCCCCTTGTAGCTAGTAAACTGAACCAGCACTCCACAAATGGCGCCATTTTAATGTGTCAAGGACTTCAAATGAAGCATGCCCTAATATAATTACTAACTATTTCAATGGTTGTCATAATATTAAACAAAAAAATACAGTTAGCAGATGAGATAACAATAAGCTGATTTTGAGTTGTTTTAAGTAAGGTCTATGATTTAGGTGTGTTTACGTTCATACAGTAGGTAGACTGAGTTCTGGAATTATTCAAGAAAACCCATCTTCAGGATTTTGAACATTTTAAACAATTATTACCTAATGTAGTTTACTTCATACAGAACTTTTAGAGAACCCCCCCTTTTTTTTCCCATTTGCAATAAGAAACTATGCAAATGCCATCCTGGTGGTACAAAGAATGCAAACAAAATGAGAGAGAGAGAGAATTTAAAGCTGCTGCTTCTTTAGTGTTTGTATTTAATAAATGGGTGATATCATGGAGAAAAGTTTGCTACTATCAATCAGAAAACTTCATCCTTACACTATCAGCCAAAATGAATGGACTATTAATGATAAGTTTTCATTGCATGGTACTTGAATATGATTACCTACTTGGTTTTCATTCCTAGCTCCTTTTTTTAAAGCAATGGATGACTTCAAAATTTCAAGAGCTTTGTTACTTATGACAAGAAGCAATGAAGGCTGTGACATCCCACAAGTAGCATTTCACTATTTTAAATGTTCTGCCATCGTGATTAATAATATTTAAAAGAAATTATTCTTTGCACAACCAGACTTTTTATTACAGACAGTAGTGCCTTCACAAACTATTGGGACTACAGAAGGTGAAAGTAAACGAGCCCTATTAATTACAGGAAAAACCACTATTCAGACAAACCTGTACTTTGATTCACACAAAATATGCCATCTCTATTCATTAGCATTAGTAGTGTCAGGGTTAGTCCACAAGTGGCAGCAAAGTAGCAAATGAAGTCTGCTGTAAATAGCGTTAAAACACAGAGTTCTTTACAAGAGTGGGAACAAGCACTAAAAACATGTGTGTGTGGCTACAGAATGTGAATGAGAAGCCTAATATCAGTTATACAGTTGTAAATTAGTTTCTGTTACATTTTAAAAGTAAAAACAGTGATGTTTAAAACTGGCCACCAGGCGTTGTGACACCTGATAGCCAGATGAGCGTTTTGGTATTAACACGAAATGTTATATTTTGCATGAATAAAACCACAGGTTTATCCAAATAGGAGTTGGAGGGGGGGAAAAACATGGCCTGCCAATTTATTCCATCTGGCCCTCCACCATGTCAAGGACAAGTAAAAAAAAAAAAAAAAAATGTCAAAAAAAAAACAACCACCATATATAATATATTTTTAATATCATTACTGCATGTTAATAAAGTACCCATCTCTCTGGTGTAGAATGTGTGTGCAACAGACCTCACTGGTGTTCACTCATTTTGATTTGAATACATTACAGTGTTGCTGGGTTTCAAATGAGCCCAACCCACTTCAGCAGCAGCGAGGGGATTGTATTGTAAGCCTATCAACAAAATATTGAAACTAAACAGGTCAGTACTTGTCAGCTTTATAAAAGTTTTAACTAAGCACCATCAATAAGCAATTTGTCTTCTATAAAACATTCTTTTTTCTCATATTCCCACTCTTCACAATTCTTTTTTTCCATATTTAGCCAATATTTTTTTGGATGTGTGTTAGAAGCTAAAATAGTTTTGCTTGTGAATCCCTGACATTTTATATTGTACGTTAATAACCACAAAATATATTGGCACAGTGTTTAAACTAAGGCTGAGAATGCAAGTAGTAGTGAGGGTGTGAGCAACATAAATCAAATGTTGTGACTAGTTATTCCCAGTATCTTAGAGTAAAGCAGGACCAAATACAAATTTATAATTTGTTAAATTTTATTTCAAATAAATGTGAAAAGATAATATTTAATCTAATTCCTACAGGAGTTTATATTAAATTCTGAAACAATGTCAAGGACACAGCCAAGATGGCGATTTACAGCTCATGGAAGAATTGGCATGAATGCAATAAAAGAAAGATATGACCACTAGAAAAGATTTAATGGAGGCTATAAATCAGTGCATGTCAAAATTGAAATTAGAGTAAGACCACTGATGGAAGCCAAAATCTGACAAACCAAACATGTTGGATTACTGAAAACAATTCAAGACCAACTCAGAGAAACAAACCCATAACAGAAAATTATTCTTCAAGGTCCTCTGTAAAAGTTTTCTAAAACTAAGCAATGTCATGGACACCATTATGAAGTTGGTCAACTTTATTCAATTAAAAGGATCAAACCACACGCAATATGTAATTTTGCTTGCAAAATCTGAATCTGAGCATATGGTTGTTATGTATCAAACCGAAATAAGATGGCTGGCTAAGTTTGGGTGGACTTTTGAAAGAGCATGGGAAGTGAGAGCAGAATTCTTTGTTTTTGAAATGAAAGCTAAATTTCATATTTTCCACAGTTGAACAAAGCAGATTAGCTCCTATTTTAGGAATTTGTTGTTGATATCATGGACCAGCTAAAGAAAATGAATTGAATACTGTGAGGCAAGGAGCTATTTTGTTCATGATTTGCATTTCAATATCAGGTCAGTTATAACAAAGGTACTATTTTTTGTCCATCAAATAGAAAAAAAAAAAGTTCACCCATTTTCCAATTTTCGGCCTTTGATAAAAAAAAACAATAAAGTGGTCACTATTCAATTTGCATGTAGAAATTTTCCACCAAATGAAGGATTATAGAATAAGAAAAATCACCTGTCGTCGGCATCCTTACAGTTCACATTTGTTGTTGTTGTTACTGCTCTTCCATGTGGCCTCCAACTTAAGCTTATCGACCTGCAAGATGACGCATTGATGGAGCAGCAATTCAAATCTGTGCCTTTCCTGAATTTTATGTGCCTCTCCATGAATGGAACTTTCTAAAGATCAAGGTTCACTCCCGGAAGATGCTTGCGCTATTTGGATCAAAATGCATATGCAAGCAGATATTTTCAGTGATGAAATTCAATAAAGTCAGTCATAGATATTCTATGAGTAATGATCACCTTGCATCAGTGCTCTACATTGCAACAACAGAAACAAAGCCCTAGTCCAATTCCCTGATTCGTGCACATCAGAGGCTTCATCCTTCTTATTTAGTCGATTTTCTGTTTTTCTTCAACCCAATTTTCATTATACAAATGTACAACTAATTTTAAATACTACGCGATCTCTCCTATACACAATGCTGAAAAAAGAATAAAAACGAAAATTAATTTCCACAGTGATACTGAAACAGTGAGTATCAGATGTTTGGTTATTAGTGTGTGATTTGTTTCTTATCTGCCACTGTTAAAGTGATATCTTTTGAGAGTATATACAGAAAGGTTTTACAAAATTTTAAGGCAGTAGTTGAGTAACCGGTGTTGATAAACCTCACCTCAGCCACTGATGTTGAGGAAACCTGTTTCCCATCAGTGGCATGTTTTAAAAAGTGCTGCTGCCCAATAGGTCTGGAAATGGCACAAAGGAATTTTTACACAATAGATGCCACGACAAATTTGATGATAGTCAACACCGTTCATCTTATACATATAACCCCCTAACCAAAACTTGTTAAGTGCCCCCTCAGCCAAATAAATACCTACCCCTGATCCAAAACAGTGGCCTTCCTGCAGATATTTAGGGCTCACTGATTTACGTACAAAGTTCGTATTACTGTTGCTTTGTCGATTGAATTTGCATACACCCATCCTGGAGATTCTTTGTTTATTTCTCAGGAAATAAATGATAAATGTAATGAATGCTATTATTAGCAAATGAGTGACCCTAGAGGAGAAACTAGTAATTCAAAATACCTACTTGACATGAAAAGGGACCAAGAACAAAGATGCCAGTGTAAAACCTAATGTCCCACCTGCTCCCTCTCACATGCTTCTATTCTTTTTTTTTTACCTAGAGAAAATATGGATGATTCAAAAGAAAAAGTTACCAATTTCTGTCAAAGTGAGAACTTGCCCTGGGAGATGCAATAAGTATAGAAATCCAAAACAAATACTGACAACTGTTAAAAAAAAAAAAAGAATGAGCAGAGGAGGTTGTTACAAAATTTTGCCAATGGGGACAGAGGAGAGGAAATTGAAAAGCAAATTTCTGCCTATTGGTCATTCTAGGGCTTTCATGGCATCATAAATTTTCCCACTAGATCCCATGGTAAAGTGAGTGTTCTATTAGTTTATATTTACTTTTTTAGATCATCATTACAATATTTTCTATGCATAGAATAAAGATTTTCATTATTGGTCAATGTTCTCAATTCCACTGTATTATTTAAAGCCAGGAAAATGTTGGCTGTATGGAATATTAAAAATTGCAGTTTAGAAATGAGCCAGGGATTTAAAGGTTAACAACATCAGGATTTTGGCCAAAAGTCCTGCGATGATTTTTTTGAAAAGAGAAAAAAATCATAAAATAATGGAATTGTTGTTTATTAGGCACCCGAAACTGCCGTTGAATGATCTGTTCCTTTACTTATTAAATAATTTTTCTTTTCTTTCTTTCCTCCACCACAGATTTTGCACTACGACCATTTAGTGCTCTGAAATCATTAGTGCATTTTTAAAATTTCTTTCGTTTTTCTTTTTGTATATTTAGTCGTGTGACCTGGAGAGGTTGTAAAAACACCCTAGACACATCTATCGAGGGGCAGCCTGTGGGTCAGGGGACAAGAGAAGTGGGGTGGTGTGGTATTTAGTTCAGTTATTTTTGGTTGGAAATAGTGGCATGCAAGGAACTTCGTTTAGGTACGTACTTTGTTGCCACCACTCCTATGTTTATTTTCTGGTTAAATTCTTTAACTTTCTCATACTAAACTTGATGAAAGTAAAGAATATAAACAATAAATAATGAAAAACAAACTCTTTTTTGTGTATGTTGATTAACAATAAGATATCCATACACAAAAAAGGGGGTCTAAAATCCCGAGATCTGCTTCTATGTATGTATGTACTAGCTTTGTCAAAGCAATAACAAAAGTGTACATCCTGGTACTTTAGGGATATTTCACTTTTCTATTTAAAAAAATTCGCACTTTTATTTCATCATATCAAACAATTACAAGATTTTACTAATTTACTTAATTTTTAAATTTTATATAACCTGCCTTTAGACATTCTGATAATTACTATTATTTCTGTGCGTTCTATTACAATGGACATTAACCCTCACAACCCTGAGAAGCTCTCTTATTTGTGCCAAACAGAGCTACATTGCTTTCCTATAATTCTACAAAGACATTTTTTAAACCCATTATATAATATTGAAATTACCTGGACTATGAATTTAAAAAAAGATATTTGAACAAGGAATAAACACCATATGATTTTTTTCTATACATTTTTTTACAATCACTAAGCTGTTTCTTTTCTAAAATCTAAGAGCAATTATCTTATAGCTTCAATGTTCTACATTAAAGAAAAATAAACCTCATGCATCATTATTTAGCAGGTAATCCTCCTCCTTATATAAAGACCCTGGTCTTTCAAACCAACTATCAAAGCATTTTTTCAGTGGTGCTAATTTTAACAGTTTTACTTGACAGACCATGTTCTACGCATTCACTATTCCATTACTTAAACAGTACTTATGGGTATCCAGCATGCTGGGATGTTTATAAAGGTTTAGTGCAATACTTTCATGAAGACTAAGTTATTCACATCCTGCTCAAATTGTTGTTTTCTATTATGTAACCCTAATGTGTAGCATAAGCCAAGTTTAAAAGAAAACAAAACAAGTAAAATTAAATTTACTATTTGGATATTTACAGTATATGAAATAACTATGGAAACATACAAGATATGTGCAACCAAGAGACATATATAATACATAAACAATGCATTATTATAGAAAATATACAAAACAAAATAAACACATTGTATGGTGCATTAGTATTTGGTAAGTAAACCTTTTATCTTATGATGCCTTGTTTTCATGCTCCCATACCAATTGTAATTATAATTATAATGTATGACTATGAAATGTTGTTCCACATGTCCCTCAGAACTTTCCACAATCTATCTAAAGTATTTGGCTGCCATTAACTTTCTCAATAACCATACACTCCATATAGCCTCAAAGATGTATATATCAAGATTTTTTTGTGGACCAGGGAATCTTTGTGAGTGTTCCATCAGCCTCTTTAAATTCCAGATAGTGACCCAAAGCATATAGCCAATGTGGTGAAAAACTGTCATGTTTGATGATGAATACCCTGCCCAATGAGATGCCTTCCTAAGGGAATGGCATGATGGATGAGAACCTGCTTGTACCTTTCAACTATTAGCATACCTTTGATTTTATGCAAAGTTTCTGTACTCTGACTACTATACCATTCCCAAATCCAAATTCAAACAAAGTACCATTGATTATTGTCAGATGTTTCAAACTTTGATTCATCTGTAAAGAGCACCTTCAAAGTCTGGAGATCCAAATGTTTCATTTCTGCTGCTCATTTCAACCTTGCCATTTTTTGGTTTTGCTCAGCAAATGCTTTTGGGGCAGCTACACATCCAATGAAACATTATGCGCCAATGTGTACCTCACTGTTCTTGAAGAAATGCTAACACCCATACTTGTAGCTAGATCATGAGATCTCTACTGATTTGTCATCTATCATGTAGAGAACATACCCTGGGGTACTTATCCCTTTTGGAGAGTTTGGTCTTTCTTCCTCAACCATGTCTATTGTAGTCAACAGTTCCACTTGCATACAACTGAAACATGATGTCCAGCTGCAATTTTCTGCATAAAGCTACAATTTTAATATAATTGTTGTGTGAAATTTTCTTCCTACAAACACACAGTATTTTACACACTATGATAATATTACTGCCTACACTTTTATAGTCTTTCTGTAGGTATGGCATTCATTTTTACAAATGAAGTGTGATACTATCACATAATTTATTTTATACCCAGGTTTTCCTATTTCCATAATTATTCCCAATACTGTATGTGTTAATAGAATGAGGGCACATTATAGATTGAACACATTTATAATGATAACAAACATGTCAGCCAGTGGGCTAGTGGTTAAGCTACTAGCGCACCCTGACTAAAAGCCAGAGTTCAAGTTCTGATCAGCACAGATTGGTTTAGCAAACTTCTCTGGCATGATATTTTCTCTCTTCTCTATCAACCAGCCACTTTGGTTTCCTACAAGTATTCCAGTTGCCTCCCACATCTAAAAAATGAAAAGTTCCAGTAGAAACGTTTGATAGGTTAGTTTGGCAGAAAAAAAGTACCGGTGACACTTACCATCTTGGAAGAACCCGACCACTCAAGTAACCACTATTCATGGTCCAGAACGAAATACTGGCAAGATATGTTCACAATGGCTCATAAAGAGCTATGCCAATTACAGACAGACAAACAGATAATGGTAAACAACATGTATATTTAGCCAATTCCCACATTACAACACATTAAAATTTCAAGTTTTAAAATTATAAGAGATCTTATTTCGTTTAACCAATAATACAATCACTTCCCTACTACTACAAATAATAATAATAATGAATAAAAGGAAAAGAGAGAATTAATGTTATTGATCAGGTTGGATGTTGTATGACTTCAATGACATCAAAGTCAAAATGGGAGCTTCTCCATTTCCTCTGCAGTAAACACTGATTCCAAGCATGCCTTTTATCATTCATATGTCCCTCACTAGCTGACAAGGCTGATATTGCCAAATGACAACCAAGCATATCTACTTAAAGCTAAAGTATACATATAAATCAAATTTGATGCACATAAAAGCCCACTTGGCCTTCACCTCAAAAACGAACAACAATTAAAGGCAGCCAAAAGAAGAAACAAAACAGATTTACAGAGCAATTAATTCTTCTAAAAAAAAAAAAGAAGCTTTATATTACAACTTTAAAGCTTCCTTGTAGACACAAATGCACTCTGTTTTACTTACTGCATATGTTTCAGGCTCTTGATCACAGGCATGCAAATTCTGAAGCTTGTACTGCCATGGGTAATGTTTCTAGACTTTTCACTGAGTACAATAGTGTTTTTGTAAGATCTATATCAGCAAAGGAAGCAGTTTCCAGCCATCATAATACCATGTCAGAATGACCCACCAAAAAAAAAAAGAGAGTCCACAAGAATACATTATCTTCATGAAAGTGATTAGTACCACATCATCTAAGCCATGGTTGATGAAGTATGTGGTTCATTACATTCAGCTTTTGTGTAGAAAATTTTTCATCCAGTAGAGGCCACCACTGATATATAAAAGATACCTGACTGGAGTCGTGTCTGTACTCATATGGCTTTGGTTAAGTACCAAACTGCCATAAATCAGTTTGTTTGTTTTTTTCAAAGTCAAACTAGTAAAAGAGATATTAGGTTAAACTTCAGAGCTTTGGTACACTTCTACTATCCCAAAATCTACTTGTTTATCAAACTATTTTCCATATTAGGCGATGAGCAAGGAAAAAAAAGATAAGACTCCAAGTCAATGGCAATGCTAAGTTTAAGATGCAGTGCTGGCATTAGTGAAGAGAGTAGCAAACCTAGAATTTATTAGTTTACTTCCAATTATTACATTTAGTCAAAATTGCCAACCCTAACAAACTGGTAAACTTATCAAAACCGAAGAGAAAGAAAAAGAAAATACATGAAATAAACATGGCAGAATCTTTTTCAAAAACCAGCTCTTATCAGTAAGTTAGATTTTGTCTGCTGTCTGGAGCTTTTTTTCTGAATTCAATAGTTTTCACCAGGTAAGACTGTCAGTTAATTATTAATTTATATGGACTCCGCTACATAGAAACAATGGGGAAGAAAGAGAAATAATTGATGAGAGTGAAGAAAATTCTAAGAATGTATTGAAACAAACTAATATTACTTAACTGTTCAGAAAATACAGGAGGACATGCATCACGTAGAAACAGAATAATAAACAGGTATCAAGGAACAAATGAAAAAGTTGCATTAAATCTCCTGATATTAGAGAATACTTTCTGTACCGCTAAAGCAAAGTTATCAATAGGTGCTACTGGGTTTTAAGTTACCTATGTCAATAGGCCACAATTTAAAAATTTTTTGCTAACATTTCTTTTCAAATTATGAAGTCAGCAGCTCTACAAATTTGGAAATTAATTAGAGCAATGTACCCATATTAAACAGCTTTAAATTTGTTCTCCACTAATAGGTTGTTTCATTTCCTATTATGCAAATAAAACTGACAGTTCACTTCCACATTGTCAGGAAAATCTGTATGCTAACTATAAGAAATGCCCATTCTGTGAAATCTTCTATCAGAAAATAATTTATTTGCTTTAAAATATATGCTTTTTAACTGAAAACAACAGAAAAACTAAAATACAGTTCCAGTTGAGGGAAAAAAAAATTCCAAATAAGTTCTAACTTTATTCTTAGCAAAAACAGTATCTGTGACCAAACAATCTCACAAAGATCCTTCTTCACTTTTTGCCAAAAGACACTAGGCCACACATCTTATACTCATTTAAAAAGTGAATTAAAATTCTTCAAACAAAATAAAAGCCAAGGATGTGTGCACAATATATATGCTAGATATAACTTTAATTATTTAAAATAAATGTCTAGTGGTGAAGTGGTGAAGTAGAAATTAATATTACTGGTAAAAAACAAAAGTTAATTTGAAGTAAAATTTAATCCATTATTATTATGTAGTAAAAATTAGTACTATGGTATAAGGAAGTAGCAAAGATAATATTAGACTACACAAAGTAAAATTTCATACCAGACAATTATTATGTAGTAAGAGTTTATAATAAACAATTAGTAAAAAGTAAAAGTTAATATTAGATTAGTATAGACTGAAAATTAAAACAGGCTACTTACTATTATATAGCAAGACTTTACTAGAGGCAATCAGTGCTAATTGTTACAGGGCTAGATGCATAAATAACCTTGGGTCATAGGATATTATGTTTATTATAGCTTCATGTATACATTTAATTAAGAGTGTATGATGCTGTAACAACTATCCCCAGTCTCCCCTATTATATGACTAGTAATACTATTATTAGAAAAGCCATTTTAAATATCTTTTTGGTACTTGCATAGTATTTCATGGTAATAGTATAATCTTTAAACAAGAATAAAAACTCATTTGTAATAAAGCTGTGCTTTCGTTTAGTTTTTCTCTGTCATTGAGAAGTTCACGATATTGTTCCTAAAAGTTTATAGATCCACTATCTGCTGATTAATCTATCATTCCAATGCACTGAAACTTGCGAACAATCTAAATTCCATAAACAAGAATATGCTAGGTGGATGTGTAAGCCAAATTAAAGATGCTATCAATTTTAATACTTCACAATCACACTTTTCTCTAAGATTGGATGTTTCTTACAAACGTTTAAACAAAATCTTTCTTTCCACTAAATACAGATGAAATCAGGAAATCTGATTGAAAACCACAATGTAACGAATAAAACAAACATACAGATAGATTGACTCCTCTTAGCTCTAACATTAAAAATGTGGTAAATCTTTCTGATAAAACTTTAACAACAACATCATAAAGAACTGTCCATCCATAACAAAGCTCTGAGATTTTTCTGTAAATCTAAGACCTTTACCAAATCTAGACATTTAGCAACAATGAGGCTGTCTTGACTGGCATGGAAATTAATACCAGAACAACTTAAGTTTGTCACAAATCAGAATTACTTCTCTCTAACTTATCCAAAGATGAACATACAGACATTAAACAACTGAAATCTAAATTCAGCAATGTGATAATTCCAGCTGATAAAGAAAATTCCACCAATGTTCTAAACAGAATAGACTACAAAATTAAAATCAGTTCATTGTTGGATTTTCGTGCTTATAAACAAGAAAACCAAGGCTGACTCGTGCTTTCAAGAGGTTAGCATCAAAATCACTAAAAAGCTTAAAAAGCAAAGAGAGACCCATTGATGAATTTAATCCACATCATTTTACAGCACAAAGGTTAAAGCTGTTGTACCATTCAGCCCCGTTTTCAGTAATATTGATTTACTACTTCAACTCGCAAAATATATTTGGGTTCAATCATCTCTCCTCTTGTTGGCCAGTCTTTTGTAAAGAATTCATTTTACTTTAAATACAAAATTGAACAAGATAGTTACATTCTTCAGAAAAGCTTTTTGAGTTTCGATGTTATCTTTGTTCACTAAAATTCCAAGTGATGAAACCACTTAAGTTCTTTTTAAAAGGTTATCATGTGATAATAAACTGTACCTAAAAAAACATCTCTCTCCTAAACACATTACAAATTTAATTCACCTTTTGTTCTCACATTTGTACCTCATTTGGAACACTTGGTTCTGCCTAAAGAAAGGAGTAGCAGTCATGAATTCATCTCTATCACCAATATTAGCCTATTTTTTTTTAAAAAGCTACTTATAGATTCCACTTTAAACCCAAACTTTATATGCTGATGATACTTTTGTTGTATGGCTACACAATAATGATTCTCACAGTAGTTTCTCTCTCATCTTAATCTCATACAATTTACCACAGGGAAAGATATCAGTAACTTGCTTTCTTTTCTGGATGTGCAAATTACAAAACTTCTCAAGATTTTTTTTGTAGAAACTAACAGACTGTGAGAAAGATACCCACATAATTATTTAGATTTTCAAAGCAATCACTCTCTTGCTTGGATTACTGTGCTCTAACCTTAATGAACCTTTCAAATTTGAGAATGATGATTTTGTATTCTTATTCTGATAAAATTATTAACAGACCTTTAACTGAAGTTAAATCATGCTCTTTTATTCTATTAATTAATGATAAAAATCTCTAGAATTCTAAATAAACCAAACATTAGTGCTTTCTTTCCTACAAAATACCCAAAGTGTGCAATCTCAGCTTGTATGTGTAAAAAAGATCATATAGATACCAAATGTATAGCTGATAGTTATTTACATTCCAGACTGTTGTGAACAAGTCTGCATTAGTCAAAAAATGTCCTTTAACCATTTGAGGAAAACACCTGTATAGTAATTGGAAACCTTGAAAACATACATACAGAAGTCAAATTCTCATTTCCCATATAAGATAATGTTAATAACAGAAAGGAGAATGTTAGAATTGACAATATTTGTTTTTCTTTTTTAAAACTAAATACAAAGCTACAAATAAGCTTAATGATGTTTTATTTTCCTATTTAACGATTATACTAGTGTTTTAAATATGTTTTATGTGCTTAGATATAATTCCAGTTTCTTTGTTAAAGAAAATGTCTATACTTTTCAATTATACAGGTGAGTGCATCTAGTTAAGTAATTTAAAACAAGATCTGTACAGTGAATTTGGCAATACGTTCAGTTAACTATAGTGTCTGTATGCTGAACAAATGGGATGAGGAAATTAATAGCAATACATATAGTTTTTTGTATGCATAAAACCAATTATAAATTTTTTAATTAATTAATTATTCAAACATTCTGAGAGTATAACCTCTAAGTTATTAAAATAAGTAAAAGAAAGAATTAAATGAATCTGTATATCAAAATGTTCCCATAAATGCTCAGCCGCATTAATATTAAGGTTGCCCAGGGGAACAACCATAGTTCATTCCATGATTTCCAAGTTATAGTGGTTTTACCCCATACCACAACAAGTCTCCAAACCTGCTGTGATGGCAGCTAATCACACCCAGTGGTCAAAGAATAACCTTTTTCCAGACTCATGCATCCAGAGGATGTAAACTGGTGTGGGTCTGACTTGTATCTGGAGACTGGAAACTGCCAATATGGATATTGCACCAGGACCATTATTAATATCATGTTGTCGATGGCTTCGCTTTACTAACAACTAGCATACACAAGTATGCAGGAACCATGGCGCAATGAATCAGCTCACTGCTTCTGATGCTGCATCAGTTAAAAAACGGGGGGAGGGAGGGGGTTGTCACTGCAGGTGGAAAACACATCGGTGTGCAGTGGCTACACCATCCTCTCCCTAAATGGATAAGTTATTAATTCCCGACACCTAGAAACAGTAAAAGGTAGATGGCAATATGGCGCCTAGACCGACACAGAGTTGGATCGGCCAATTAATTTCTCGACTCCCTCAGCAGCCTATGTTATAGCAGCGACGCCATTTGGATCTGAAAATCATGCGGACAAACTCAACTTTTCTGTCTGTGCTGATGTTCCAATTATTATTGCAGGGATCTGTAACTATTACTTTTCAGAACATGAAAAACAAAGACAAAGTTGGTAAGAAGGAAAAAAAACATCAATCAATGCAACAACAAAAAAACGAAAAAAAAATGAAATAGTTTCCTACAAAAAAAAAAAAATCAAAGATTTCTCTAAATTGAAAAATAAATAAATTACAGAAAATATAATTAAATATTTTATTTAACTTTAAAAATATTTATTAAATTAGCAAATCAAAAGAAGTTCACTTTCGCATGTGATAAAACAAACAAAAAAGGAGAAAATTAGAAAATTTTGGTGAATAATATCCATTAGGGGTTTTGTAAAAAAAAAAAAAAAATATGTATAATTTTTTTTAAAAAGAAATAATAATAATAATAATAATAAATAAATAAAAGGAATTAATTTTAAAAAAAACAACCAAAAAAAAATTGATTAAAAAGATCACTAGTGAATAAGATTTTTAAACAGCTTCAAACCTGCCAAAAAAAAAATATCTCTCATTAAAGAGGAATGCATTTTAAAGCTGTATTACCAACCTTTAAAAACCTTTATCATCTTGAAATATTACACCATTTCCTTTATAAAAAGGGGCACAAAGCAGGGCATTCTTCAATTCTGTAAAATCAAAAGCCACCGCACTGTAATAAAATAAGCAACACGACCACCACAGATTTAGAAAAGAATGATGGAGTCGCCTTCATGTGGTAGAACCATTTCTGATGATGCAATGCGTCTTAGAACAAAAATTGTATTTTTTTATTTCTATTTATAATTTAAATAATTCGCTGAGTTGTGAAATATATTTAAAGCACACATACTGCTCAATGTCCATATAATGCACCCAACCATAGAGTCTTCTCTCAAAATACATAAGGTATCATTTCTCTTCCTGTTAACAGAAGCAAGTCATTACCAGGGATGTTCAAATGTAACCCAGCTGAAAACAGAATTTCCATAATTATATCCGGCTCAGTTTTATTTGACTGTCCCTAGTATATCAGTCATCTGTAGAAAAACTTTTTTTAGATTAACCTTTATCGAAAAATATCATAACATTTTTTCTTGTTCTTGTTGCTCTTCCATCTTTTGCAGCCACCTGGCAATTCATCCAAAGATCAAACCCTCCTTCAGAAGTTTTAAACTCCCCCTCCCTTCAAATAAAAAGCTAAGCATAAAAAAAAGTCTTCAAAAACGGTCTGGTTTCTCAAACATCGCTCTTATTGCAGCATCCAAACAAAGCAAACCAGAAATACACTTATGGTAGCAACTAAAGAAAGTCACAGTATAGAGAAAGAAAAAAAGAAAAAAGCATCATTTCACCATGTAATTACCATCAGTTAGACAGTTTAAACTACCACTGTCATATTATTTCTAATATAATAAATCACTGTTCTTCTTTCCACATTCACATCTTATACATTTCTATAGTAAACTTACCTTTTTTTCTGCCCAGGCCTGAATTTGACAAGGCCATACTTTTTCCACCTCTAACTATTTTACATCATCATTGAATATTGTTTGGTAAAAATGTTTTCTTTACAAGTTTTCTTATAAAACTCGCTTTTACAAAATTTTTAAGATACTTACAAACTATAGATATTTTTTTTTTAGTGTAAGGACTGAATAAATAGTCATTTTTCATCAGATCATGTACATCTTTTATCTTTCAGTAAACATTATGCGAATCCCTTCTTCATCAGTAAATGTCTTATAAAATCCATGTTTCTAGGTAAGTACCAGTAAATATCATGGAAAGATTAACTCTACAAGTCTTCACTAGACTAGTAAATACGAAATCCCGCCAGTTGTTAATTATGACCATTATAAATAAGTGTAGATCATACACCTGACAAAATTGTAATTTGTAACCAGTTAAATAGAAAATTCAGCCCAAAAAGCAGGAATTCTTAGATGAGAAACATCTGAGAGTTTTCAATAAGCAGTCACCCAACACTGAAACACTGCAAGAGCAGAATTTCCCATAAACATGATATATAATTAAATTTCCTTCAAGTTTGCTTCTTCCTACATTTTATTAAAACACCAACAGCTGAAAACATTTTCTTACTAATGCTTCTCAGAAAGAAAGAAAAAAATATAAATCAAACAAACAAACAAACAAAAAAATCAAAAAATAAATTCTTATTCCATGTTTTTGATAGGAGATTGTTAAAAGTATCAATTATGGTTTCACCTAAAAGTCCGGCTCCTAGAGAATCAATCCACAGCACGTACAAGACAATGATTTTTAATCATGCACTCTGTAAATATGATTACTTTCATGCAACCTACTTGGTCTTGTGCCTACTCTGATCATCATGAAAGATGATATTTACTCATCAATTCATTTGGTGCCCAATCTAGACAACAGAAAAGGGAGAACCCACAGAATATGAACTATAAGAAAACTTCATACTTAATGGGAGAAGCAACAGTTTCCTCAAATTAGCATAAATTCTTATAGCTGATGCCACTGAAAGCAGAAAAATACTCAGTGTAAGAATGTAAAAACTGAAAAATTTCAATGACAGCACCAAAAGGAAGTGAACAACTGAACAAAATCTTACTCATTTGAATTAAAAACTTAACAACTAAGAAAGAACAAATTCATCCACCCGGTGTTTCCAAACTTAGTGGTTAGCGAGGAAATAAGACAAGACAAGCAAAAATAGTGGACACTGGAAAGCTGATGATTATTATACTCAAGTTTATTCTATTTAATAAAGTAAGATTTTGCTGACTAGAATTTAAAATTTATTGGCTCACTTACATCCTAAGTGAATAACTATAACCAAGAATATTAATACAAGCAAGTATGGCAATATGACCAACTTATTTTTAAGTTGATTAAGGAATCCAGCACCAGTAAACTAATTACCAACTCTCTATTATCGCCCTGATACATTCTCCCAAGAAGTCATCCATGAAATAATGCGTGTGAACATAAAAAAAAAAATTCCGAGTTATCCATTATCTATATTCGACGATTTGCTGGAATATCAGCATGGCTGGATATTAAAAAGAAAAGAAAATACTATCAGCAAAAGAATAATAAAAGTGTAAAGCAGTTTAAAATCAAATTGACTGGGATTCCTTCTTGGGATCCTTGCCTAAGCCATAGTGGCTACCCAACTGCCCTGTAATGAGCAAACTTACCAAAATCTTTAAAGCCATTCTTCCCTTTGGCCTCATTTTTACATACCTACTGATACACCAACTTAAAGTTATAGGCCTTATGGATATGAATTAAATCTAGACAGAGATAATCCAAAAAGTGAGTGATTCACTAGAAATGTTCAAATGAAACCTGAAGATGGAGTTTCATTTTAACACCCCTAGTATTTAGAATCCTAAATCTGTTTATAGCTATAGATAGCATGCTGCCTGGAAGCTTTTAACATTTACATAAAGTCCTTTCTGCCCTAAATTTTGTCTAGTCTAGTTTTTTAAAAATGTTTAGACGTGTAGTTTCCACTAAAATTAAGAATTTTAGTACGGATTTCCCTGCTAACGTCAGAAGCGATCAAGCCCCTTGTGGCACAATAGGAAAAAAAGGTCTAGTGGATAACTGCTGCATTATGCTACTTTACCAGGATTGTCTCCTTGTTAAAAGGTTGTCTCCATTGTAGACTGGTGTGTGACAACATGCACATCTAAATAAAAAACCCACCAAAACCAAAAGTTTGAGAGTCTTCCATGCTGTTTGATTTTATTTTAATCAACTAAAAACTTCATTATAATAATGTAAGAAACCCAAAAAGAAAAAAAAACATCTGGAGTGACTTAAATGCTTGGTAGGTAACCAAAATTTCTTTACTAGCAAATCTAAAAATATTACAATAAAAACAGGTCATACATGCTGCACAGAACTGACTAAATACTTGGGAGTTCCTCAATAGTCAGAGCTGAACAATACCAAAACCATCAGAACTCTTCTGATAAATAGTGGGAGAGAAGACTAGAATGGCCAGAGGGAAGCCTATGTAGCGAGCCAGTACAAAAGAATGAAATTATCCAGATAGCCATCTGTACCCCAAACACAGTAACAGATAGAGCAAAGCTATCAGGGAAAGGCAGGTGTTATAATGGTTAAGTTTGTAAAAGAAAAAAATCTGCTACACAAAAATGGGTTGAAACCAAAAATTCAGAATGTATTTTGACATTGTGCAACAATGTGAGTAAACAGCTAATAAATTTAACTGTTACTGATGGACACTTCTTTCTCCTGACATTTTGTGCTTGTTTTCTTGTCCTTCATGTTTAAACAAAGGATTTCTTTGAAGTAAATGTCAATGAGCAATATGCATTCAACTAATGTGTATAGCAGCTTTAGATAGTGGGGGGAAAAAAGAAGAAATATTTTGGAAGCTTATTCTTTGTACAACATACTTTCATAATTAAAATTTTCAAAAATAAATAAAACCAGGCAAATTATAATTTCAGCATTACAACTGTGTGTGTGTGTGGTGTGTGTGTGTGTGTACATATATATATATATATATATTTTTTTAAAATGTTATTATTTATGGAAATTTAAAAAATAACACCACCTCAGCAATAAGGTAAAAAACTGAAATGTAACATTATTTATTTAATCTTTCCTTGCACAGCTTAAAATCTTTCTCAAAACTAAGCATCTTCCATATGTTTATTACATTTCAGTGAAGAAATGGACCATGATTCCTGACAGCCCTTGGTGAGAGTTCCATGAAAGAAGAACATGACTTGTCTGCCCTTTCTGGATGCTCTTACAGGACCGAAATAAAACAGACTATCTCCAATCACCTGCAGAAAAGCACGCACACTGATCAATAGCTGCAGCACAGCTCTCATTACCCATCATCAGCTGAACGTGGCTTGGCTAAGAATTTGGTTGACAGGGCCAGATAAGTACATAAATATGGCATTTCTCCCATTAATATCAGCTTTTAATAATCTAATAGGTGTTTAAGCAATGCTTAGAATGGAGAAAGAAAGAAACGGAATTTAAACAGCTTAGGGAGAGAGAAAACTTAGACTACGCACTGACATTTTACAACAAGTGTAAGGATTAGTAAAATCTGAGATATGATATGGTGGCTAAATAAAAATAACAATGATAAAACTTTCGTTAACACTGTTTTTTATTGCTTTGTCTACCTGTATTAAATAATATTTTTGTTAATTATTATTTTTCTTTTTTTTTTGTCATTTTTTATCTCCAGCTAAGCTATGGTTGCTCATTTGGATCATAAATGGTTAGTCCATGTATGTACCAAAGATGTTTTAATCAGATAACGAATGAACGACAAACAGGTTCAAATCAGCCACAATTTGAGAGAAATATATGACGACTAATAAATGTCAAGCCTAGTTAGAATTTTCATAATTAAATACACTCAGTTCAGCTCTCACAGAATATACAATACAGGTAGAAGAAGTTAAGGCTAAATTATAATTTACAAAAAGAATCTAATGCCAAAAATGTAGGCACCCAATCATTAAAGGCAAATATGACCTCACCCACAGAACTGTAAAGGCAAGAATCTATTCTCCCATAGGCATGTGATGGTAAGAACTGACCTGTTCTCAAGCATATAAAGCAAGAATCCACTTTCCTATAATCATATACAATCTAAATTCACTTGCTCTCAATGCATATTTCTTGATAAAATTTTCTTTTCCCCAGTAGGAGGAGAGCAAAGGTGGAGTTCTTTGAAACAAGTTTGTGAAATAAAATTATTTTGAAAAAATTTATTAATAATAATAATAATTTCAGTATGTCTTTCTGTTGTAGTTTTTTTTTAACTTGAAAAAATCTAAGAGTTTCTAAATTTAATTAGCAGATGAGCAGCCGATAACAGGATTTTTTTTTTAAAAATTTTTGATATGCGAAATAATTATGTACATGCACAGTAATACATGAATATGCCCACTGTCAGAATCAAAGTAAAAAGCTCAAGAATACTAAACAAAAAAACATCACTGTTTTATTATTAAACCTTTAAAAGCCACACCAAATTCAAAGGTTTCCAGAAAAACCTGTCCTTTCTAAGCACAAAGGGTATGTATAAAGAAAACCAGCAAGCTAAGTGCATGAAATCTTTGTGGATGATCATAATTGAGTTAATTGTGAGATGCATAACTTTCAAACAGAAAACAACTCATTAAATTTCAATTAAAAGATATGTTACTTCTTAAACAATATATATATATATACCAAATGGGGCCCGACAGTTTGTAACTTACACATGAATTAACTAAATTTCCTTCTAATTATTAAATTTAACAATCTGTGTATTAATCATTTCTCTATGCAACTATCAAATAGAATAACGATTACCAATATCTTATTCTTTATACGTTCAATTTAAGACCAAAGCTGTCATGATTAATAGTCTAACATGATAAAAATCATTCAATATGGCTACGATCTAGCTGCGTCTACACTTCTTTGTGAAAGGTCATTGCCACTAATTCTTATCATGCTAATCGTTTGATGTTGACATTTAAATGGCAATCTAGTGCTCTTTAGAAATGCTGAGTTGCTGAAGGAAACCGCACAGTAGTATTAGATTATCATATCGCAGCAGAGCTGCTGTTGATGAATGGAGACGGCCAATATGAAAGCAGTTTTAAGCAACTATTAGATTATCATATCACAGCTGGGGTTCTACTGGTATGAGAGAGCCCCACATTTGAACTACATGTCATTTATAATGGAATTTTATCCTCATTTCAGGAAGAAATGCTGAATGTGGCATCAGCAGTAATCTATTGGAGATGTGTAATGAACAGCAGCAAACTTAGGGGCTTTTCTTGAATCATTTTATTAAACTATAAATAAAGAGAAACAGTGGCACTTCATTTAAAAATGTAATAAAAAAACAATATAGCCCTGCTGGCCAGAGTACAAGACACTAAAATAATGATTTAGAAAAGAAAAAGTGTTTTACATGGACATTTTGTTTAGTATAATTAAATAGCTGTAAAGAATCAGGTATGCCATCATGATTTATACAAGGGCTTCCAAGGAAGAAAAATAGCTATAATTCTATGTTCATATATTTATTTTTGCCAAAACATTACAAAGAACCACCTTGTTTTTTGTTGTTGTTTTTTTTTTTAAAATGCAATCAGTTCTAGTGGCCCTTATAGCTGTTTCCTTCAGTGATCCCTAAAGTGAAATAGAAAGCAAGAAATTGTTTTCAACTGGCTGAGTCTCTGAAGAATCAATAGTAAAGACAGCCAACAAATGTTTGATTTACAATTACATAGAAAAACCACTTCAGTCAGAGACCTACACAAGAATGTGCAAGAATCACAACCAACCTTAAAACAGACTTCATTTTTCACAACAGAGGTGGAGGGGCGAAGCTAAATAGTAAGTCAGTCTATACAAATATTGTTTTTAAAAATTAAACAAAAGTTAACAAGTGAAGCTTATCAAACTGGAATAAATTTCATTTTTAATGACACACTTTTCATATGTAGAAATTCTGATGTTGTGCAATGATGCTAGTTAATGGGATAAGTCTTGGTTATATTTTTATTTTACAAGTTTAAATTCAGTTTTTTTTTAATGTCATGTAACACAATTTTTAGAAATTTTATTATAAACACACACTGCGCCCAGTGACAAAAACATGTTAGGATTTAAAGCTGGATGACTCACTCTCTCAAGTCAATTGTTAACCCCTTAAATGGCAGCCATCATCATATGACCGTTTAAAATTTTCCTATCTCTGTTTAAATTCCAAACTAATTTACGGGGGAACAAACAGATGCCTAAGGAAGTCACTACCATTGCCCAGTACCTGGCTAATCACCATGGATAAGACACACATCCCTCGACCTCTTAGGGTAATGGTCCACACCGGTGTAAAGTGCGCCAACCCCACGGAAAATTTTGAGAATGCTAGATGATCTGTGAAGAAGAACACTCACCACATCTGGTGATGAAAATGAAGAGGAATGCCAGGTGAGAGGCACTGACTCAGAGTGGCCATGGGGAGGGTGGTGACCAGGTGAGAGTTGCTGCCTTCAGCCCCATCCCCTTCGCCCATTCGTTCCACCTTGGCATGGTCAGGTGGGGATGGTTCATACTGACTTCTGCCTGTTTCTGATAGAGGTAAGCAAAAAAGACCAGGTACCCTCACCCCTTATCATGAGGTCAGACTTGTTAGTGCCACCTTCTACACTCTACCAGGCCAAAACAAAGACAGTTATATGGTGTTTTTTGCATATTTTATGCTGATTTTGTGTATTTATCTTGGTTTTGCATGCAGATCTATCATTTATAAAGGAAAAATTTATTTTAAATTTTTTTTTTGTGCACAGGGTTGATATGATTTTTGATCCTATACTGCAGGCTAACGGCTAATAATCAATTATAATTTATTGATTTTCACATATATACTGATATCTGTTTGAGATAAAAACAATAAATGTAGAAACAAGAAAGGTTTTGGTTCACCTAAGCACCAAATTTGCAGACTTTTTTTTTTAATAACATGGCACTAGGTTGGAATTTATAGAGAAAATTCCAATCAGGTGCACAAAATTCCTTAACCAATTAATGGTTAACCTAATTAACAAGAATACTCCTATACTGGAAAAATTCATTTTCAATTTTTTCTTTAAAAAAAGGAATGTCATAAGGATTCAATGTTGTGCAAAAATTCATCTTTAATGACTTCCATAAGAACCAAAAGACCATGTTTACACAGCATTAACACAACATTAAATATAAAAGATAGCAAATGCCATGTAAAGATGGTCTTTTGTCAGTCATTAGAGATAAAAGAAAGACAACTTTTCATCCAATGTAAAAGACCAGCCTCGATATAAAGAATGGTAAATGTAAGTAGGATATTTGGCTTCTTTAATACCATTAAAAGTGTGTTTTACCGTGCTAACCATAACCACTTTCATATCTGGCAATAAATTGTTCAACTAAATCAAAACAGTATCTGAAGAATAATTGTGTGATTGAACTGACTATTGCAATCTATAATTACCATTTAGTGTTCACTTCAACTTAGCTGTACAATATATTGCAGTTAGAGCTTTTGCAGATCTCTTCTTCACCAAATTTAGCCAATTTAAAATAAAAATATTTATACCATTTTTGCTTCAATTGCCTTATTCTAAATTATTATTCCCACAAAAAAGATTTTTAAACCACTGATAGGAGGATTTGGCTTACCTGCTGGCTTTGATTAAAAACAATGTGAGAATGTGATAAAGTGTTATCTATGATAAAACTTCGGTAAACTAAGACATGCTTAAAAACATCCATTGTCTTTCTGACTCAATCAGACTGCATCTCACACAGGGTCCCTCCAGTTTTGTTCATCTCACAGCCATCTAACTACTCTGAATCATGTGAAGATTTTCTTTCTTACCAGCCAAGTTTAAGATATTATGCTCTAAAGGCAAACATGGGTCCCTCTCCCAAACATCTCATACAGAATAATGTTGTTTTTCTTTTTATGCAGCCCAGTTTCCCAAAGGAGCATCAATGTAGAACACTCCAAAATTAAACCTGGCATTTAGTTAACATTTTTAAATTAGATACTGAATTTTTTTCACTGCTCTTTTTATTTGTCAAATTCAGGCTAAAAGTGTTGCAATCTTTAAAAAGAAAAAAAAAAAGAATTCCATTTTAAAATTAGTTTTTAATTTGGTTTTTTTGATAATCAGATTTAAATTCAACTTAAGAATCTGATTGAAAATAATTTTTAAATTCAGGGAATTCTCTCTCTCTCTCTCTCACACCATCTCCTCTCTCTCTCTCAAAAAAAACTTTTAATCCATTTTACTATTTTAAAAATCTGTAGGTGATGAGAGATTTTTCCTGGTATATTATAAACCTGCTGATAGCTGGGGTGTTCAAAAAAACTCAGCCAGATGCTGTTACGTTGGACTCAGCTAATGAAAATAGCATCAGATTAAATATCCATAGTACATTTCTCCCCACCTAATGAAGTTACATAAAAACTTTAAGGAAATTAAGTTTAAAAAACGTTCTCACTTTTATTATTGCACACTTTTTGATATTTATTCTGGAGTAAATTTTTTTTTTTTAAAAAAATTTTAAGTGAGGCAAAAACTTTAAAAGATACAGTTTATAAGTAATTTTCTATGAGAAAAGAAAAAAAAAACAACAAACACTGCAACCTCTTATGTAATCCTCAAGTTTCATGCCTCATTGTGATGTTCCATTGTATTAAGGAAGAAAGAAAGCAATAGTGGTGAATAGATATCAGTGTTGGCTTCCAAATTAAAAACAGAAAAGCCAAGAGTTCAAGACCACCTCTGGTGACTTCCAAAAAAAAAAAAAAAAACCCTTACCATCAAATATCTGCTACTAATTAATATTAATGCACTCCAAAATGGTTCTTCTCAGGTCTCCATCCCATGATTATGGTAACAGGGAAAGATATACAGTAGTACAGATTCTATTATAAAAGTGATGGGAAATACCTTTTATAGATAACGCATCACTACGCAGTCTTTAATATAAAGTAGAATACACCAAAATTCCAGACAGATTCAAATCCGTAAGTGAACCACAAAATGCTCAGACTTAGATTTAGTTGTCACATGAATATCAAAACAAAACTTAATTATCCTTATTATGTTAAAAGTTTGTTGTTTTTTTTTGCATCATAAATACAGTGAATACAACATTTTGGTTTTAAAAACAAAGTGATTAAATAATTTTGGCCATCACTGTATCATATTTCTTGCAATTTACATGATTGATTTTATCTGGTTGTGTTTAATAATATTTTCTCTATATTTAGCAAAATATGCATAGTTGCTATGACAACAAAATTTTTTTAAAAGCTTATTTTTTATCCTGTTAGAATATATATATGACAGAAAATTTCTCTTAGATATAACATTACCCAAAATATGTATATTTATTTTTTTTATCAGAAATTGCAAAAAATGTGAAAGGAAAAGAGTTCATTCTTTAAAAGACAATAATAATACAATGGATTCTACTATTTATTATTTTCATCTTTTACATTATTTTTGTGAAAGGTAAAAAAAAAAAAAAATTTACTGCTGATTTAATATGAAGATAATAAGATGAAAGTAGCAGAAATGCATGTAAGAAAGATAACTGAATGAAAGACTGTCGGGGTTTGTTGCTGTTTTTCTTAGTGCATGCAAATTTTTTTACTATGTTCATCCTAATTTCTTACAGCATGTGAGAGTGACAAAAGATATCATCTTGGACATCAAGAGGTAGACCTGTCAAATCTACTTAGAGTAGGCTCTCTTTTACTTTTTGGCTCCCCCCCCTTACCTTCCATCCTAATCTTAAATCCTCCATAAAATTTCAATCTTATTTTCCTAACTAGTTTAAGAAATGTCATGGCCATCAGCAAACATTGATGAATTTACCATTAGTTCCTTGTTTTTTTTGTTTTTTTTTTTGGAACTGAAAATAATATAAATAGAAAGACAATTCAATTCTTAAAATCCAACAGAAAATGCAAAGGCAGCCAGCTCTTGGCGTTATCTGCACCCAGTCCAAAAAAAAAAATAATAATTTGTAATTTAACATAATTAAGAAAAAGTTATCCAAATTTTTTTTTAAAGTTTAATATAAATAGATCATAAAAAATAAAATTAAAACAGCTCTCTTCAGAAAAAAGATGAAAAAGAATGAGTGCTATATATATATATATATATATATATATATATGTTTAAGAAAAGAAAGCTTGGGAGAAATCTTTGAATGTAAAAGCAAAATGCCAAAATCCTCAAATAATTTAATTTTTAAATATATAATTCCTATTGCTCAATAAAATATTAAGGAAATTTTAAAAGTGGCAAATAAAGGATGAGTTAAAATTATTTAATTTAATTTCCAAAACAAGGGCACCAATCAAGTCTGTTATGCAGTACATATTGAGCACTTACAGAGAAAAAAATCTTTGTTCTAATCCAAACAAGATAGAAGGAAAGCATCTAAATAAATCAAACCCATAAAAATTAAATTAAAAAATATTTCTAAGTTTATACAGGTAAGTGAAATTCCCTAGAGTTCCCAAATCAAGCCAGCACCTGATAAACCCAACATGGAAAGATATACAAAAAGATTGAACAGACATTTCCTACTGAATAAAAA
Source organism: Nautilus pompilius (assembly GCA_018389105.1). Classification (NCBI taxonomy): domain Eukaryota; kingdom Metazoa; phylum Mollusca; class Cephalopoda; order Nautilida; family Nautilidae; genus Nautilus; species Nautilus pompilius. The sequence continues at coordinate 572,240 of JACATO010000989.1, read as the reverse complement.
TGCATAACTTTTGTTCTAATAGAGATTCATTTTCATGTTCAGCAATGACCCCATGACAAGAACTCACCATGTTTGCACTCAATGCCAAGATTCTCTTGCTGCCATTGAAAATGCAACAGAAATGAGCTGAAATAGTCTAATGGAGGAACCCAGACCAGACATGATACAAAAAAATTTTGTTAATTGGGGCAGCTTGCTGAATTTGGCATATCATCCTGGCACAGTTTCTTCTTACTCTTCACCAACCAGTTGTTGAATGGGCTTCTAAAAAATGAAGACATCTTGTAGGGCTTTCCATGTCAATGTCAAAAGCTCCAGGCCCCTTGTGGTGCAGAATTGGCAACACCCCTTAAACAAGGTTGTCTCCCTTAACAACAATAATAAATCTTGTTAATTCAATGCCATACAGTATAGAAGTTCTTAGTGTTACAAAAGGATGATTAACTAAATAATAACATAATTTTTATTTTACTGCTTGCCTTTAATTGCCATCTTCTGCAACAAACCAATATATTTTAATAACAAGTTTCCAAATTTTATAGCAGAATACTATACATATCTGTAACCAATATGCAACAGGATGTGGCATGAAACTAATTATTGTCAAACTAGTTTATAGTAAACCATTTGTCAGATTGGCTTTCAAAATCTTTATTCGAGCATTTTTCATAGACATCCTCAGTTTATTATAAATCTCAGTTAGAAATACTTGCAACCATTAATTTGCCTAGGTTAATATTAGAAACAAATTTATAGCAACAGAAAGTAAGTAAATGGAATAAATGTAGCAGTGTAGTGTATAAACTGCATGTAGCTAACCTCTGCACCTTGTTTTCCTCTGCTTGGTTTTTAGAAACTTAGACCAGAGGATTTCCATTGGCAGGTGCCTTTTGTGCTGATTTCAGCACCATACAGGTTTGAAGAAGAATAAGTGGTGGTGCATGAATTAACCATTGCCACCTTTAAAAATGTGATGTAGAATATATTGGTTGCAATTCAGAATGCCAACTGTGAATCAGTAGTAATGGCTACATTTCATGTAAAGTGATCACTCAATTCTGTAGTACATCAGATGTTTGTGATGGTAATTTCCTTTAGAGGACAAAACTTGTAACTTATTTTAAAATTTTTCTGATCAAGTGAAGTAAATACTAAGGATTTTGATCACTTAATTATCAAAAATCATCACTGTTGATCATGCTAATATAAATCAGTTTAAGAATCAAATTAATAGGCTTATTTCCTAGTAGCTCTGTGTAAGCCATGACGATTTACAGCCTCACAGCATGGACATCTTTTTCTTCATCTTCTCTAAATAATGCTTTAGTGTTCAAATTAAAAAGCAATAATAATAATGGTAAACTTCATCCATGCATTACAATTTTTGCTGAGTGAAGCAATCAAGACAGAAGCAGTAAATATTTTTTTTTAAAAAAAAAGACAAGGCTGCAAATAAGTATTAAAAATCTCCAGTGGCCAGTCATTTTGATTCACTCAGTAAAAAAAAATTTTTTAACAAAGGATTAAAACAGGTAAAAGTGTTTCATTTTTATCAAGTTGTTTATTGATAAACATGACAAATAAAAATTAAAAAAAAAAAAAATGTGAAATTATTACAAAAATGAGTTAAAAACAAAGACATTTTTAGTTAATATTTTGACCAGAAACCTTTGTTTCATTCTACCTGGCATTGTTTGAACTAATGCCATGTATGATGAAATATTTTTTCCCTAACTCTTCATTCTTTGGATGATTTTTTTTCCAACGTATTGTCCCATCACTGCTCAACTGGATTTTAAATCAGAATTTCGAGGTCAATCTTCAAATCAATGAATTTTATAGTTCTTTAATCAAGCAAGGATTTTTATATTGTTGCATCAAATGGTGCCTTATCTTGTAAAAACCAAAGACTATCATCAGGATAGAGTTTCAGATACCAATTTGTATATATTAATACTCCTTTTGGTAGAATTAATAAATTGCCTTCATCATTAGCAGCAAAACATGCCAATACAGACACTTTCTGAATGTTTCTGACTTGAAAATTACAGTTTGATTTAAATCTTTTATCTGATTTTCTGCTGACTCTCAAAACACACAATCACAACAACAAAAAAAAAAAACAACTTAACATTCATCTGCAAATATCACCTTGCTCCAACCTTCTACTCGCCAGTTCTGGTATTTCTTACAAAACTGAAGTCTCTTTTGCCTTTATATGCAAAAGGTCCTGTTTTTCGTCCAGCAGAAATATGTGATTTGAAGCCCATTGTTACTAAATATCTTCTATATTTTGCTGAAAAACTTATTTCAACATTTACAAAAGATACTGACACATGACTGGCTATTTCTATACAAAGAAAGGTTGTGAAAAAATTCATATCTTCAAAACTTTCTGGACTGAAAGAAAAGTTCTGATAGCTTTCAGAACAAACAAAAAGAACTTGAATCATTTAGAATATAATGGAAGAATTCCATAATATTCCAGTTGCGCTAATTGTTGTTGTAAAGAATACCTGTTCATATTCAAACTGACATTTCCCATGTATTTGGTGTTAGCTTTACAAAAATGTTTGACATATGAATAGGGAAAGAACTTCCATTGTTGAACAAATGTTGTGGATTTAGATTAAATACTTTGTCTAACAAAAGTAAACATACTGAAAATTACTGACTGACTGGCCAGGGCTGTAGTCTAACTTTCCAACATGATGCACAATATGGTAATAAAAATCGATTCATTTAGTTTCTAGTTTGTATTTTACCAAATAAAATATTTATAATTTTCTTCACAAAATCTACATGAGAGAGTGAGTCTCCCTTAGTTAATGACCGGTGTGTTCTTATTAGAGAAAATTTATGCATGCATCATTCCTTTTCAAGAAGAATACTATAACACCTGATGACACTGAAGTTTCTTCATTCCATCTCTAGATTATGACCCAGTGAATAACATGATCTTCCAGCAGGACAAAACTCCACCCAATTAGGCCATTAAAGTTTACTAGCTGCACTGACCACCATTGCATGGGCTCCCTGATCATTGGGCCAGACACCTATGGACTTTCCCTTGGGAAAAATTAAAATCAAATGTGTATTCAAATGAGCCTCTCAATTTGTAAAACAACATGAGATAGGTGCTATACCTCATGAACTGGTGGATGTTTTCATAGCATTTGACAAAAAGGCTTTATATTATATAGTTAAGTATGGAAAATATGTAGAAATCTGAGATTTATTGTGTGAATTCTTATGGTTACTCTACTTGCTAAAACAAATTTTAAATATATTTTTATTATTACTAGATCTATTAAACTCTGATATAACAAGACTAAACAATGATACCCTGTATACAATTGTCCCCAGTTCTATATTCATCTACTTGTGTGTATTTTTGCATTCATGGACATCATTAACAGTTTGCACAACATTTTTCAGAATTAGATGTTTCATTTTAAAACTGCTACCTGATTTATGCATTTTCACAAGTCCTATGTTTAGTTACCAAAACCAGTACATCATCTGCCTTTATTTAGATGGCATGAATCCCTTAACTTTTATTTTTCAGCATATAATATAACAAGAAATTAAAACAATAATTAAAAAAACTTTAATTTATTTTATTTTGTTTACAAAGAAAAAAACATTATATGCATCATTGTATACATTTATTATTTGGTTTATTTATAGCAAATAAATCTCATATTCTCATAGCACAAAGGTTCCACAGACCAATGTTAAATAACTTATTGTGTGTTTAGCTGATAACATAATACTTAATAAAATTTTAAAAAAGGGGGTATCTTGCACTATGTAATTAAAGTTATTTGTCGTAAATGTTTAAAAGCACAAACTTCGATTTAAATAATTTCCATGTCTCTAAAGTACCCTGAATTAGATTTATAAAAATGTTACAAAATGAAAAATATACTCTGTTAATAAATGTTTTTATGTCAAATTTTTTCCTGTTTCTTCACTAATGACATTTTTTTTTTGTTTCATTGTTAACTAAATAATTCAACTCCAGATACTTTATAAAGAATTTATGGCTATTAAAATTAAATTCTACAGATTGCTTGGTTAGGTGCTAAAGGAAAGAAATACAATTACAAAAAACAGGACAGAGAAAGATAATTCAAGAATGGCACTTTGCATTAGTAATTCTCATCACAGATGGAAGTTCTTGGTAAATGCACAGGTATTCAATAATTTGTCAGTATCATTCTGGATTTATCGGAATAAAATTTTAAGCATTTTATTTGTAAAGAAAAATGTTTGCAGACATTCAGCCATGAAGGGGAAATTGTAAAAGCAACAAAAGAGAAATTAATTTTAATAAATCAGCAATTAATTTTTAATCAAGTGAAAAAAAAATTAAGCAAAAGTTAATCCTCTGAAAATGTACATATTCTGTTGAAAATTACCTTAATATGAAATTTTTATGAAATATTCCTTAATTAAGTCAATATTCATTTTCAAACTTTTAAGTGATATAAATAAACTTTGAGCATAGTTTCTTTCCTATTAATAATCTAAAAAATCTTACAAATTAACAAATATATATTTACATAGGCTTTGTCTAAAATTGTGATGGAACATCATTAAGTGCACAAAGCACTAGGTGGTCATAAGAATAACAATGAACAACAAAAAATTACATTTTGTCTGCTACTGAGGTATACGAGTATGTAGGTGTCCTCTATCAGATCAAGCATGCTGATTCCAAATCTGAAGTCAGAACTGACCCAGCACGACAGGATTTGTAGTTACAGAAAATTTTATTTTCAGTCCTTGTTTATTAATAAATCAAGCACATCGTAAAAATTGCATAAAATAAATTCATTTCACAATATAAACACATTGTATATTATACGGTAACTGTTATCCATAAGCTCATACACACTGAACAACAAACACATTGTTAGTATACATTATCTATTTAGAAATGCTTTAAGTAGTTGATTTTACACTTGTGAATAGCAGTGGTTTGTCTCTGGAGAAACCAACAACAGTCCTCCATCAAAATGGAGTTGAATATCCCCTGATAGCGGGTCTCCATTGCCTTTATGTATTGGTGGAACCTCTCACCAGGCTTGTCGCTCACAGCACCAAGGTTGGCTGGGAAGAAATCCAAGTGAAATGAAGAAAATGCAACTTCATCGACATACGGCAACCAATTTCTTCAAAGGCTTTTATCTTGTCTTGAACCAATTTGGCATAGTCGTCTGCTTTGTGGTTCCCAAGGAAATTGTAGACTACCAGTTTGAGAGCTTCCCATGCAGCCAGCTCCAGTGGGTTAAGCCTCAGCTACAAGACTGGATCGGAAAATAAATCACAAATTTGTGGTCAGACAAATATTCCAGCCTTCAACTCGGCATCAGTTAAAATCGCTCCAAATTTTTCTTTCAGATAAAGAAATCATGCACCTTCAGCACTTATTGCCTTTACAAAGCAGTTCATTAGGCCCAGCTTTATATGCAGTGATGGAAGAAGTATTCTTTGTTGACGTACCAGTGGCATGTGTATTGAATTTTCCTGAAGTATGGTCTGTTCTCGATGGCCATACTTTGATCTTATAGTGATCTGCATCGTAACAGCTATTCCACAAGCACAAGAAGCACATGTGTGTACATGTAAGCAGGCAACCATGTGGTCTTCCTGCGTAGCCTGCTGTGTGTATACAGTACTAAAATGAACACTCAAAATACATAACATTAGATTTACATTTATTTCTGTAACTAAAAATCCTCACGTATTGGGTTAATTCTGATTTCAGATTTGAAAACAGCATACCAGAATTAATCTAAGACACATACCATGCAAATTCAACTATAGACAAATAAAACAAACCAAAATTATAAATGATCAATCAGAAACAGAGGAAATGCTTAAACATTGCATAAGTCATGGGAGAGAATTACATTTAAGCACCAAAAAAATAAACAAAATGATTTATTTCAGGTGATGCAACCATGTCACCTGTGAACTTCACAAACTGTCAAAGATTCTAGCACCAAAAGATATTATAGTGTGTGTAGCGATTAATAAAAAAGGTGAGTCCAAAGCAAAATGAAATGCAACTGACTTGCAGACCATGAAACTTTGGCACTCCCAGAAGAGAGTAAATTGCAATCCCCTAAAAAGCTAAAATGGCCATTAGATTCAGATGATATAATTTATGCAGTAGTAATTAAAGGTGGCTTGCTTTGAGGACAAGTCAAATCAGGAAGCTGTTGGAAGGCTCTTGAGCAGCAGACAAGGTTCCAGCTAATCAAGAGTTACCTGCAGGACCTCTAACTTGTACTTAGAATATTCCTACTAGAACTCTTCATTTTTCAGATGAGCAAAGAAAGAAAACCACCAAGAGGAAACCCACACAGTTGGCTGATGAGAAAGGTAGACGCCAAACAAGCTGGTCATAACAATCAAGTATTCACTATCCTCCATGCTGTCCAATAAAGCTAGACAGTATGAAGTACCATGTTAAAATTACCCAAGATTAATACTAATATGTGTATGTTATAAGAGTAATTATATACATAGATATGCACCAATGAAGTTTTTTAAAGTTGTTTTTATATCTGTATAAACTACATTATTCTCCATATCAAGATGAGAGACTGTGTACACTACATAAATTTTTGGGAACACTTTATTCACCTTCAGATGTTACCATGTCATGCAGTCACCTACTACTACTATAAGGAAACATTTTTTTTTTCTAATTTACTCTCTTTTTGACATTCTGAAAACAAAAGAAAACATTTTTTTTCCTTTCCAACAGAAAGGAACATTTTCAAAACTAATGGGCACTGAAGCATTTCTGACATGGCTCCAGCCCATTCTTTATGTCCCATTAGGCCTACCTTTTCACATTGATTGATTTTTACACAAAATCTTTGCGAGTTTCCATATGAACAGAGTGAAGCCATCTTACTTTTTTTTACTTGTCCTATCAATAAAAGCCTTTGATGTTTCTGGATAGTCAATCCTGCATCATCACCTAAGATTAAGCCCAGGGTTTCCAGTTAGACTACTCAACCATAGCTCAACAACATGGCTGTTATTCTTTTAAAAATAAGATTGTTTAGGAAGCTTTTAAGCATGCAGCATCACTCATCAGAAAGGTGTTTTGCTGATCAATGGGCAAAGTTCAGGGTGAAGTAATTTTAACCTCATCCTTCGGTAAGTCTTGGACCAATAAAATGGCTAAGTAAGAACTATTTCCCATTAAAAATTGGAGAAGGACCTCTTTTTTCTTTTATTAGGTTGTTGCAAAAGTTTTGTGGGTTTTTATATTGTGTTAATTTGGGGGTTCATTTTTTGTATGCTTGTGATGGTATATGTAGATACATTATATAGCATTTCATATTGTGTACATTGACATACATTATGCAAAACCTATCTTTTTAAGAATCATAAAATGGATGTTTGTTTTTCAGGGTTCTGAGTGAAGCATGGATAGAAACATTTTTCATGCCATTTTGCTTCACGAGTTCAAACCATGCCACAAAGTGAGCGAGACAACTCGTAACGTTAAGCAAGCATAGGGAGAGGACACAGCGAATGAGCACACAGTATGACGACAGTTTGCAAAGTTTCGATCAGGAGATGTGAGCCTCGAAGATAAGGAATGTAATGAACGTCCTTCCAGCTGTGATGACAACCATCTGAAAGCCTCAGTTGAAGCAAATCCAAGAGAAACAGTGCGAAAAATTACTGGAGAGCTTCACATAAGAACTGCAACTGTTTCCCAGTATCATGACACAATCAGCCAGGTGAAAAGGCTTGACAAGTGGGTGCCTCATGAGTTGAATGAACAACAAAATTGTTGATTGGAGAGGTCTGCTCTTCGCTTGTCATAAGAAACAAAAAAAAAAAACATTTCTTGATTGAATCATTACTTGTGATGAAAAATGGATTCTATACAACAATCATAAAAGAACAGCACAGTGGCTCAACAGAGACAAGGCACCTAACCACAATCCAAAATCCAGCTTCCATCCAAAGGTCATGGTCACTGTCTGGTGGACTCAACTGGTGTCATCCACTACAACTTCTTGCAACCTGGTAAAACCATCACAAATGAAAGGTACTATCATGAATTAAACGTTGTTCATCAGAAACTCTCCCAACGACAGCCGGCATTGAGTAATCGAAGAAGCCCGACCCTGTTCCATGACAATGTTCATCCTCATGTTGCAAAAGTGACTCTTCAGAAACTGAACACATTGTGGTATGAAGTTCTCCCTCACCCAGCCTATTCACCAGACCTTTCTCCCACAGACTACCACTTTTTCAAACACCTTGACAGCTTCTTCCGCATGGAATCCTTCTCAAACCAAGCAGCCATTGAAACTGCCTTCCAACAGTATATCAACTCCAGAAATCCAGATTTTTTTCAAAATGGCATAAATGCGGTTGTAACTCGTTGGCAGAAGTTTATTTATTGTAATGGAACTTACTTTGGTTAATAAGCTTCACGTTCAGTAACAATATGAAGTCTCATTGTTACGGTAAAAAACCAACAAAACTTTTGTAACGACCTGATAAAATTAAATATAAAGTATGAATAAACTGATGAATATTTATCAAACAGGTCACGCTGATACAGAAAGCTTTACAAAGTGTGGTCTAAGTAAAATAAAAATAAGCTGATGCTTTAAAAGCCTTTATCGGTGTGATATGTTAGCATGGTGAGACACTATATGGCATCAGTTGATGCTATGGCCAGGGAAGACTTAAAGATGCTTTAGTTCTTTTTATGCAATCAGGCGCACACAACTAACTAAAGGGAAAATACTTTGACAGTGCACAGAGAGCAAGCAGAATCCTGGTTGATGTTTCACACTTGAGGATAAGTGGGCCGAATGCTGCCAAGTTCGGTAAGAGGAGAAACCCATTAAAACTCTTCTAATGACACCAGAACAGATTGATACAGAAGCATGCGAAACCACCCAGCTTGCTTTGACACCAACACACGACAAGCAAGCACAACCCACCACGCCAGTCATGACCACCCGACCGCTAGTGGCAATTGCAAAACCCAGGAAAGTACATGCACAGGAAAAGAAAACTTCCTGAAAGTGTCCATTTTTAATTAAGTTTAATTTGGGATATTTTTTTGTCAAAGGCAAACTTGAGACTTGTTGTTAGAAGTGGACACAATTTTAGAATAACTAACTTACTATAGAGCCATATGATAAGCTGCTATAAAAAACTTCATTAAAAAATGATAGTGGTTACATAGTTATTTGTAGATGATTTAAAAAGAAAACTGAAGATGTTAGGACTGCCATCTAGCGAAAATCTGTAGCATTACATCAGCATTTTCATCAATTATCCCCCCCCCTCACTTCCCTACAGGTGGAACTGTGTTTGAAGCTTTTGCTATTCAATATTTGAATCACAGTCATTTTATCAACATGAGGCAATAAGAATTAGTAGTTTTGATTGAAATCATTTTGCTGTTAAAAGTTCTTACATCAGGTAATTTATTGTCGATTTTAAAGTTTTATGTTTCCAGTAGGTGCTTGCTCTAAATTGAAGTACACATGGTGGGTGGGTGGGTTTCTGAACAGCTTTGTTTATTATTATGTCATCAAATAAAGCAATCAAAGTAGTGGATAAAACTAATGCTTCCAAACAATGTATGCGTAGCCAGCCAGTTCATCTATTTGGACAACCATGGTTGAGGGATTAAGCTCAAACTTTCCTGACAAAGTTTCTTTTCAAGTTCCCTACCACATCTAAAAATGAAGAGGTCTAATAGAGTTCTGTGAGAACTCTTGACTGGCTTGATCCTTGACCTCAAGTCAAAAGTCCACAACCATACATAGATAAACTATGTGCTCAGTCACCAAATCTAATACCCCCACAACTAACCCAAACTATCTGAAGACTTTCAGATACTCTTAAGCCTCAAAAGATTGACTAGAATAATAATAATATTGAATAATAGCTCACACTTATTTCAGATGCTAGGTAGGAGTTCTGTATTTACATCCATATAGGCTAAATATCATCAAACAGGTGTGTACCAGCATATAAATTTATGGAGTAAAAGAAGGAATCAGACCTTTCACCCAAGATCCAATAACACAATTTTCTGGATTATCTTATAGCTATAACCTAGTGTTAAGATACAACACAGAAGTTACCACACGGTTAATTAGAGTTTTTTAGCAAGCCCAGAGAGAGACCATATATTGGAGAGCTTTCATTATACTGTCACATCACTTTAGGAATGTCATCAAAGCAAATTGATTCCACTCAGCAGCTGAACATCGTCAATAAGAATTGATGTCATTTCTACAGCAATCTGACTATGAAATGCCAGCTTTCAGTATCATGGGTACAGGCGATAAATGGAAACTTTCCCACACATCATGAAAAGGAGTGTTATTCATTTAGAAATATACTAAATGTAAAAGGATGTTAGTCACATTATAGCTGTTCACTGAAATACTAGTGTTTCCATTTCTCAGATTTATCAGCATTCATTAAACAGCTACACAAGTATTGGAGTCCATATTTAAGAAAGGATTTAACTTTGCTTGGATATTAGACGAGGCGGAGATCTGATAGAAATTTTCAAAATAGAATATTCAGTGTTTTGAGTATGCAGATAGTCACAAATTCTTTGAACTATCTAGTTAGAAATGGGTGGCATGGTAGTCCAGTGATTAGTCCAATGGACTGCTAAGGTTGAGGACCCAAATTCTATTCCCACAAGGAATGGCTCAGTATGGCATATCTCCTTAGTATGTTTTCTCGCTCTTTTCCCCTAACTGGCCAAATGAGTTTCTTCCATGCATTCCAGTTTCAGCTCACATTTAAAAATAAAGAATTCTAGTATAAATGTTCTGCTTCACCTCAGTGTAATAGCTGGTCCCTTGCCTGGTTACTGTGGGAAAAGTTGAGTGATTGTCAAGACTTGCATATATGGCAACTGGTTATGGAAATGGAAAAGGCTTCTGTCTTATGCACTACCTCTGGTGCTGCTAAAAGACTCTAACAAAAGAGAAATACTAAAGGCCAGAAACATATACTGGCTAAAGTATGTTTTAATATCAGAAAATAAAATAGCAATGTAACTGTAAAGAAATTAATTTACAATAGTAGTGGTTAATAGTGTTATAGTAAATCTGCTTAAAAATCAAAATGATGAACTTTACTTCCTCCCACCCCTCAGCTATTTCACCAACCATGATTGTTTTAGCTATCGCAAGGACTAAAAAAAGAAAAAAAATGTGAAATATATTTAAAATCATATAATTAGAGTTAGACAATTTAATCCTTTTAGATTTCTTGTATTCCTGTAAGTACACATAAATTAAAGTATTAACAAATCATATGCATTAGATGTTTTTTTAAGTTAATGCATAAGTGCAGTAGATGGGAAATAAGTTTCTATTCAGCGATAAATAAGAAAATCTTCCCATAATGCAATGCCTTAAACACTGAAAGATTAAGAACTAAAATATCATTGGCCAAAATACAAAATACTTTAGAAGCTTCAAGTTGCAAGAATGTTTCATTAATTATCATTACATTTTGTTTCCAATTACAAACTCCTGCTTTAATGTACCACATTCAGAAATAATGTCAATGACTATATGGCTACATTAAGACCATTCTTTTTTCTTCTTTTGTAAATTTTTTTTTTTAAAATCAGGTTTAAAAAAATTTTTTGTCTGTCTAAAAAAAAAAAACTATCAGTTTTAGATTTTACATCTGTAATTTTTCTTCCTCGTGGCCAAAAAAAAAAAAAACCAAACGGGTGGCAGTTGCACTAAAATGATAATTTTCTGTTGAAGAACTGCTTGACTCCTAAATTTCCAAGTGATGCTTCAGATGGCCATAGGCTACACCATTTGTTGTTTTAAGTCTCAGTACTATTAGCAGTTTTCCTGTCATATGTTTGATTTTGCCATCATATTTTTCTTTTGAAGCCATTCTTTTTTATAAATATACTAATAAATAAACAGCGTGATATGACACAGCTTGTAATCTGAGTACAGCAATTCTAAAGGAAATGGAGTCACATTCCTTCAAGAAGTGTCACTCCATATATTCCTTTTCTGAAGCAATTTCCAATAAAAATTCACTATGCAAAGCCGCACCTTTTATCAGTTGGAATATGTTCACAATTTCTCCAAAAGCAATTGAAAACAAAAAAAAAAAAAAGGCTTGAGATCCTTATTTCAATATTCAAATTAAAATAGATGTCAAACTTTGTTAATGAACATTTGATTTCCTTTGTGACCAAAAACATTAATAAACTTTTCATGACATTAATTTTACAGAAAATCTAATGATTTAAATTAATTTTCAATACTTTTCAAAACTGTATGGGTTACGCCATACACCAACTATGCATATTGTAGCACTAGGGGTTCTGATGTCACCACTTGTTACTGCATGAAATATCAAGTTTCTGCTAATAAAGACAAAAAAATTCTACCGTGTCTGGATTCCATCTTGCAGAAGCTACCCTGAAGCCAAAGTTTGCCTAAGTTTCAGAGCAGCTTCCAGTGAACGAGCACTCAATGTTTCACTGCAATTTCAAAACACAAGATGATATTCTCTGAAGTAATGATATAGAAATATTTAATGATTTATTACTAGTATTCAGTAAGGTATTATTAGTAATTTTACTATTCAAACCAAGTTATAAAGAGTAGTGATATAATGTCAAAGCTGTGTGGGCATCAGTGTTACTTCGGGACATTCTTTCAAACAGAGAACTGCTAAAGGACCCATTGCATCTTCTTATGTTTATTAAAATTGAAAAGAAAATAGAACATTATTTAAGAAAACAAAGTACTAGAAAATTTAGTAATATACAATATTGGAAATAATTATGGAAACAGGATATGCACAAATAATGAGTAATTGCAACTAAGAGACATAACACATATACAGTACATTATTTAGAAAATATACAAAAACAAAATGAATACATTGTACAGTGCGTTAGTATCTGGTATGTGAGTCTTTTGCTTTATATAGAGCACAAAATCTTTTTTTCATGCTCCAATACAGATTATCAATGTATGACTGTGAATGTTGTTCCAAATATCCTGTAGCACTTTCCACATTTCATCCAAGGTCTTTGGTTGCCATTTGACTTTCTCAGAAGCCATGTAATCAAATAGCCTTAGTGATGTTCATATCAGGAAATTGTGCAGGCCAACGCATGAGTGTTCTGCTAGCTTCTTTACATTCCAGGTAGCTTTTCACCACATTGGTGGTATGCTTGGGGCCATTGTCATATTGGAAAAAAAATACCGTCCCAATGAAATGTCATCCATGGAGAATGGCATGATGGATGAAAGAGAACTTATCTGCTGTATCTGTTAGCAGATCTTCAATTATATGCAAATCTATGACACACTTGACTGATATACAGCTCTACACCTATAATTCTCTACTCCCATGCCGGGCAAATCACAAGGTCTCTACTGGCTCATTAAAAATTACATCAAAAACATACTCTAAGGTACTTAAAATTACTTTTGGAGAACTTGGCTGATTTCTTTTTATTTGTCATGTTAAATTTTCTCTCCAAGAGCCATAGTATTCACCACACTAAAATGATATCATTTCCTATACTTTTACAGTCTTTCTGCAGGTGGGGTTCTTTCTGTTCGCATGACGACAAATCACAGTGTACTATATCAACACCTCACTGTACTACAGAACATTTCATTTGCATACATGAGATGTATTTCTATCAGAAATTAATTGCACTATATACCCAGTTTTTCTTCTGTTTCCATAATTATTTCCACTACTGTGTGTATTTTGCCATGTTTTTAAAGTTATTCTCCCAGCTATGCTTGTCAGTCTGTTTCAATATCAAGAAAACTGCGTAGTAGTATATACAGTGTAGGTTCGATGCCAGGGTACTCAGATGCAAAACTGCGTAGTAGTATATACAGTGTAGGTTCGATGCCAGGGTACTCAGATGCATTACAAATGCTCACACAAGAGTATCCCATTTCATAGAACAACACTAATTAAATACAATGTCAGGAATTAACACCAAAAGTAAAATGAGATAATCAATAATTAAAACAATTGCTATAAAACATGAAGATCTTCAAGGTAAACAACTGTTTATATACGTCGTCTCTACTGAAATATACAAAAAGTATTTATATTTTTTAAAATATTTTTACACGAGAAAGGTTTCAACATAGTTTTTATTTTGAATCTTGATCAAATCCAAAGATTTAAGACAAGAAAAAATTAAAAATTCTAGCTCAAAATTATGAACGTCTTTTGGCATCAGATGATATTATGAGCCAACTCATTCTGCCATTTCTTCATAAACTATCAAAGTCTATAAATCTAATAACAAGAAATATATATGAAGACTTTAAAGATATAAAATTGAAAAAAAAAACAAAAATCAGATCTTTCATTTTAAAAATAATTTAAAAACCCTCATTGGTAAATAGAGCTCTTAATAATAACTTAGGAGAAATTGAGATCAGTAAGACTAAAGACCTATCTGTTACTTCATATCACATTATAAATGCGACAGAAGAAATATCAAGATGATTTTCTCACACAGGTGAATAAGTAAATAACAATTTTCAACTGATACAATAAATATAAGGTTATCTAAAATCCACATATCAACTATGCAGAAGTTTCAACATGCTGTTAAACAGTATAAAAGTAGGTTGTGCTTTGAGAGAATTGTGTTTATAACATACTTCTACCCAGTGTTATGAACGATAAACATGCCATTTTAAATATTTCAAATGAGAAAAGAGAGAGTTTTGTCTAATGCATTTAAACAGATCTCTATCCATTCAAGGAAGCCACATCCTTATAAAGTAAACAGCTATATACAATATGAACGTAATTAAAATGACAGAAATATCTTATGCCATTACTGTAAATTATATTTCTAAATATGAGGTTGATAATAAATTTTCTGTTAATGTTTATACCTAAAATGAAGATAAAAAAAGAAAGTAGTTCCATATAGAATATCTTCTCGTGTGTGTGTGTGTGTGTGTGTGTGTGTGTGTGTGTGTGTTGATTTACTTGTAATAAATGACAGTTTTCATCATGTCTTAACTGTCTTACTGCTCCAGGCCACACATTGTGGTCAGGATAACATCATTTAAAACTGTGGTTGGCCCACTTTGTGGACTGCTGAACTGGTCATAAAACAGCCACTCTGATTCATTAACAGCAAATTTTAATTACATAAATTAACTTGATCCATACCAAAACTTGATAAAACTGTTTTTGATTGGTTTACTGCTAAAATAAAGTCACAGCTGGTGGGGGGGACTTAACAGAAAAGCAGTTAATAAGATATCTAGATTACAATTAAAACTCCACGAAAGAAAATCTTTACTAAGTAAAAATTTCCTGATTAATTAAAAACAACAATAAGTTTAAAAATCATCAATTAACATGTGAAGAAAAGATCTATTTTATCAAAGTTCCCAACTAAAACAAACAATAATAAAATTTGAAAATTATTCAGCTGACCTTGAAATTTCATTTGTGATTGATACAAACTTTTAAAGTATACTACCAAATAAAAAGTACAAAATATTATCAAAAACAGTCACTATTCCTTTTGCTATTGTACTGTATCAGAACAAAACCAACATAAATTTCAACCATTTATTTACAGAGTTAAATACTCAGCCAGTCACTTTGATGATATTATCAAAATTGTTCATACACAAAATTAGGTTAAGTTCACAATAGGTAATTCAAAAATATTATAGATACAGATGATTTTAGTCCAAATAATGAACATACATCTTTTAAATTCAACTCAGTATCATATTCGTGAAAATCCTTTTAAAATGAAGCTTAAATTCTTCAATAAAGTGACAATGGTCTCTATTTTGAGCATCAGTTCATAATGAATATTATTTAAATCTTAAATATCCATTATATTTCATAAGCTATCTGATTATGATGCCCCTCTTTTTAAAAGATGTTGTAAAAGAAGAAATCTCTCTCATAACAAAACCAGCTGACAAAAAGAATTTTTTTTTAAAATTTAAAATGAAAGTTTATATACTGGAAAATATTTAGAAATTAGACTCATGCAGATTTATGGGTACTGTTCAAGGTAAAGTTTCTAATCTAACATCTGAACAATTCATATATAAATAATATTTAAGATTTAGGAAAAGAGAATGATTTTGGTAAATTTAATTTTAACCCTTATCAATTAATTAAAGTTAGTTTTAATAATGATCTAGATCGAAAACTGTAACAGATGAAGATTTTGTTTACCTTAAAGGTGAGAGAGAGAGATATATAATATACAGAATTTAGAAAAATATAATGATATATATTTAAAACCTGATGCTGTAATCTTAACTGATGTATTTGAACATTTTAGAATCAGCTGTTACAAAGCATATAAATTTGACCCTTGAAACTTATTCACTATACCTTCTCTTGCATGGAATACTTGTTTTAAAAAAAGATGAAACACAATTTAGAATTATTAACAGATTCAGATTCTGATATATTACTTTTGATTGAGGAAGTTGTAAGCTCTATGATACCAGAGTCATGCAATTCATAGTGACATTATGCTAATATCAAAACTCTTAAAGCCTCTGGTACAGATCTAATAAGGAAAATTAGCAGTAAAATTAAAAGATGAAAAAATGCAAAATAATAAATATAATCCAAATGAAGATAAATCATATTGTTTACTTAGATGCTAATGATCTCTCTGATAATTTTAAATGGATTATACCAGAAAATGTTAAGGCTATTATGAGAATAGGCCAGTTGACTACTCACCAGTTGGTGTAATATATGAAGTAGATTTAGAATACCCACCTGAATTACATAACCCCAGCAGACTAATGGGGTATTCTGATGTCCATGTTTAAAAACATCAGTGTACCCTCCCGGCATAAGAACCCCTACTACTGCACATGCAACCGTAAAGCTACCCTAGAGAAATTACTGCTAACAATGCAGATGTACATAGCTCATCAGAACACAGACCAATAGCTATGGATTAGCCTCACCAAACTATCATACAGTTCTAATTTAGACATCTGAAGAGACGTCATTTTTTGTAGCTCTATATGATAGCCATCATCTCTTTCCAAAAATGTAGTGCAGTGGCCCTGGAGAGAACATCTGTTTATAAAACACTAGACATGCAGTTTACCAAATAGCATTCAAACTGGCAGCCTTAATTAAAATAAGCATTCAGACAGAACATTTCTATCAGCTAGAGAAAATTAAGGGAAGCATTATAATAAGTGACTTAGTTTGCACGCATTCATATTATTGCCAACAAGGTCTGACTTGTAATTTATAAGTTTTAAATTCATATGAGTGTCATTCCACTGCCTGCCCTTTAAATTCTTTTTGTAGTAAATTAATTTCTTGGTATTTTTGGATTTAAAGAGTTGAAAGTTCCAGAAAATTTCTTTGTAGTAGGTTAATATTATAAATCATTTGACAATGACAAAATTAGTAATAATTCTGAGCCTATTATAGTTTTATCTACTATTGTTTTTAATGCAAGATTACTGTTATGCACAGAAAAGAAATAAAAGGTCCCTCAAATGTATACTCTGTTACAAGTCTTGCACTGTATTTCTATTTAGTTTGGTTCACTGTATAAAAGAGAAAACATTTTAGAAAAGCTACAAAGTATTCAAAATTATACTGGTAATAACACAGTATAATGTAGCCCCTTTTAATGGTGCTATAACTAAAGAAGAAACTTGAGAATTATAAACAAATACATTAGTTTACTAAAATATATAGCCCAAAGTAGTCATCAATAATTTTTAAACGCTGATAAAGATAAACAGAAGAATCTAATATCATTAATGGATATTTTTAACAGTATAAATTACATTTAATTGCTTTCTACCCATACCATAGCAAACAATACAAAGAAACAAGCCCCTGTCTACTGACTAAAATAAAATCATGATTACACTACAACAGTTTAAAATAAATCTACAAATGTTAGAATATAATCTAAAATTATAATTTCAATTTTTTCCCACATTTATACATTATAAAATACAGAAACAATTCTTTTTTAAGTATGGTCATTTGTGAACAACCACAATGTAGCCGTGTGTATATTTGCTGATAGTTTTTTTTATAGATTTCAACAGTGTAAAACTGAAACATACTTTATTATTTACAGTTACTGATACTAGGGGTCACAATCACAATTTGGCTGAGATTTAGACATGTCTCAACATTAGAAAGAATTTTTTAGTAATTGGCTTGTTGAGAAATGGAATAAAATGCCATCAATTGTAGTTAATAATGATAGCATGTCCCTTTATTAGGATGGTGGATGGCCAAGTGTATAGCGAGCCAGTGAACTATGGCTGCGGGCCGTGGTTCAATCCCCAAACAGGAACCATGTTTCCATTTGGCCTATCTTTCTCTCACAGCATGATTATAGTCTTGCTTTTCCATGCCAATGCATTAGTGCAAGTTTCCTCCCACAGATAAACAGAAGTGCTAGTAGAATCTTAAATTAGGTGGGGTAAAGCTAGAATGCACTGGACACTTTCATGCTGACCATTTTCATTACTGCCAACCCCCCCCCCATCATCTCTTCCCTACTCAGCTACTTCTGAGTCTCAGCCTTCTATAAGACAAAACACAATAACGATTTTCTATTTTTTGTGGAAGAGGAAGATCTAGTGAAGCAGATGATGAATCTCATTTTTAGGCCAATGCATGCTGAGGTATGGTGGCCAATTCCCTTCCCCACCCTGGAGCACCAACAGAACAAAGGAATTAAACCCATATGACCAGGATGAAAAGCAAGTGTTAATAACCATTTTGTTCCTTGATTGCTTCTTGTGTCTCTATAACCACCATAAATAAAGTTTATCCATGTTGTGTGATGTTTTGGAAAACGTTTTATTTTTAATGATTCCCATAAATTAGTTTTTAAAAAAGCTGAATGGTAAAAGGTTGAATTGCTACAAAAACTGAAATACTTCTGTAGTCTTAATATGTTGGTGGACACTAGCGTACAAAAATAAAGTAAAGTCAAGTCCTGAGCTTCCAACAGAAAATTCAATTTCCATTTCTACAAATCAAGCACCATGGAAAAACAACTGCTAATATAATAAAATCAAAGATGCTGACAAGTTTCTTTACAAGGCTTATCTGTCCCATTTCTTGACAAGAGCCAACAAAGCCTGTATCAGACTGCAAGCATTAGAATCAGTAGAAGTTCTCATGATCTAAATCCTATAATGTAATTAAAATCTCCTCCATAGATAAATTTTATGAGTTCCCACAGTGAGGATATAGTTCATAATCACTTTAAAAGCAGTAACTGACAATGTGTGAGGTCTAAATCCATCCAGCTTTGGCAACACTGGTAGCAGCATTAGATTTTTCATTAAACATCTCTGTAGTAGCAGCAGCCACTTGAAAGACTGAATTATGTCCGATTGTTTCATGTACTGAGGCTGCATAATTGCCGATCATTGCCAGTGTTTTTCAGTTGCATTCTGGTTCAAGCCCTGGTAAGGTCCCCCCCCCATGTTCCACGTTTTAACAATCACACGGTCAGGAACAACATTGTAGATAATGATGGTCTCTCAACAAGGAAATCTCCAGTTAACAGAACTTGTCACACAAACAATAAAAATAAATAAAATAAAATAAATTGGAATAAAGACGGAACAAAATGCATTAGTCAAATAAAAACAGAATGAACACCAAGTGCATTTAAAAAAAAAAGAAAATCAATATTAACTCCTTATTTAATTATTTCACTGGATTCCAAGGCCCATGACTAATCATGAAGTCTTGAAGAGCATAATTTCATTTCAACAGTAATTTTTCCTTGTTTGTATAAATCAGTAGCAATTAAAATAAAAGGACTTAAAATGAACAACACAATTCACTGTACTCAAGATAAAGAAAAACACAAACAAACAATCGCTTTAGTTAAAGGATTACTCTAAACACATATGCCTGCAAGGGAGACAACCCTAGTAAAGGAGAGATTGTAGCCGCAGTTGTTTTCTTAGAAACATTGCCATTTCTGCACCACAAGGAGCCTATCAGTTCTGACTTTAGCAGGGAAATCCATACTAAAAGCTCTTCATTCCTTTTAAAATATTAGAGGGAACTCTCACAGCCAGATGGTGAAGAGGATTTAAGAGAAACCATGCTAGGAAGGTTTGTCAAACCAAGTCATTCGCCCCAACTATTACTGTCCGCTTGGCTAACCACCAGTCTTCTGTGCAGGCTCTCTGGACATTAGATTCTAGGAATTTCTTAAAAAAAAAAAAAGGAAGCAAAGTAGATGGTGAGTTTTCACCCATATCTCAATTTTTAAAATTAAAATATATGCATTTTTTGTAAAGGGAAACCAATGCAACCAGTTTTTAACTTAAACAAAAAATAAAAGCACAGGGTGCATTGTACATAAGCAGCTGCTTTGATGTTTCAGTGTAAAAGAATGAGGATTTCATAGTTCAGCCAGGGAAATAACATGAATAACTTCTGTTTTACTATGAGCATTTCCTCACACACGCACTCACACACAAATGTTCATACATTTTCATGAATTATGCAGTATTCTTGAGTATTTAGTTTTCTTATGACACTAAAAAGTCAAACTGAATATATCCAAAAACATTACCAAATATCTTATAACAAATAGGACATTGCTAAATAAAGATATTATTTTTTTTTATTTTAAAAGAAATGAACGGTTCAAGGGATTCTTTAAATTTGTCACAAATTTCTAATACAAAAATTAAAAGAGAAAAATGTAGGCAAGTTTTCTGATGAAAAGCAACATAATATATATTTTTTTAGATTATTACAACTGCACCGGTTTTAAAAAAGTATTTTTGTTGTTGTTGTTATTTTTGGACTTTGCGTAAGTCATGTAGGTGCCTCACCTCCTTTTAAATATTAAATCTTGCTTTCCAAGCTACTAAGGCTTATGGGAAATCCTCCAAAGTCAATGATGTAGAATGTTAGTCTTGCTGACCAGAGTTACCCTATGCAGTTGGTATCTGACTTAAGGGAGTTGTAGTACATGCCCTCAGATCATACACTGACCAAGAACCTGTATTCAGATTGACAAAAGAATTATTTAATATCACATAAATGCAACATAAGATGGCCTTGGTTGATCAAGAACAGATAAGGATAAATTTTTTCCCACTGATGGCATCCAGAAACTTTCCAGGTGCACTGAATGCTGACTTTTTAACATAACTAGGAAACCAGAAGGAACATTTAGAAGATCAAGAAAAATCATGCCACTTGTTAGACACCAACAAATAAACCAACCTACAGTCACAAGCGCAATAAGCATAGCATTCTCAACTACACTAAACGACCACCCATTGGGGGGAGGTAGATGCAGTAGAGAAAAAGATATCTTAAATAAAATAGAGAAATAGAGCATGAAATAAAAAGACTAGTAATTTTCTTTTTCTTTTTTTGCCTGTGTTAGTTATTTAGTTGGAAATTAGTTAGCCTTGCAGTACCTTGCTGCATGTAAGGACACAGCAGGAATGACAAGAAATCCATTCCAATTCTAATACGTAAGAACTGCCAATAACCTTCATTTTGAAGCATAGTTTTGTTTTTTTCTAATGTTATCAAATGTATGCTTCATTTCTTCAATAGACACAATTCAGACATACATCAATTAAAAATAATGTCTTTTGCAGAAGAGAGGAGTTTGTTTTTTTAGTTTTTAAACAATGTTAGATAAAGAATAATGTATGGGGAAAAAAGATATTTGTCTTGTGTGGAAATGATAACAGTCTAATAAAGGGAATGGTAATTTCCAATGTGGACGGATATGTTAACTTTCCTTTTTTCTATGGAGGTTGAATGGCCTTTTCATTGATTGTTCTCAGTCACCCTTTTAAAAACTGCAAACCTGAACGCTAAAGCAGCTGTGCATTGCAAGTTGAATGCTTCTATCTGTTAATTTAAAAAATCTTCCCACAGTACAGTGATACAAAAACTTGTGATTAGGCATGATCAGTGCTGATTGCAACCTACCATTTGGTTATCCTATCAGTATGGCAGCTGTAAAACACTTGAAGAAACGAAAACAACTACACTAAAATCCATGGCCCCACCCAAAGTATAAAAGCAAAAGAATTAGCCTTGGATCTGCTTTTAAAGACTGGCAGACATTCTACCAGCTTCTCAAGCAGAAAAAGCCCATGGCACTATTGCAGGAGGAACAGTTTTGGTTGATGCTAGCACAGTATAGAAAATATATTAAATCTGGCTCTGAAATATGAAACTGCACTAACAAGAGGGCAGCTGACATGAAACATGCAGCACCTGTCATATCGCTTGAAAAACATGTATTCTGCTACAGGTCGCTCTGGCCAAACATCATTTCATGATGACCATCAACACATGCATGGAACTTGACCCTGAGTATCTGTCTGAGTAGCGTTTTTTGAAGTGATGCAGTATATTTCATACTTCATTGCTGATAAGCTTCTGCATGCTGTGGCACTCTAGTCCATTCTTGGTTTGAAAAGGCTAGAAGTAATGGCCTGCAGACTTCCATCATCACAAATGAACAGCCACTGAGCAGGGTTTCTCCTGACATATGATCTTCATGCTGGATGGTGCATCAACTGTACATCACAATGTCTATGAAGCAGCTGCTTAAAAAAAACATTTGGCAATCAAATTATCAGCAGGTATTGTAGTATGCAGTAGTAGCCTCCTTGACCATAAGTCAGCAGTTACTGGCTCATGTTTACTGAAATGCTATGTAATTTCTACCCATTCTGGAGAAAACCAGTCAAGATAGCTTGTATTCCAAAGATATATTGTATTTCAGAACTATTCATTGACTAGATACTGTGGTTAAGAACGAGAAAGAACGAACATACTGGCACGGTAGTCATTAATGTAAATGGTCAGTAGTATTTCCAAGGCTCAGATACATACACATTAAATCAAATTGCATTTTCGAACATCATTTCTTATAATCACCTTAGTTTCCACTGAAGCATTAGAATTAAATTAGTGAGGCAAAACACTGCAGTAAAATCTTTTTGACTGATTTGTACCTGCTTCAGTTTTGAGCACAAGCGAGTTTCAAAAGTATTTACTGGTATTTTGCATGCAAATGGTCAATACTTACATTTTGAGCAATCTAGTGACCACTTTCAAACCAAGCCAAAGTTCTGCTAAACAAAACTTTTTTTAACAATTCATGATTATTTATCCTCAAACTCTCAGAATGCTTCTCATTTCCCTGTCGCAAGGTACATTTTAAGGACACTTCCTTCACTTGGAACTAACATGCACTTACAATATAATGACCACTGGTTCCTACATCTCTTTCATTTGTTACTGGTACTATGTAATAGTTTATTCATCCAAAAGGATGCCTCAAAAGGTGTTTTCAAAATAATTAAGAGCTTTGAGCATGTGAATAACACATTTTTCCAACTATCTACAGCTGCAAGTTTGGTAAAATTTCAGCAGCAAGGCTCAATTTACATTCCCATTTTTTTTTTTTTTTTGAATTACTTGAACAATACAGTTTAAGAGTGGATAGTGTATTATCAGTTGAAAACTCATGTTGGTAAATATTTCTCCTCTCTGGAAGTTGAGCATTGCATATGCCATGATAGTTTTATACCACATGGTAACCACCACCCTAGATTTTAGAAGAAAATACTAGATATCAAAATAAATCTGCAGACTCTGTTAATATTGTATCAGTGAACTCTGGCAGCCCTTGACTCACCAGCCAATAAAAATAAAGCAGCAGCAAGGTTTTCTGTTCAGTAGTAAGCCTTCAGAAACTCAACCAACCTGCTCTCAGGACACTTTCTGTACATGGAGTCCATACAGTGTGAAAGTTTCCAAATAGTATCAATTAATAAGAACTTTATATTAAAATCTATGAGGGGTGATTATTTGGGCTAAGAATTAGTGCACCAAAACATTCCTACAATCAGTGAGAGTCGATGGGCAATTATGCAGGAGCTAAACTACGTGAAAACAGGAGCCAAGCAGCACTGAGCATAAATTACAGATATCATTGACCTATGTAGTGAAAGAAAATAAAAAAATTAAACATTATTGAAGCAATTTTACTTACAGTTGCTTTGTCAGTGACAAATAAAAAGGCAACATATATAATCCAAAAAGCAAACTGTTCTAGAAATATTCTATCTCTGAGAAAATAAAAATGGAAATATAAAACAAATGGACACAAATCAATCACACTGTTTCACACTCCATTTGCAAAACCATCCGGCACTATCACAGAGATTTGTGGCCAACAGAGATAGAAATTTGCTGTGCCTTAAGTTTAATCTATTTGCCTGTAATTTATATGCCACAATCACAGCGTTCAGAAAACAAGTCAAAAAGTTGATGATTTATTTCTGCATTTCACAGTTTTCCACCATCTCCAGATGGCTACTTTCTTATCTTGGACAAGTCCATAAACAGTTTTGCCTCAGCAGCTATTGGTGTCCCCTTTCAAATTATTTTCTGGCCACACCAAATTTCCTCGCTGCTTCCCTAATTGTTGTGGATTTTGTATAGTGTGCAGCATAGATTTATAGGTTTTGAATGCCATTTTTGGCTAACTCTTGATTCTGATTCTTCCACATACATTAAACGTATAATACTAAATAAATGAGTGAACAAGCAGGAAAAAAAAAGGTTTTATAGTTAAAAAAAAACCTAAGATAGTAAAAGCACAACAAATGATTATTTGATACAATCACCTAGCACTTATCACTTAAGTACAAAGCATAATAATGATCAGCATTGTGATTCACATGTCCAGATAAAGAGCATTTTTCAATGTATTACAAAAAGAAATGGTATTCTCTGTATACTGAGAGGACCCTATGTATGGAGGTGCATTAACAAATAATAAGAATATATGAAAAATAAACAACTGAAGTTTATCTCTGGCATCAATATTTAAATAGTGAAAAAAACCTATAAAATAGGCTACAAAGATGGCTTATTTTCATTTAGCATCTGTAAATGCAATGATCAAGCGCCAGTATTTCTATAAAGTAGATTCTTCAACAGGCAATATTCATGTTCCAAAATATCACTAAAAAGGTAGGCGTTCATTGAGAATATTTATGAATGCAGACAAATGGGTGTTTCTTTAATAGGCTTTTGAGGCTAAAGTGGGTAAATGGACATATATTTGAACACAGGTAGCCATTAGAACCAAGATGGTATATATGACATAGAATATTTGTTGATAATCTATACTTATAGCCACCAGTGTATAGCATTACATGCAAAACCAATTGTTGCTAATATCCACACTGCAAAATATCTGACTGAATGACTACAGCTAAACAGTAGATGGTGAATATTTATCAGCAAAATGTTAATTTTACATTTTTGTCAAAAATTTCAACATTAATATTTTTCATGGCAAAATTTGTAATAAACTTCATAAAACAAAAACAAACACTTGATAACATCACGAGGTTCATAAAGTGCCAATTCAGGAAAATCAATGATCTTCCAGATAATCACTTAGTTAAAAAAAAGGTGATAACCAGCAATCACTTTTTAAGCTACAAAAACCAATACATCAGTTGTTAAATTAGATGTGGAAGCATTAGTCAATAAATAATTAGTAAAAAAATGATTCTCATTCACTATAATAATTCTTTTTTTTTAATTAAATTTCAAATGGCTCCATTAAAGTCATCTGATATATCAGAGGGCAACTAGGTGACCCCAATTCTCACGCATTCCCTTCACCACTGAGTGGATCATTTAGGAACCTTACTCCAGAGCATTACTGTGATATTTAACTATATTGATTAATCCTCTCTGGTCCCAATGCAGGCAGCATGGCAAAGATGAAGAACTTTGTCTCAAATTAAAATAAAACAACTATTGATTGCTTTGCAGATTTAATTCATCTGCAAGACTTTGATCAGCCAAATCAAACTGCATACCAGGTTTTCTCTCTAACATTTAAAATTTCAGCATTCAATAGCCTTCTTATTAATAGCAGAAATTAGATTTTCCAAATTGACCCAAGTTCTAGCTACAGTTTCAGACCTGATACAAGATAACTTCAAGAATCACTGCACCATAAATTCACACCTCCACAAAGGTAAAACTGAAGACATAATAAAAAGTAACCCAAATTCCAACAGCTAATAAAGGCTAGTTTCATTGAGCTATTTCCTGCAATGAATATTATAAGAACAGATAGAGAGATGTGCAGCAGAACTAAAAGTTTCTTTAGCATCTGTTGGATGTCACTTGTTTTAAGGAAAACCAATCAGTTTTCAGGTTTAAGAGAGTTTTCATCAAAGTGTTGAAGTTTAAATATCTCTGAGAAAAATGTGTGCACCAAAGCAATTCAGTTTCCATTAAAGGGTTTTTCACTCAAACTTGAAAATTATTTCTTAACCCTCTGTGTGCCATCCTGGATGCATTTATATACTATTACCTTTCCTTAAAATATCAGCAAAGGTTGAGCCACAGAAGCTATGCCACACTCCAGCTTCCTCATTAATATAATAACTTTTTATAAAGATAAATCACTCCCACATGTTTGTGTTGACTAAATATACAGAAGCCAGTTGAGCACAAATACTAACTAGTACGTCTAGGCTGGTGGTATAAATACAATAAAAAATTAATGTAGCAGTGGAGGGTTAAATTACTTTTTAGTATTGAAAAAAAAACAAGTTTTCATAAAGGATAAAAAGATCAGATTTTAAGGCTATTTAAAACTGAGCAATTTTTTTTGTTGGGGTGAGATATTAGCTAAAATATATGGTAAACAAATCTGCACATTTTCCATCATAAAGCAGTTATCTAGGTGAACTATTCCAAATGCTTAGTTTTCATGACAGTTTCTTATTCAAATATAAAGAGAAAAGATTTACCTTTTAGTAATAGCTCATTTGATTTTCTTCTGTCTATTTGAGTCCACTTGAGAATTTAATATTTTGTTTTTAAAGTTTTGCAGCTTTAGAGAAGAAAAACTCTTGCAAATATTCCTACAAATAAATTTAACATAATTAAGACACTCTCTCTCTTTGAGATTTTAAAGAATAAATGTTGGCAATGAGTTCTACGCAGTTGTATCTTTAGAAGAAATTATTACAGCAGTGAGCTAAAGCATTGGTCATAAAGCATATCAAAACCATAACCACCATCAAACAGGTTGCTGTTTCAAAAGCAACTCATCTGCCACCATACCTGAACATTCTAAAATTAGTGCAAAACATTTCTGCATATTAACAGCATTGCAATCCGAAATCCTGATAATGGCATTAGGAAAGGTTGATACAAAGAGACTGTGAACATCGAAAACAATGCTTAATTATATATTTTTTAATTTTTTAAACACACAATGAACACTTAATAAAACCTAAAGCTGTGTGTGCAGTAGTTTTGACCATCACTGTACTATGTGTCAGTGTGAGAGGAGGAAAAAGCTGTTAGTCAAGAACTTCCTCTAAATAGAGGCCAAAGATTAACATCCATTTCAAACCAACGAATGATATTCGTAACAATAAAATGTGTCAGTATTTCAATTTAGAAATTTGTGCCATACTTAAAATATGATCCCAAATTATGTCTGATACCTTTTCATACAAAAAAAAAGCTTTCACGACCACACAACAGTGTAACAGACAACATACATATAACACAATTCAAACTTGCTTGAAATTAATACAATAAAATGAAGAAAAAATTTAATTTCTATAACTAAAAGACTAAAAAAAAAAATCACTTGTCAGTATTTGGATTATTTCTAAAAATTATATTTAAAAAATTAATCAGAGAGATTTTATTATAGAATTTTTGAAAGTTCAAGAGGTAATAAAAACTTTGAAAATTAAAGGTACCATAGATGCCACTTTTAAATGACTGCACAAACCAGTTAAATATGGGAAAATGCTTGGTACAATCACACACAATGCTGAATTTTATCACTGGAACACACAAAATAAATTATGTTTGTTCAGAAATTAAATCAAGCAAGCAATAATTATCATGAACACTATTTCATCACATGTGCAAGACCTCTTATCTCACAACCCATTCTTCAGAGCTCTCGATTTGCTACAAATGTACTGTAGAGATAATAACGAGAGAGAACGAATAATGTTTTCATTTGTGAAAATTAATGGCTGCACCAGCCAACTGTTCTTTTTAGGAATAATCCTAAATTTATTTTGATGATTTCTCAGTAACAACTAAATTTGTTGTTTTATGGAAAACTGCTGATGCATGAATAATTACACCTGTAATACAGGTAAATAATAGTCCATACAGATACATACAAGCAGCTATAATTGTTAGATAACCACTTATATGTATATCCTGTTTATAATATAATCAATTTATTAGTGCACAAAGTTACATGTATATTAGCATGTGACTGTTAGAGAGTGCCATAACTAATTTATGTTGGAGCTTTGATAACAAGATATTTTCCTTATCCTGTTCATTTTTATTGATAGATCCTCAATAGTGGTTGTCCACACACACACACACACACTCTCTCTCTATTCATTCTGGCAAATGAATTTCATTCACAAAATCAACAAATATTCTCTTGTCTCTAAATTCAACATCAAGTAACCCTCTCTTGAATGATTTATTCAGCTTAAGTTTATTTGGAAATGTGTCTACTACTTAAGCAGTAGAAAGCATCACTTCCACATATCTCAGAATGTCAGATGGTCCAAAAATTGTCTATCATGAGCCCACATATTTGATAAAATGTTGTCCCCAACAGAAATATAGATAGAGAAAAGTCATTTCGCAGTTAGGTCCATTCTTGCCACTACTCACCAGCTAATCTTACGGTATCTGAAGTGAGAGATATCTTCTCTTCGCCATCCTTTACTTACCATCCTTCTGATTAGTCTGCTGCCTGATGATACAGTGAATTCAATAAGGCAAGCCTCTGAAAGCATCTTACCTTTCAACAAATAATGAGATTTTCAGGAATGGAAAAGCAAAAGAACTGTTTTGCCACTGACCTCAACCAATCCCATTTAAGGAAATCAGTTCTGAGAGGCACATTTATCAATCAATATCTTTTGGAAATACAATAAAAGAATATAAATATTGTAATGCAATCTATATTGCTTTAAGGCTTTACTGCTACCGTGTATACAATGAGGTGGGTAATATTTTCTTTACCAATAATACGGAACACTTCTGATAGCATTTTTGATTTATATGTCATATATTAGACTTTTTTTTTTCCTTTTCTCCTCTCTCTCTCTCTTACACATATTGTATTTTTGGTATCCTACTCATCATTCATGCTCCATTACTTTGTAATAAAAGCGATTTTTAAAATAAACTAAAATAATGCCAAAATAGATTTAAGTAAAAAGCAAATCACTGTCTCTTCACAGTTTAAGAATTCAGAAAAACCTTTACATCATTTAAATTTAAAAAAATAAACAACCAATTGCTCCAAAAAGGGTAAAATAAAATTCTCTATTCAGTTCATAAGTTTCTTGAGAAATGTTGTTTTAACACTTCCTATCAGAACCAAAAATTTAGCTTGATAATGCATTTTAAATGTCTTTTCCAGTCTAATTTAAGCAATCAAAGTCCATCTGACAGCTAAGCATGGATTACAACCCTGGATAAAAAAGTAATTTATTCTTGTTCTTTAATAGTTGACATAAAAAAAACAAAAAAACCATCTTCACGCAGAATTTGCATAGCAATTAATAATTTGCATATGGAATGCCATTAAAGGTAGACTTTTGGGGCTCCTTAAATCGATTAAGGATGATGATACATTTGTCCAATGGAAACTGCACTTTCTGATGTTAACACAATAGTTCCATCTATGTGTAAATTCCAATCACTTCACAATAAAAAATACTCTTCAAAATAAAAACTAACTCCAATTAGCTGCTGCAATATTACATGCAAAAGAATGGCCATGTGCCATAAGGTAGCAAAATGAGTATTTATTTGTATGGTTAACTAATAATAAGGCTGAGAACTTGAACTTGGTTCCCAAATGGAACTGACTTGGTTAGTACTTGGCAGGGTTTCGTCTTATTCTTCACCAGTTGATCATCATCAGGGTGTCTTCTAGGCGATCTAGTTTCTTTCCACATCTAAAAAATAAAGAATTCTAGTAGAAACTTTTGCAGTAGGTGCATAGCTAACCTCTGCACCCTGTTTTCCTCCAGGTGGTTTACAGGTGGTTTCTTCTTCTGGATGCCTTATGTAACAACATCAGCAGGCAAGATTAAAGATGTATACTTGATATACAATAGCTGACCACTTTACTGAGACATGACCTGAGCCGTAACTGCGAATTAGGTTGACCACATGATATGACAGAAGATTCCTGTAGTGCAATCTATGACTTGGAAAACACATTTTCAGTCAACAAACAAGGATATTACAATGTTCAAAACAGGCATGATGATAAGTGCGTGTTTAGCAGGTGCCACAGTGGCCAAGAGGGTTTAACCAGTAAGCTGCTCCAAAACATCAGCCTTTCAAGTTTATCAGCAATGGCAAAAGGTGAAGAAAATGTCTGCTGAAAGGAATAATTGTGGCCACAAACACAAAGCAATAGAAAGAAGGCAATTAGATAAGATAACAAAGTCCAGCAGTAGTCAAACAAAAGAGCAACTGACAGATATTCAATACAGAGAAATCCATACCCATTTCCACCTAAGAACGCTGCAATGAATTAACTAAGGTAGTAAGAAGGAAACCATTGTTTAAACCACTGGTCACAGTTACCAATGTGAAAACGCAACTGACGTGGTGGTGTAAAGAGTGCAAACATTGGACAACAGAAGACTCACAAAAAAATTATTAGTCCAAGAAGTCACTTTTCATCCTTTTTTCACTTAGATGAGAGAAGACAGATTTAGAAATGATACACAAATTACTCAAATCCTCTTGTGTGATCCAAACTATCCAGACCTCTAGTGGTGGAGTCATGGTTTAGAGCAAGCTTTGTTGGCATACCCTGGGCACCTTGGTCCCTTTAGAAGACAGAATCAATTCCAAAGTTTACTTCAGCATAATTTTCAATCAAGTGCATCCAACAATGGTTCATGCGTACACTGATGTAGATAGCTACATCTGAGATAACAATGTTCACAGCCATTATGCATTCATGGTTTGAGGACATGACAGATTTCAAGCATCTCTCTTAGTTAACACAATCCCTGGATCTCAATTGAATTGACTATCTGTGGGATAAGCTTAAAAGATGCATAGTCATCATATCATTTGCCTACCTCACTCCATACATTGTTTACAATATAAATGACTGAATTGGAAAATATACCACAGGGTACATTCCAGCATCATGTAGATTCTGGGCTACATTGTGTTGGCTATTATTTGGGCAAAAGATAGCCCAACCTTTTATTTTGTATAGGTTCTTATAAAGTGGCAGCCAATATATCTCAGAATATTATAAAACAAAAGCCACAAAATTATGTTATCTACTGTTGTTGTTGTGATTGTTCTTTCAAATACATACATAATTATACAATTTATTCTTTATTAGTAATAATTTTTGGATATTATAAAATAGTCTTACTGTTTTTGTATAATTCACACACATTATCAAATACTATTTAATGAGTAAACATCCATATAATTAGAAATACATATTTTTCTTACATAAGAAATAATGAGGGGAACTTACCATATATCTAGTGACAAATTTTTTTTCTTTTCTACAATATTGGTTTGACTGTCAATACACTAAACCCTATTTATCTTGAGAAGTTGAAACCAAGAGAGATTTTCCAGATAAAGGAGTATTGGATTACTGATATTTTATTGTTTTACTAGACAGCACAAAACATATGTGAATGTGGAAATACAAGTTCATTCTCTTAGCATTATTATAAATAATGTGCAAATATAGAAAGGGTTAGTTGATGATAAAGAGTTTGGATAAACACATAAAAATTAAATTAAAAATATTTAGTTGCAGCAGTTGGAGAATGTGCTGGCTATTTAGAGTAAATTAGATAAAGATTAACAAGCAGATATTGTTTTGCTTTTTAACTGAGTACTCGCACTAAGTTAACCACACAGAAAGCCAGATAAAGTTCTCTTGAGGAATAGGATGGGAACATTAACAAGACTTTGACCATGGAAGTTTTTTTATTGCTAGTTATCACCAGAAAACTCTCACTTTCTCTTTAGTATTGGTATCTTATGTCTGGAAAACAAAAAAAAAGATGAAAAGTCTATAGCTATGCTGCAGTTTAATAGACCACACTTTATGATTGGATTTTTAAAAAAATGACCGAATAATTAAAGCCACGAGGCCAAGATCATCACTAACTACAGTATAGGCAACATTCTGTGGTAGCCACAATCTAAATAGGTTGTCTACTTTTGCTCATATTGACAGACTTCAAGATTGTCTTGAAAATGTAAACAATATGGAGATTCTACCAGTTGAATGGAAACCAATGTGGGAAAAAACTTCACATCAAATTTTAAAAATTAATCTGCCCATGAGATCGGGGAATAGTGTCCGTGTATTTGGTGTCAGAGCATCAGTAGGTTAATCTAATATATGCATTACATGCAATTTATATTTGTAAACTTCTATTTATTGCTGAACACAAGATGTTTTAAACAGAAGACGTACACCAGCTGCCTAGGTGTTTGTTTTGTTTATTTCTTTGTGTTTTTGTGTAGAATTGATAAAATTTATTTTCTCCTCTCAAACTAGCCATCCCAATCCTGAAGGTATATTCCAACCACTTACTAGGTGGGTACCTAACAAGATAGTACGAGAAGAATCTAACAAGTAGTATGATGGGTATTGTTTCGTCTTTGCAGTTTAATACTACATAAACCTTATGGAAGTTTTCAGTTATCTCCTATTTGTATTTTCACCAGATGACAACTCTTCTAAATGTATTGCCATCCTGGTTTTGTGAAGGGAATTACTAATGGAATTTCAATTATGGAAGAAAAAAAATTAAAAATTAAACACGTGTATAAACAAGATAAGAAGAAGAAAAAAAGCTGTATAAAAACAACAAAGTAAACAAAGTTAATCCTATTTAGCAGCAATTCTGCCCAAACTAGACATTTGTTTGCTTTCTGTGTTACTAGTAGTTTTTCATGAGCTGTTATGGAACAGAGTTACTTGTGTTAAAGCTCTGAATCAGGGAACATGGGCTTGCGATCATCTCTTCAGTCCATGGGAAAACTGAGTTTACTAATAAATCCAAGATGGCACACCGCTTTAAAAAACATGCATATACTGCTGTCTGATACCCAGTAAGGTGCAAGCAGTGCACAATATTTTCACCCACAAATAATTTTTTTTTGGCAGTGGCATGTTTCTTAGAATACTAAGCATAGCCCTACATTGATAGTTATCCTATTACCATCTGCTAACAATGACTGATGAAAGTTATTTTAAAGAAAAAACAATAACTATAGGAATCAACTACTGTATTTCCAAAGAGTTTATTACTGTAATATTTCACAATACATGTCTATGTAACCTTCCTTGCTTTCCCAATATTGTTTATTTTAATTTGATTTTTTCATCAACTGCTTGAAAAATTACACATCCAATGATAAAACAGACACTCCCTCCTCCTTACACAGTGAAATGTTACATTCTGATTAATATTAATCTTCTCATCTAGATAAAAATTTTTAATTTCTTACATAAGAAATTATATCCCAATATACAAAGAAAAAAATCAGCATGCCACAAAAATTGTGTGTAAGAACATGTTAAATTACATCTAAAAACTTGAAAAATATTAAAACAAATAAATAAATAAATAAATGTTATGGTACAGATAATAATGGAAAGTTATTTGTGATGTTCTATTTACTGAAAGTAAAAGGTTAGTTCAGACATTTTCACCATCACGTTATTAATAGTAACTAAACTAATGACCGTTCATTTAAGTGGTACTTCCTTGATGCCATCTTCTCTCTCCTGCCAAGATGATCAACATTGGCATTCAGTATATGAGCCCATGTGGCATCCCACAAGCAAAGGGCTAATAGTGTGGGTGGTAACTCAGCTCAGACAGCCTTTACTTAAATCGATTCACTGAACAGGCGCTACTCTCACATTGCAAGAAATAGCTATCATCTTTGAAGATGATGCAACATCAAAAACAAGATGGCATTTAGTTGCTGCATAAAACAATAGATTGCATTTAATTATTCTAGCATTAAAACCAAATTGTATATAGTAGTGAACCTCAGTATTCATTAATTCCTATGTTAAAATAAAATGGCTGATGATCATTAGTAGATTATAAAGTTGTGTACTATCGTCTACACATGAATCATTGCCACTACATTATCAAAGGTAAAAATTTAAACTTACCTATAGCAGTAGCTGTTGTCATGGAAAGAGAAAAACAACAAATATTTAAAAAAATCAATTAGTTTTCACATGTTGACCAAGTAAAAGCACTAATTAGTATTTGTGTTAAGCTGGCTGCATATTTAGTCAACACACTCATAACGCAACAGACACAGGGTTGGAACAATATGAATTTGTAGTTAAAAAAGATTATATTAATAAGGAACACGGCCCCTTTGGCTCAACCTGCAATAAATAATACAAATTTGAAGGGTAGTGGGATGGTGAGGGCAATTGCACCCCAGATGACATACAGAGGGTTAAGCCTCATGTAAATAAACTAGCTGAATTTTAGAACTTAAATTTGCCAAAGATTTTTTTTTAACCATAATCTAAAAATAGACTTTATGGTGCTGTTATTTATTTTTCTATGCTGAATTTTTTTCTTTATTTCTTTCTAAATTGCAAAATAAAACTAATAATGGCTTTGCCTCTTCTACCATACATCAGAATGCACTAGCAAAGACCATTCTGATGAAACTTGTAACTGCAAATTCATTTTTAGTCCTGCAGAATGATATTGGCCTGTCAGAACAATTTTCTTTTTCAGTGACTCACCACACATCCAAGTCTTTTATCTGGAATTCCTGCAGTACACTTGTTCATCAACGCTTAGCGTACCTGACAGACCAAGTAAATTTTAATGCATCTCTGCACCACACCAAAGATGTTTTTAGAATTATGAAAAAACAAAAAATGCAAAGGTCAGACAGTGTCTTTTAATAAAACTAACAATAACAACAAATTTTTTTTTTAAAATCCTGTCAGTGTTCCAACTATAGAGTTTTATTTTTCAATTATTTCTGTGTTTGCCATAATATACAGTAACATCACAAAGTTTATTTGAAAAAAAAAAACAGAAAGTAACAAACAAAAAGGAAATTTTGGCTCTAACCTTTCAACCCTAACACATCTTGGCTGACTTCTGTTTAATACAACGTGACTCGGCTCCTTGCAACAGTTTAGAATTTTTCCTAACCTATCCTTGCAACAAAAAGTAGGTCAAGAATGTTATTGATGGTGTGTCGGAAAAATTAGAGAATTGGTCGGAATTATTCTGATCACTTATTAGTATTATGAAAACTATTACCAGTGCTAAGGTAAAGGGAACAGCTCAAAGTAACTCTCTAATCTTGTCCCCATACTGGTTTTCCAAAAAATTTCTCGCAACATTAGCATTCATATTTCAGAATTTAATTTTCTTTAATTAATTCTATAATGTTCACATATCTATATCCCATCATCTTACATTTATTGCAGTATTTCCTTTAGTTATCCTGTAAATGTTATACCTTTGTTTTATATTATAATTTTCCACAATATTTTTAACTTATCCCAAAAAAAACTTAAGTTTTGTAGGCAATTTATAAATAATGTTTAGACTTTACAATTTTCTCTACCTACCTGTTTGCACCTATCTTTACAAATTGCCTACAAATTATATAAAGTCTATGGTTTTCTATACCTGTCTGACTACAGTTAGAAATGTATACAATTCTAGAACTTTCTTGACTTAAAACCTTATAGAAAATGTTTTAAAATTTCTTGATCTTCATTTTTCCTATTCAGATGTTTCTCTAATTTTCAATGAAATTATACAACAGATGTTTTCAAAGCACTCCACACAGCCATGTCTTCCCTGATAAGTAACCATCATGGGAGGAGATTACTGAAAGCTGGGTTTTCATCATGTCTTCTTTTTAGTTTTTTCCTATTTTATTTGATGTAGGAAACCTACTTTATCAAAGGGAAATAACTGAGGCAATAACTTAAAAATAACAAAATGCCAAAATGCAAGCAATAATAAGAAAACACATACCAAACCTATAATTCCATTGATAAGAATTACTTTAAGGGGCCTAGAAAATGTGTATAAGGGGTAGACCAAATCACTGCAGGCTATCAGATTGCATAAATATAACTCAGTCATTTTAAGTAATCCAAATTAATGCTTGAACTTTTAGTACTTCTTAGAAATGTCTGCAATAAGTACATTTTTTATATAATTCCATATTTGATTTGAATTTTCCATAATCAAGATATTTTTCTGTAATAGTCACATCTACTGTACATCAACTCCCATATATAGGTTTATTTTACCTATTAACTAGTCTACATTTGTATTATACCAGTTCATTCTTTTGTGGTTCCGTGATTATCATGTACGATTGTTTTTTTGTTTTTTTCATTTGGTAAGTGAATGGCATTCTTGAAAATTACAATGTTACCCCAAAGTTGTTGTTGTTTTTCTCTCTCTCTCTCTCTCTCCCCATATAAATGGCCAAGCTTCTACGTCCATGTTTCAGAAACTTCCCCCGTCGCCATCCTCGGATATTCACGCACACACGAAAATAGTGTTTCTGTGCTAGTGAATAAAAGCAGCAGAAAATTAATCAGCCCAGCAACATGAAAATGCCTGCCACAGCATAGTTAGAAACTCATTCCAATCATAGAAGGTATCCTAATTTTCCTGTTCTTAGCTCGATTTTCAAATATTTTTAAAAATACAATAACGTAAAGTCTGAAATCAATTTGGGGGGGGAGCTAAGCTGGCTAGGACCATATAATTAAAACAGAAAATAATCTAAATCAGCAGCTTCACTACCCTCTGTAATTCTGATTGTAGTGTATTTTTTCTTATATTTGCAGGTCCTTTTGTAGAGAGTTACATTTAAAATATTCACGTATGTTTATTTAGTGCTTGTTTGTTTTTGAACAAATTTAACTGTTCTGACTACTTTCTGGTAAGATTTAGTACACACAAAATGGCAGCCCAACAACTGCTGCATTACACAGAAATGGTCATAATACAGAAACTTCATTTAATTATATTTTAAAATTTTTTAAATTAAATCAACCCTCTATAAACAAGACAGACAAAACATTTAACCCTATTCAAACTAACAGAGGTGCATTCATACCCTACTACCTTTCAAATATGTATTACTCAGCACTGGCTGAACCATAAGGGCTGTGACACACAGTAGCTTGCTTGCTCATTAATGTATCCCTTTGTAATGAAAGATCCATGTATCACTTTGACCCCATATGTTTCACATTGGTATTCATGTTGAACTAGCTATGTATGTAGTCAATGCACTCAGTACTTCTAAGCTGCAGTTCTTTTGCTTTTTTTAAAATTTACTCCATACTTATTTCCAGACTGTTCAAAATAAAAGCTTCTATGGTTCTTGGCATGTAAAATAAAAAAAAATTTTTTTTAAGCAGCTTGGCTATCTACTGCACAGATGGATGAGTCTTAAAACATAATTTAACTACAGTAAACGCCACATTCTTGCAGACAGCAATTCCAGTCTGATTGTTGTATCTGTTAATTCACTAGAGGAATCATAAAACCCATTGCTTTTCAATGGTTTAGTCAAATCTGTCTGTTTTTCAAAAAGTGAGGAGTGAAAAATTATCCAAAAAGAGAAAAAATTCAATCAATCTGCAATTATGTAAAACAACCCTAAGTGTTTGAGAAATAATCATGTGTTTATAGAACAATCCCACTATAAACAACTCAATTGCTACATGAACAATTTTACTCAAAGATCATTAAAATGTAGAAATTGATTTCTCCATACATAACTCTTGTGTAATATCATAATTAATACTCTTCAGAGAATCATAACGGGTAAATAACACAGGATGTTGTTGCATACGGCAAAGCAGTACTGGCTTTTAAAATAAAGAAAGTACAAAATCCTATTGGATAATTTTATTTGTGACTTTAAAATGCTTTGTAGAATTTTAAAAAAAACCCAAGATTTATATTTAATGTTTCAACCTTAGGAATTTAAGATTTTTCTCACTCATCATTAGTGTGGCGAAAAGTGGGAGTGAGATGATTATTTGCAAGCTGCGGTTTGTCACAGATTTTGGAAATTCTATTTCTGGTGAGTATCAGCTGGTATGGCAGAAATTATTTATACACTAAACAAAGGAGAACAGAACTTTCATTTGTTTGAATCAGTTTAATTCCCAAACCATTGTGCACCTAAACCAGCAGAAAAACAGCCAAGTTAAAAATTCTGTATCAGGAAACAGGCTATATCCAACATTTTAAAGGGAAAAATAAAATTTTATATCCTAAATTATGAATAGAAATAAAAAAGGATTCAAGAGGAATTAAAGAAAGCAGAAAACAGGCTGATATTATCCAATGCAGATTTATAATTTTAATTTAAAGTATATGATTTAACAAAAATCTCTGCCAAATAAATTCAATACAAACCTAGTGCAAACAAAACAGAAGGTTCTATTCACAAAGGCAGACTAACACTGAATAAGTAAACAAACTATGACCTGTCTGTAAAACAATACAATCCTTAAATTGAAAAATGGAATGCATTCTATTAATAGTTGAATGTAAACAATATAGAAACTTCCTAGGAAAAGAATCTGAATCTGAACAGTGGTTTCTTCAAATCCAAGATTTCCAATAGTCACTAAGATTATACTCAGTGCCTTGAATAGATGTGGCAGACCCTCAGATATACGACATCTATCCCTACTAGGAATTTTCAGTTTTAGACGTGAGAGAGAACCCCCAAGCAGCAAACCACTTGCAAAATCAAGCTGGTGCCAACCAGGATTCAGACTCAAGCCTTCAACTACAGCAGGCTGACCACTGGACTACTACACAACCTGGAAGAGAAGCACTCTTAAATTTAACAAAAAATAATTCTATTATTAATTGAAAATGAAACCTTAAGTTCTATAACATAGTAATTTAGAGCACAGAACTTCTTTAATTATTTTTTAAAATCAAATAGACAAAAACATTTTTAAAAAAACTCAAACTGGAACACTACGTAGATTGTTTGTTTCAATTGGCAATGAATAAAGTTTCAAATATTTGGATTTCCTGTATTCTACGGTAGCTACTGGAATTTTTGTATTGGCTTTTATCATTGTTACCTAAATAACAAACTAATAAAATGTCATAATGCGAAACACTGTGTTACTCTCAAATTTAAAGCCCATTTTGTAATCAACACCAGCAGGTGTCTTATAAATAAAAACACCGATTCACTTTCAAATCTAGCCTTATGAACCTAATTATCTCATGAAGCAGCTATACATGCATACCAAAATCCTAATAGCTACTGAAGAGTTCAAACTTATTGCCAACAAAAAGGGGGGGGAATTGGGTGCTAGAACTTAATGCTACACGCAGAGAAGACTGAAACAGTTCCCAGGAAGGAAGATCGAGGTATCAAAGACCAAAAATTCAGCTTCAGCTTCAAATGACATGGTAAAAATAAAAATTACATCCTTTTATGCTCTCCGGTGTTTGAAGTCAAAGATAATTAAAACTGCAAGAGTGTTATTGATGGGTTTTAAAAAAAAAAACCTGTACATTTAAAGAAAGAAGAAGAAAAAAAAAAGAAAAGGAATATTGAACCCTGACTTTGGGACATTTTGAGAAATTCAGCCCTGAGTAAATTATTCCTTCTAGCTTCCACTGACTAATGGATATTTAAAATGGAAAATACAAATGTAACCTTAGGCAGTTGTATGTGTCAGTAAATTCTGTTCTATCAGTTTCTAGGTTTGTGGTATTTGTTAGTTTCTGACAATTTTTAATTCTGATAGCGTTGCTTTACTTATTCAATCAGACTATGAAATAGCATGGCCAACAGCCTTAATTTTTTTATTATTTCTTTTGCCCTTGGGATTTATGACATGTGAATGTCAATTTAAAATTAATGATTAACTTTGGCCCTGACAATTTTTTTTCTTTGCATTGAACTGTAAATTACACAAGTAAAAGCTGTGTTTATACAGTACATTATCCAGAAAATAAATCTTTACAGACATTTTCATTATCATTACATGAACATTTCATGGGCATACAAAAATATACACTCCATAGTGTATACTGACCAAAATACAGATGTCTAAACACAAAACATAAATACAGTACACAGATCTCTAAAAATGCAATAGCTAAAATTAATTTCAAGTAAAATTCACTTAGTGTCTTTTCAGTTACTTGATTGTGTTTTGTTGCACTTAATCAAATTTGGGCACCAATATTATGAAGTCACTTGAGCTAATTCCAAAGCAGGAAAAAAGCCTCAAAGGATCATAATTATTTAGCTGAACCTGCCATGCTACCAAGGTACTTTGGATGGCTGATGGTCCAGTGGTAAGCTACTGAACTGTCATAGCTGAAGATCAAAATTAAAATCCCAGTCTGAACCAGCTCAATTTAGCATATATCCTTAGCATGGTTTCTTCTTTTTACTCATCTTCACCAGCTGGCTAAGTGGAGTTTCCTCGCACATCTAAAATAAGACTTCCAGTAGAGTTTTCCAGTAGATGTAGTGAATGTTCTGCAAGTCACTCTTCACTGGCTTGCACCTTGACCAGTGCTCAAGAGCCTCTTGCCGGCTATGTATAACTTATCTGGTTACTCCACACCTTCATCTTCTAGTTCATTGATGTGAGAGATGTACTTAGACATCAAAATTCAGGAAAAGGTTCACCAAAAAACATTCACATTGAAATGCTGCAAAGATTTCACCATTTATCAGTAGTTTACATAACATCGCACTTGTCTGCCTCAAACTAACCAAGCAATTATATCTGTAATTTTTTTCTCTATTGTGTTGTTATTTACACCAGCAAGAGTCTAACATGGTAAATAATGCCAATACAGTCCAGTTTCCTTAGTAAAAAGAAAAATGACATTTTGGAATAACCATAGTCTTTATAACTTCATAAACAATTTTAAAATGGCTTTATGCAATAATGTAACCAGAGGTTTTCCCCTTGTGTGTGCAACTTTTAGATTCTATATCAGCACTGGAAATTTGTCAGCTAGTCTTGACTGGTATTGAATTCCAACTTCTCTCTGTTCAGATTTTTTAGAATGCAGGCTTACTCCTCAGGTGGTCCAGACACAATGGTACCTGGCTGAACATTTATATAAACTAAAAGTAGGTGACTTCATCCAGTGCATTATCAACTGCTAGTCTCATGAGTACAGTATTTTAAATTTCTGTTCATTCAAAAGATTCACATGTTTCAATATTTGTGTATACCCAATACTTTACTGTTCTAGATATGAATTACATTTAAATACATAGAATTGATCATTTCAGTTTTATTTTAAAATAAACAGGCAGATAGTGTGTTATATCATGTAGACAGCATATACATAAATATCATTTGGGCAGAATATGCATGAATATCATGTATTGGAGCATATTAAGTATTCAAGATCATACAGACAGCATGTAGATAGCATACAAGTTAATAAAAGAAATTGTAAAATTTGCAAACTAACTACATATGTTGAATTTAATTCTAAATCCTTATTAAAATATTAAAAACATACTTTATCTATCACTCTTACCTAAGTTAACCATGCAACATCCTTAAGGAAAAGATTTGTGCAAGAATGACCAGACTGAGAGCCATGCTAGTAATTAGTACATAGTAAAGTCACTCTAAAACCTTTTAATAAACAAATTTGATTTGCCTCATAACTGGAAAAACTATCAATTTTAAGAAATCACAGAAAATTTTAACTTCTGATTACTTTTTAAACATATAGGGATAATGCCATAGTTCTACCATCGAATAACTACAAATAACTGTGCATCAGCTGCACAGGACAGAGTTTGATCTCTGTACAGGTTTAGTAGTGTTACCTTTTCTACTTTCACTTCAAAAGATCTCAAAGATAAAAGATAATCCTTTCCAAAGTTTCAACAAAAGGATATCAAATAAACTTATTTATATATGCATTTGGTAGTTGTGAAAAGTAATTTTGAAACCAAACCATGAATATTAAAATGTGTTAAAACCATGTGGAATTCAGTATCCTTTATGGCTTTATTTTCAAATAACAGGAGTTTTATTTCAGTTATAGTTAAAAAATTTTTCTTTATCACCGATATTAGACTAACTTGCCTTCCAGCATCCAACTTATTTATCCTTCTTAAATACTAGAGCAGCACTGGCTAAAGATAATTATAATATATTTATCTTGTTCACAAACTGCTTTCAAAGTACTTGAAAGTTTCTGAATTAAAAGTTCCAATAAATTTAAAACTAATAAACTTCCATGTTTCATACACCCAAAATTAAAAGGACTTTGCATTAAAACAAGTTAAAGCATGTAAACAGCCACAGTACATAGATACAAAATTTAAAATCCTTATATAAAAAGTTTCAAATGTGTATCTTTCCTTGGCAATGCAAAGAGATGAAAACATCAGTGGTTATGGAAACCTTATAATTCAATACATTATAGAAAGGCTCATGTATCAGTCAAAGTAATAACAAAACTGATAGGGGCAGTGAGTATTCATAGTCACAGCAATGCAAAAAAAAGAGACTTTCCATTTCCATGGTGACACTAATCTCAAATTAAATTCACCAACTAAATACTTATTTTTTTGAAAAAAATTATATTATTTTCACATTAAGATAAACCTAATACAGATAACCCAGACAAAGCAGCAAGTGCGTTAAATTGCTTCGGTGAGATCTGTCTTGCATTTATACATGAATGGTTTCCCTTAACAATTCTAAATGAGAGATAAATACAATAAAGAATGATTTGAAAATAACTCCAGGGATGATTTTTTTTTTTCCATAATTTCTTTCCCATAACAAGCCAAAGACAAGATATTTAGTAATCAAGGGCTCTGAGCCATATATTACCAGATGTCATTCCATAATCCAGTAATCTCGCAGATATATTTGAAATTTATATAATCGCCAGCAGAAATCTTACATGAAAAACTTTTCCTCGGGAACAGATGCACCCTAATGATCAATGTTAACCCAGGGGCATGTTTAACGTGTCTTTGTAGAATCTGAAAAATACTCGCAAAGATATCTCAACTTTGTATGCCAACAAACTCAATAACTGCATATACGATAATTTAAAAAAAAGAAAAAGTTAAAATCAAATAGATAAAAGAAAAAATTTATTTTGTGAAAAATTATTTGAAAGACAGAATTAAATCCAAAGTATCTGAGATGCATCTGACATTCTAGTAAAATTAGTTTGTAAAGCACTACTGAACAATGTACTTATCATTGGTAGTTTTGAAGGTCAGAAATTTCATGTTAAACAAATGTTTTCATACTTCATATAAAATGAATAATGAATGCATGTTTCCACATGCAGACACCACAGACACTCCCATAACATTTTTGCTTTATATGTATTGAGCAAAACAGTAATCTAATCTAAACCATCAGAAAAGAAAATTATTGTTTTATAGAAAGTAGAATTTTCACATTTTCCTAAACAAAGGTTTTTCAAAAAAAGATAATGGAAGATACACAAACTAAGGCAGATTTCCAAAGAACTTGGCAAAATACATTTAGTGCAGTCCTATTTACTA
Organism: Nautilus pompilius; assembly: GCA_018389105.1. Classification (NCBI taxonomy): domain Eukaryota; kingdom Metazoa; phylum Mollusca; class Cephalopoda; order Nautilida; family Nautilidae; genus Nautilus; species Nautilus pompilius. Next base: position 528,431 of record JACATO010000989.1, on the reverse strand, counting down.
TGCCAAAACATGCTGCCATTTGTGTTAACCCATGACATACTTACAATTAATCCTAACCCACACAATGATGCTCCTACCTCTGTTTACATTGCTAAGCAAAATCTGTGGCAAAAAGCTCTAGTCTAGGGGTCTTTAATACAGCCTGATCCAACCAAAAAATTGTCCCAATTTTAACAAAACAATCTGTCATAATCCTTCTTGTAGCTTTAAAAAAAAAAGAACGTTGGATTTTATCTTAAATACAGAACTTTACTATTCTCTCAACATTTTATTGCAATTAGTAATACAGTTTATTTAAAGCTGCTCCAATATTTATTTTTAATGCATAAGAACTCTCATTATTTTTTGTTTTCTTAATAGCTATAAACCATATGGCACAAACTATGAAATAGGGAAACTAATGCATAACATACTTCATTATGCTTAAAATGCTATTATGTAGTCATCAGTGGTAATTACTGACCAGAGCCGTGTTTTGCTCCAGTTCTATAATTAAAGCTGCATTATCTACAAAAAACTGTCATTCTAAAGTACTTACTATGATATCAGAAAACCACTTTGGGCTATATGTATAAACTTTCAAACAAAAATAGTATTTATTGATATTCTTTTTCTTTTTGCTAATTATCTCCAATGAAATCTGAAAATATGGAAAGACTTTCCCATCCTGCTTTCTTCAGTTGTGCTTAGTCTTTAAGTACATTCACTCTTGCTTTTAGTCACATTCTCCAATTGGTTTTTATCTAGTTTTACTTTCAAAATAATTCAGAATTGCAACCAGCAGTGGGAGTTTAGCAGACTTACTGGTTGGAATATTTGTGTTGTCTGACTCGAATTTGATTATTCATTTAATAGCTGACTGAGCCAAGAAACCTCAATAATACCTTTCAGAGGAAAACTAAAAATGGTTCTCCAATTTAAAGACAAATGTGGTAACAGCTGCTAATTTTCCAATAAAATGTCTCAAATTATTGTATAAATAAATAAATTTTTAAAAGAAAACATGTTAGCAAATGCTAAGGATCTGGTAAATAAAGCTTCTGATGATGATGATGGATGATGATGATGATGATGATGATGATGATGATGATGAGCTGACCTACCTTTTTAAGTTTTGCAAAAGAGTGCATCAGAAACTTCCTCCTACTCATGTAAAAAGTGTTTTGGAATTCTACCTGGTGGTTTTACTGCTGATTCCATTAATCGTTTTATAGCAGAAAGGGATGCTAATACATATGGTTTTCAGTTGTCATTTAAATCTAGATATATTAACTTTAAATTAATGCCAAATTAGAATATTTTTAATGCAGCTGAGATAAGAGATGAGATCAAAATAGTCTTTAAAGAAATAAATGAACATGAGAAATCAGCACAAAAAAGGATAAATCCTTATCTAACATATGTATCCAAAAAGCAGCTATAAAATGTTCCTTTCATGGAACTTGATAAAAGATATCTTCACAAGTTATCTGGTTCATAGAGCAGAACAATTTTTCACCTTCCACTGACCTAGAAGATGCACACTAATCAGTCCAATTTGAAAAAAATAATAATAATTGCTATTGCTTAAGTTAAAAAGAACATTTATACCTCTACCGGCTTTCTTAATAGCCTGGCTTGCCATGCTAGGAAATCTATCATTGGTAAAGCCAATGTTTGCTTAGCTTTTCAGTGTGGAACACATTTCATTGACTTAGCTAGATGACTGACAACCATGCAGTATTTTTGATAGCTGCTGTTACAATAATTTATCAGGGTTCATTTCCTCTGTACTCTGTGGTATACTATCAATCCTCAAAAACTGGTTCTGCAAGCAATTCAACAGATTACCTTTTTTTTTGGTAGGGGAGTGGGAAGTAATACTGTATCTGCAACAATGACTGTAGCTCTCAAGCAAGAGAAATCTAATGATGTTGTAAACTCATATAAAAAGCTAGTTAACAAGAAATTTTCATAATGGGAGAAAGAGGGCGCCAGCTATAAATTACATATGCCAATAGGACCTTTAGGATTGCGATAAAACATGCTTATGTTCTAGAGTTAGATATTTTGAGATAAAAGTCATATAATTCAGAGATATACATTTGGGACATTCAAAGTAATGTTACTGCAGTTTCTGCTGTCAATATAAATTAAAGTAATTTAATTGGTTGTAATGATAGTTCAAAAGATACATGGACAAAAAATCTTCAACAGAGAACAGCAGCAAGGAATGGGCATTAAATAAGTGTATTTAGACAGCCCTTGCTCACATTTAATTCTGAGACAGATTTGTGTGCTTCCAAGATTAAATACTAACAGGACCCAGAGGGAAAAACTGGTTGAAATATTCTTTACTGTGGTTTTTCATCTTTTCACCCTCTTTTTTGCTAGGGTCCTCCCAGAAGATACAGGAAAAAAAGGGCCTCGGGTATGGTTCTGCTAACTATGCTATACACTGGTTCAAGAATCAGGAATGTATGGAACCGACTTCATGTTACAAAAAAAATGGTAGGAGGACCAAAAACACCTTGCCAGCCCAATTAATTGATTTGTTGTGTATCAGAAAAACACCTGGAAAGATGAGCACCAACCAAAGTTAGAAAAGGGTGCCACCATGGTTTCTTGCCAAATGAACTAATATCTAAAAATTTCCCAATCATGTTATATACCTAGCTCAATTTTTAAATATACAGTTAGTATATGTCCCTCAAATTAGATATCTGAAAATATTGCTCAACAACTTCCATTAAGAGCGGGTTATAATTTACTTTGCTTGAGGAGTCTGATCCAAAAAAATACATACCACACTCACTTTTAGAACTATTTTTATTATCCATAACTCAACCTAAGTAAGTATTGTGTTCAGCATTACCACAGGTAACACTGGACCAAAGATGGTTAAGGTGTTAAGATAATAAGAGAAATGTCTTTGTTTTTTTTTTTTACTTGAAAATTAGTCATGCAACCAGTAATATAGTTTGTGTGCATAATGTACCATGTTTGATATGTTCATCATACCTGACTTGGAAACAATATCAGCCCAAGTGTACAGAATCACAGTAATTTGGTGATGACTTATTTTATTTACTTAAACTAATTCCTAAAAGTTTAAAAAATTTTCAGAGTTTTCTTCCATTTTCTCCACAAATTCATCCTGCAGTTTATATGCACAAGCACTGTCAAAAAAGGGTGGGAATTTGACAAAGTACATGATTAAACCGAAGCAAACAACCATCTTGCACTGCTGGCCAAACAAAATTGGTAGATCTCTCACACTACAGTGAAATACTGACCTGGATGAAGAATCTAGACTAGAAAGGGTCATGTATCCGAGGAAGACGAGCAGAAATGCTTCCTCCCTTCTTGTTGACACTACACTCATTTTAAGTTTGCTCACAAGAGCATTTGACTGCTTCACAACATTCATGCGCCATCTTTTGGAACTTTCAGAACATTTTTAAGCAGGTCTTTGTTTGTTTCCAGTAATTTTGTCAGGCAGGTTTGCTGCACTTCATAAGTCCTGCCAATGCAGTTTGATAGAACAAATACCTATGCAAGTAATAAAGCTATTTATTATTCAGTTGCCTTCCTTTCATCAGAACTGTGTACATGTTCATCTTGCATACCATCTACTGGTAATTTTCAGACTTTGGAGGGGGGTAGCTTTTTTTCTCTCTCCCGTGGACATATTTTCTCCTGCTAAAATGATTCAACCAAATTTTTTCTTCTCCCTGGAGAAGCTTTGCAAGAAGATCCTCTATGATAATAGACTACATGAAAAACAATAAAATCTTAAATATTCTTCACAAGAAGATGAATTGGCGAGAGAAGGCAAATTATACTCTGGGATTAGCCCATGTTTTATGGGTTACAAATATAAGCTAGTGTCATGTTCCACTGCTCTCTCCATTTACACCGATTCTTAGGGAAAAACTTACACCTTGAAAAATACACTTACAATTATTATATGATTAATTAGTTTCTTTACTAAACTGATCTTTTCCCCTTTGAAATTTATAGTAACATAAATGGTTTGAAATAAGAATTTTTTGAATTTTTTTTTTGCTTACCATTTACATTTTCTTGTGAATTCCAAATGGATTACAACTTGTTCTTTATAGACCTTCAACCTTCAACAGAAAAACTTCTTCATGTTTGTACAGGCACAGTTCAATGCCCCAAACCATCTATTGTTTCTTAAGAAATGACATCATTGCACAAATCTGGAGCTGTTAGAATTTGTTTAGGATGTTTGTTTTTTAATTTAGCAGTTCCTTTATACTATAAAACACTGATAATCAAGAAAAGAACCTATTACATGTTTAAGTAGATCCAATACTTTTCCCTGAATTCAATGATAGCATGCTATGTAGCTATCAAGGTGGCTGATGTGATCAAAAGTACACCATAGCTGAAGTCCCCTAACAATGTGATCAACCACTTCTGTGATCAAGATGTTAATATGTTATGTAATGAAGATGGTGTAATGTACAGGGTGCGGCAAAATGATCTGACACATTTGTATTTTTAATAAAAGCCAAAGAGAGTAAAGAACGAAAAATGTATTTTTATTTTCGAAATGTACATAGGATGCCATTTTGTTTCATTTCGTTTTCAGTTGCCGACATGAATTGGACGGGCGAACATCGCGCTTTCATCGTGGAAACCTTTATCAAAAACAACGAATCCGTAATTGCAACACAAAGAGCATTCAGTGTACACTTCAGGCTTGGTAGAAATGATCCCGTACCTACTCGAAACACGATTTTGCTGTGGGTTACCAACTTGAGTTACTGGATCAGCAATGAAACGAAAATCAACCGGCCGACCTCAGACTGCCAGAACTCCGGAAAATGTGGCAGCGGTAAGAGGTTCAGTTCAACAGTCTCCACGACGTTCGGCACGGAAACACACCGCTGCTCTTAGCCTTTCCGATAGAAGTTTGCAAAGAATTCTTCACATGGAGCTGCAAATGCATCCATACAAAATGATGTTGGCACAACAACTCAGCGAAAGAGACTTTAAAACTCACAGAGCATCGTGTTTGGAAATTCAACAACATGTCCCCCGTGCAGCTGTTGTGTTGTTCAGTGACGAGGCGCATTTTCACCTGTGTGGCAGCGTGAATAAGCAAAACTTACGATACTGGGCCGAGAACAACCCTCATGAGTTGCACCAACACCCTTTGCATTGTCCTCGGGTAACCGTATGGTGTGCGGTAGCAGAATTTGGCATTTGGGGTCCTTACTTCTTCGAAGAAGACGATGTTACAGTGACTGTGAACTCTGGTCGATATTGTGTGATGCTAGAGACTTTTCTGAAACCCAAATTGAATGAAATTGACGATAAGGACAATGTTTGGTTTCAATAGGATGGGGCAACAGCCCACACTTCTCGACGTGCGATGGGAATTTTGAGGGAGATGTTCCCCAGTCATTTGATTTCATTGCGTGGTGACATCGGTTGGCCCGCCCGATCACCTGATTTGAACCCGTGTGATTTTTTTCTGTGGGGATATCTGAAATCAACGATATACACTCATCGCCCTCGATTTATTGAGCAATTAAAAGATGTCATTTGCCAAGAAATTGCTGCCATTCCACATGAAATGACCCGCCAGGCTATGGACAACTTTCGTGAACGCCTTCGACAGTGTGTGGACAATAATGGTACCCACTTGAGTGATTTAATTTTTAAAACCAAATGGAAAAAAATGGCATTCTATGTACATTTCGAAAATAAAAACAAATTTTTCGTTCTTTACTCCATTTGGCTTTTATTAAAAATACAAATGTGTCAGATCATTTTGCCGCACCCTGTATATAGATATGTGTCAATGTACAGTCAACTATACACATTACTGGTTGCATGACTAACTTTCGTCTGAAAAGTTTATTAAACTGAATCTTTTCACCATTTCCAGTCCAGAGATTCAAAGTTGAGTTCTCAATTTTTTCTTCTACTTATGATAACTAGTAAAATATCATAGATACATTTTCAGAGTTCACAGAAAAAAATTACCCTAGAAACCAAATTTAAAGCACTTAAAATAAGTTTATTATTTGAAAATTAATTAAGTGGATTGGCTAGAGGCTAATTTCTTTTTCCCTACGTGGAAGCATTTCTAAAGTTGACACTATATTTTTTTTTGCTTTACAGTATCAACTACATTACATCCACTATGGCATGCTCACTATATGCACCTGCCAAAAAATGTCTGCCTAATGATTTACATATGCAACCATCAGCACCACTATGAAAAAAATCTCATTTTGTAGAAGTATATGCCTGCCAATAGTATATGGTATAGCCAAGATATTTCTCCACTTACCTAGGGTCAGTTTATCAGTCCCTATTCTTTATTGTCAATGATCTTTTACAACAATCCAAACACCACCACTAACATGATCTACTATAACAACTACTACTACATAAACTTGAGTATACTGGTCAGGTTGTTTTGTGGAAGCCAGTGATGACAGATATGAATGAGGTTATCACACCCCCTGGTAAAACATGTATATTATCAGGCTCCTTGTACTTGATGACCCCTAGTCATCATAGAAATGTCAAACTTTCACCAGTTCTAATCATCTGAATGCTCATGGGTCAGGAGAAATGCTGGCAATGCTTTTGACCTACCATGCTCACAATCAGTCAAGCAGTGGGTTTGAAGCTATAGTGTGGGCAAGCATTTACAGAGAAACAAAACAAAACTGTATTCACTGATGTAACATCTAAATTGTACAGGTTACATACCCATCCTTCAGAATGCCCACCTGCCTATGTTTGATAAAAGAATCATAACAACCTACAAGGAGATAGGAAAAAAGGAAAAAAGGAACTGCAGTTAGTTTAGAATCACTAATAATCTACTGAATTTTTTGCATACAAAACAACATGAATTGGACTGTAGTCATTTTCTGGACCAAATAATATCTGAAACCTGTGAGAAAACCTTGACTAGGTAACCATGGTAAGATGATGGATTCCATATTTACTTGATACAAAAAAATGAAAATGACTTTGTGTTAAATGTCTGATATTCAAATCATTATGGCAAGTGATGTACATCTATTGTTCTGTGTCATATATATATATATACACACACACACAAACACAAAACTGCCTGGTTTATCATTAAGCACTTTAAAATGGTTCAGATTTTATGTTATATTAATTTTTGAATAGTTTTCTTAAAACAGCACATATTGTAAAAATAAAATACCATAAACCATCACAATACAATTTGTGCATCAAGTATCTTTTAAAAAAAAAAACCAAAAAAACATGAAAATATCACATTTTAGCATAAGGAACAAATCCAGTACTAGTATACGACTCTTGCTATAACACAATATTATGTCCTCTAATAGCAGGCATGAGATACTGCTAAAGCTAATACCAATGAGAAGGCCTACATGGGATCCAAGGACTAAGCCTAACCTCAAACCGATGGTACACTGCTAACTGGTTTTGATAAGGTCTACAAGTGCACTTTGTATAGCTGGTAGTATTTGGCACAATGATCTGACCTTTCCCACCTGCTTGATTTTTCCAATATGATCAAAGAGCACTGTTAAAGGCTCACCTACTGTTAACCTTCATAACCAACCATTCTTAAAATGTGAAGGATTTTTTTACTATTTTGTAAACTTCTGTTAGTTGAGATTCTTCTAAATGTTCTGCAAAATCTAAATGTTATTTTTATTTTGATTGGTTACATGTAGAGAGAGAATTCTTATAATTCTACCAGACTCTGTCTACTGCAATATCATTTTTAGCTATTTTAGATTATGTCATGCTTGCTGATTTGATTCAATATATTGTTTACCAGAATTTTTTAAAGAGCAAAAGCAATATAAAAATTATATCTGCAATGACCATCCTCATTTTGATCTCAACTTTATAGGCATCTCCACAATTAATGTTGAGATGCCAAAAATGATTGCCAAAATAACCATTTCTCCGAGCCCAAATTTATATGATCATATGCTAAAGAACTTTTTAAAAATCCATTACCTGGTACTTCATGGATATTTTCAACATAACAATAGATGCTGTGTACTAAACACACGTTTGTATCATTTAGTTACATCTTAAGTAATGTAATACAATGCTGTAGCAAGTCTCTCTCTTTCCTAACTATCTTCACCCATCTTAAACATTAATGCTTGTTTTTTCTTTTTCACTAATACAAACAGAAAACAAGACTGTCTATGGCAGTTAATACCAGTAAGTTCTAGACACTTTCTCATTGTTATCTAATATTAGTATAATCTTTAACTGGTAGTACAACATGCAAATTATGAAATAATTCAACTTTATTTAAGCTTGTTCCCATAACTTAGTGTTTTATTCTTGTTTAACAATTATACTAGTAAATAATAGATATTTTTAAATATGTTCTGAATGGATAGTTTGAAAGGTCAAGTACACTATCTGTACTAGTTGAAATACTTCCTGTCCCTTTTAAAAATTATAACTTAATAATAACTTTCTACATTTCTCAACCAACATATCTTGATAAATCTCGAAAATGCGAATCAGCACAATTTAAGATGTCCTACTCATGAGGCACTATAAGCATGCTTACTGAGAAAATAATGGCAAAGTTTTAACAATATACATTGTCAAATTTTAAGCATGCTAGAAAACTATACAAATATTTATTAGAAATAAAATTAACAAGCTTTCAACATGCATGTCATTTTCCCCATCATACAAAATTTTAAAAAAGATCTCTACTCAGCAACTCTTTTGTACTCCCTTCTTCTAAATTCCTTTATTTTAATGCATAGTACTTGCCTATTTTTCCAAATGAAGATAATTCATATCGACACTCTTTAATATTGTCTTCTTTTTTTCTTTTTAAATGAACACTTTGCACACATAAGTGGATTAAAAAGAAAAAGAAGACCTCAGTCAGTTTTCCCGATTTGATTGACTTGCTTACAAAAGTTTTAGGCTTCCAAAGTGTGCCTTATATACAAAAGGAAAAAAAGAAGAATCTAGATCCATCTAAGCATAGAAAATTAAATCTGTGAGTATCACAAATGATCCACGAAACTTAACAGGTCCGCATCTTTGAATAAAGCATTTTAAGGAGCAGGGTATTTCAAACGACTATCTGACTTTTTTTTGTTATTAATGACACAGAATCTGGCTATAAAGCTTTTTGTTACTGATAACACACAGTAAACATTTTAGCTGAAGTTTATCTTCACAGAGATTTAGAGTAATGAGGAAGATTAGACATAATGACAACAACATTAAAAAAATAATTAATTGACTAAAACCAGTCTGTTTTGTGGGGTTTTTTTGGAATCTATAGAAAAAGCTAGATAAATATTTTTTTCAGGCTACAAAAATAAAAAAAATTTAAAAATCAAACAAAGAAAAACCCAAACCAAAATGGAATTCAATGTCATTTAGGCTCACAGCTCAGTAGTTTAATTTATCATTACTTTATAATATCAGCACAATCTTTTTCCAATCTTATATGCAAGAAATTAAATTTAAGAAATACATTCAACAGAATTTAATGGACTTTAGTTTAAGAATAAATCCAGCTTTGATTGCAGTATTTTGGCCAAGAAGTATCATTTTCAGAAAATCAATATAAAATGTTTGATTCCATTTTGCTTGACATAATTTGACAGCCTAGAAAAAATTGCAATGCATCCAATATTAATTTTGAACACAGAGTAGATTAAATTTAAAGTAAATTTTAAATTTTATTATGCAGTAGTATCAACTATCATAAAAACTTGCTATTATGCTATTAGTATGATATATAAGCTATTAGGAAAACCCATGATAGCAGTAAAAACTTTCATTTCGTCCACCTAGGTTAGATCAATTAAAAGACTGAATACTAGTAGGTAATTCAAAATAATCTCTATGCATTTTGACAATTTTTAATTATTTTTACATGATTAGTGTTGCTGAATTCTTCAAATCCACAACAGATTTACAGAAACAAAAATTTCTATAACATCCGAAATGTTAATCACCTAAAAACAAGTTAAGGTTGGAAGCTCTCATTTTGCACAAGAAACAGTGTGCTTGGTAAATGTTGTTTGTTGAGACCCTGTAGATTAACTTTTTGGAGACATCTACAAATAAAATTTTTAATTCAAACTTGGATTCAAGACCGAACTTTCAATATTGTTGGGAAAATGATGGAGGTAGGGTTTCTCTTCACCCCCCACCTAATAACCTTTTTTAACTGTAACACTTAGAACTGGAAATGCTAAGCGGGAAAATGGAGTTGCATCACATTTGAAACAACTGGCAAAAAATACACTGCCTGCTGACTTTGGCAGCCTTATTCTACTAGAACATGTTTTCAATTAGAAATATTTTTTCACAAATCAGAATTCTCAAAGAAAACAAATGCAAAACAGGCTGGTACAAGAGTGTGACAGAAAACATCACCAGCTTAACGCCAAATATAACCCAAACACACCAGGCATTGAAATGGAATCGTAAACATGATAATCATGACCTTTTGCTATGCTACCCCACCATCCAATGTTCAAGAATTAAAACAAGCCAACAAGTCTAATCATGACCTTACCAAGCATCTGCATTTCAGGGTTGCATTTGTTTTTTATTTTAATTTTTAAAATATCACAGTTTTGTCAGTTTTCACAGAAAATTCAAAATTAATAAAAGAATTGCCATTATTCTGTATTTAGAAATTTTGCACATATGGTAAGAAATTTGATGATACTTTGAGAAGGAAAAGGTTACAGTGCTACCTGCTCAATAAATAAAAATTTAAATAGTCCACAAACACATGAACTTGTAAGAAAGTAATAATTACCCATAGAAACAAAAGCAAGATTACCTGTAACAATTCAATTAAAATCTGCTGGCATAAAAATTAGAGAAATTTAACCAACAAAGTTAAATTATAATGGAAACATAATAATAAAACAATTTAACTTTATACTGTTAAAAAAAAAAAAAACTAACTGAAAATATAAAACATATTTTCACCTCATGTGCTGGTTTGTCATACATTCAAATTACATGAAAAAAAATCAAATAAATTTTAAAAAGTTAATGTTAAGTCAGATTTGAAGAGAGCAAGAGCACAAATGGTTAGGTGTATGGATGATAAGTGACTTCAGAACTGCTTGGCATTGAGATTTAGTGAAGATCAGGGGTCTGTAGAAATGTTAAGCCTTCTAAGACAAATAAATTTACCTATAAGAAACAGTTAGACCACAGTTATCCCAGCTTTCATTCACTGGACAAGAAGCCAATAGTATTTGGGAATTGCATGGTAATTATGAAGAACTTTGTTTCCAAAAGTTAAGTAATAAAAAAAAAAAAAAAAGTTTCCAGAAAATTCAAATTTTATTTACCAAATTAACACAAATTCCTCTTTAAGAAACAACTTTTAACAAAGAAATATATAAATTACAAATAAATTTTAAAGTGTCGAGGAGAACAAGCAGAACCAAATCAGATAACAAGGGGGAACTTTCAAATAAAAAATGCAAACACAAAACGAATTAGTGATAGTCAGCAAAGTATGTGGTCCATATACCTGATGACAATGTACAAGTCACAGCAGTTTTGCATGCTACTTGTATTCCTATTAATGATCAGGAGGAAATAAGTCCATTGTCTTATCACAGAAGTATGCAATCCTTGGAGTAAGGCTACAAGTCTTCATAAAGCATCCCAAACATTCTCACTAGAATTTAGCTCAGCAAAACAGGCTGGCCACCACATCATACAGGTACACTCTTGAACAAAATCCACCAAGACAATAAAAAACAATTAAAATTGAATTAAAAAATAGCTTTATTAAAACTAGAAAAGTATATCAAACTATAGTTAAAGTTTAGTTAACACTTACTAACTTTAAGTATAACTAAGTCTAAAAACCTCTCATTTTAAGCAAAAAGTTAATGTCATCTTGACATTGCTGTTTAAGGCCATGTAGCTGTCTGTATCTTTCTATAAAAATGTTGGCAAAAATGACAAAAAGCATCTTTCTATTTCCGTTTCAGAGAAAAGATGTTTCAAGCTATACATCAGGGATTTTTCAAAATCAACCATTATACTTCTTGGTCTCAAATTACCACTGTTGTTATCACCTGTTGAAGCATAGTAGTATAAGTTGCTTTAGTTTTATCAGGCAGAAGAGAATATATGCAAGGGATGGCACATTCACTGACAAAAACATGCATCATATACAACTGGGCAAACATGTCTTGTGCAGTTTTAAAAGCTCCATCAAGGAACCAATGTGGTGGACATTCTAAATAACTTGTTTTTGTGTGTTACAAATACTAAAATTCTTTTAGCTGCAGGACCTGAATCATATAAAAAGAAGTTTTGACCACCCTTTGTGGTCTGGTAGTGGGTCTGGTATAACAAGATCTTTAGCACATAATGGCATGGAGATGGAATTATGCACTCATTGTCTGCAATGTCTGACAAAATGACATAGATTATGAATGGAAGACAATTTTGCTGCTGCATCTTTAGTTAAGTTGATGCAGCTTATGAGATTATTCGTTGCAATGTTTCATGTGTATTTTAAGCATGTGTCTTCATTTCTTGTACAGTTCTAATAACTTATCTTCTGACTGGATCTAGTGCATGGGTATAGGGTCAGTCAGTTAAAACTTTAACCATGGCCTTACATAATGCTGTATAATGATATTGTTCACAATTGTAAGACAACTCAATTTTCTAAACTTTTTTGCTTAACATATACATATCCTTCAGAAATTTTCTTTTCTCTTATTAGAACACACAAATTCCATGGGACTTTAAGGTTGAAACTATAGAACGAGACTGAAGAGGAGAACCAAATACATACAGAAAAAGGTATTAAAACAAACCAACCATAGCAAGAACACAAATGTACTGTATTTTAATAACCAACTGCTACATATAATGGTTGATGATTTTGTTCGCAAGGAGGATATTGTCCTATTCCATGCAGATAATAGTTTGGTCGAAGTTATTGGTAAACAACATATGCTCTATGCAGGAAAACATTATCATCAATTAAAATAGTCTCCAATTGCACCTGCATATGGTCTGGCATCAGGATTCAGAATCTCATCCCTATACCTCATTGCAATTAGAGTACCTTGTCTTTCTGAAACACATGCAAGCCAGGATGCCCACACAATGGAATTCCTGCCCAGATCGTTAAACCTTTAACAATGTAGTGATCACTCTCCATGTGTGTGTGGTCTAGTTGCATGTTTCATATGTCCTCCAGATGAGTATGCACCACAAGTTGCATTAAAGACTAAATTTTGACTCATCAATAAAGAGAAGAACATGGCTCCAGTCATGTGGTGTCCAAGCAACATGTTTACAGCACTAGTTCAAATGATCCTGTTCATATTGGCTGGTCACCAAGATTAGACACCATGGGTTGTCTTATATAGAATTCTCATTAATGCAGCCTCCTGGGTATGGTTAAGGCTAATATCAAACTTCCTGTAGATCCAGAGAGATCAGAAGCAAGTTGGGTTGATGTTGAAATTCTGCTTCACTGAGACAAAAATAACAAACTCATCATTTGCTGGAATTGTGACCCATAGTTGACCTTGAACTGATTTTAGAAAATATCTCCATAACCAAGAAACAACACTTCTGTTTACATTTAGCCAATTTGGCACCTGGATCTGTGACTGTACAGCCTCTAACCTACCAAGAGATTTCTATCTTAAAGAATCCTTCAAACTAGTATGGCTATCCACTTATAACATTTTCCTTTAATCAAATATCCCAAAAGCCAAAATCAATAGGAACATAAGGCAGGTTGAATTTTTTTTCATACCATTATATCAAAGCCAATTTACACATTTCTACCAAGACTCATTTACATATTTCTTTGATAAACACTGTGTTGAATATTAAGTGAATAATGAATAAAAATTGTTGTTGTTTGTTTTCCAAAAGTTAAACAAAAGTGTAATATACTCCTTAGGTGCCATAAACAATCAGACAAAAGAAAGATTTACAAAGTACCACTTTAGGTACTTGGGAAGCTACCACCACATAAGCTAGCTGAGTTCAGCTTGTTTTCTTTTTCTCAATGTCGTCTGCAGAAATTGCTTTTCAAAGATGACTACGAGAAACTGCATGTGTTGACAAGTTAAGATTCAGCGCTAACTTCCTCTAATCAACCTATAGCCACCTACTTGTATCAGAACAACAAGACAACACAAATAAAGCATGACTGAAATGTAAAGCGCCTTGAAATAATGAAACTGAATATTTCATGTATCCTCCCTATTGGCTAATGGTGGCTTGGTCACTCTGAAGAGAGATTTATTAGCTATTTATACAATCGTCTGCTAATGTTCACAATAAACTCACAATCCCAAAAGGACAATCTTTGCAAATTTTCTCATGAGAGCAGTAACTGATATGAATTTTTAGTGGCTAACATCAAATTTAATAGCTATTTTTCACAAAAATGCTGAACCCCCCAACCCAAAAGCAGTCAACTCTCTATGCCAGCTTGGCATAAAAATTCAATTTTTCAAAACAAAGAATATTGCTATAACTCATCTGTTGTGTGCACACTTGTGTGAAATCTTTATTAAAGAATATTAATCATATATGGTTAAGAATTCACAAATGGAAGAAAATCATCATTAAGTAAAATTCAAATGTGCTTTAGGAAAAAAGAAATGTGTGTAAGAACATTGAATTGTCAGAGTTTGGCGTAGATTCGCTGGAATGTTTTAAAATTTACAAATATGCTGAACAAAACAGTTATTCAGTTAGTAAAAGTTTTTTTTAAAAAAATGAAGGATTTTGTGTGTGAACTTGGAGAAAAGTCATAATTATAAGTTAGCTAAAATTTCATCATGGCTTTGACATTAGAAAATATTTTTAGTAAGAGAACTATTAATCAATGGAATAATTTAGCATCAAATATAGTTAATAATAATGATAGAAATCAATTTAAAGCTTGTTGTTGTTAAATATTTTTCTTTCTTGGATGGCTAGCATGAAATAACTGAGTTTCTGTGACAATTTATTATTTTTCACAGTACAAAGGTAGTAGTATCAATTTAAAAGATTATCTAACTTTCAAATCAAAAATTCTAGCTGCTGTACTTTATATTATGAAAACTTACTGTATAAGATGAAAGAAAGAAATGGTTAATGATTTGCTTCTTTAGCAGCCTTGTATAAACCATAATGGCTTCCCTCCCCCCTTATCTCCTTATATTAACTACAATAAAAAAAAATTAAGAATTATAAAAAAAAATAATGTATGAAGTTATTTGATTATATGCAAAAAATTAAAACATGCTCCACTGTCAACAGATATGCCATGAAGCTTAAATCTTTTCCCACCTATAAAATCCATTCAGTTTAAATAATGGCTTTTTTTGGAGGGTTATCGATATTTTTTGCTCAATATCCTGGTCTTACATCATATACCAATTTGACCTCCTCTTGTTGAACTTAACAAGCAAAACAGCTGTATTAGTATAAGTCATTTCTGATATTTCAAAAAAAAAAAGAAACAAACTTATTGTACCCATAGCAAGTTCACATTCCTGTTTACCTGTCAGAAATAATAGTAAGCAAAAACTCAAAAGTTTGTCTAGAAATTTCTACTCACCATCACAGACTTACTCATCTTACCAAAGCTACCCTGTTACTATGATTTTCTTCATCCTTTAATTCATTAGTGTTTTGTTGTTTTACTCTGCTGTTAACTTTAATTGTGAACCACAGTCATTTTACAGTGAAGCAACAGGAGTGAATTTACTAGTTAATGTTTTACCTACCTGTATATGAGATTTTCAATTTAAACCCAGCTAAAATAGAATTGCAGTACATTGGGTCTGTACCTCATAGTGACCTATAATTCCAAATATATGGCGACAAATCAAAAAATGACAAGCAATTACTTAGGTGTATTAAAAAAAATCGCAAAGACAATTCTTATTACAGAATTACAATGGAAAATACAAAAAAAAAAAAAAAACCCTAATATTTTGCTTGTTTGTTGGGATGTGTGGAATTTTTAAATGATACAAATTAAAGAGCATTCATTATCCAAGAAACAAGAGAGAGATTTGGTTCATTAACTAGGCATATGTTACTTGACAAGCGAACAAGACCAAGACAACTTCTCCAAGTTCCAATTTATGGTGCCACATGCCATAGTAAGTAATTGAGTTTAGATGCTGAATGTTGCACATCTTAAAATTAATGCTCTGAAATAAAATGTTAATAAAATCATCCAACCAAGATGTGAAAACAAATACACAATCAACCAATGAAATCTTTTCAGTGATTGATGGGAAATATAGAAAAAACAACAACAACAACAGATTTCAGTGAATTATTTTGCATGTTTTCAGTGCATAAAAATACATTTAAAGACATCTTCTGGAATAAGTACTCAAAAATACTTTAGTATAATTTCAGCAATAAATGCATCTGGTTTAAGAAAAAAAATGTTGTCGCTTATCTAGATAAACTTAACACTAAATAATAAGACATTCAAATGCTGCTGAGATTATCAAGGACAAAAACTTCTGTACAGTGAAGGTGCAGAACTGCATTTCCAGATGGTAGTTAACACAAAAGGAAATTAGAATTCTTGGTTTTTTGTTGTTTTTTTTTTAATTTAACATACTGAACAATCCAGAAAAGACTAAATTATAAATTTAAAAAACCCAAATCTCCCAGCAAAAAAAGTATATCCTTCACTAAATACAAACAATATTTCAATGCAAAAATATATGTCTACTCATTTGTAGATGGAGTTTCAGCTTGGTGTTAACGTGTCTAATGGTGTCTTAATTATCTAAACAGTCTTCCGCCTACTGAACTTAGCTCATGTTAAAAGCATAAAGTTACCAATTAAAAAAATAATTCTGTAAGTATCATTTTGAAAAATCATTTAGCTCCTTTTGCAATATACTTACAAGATATCTTGCCAAAGAGGAAAAAAAAACTTTATTTATTTTGATAATGGGTTTGACACAATCAATTGCTTAAAATGCATTATAGATGGGAAGCAATGTTAATTATTTTTTTAAATTTTATTTAATAAAATTATTTCATAATGTAATCTCAAATGCAATAAAAGTTTTATAACTGACATTGTGTAAGTTTTCTAAATGTTGTATGGAGAAGAACAGCATTTAAAACATGGGTGAAGAAAACACAAGATTCTTAAACTCACCAAGCTTTAGGTCATGAAGTTTCAATTATGAAATTTGGTAAAACAAAATCATTGGGGAAAAAAGGGTTAAACACCTAAGTTAGTTGTTTTTCTCCTCCTATTTTCGCAAGACTAGCAAATTAGACTAGAAAGTTCACACAAGTAGGTGATACTTGACAAATTTAAAATGAAATAATATAACCACCATAAGATAAATGGAAAACTACTGCAAAAGCATACACTAGCATTCAAAATTGGATACACCTCGTGAACGTACTGTTTTCTGCCCTTTTCAAAAGTACTGTTAATGAAATTGCATTGTTCCCACAACAAAAAAGCAACATTTAAAAGAATCAGATGAACCATGTATCAGAACATGAAAAGGTTTACTCTATACTTCCTTGACACTTTAGTTCATTGCTAAATCCATCTGACTTCATTCTATAAATACTCAATGGAACACCACCTTATGCTAACTTCCACATTTTTCCATTGAGAGTAAGCAGCTTCATGAAGGGCAGTGTTTTGATAGCTTTATTTCATAAATAATTTCATTTTCAGGTGCCATTTTCATCTACCAAAAGAAGCATTAGCATTTATCAATGAATAAAGTCCATTAACATTACAAATTAAAAGAAATGATGTTGGATGAACACAATAACAAAAAGCTTTCAGAATGACCTAAGTATAACAATCACAGAAATAACTTGGCAAGTCTGTAATTATGCAAAAGGCATGGTTCAACTGATTTTTTTTTTTTTTTTTGCTGAGATAATACACTTTCATTAATAAGTGTTGAAAAGGCCAATAAATATTTTTGAATGCCAGTGTATACTATGCTGGCAATGCCAAGCCAGAGTACTTAACATGCATTACACACAGGCAAAATGGTGCACCACAAACACTTCAGAACTAGATTTTTACATGTAATTCACATCAACATCTTTAAAAGACTCACCCCTATAGTTGAAAGGTAACATCAAGAAATCTGTGCTGGCAGTTGTCATGTAATAATGTTCAATCATTAAAAAGCAGGAAATATTTAATTTAAAGCTATTCCCCGCAACTAGAGAGATCATATATGCAACTATGTGATAGTAAAAAAAACACCAGCTAACATTGCGTGCTTTCTTGATAGAGAAGTCATTATGATAGATCTTGGTATTTTTCCTTCCTGTATTTTCCTGAAGATAACACTAAGACACTCAAATTTTAAATGATAGCAAACTGTCCCAGAAGAAAGAAGTAGGTACTCCACATCTTGTCTTTTTCTCCTTCCCTTTCCCCAGAGAAAGTAGTGCCAAAAGTTGAAGTGTACCCCAGTATGTTTCCTTAAATGAGAATATGAGCTTTCAATATTCTTGCTTGGGTATAGTTGAATATCGTAAAGAAAATATTAAAATTACGTTACTGCTACACAGTTGTAATTTCATAATCAATATCTGAATGTCTTTTTTAATGAAACTAAGTCAAGTCATTATCAATGCTGTAAAGGAAAGAAAAACAGCGAAAGTTCAAAGATCATTTATATCTCAATATTTATAAGGGAAATTCTCAGAATCTGTTATATGCACAAATGTAAAAATACATATATATATAAATTGCTGCTTAAAAATAATAAATCTATGAAAAATATATTTATATATACAGGTAGCAAAATGAAATAAATAATTTATAAACACCAAACTAAAATAATAGATTATAAATTGTAATAAAAATTGGCAAGGTCAAAATAGTATTAAAATAAGCAATATGGTTGATGACAAATGCATGCACAATATACAGTCATATAGTTAAATAAGAAAAGAATATGTGTTAATGGTAAGAATTTTTAAAGCGAAAAAGCAGGGCTAAATGACTTAAAACAATGTTTTCAACTGCTATAAATATTGTGTATTTAATCAGTTGTAATATACTTTAGAATAATAATTCCTGTGATTGAAAAAAACAAAGATTTATAAAGTAACAAAATTTTTTTTTAACTTAAACTGATTTCCATAAAAAAAAAAATTTGTTTCATGTAAATAATAACATCATTTACAAATGAAACAAAGATCATTGGCTTTCTGAACTTCAAATTACAAGGATCAGACTAAAATAATTTTCATCTAGAGTGAATTAATGACCAGATTTAAAAGGATTGTGCCCTATTTTCTTTGAGTAAGCAACTTGAAGTTATAAACAGGGTGTTGATTTTTATTTCAAAACAGAGCATTAGAAAAAAAACTGACGGTTTGAAAATGAAGCTAAACATTGTCCAAGACTGTTTTAATGTTTAACAAGAATTGCACATCATTTGTTAGCACTTTATCTTCGCACAACAGTTTTAACAAAGCAAAATGACAACATATGTGGTTTCATCATCACTAACTAATTACTTAGAAGTATCCCTGTGCGAAGCCATTTCTGCTAAAGCTGGCATAACAACAAGTTTTGACTAGATATGATTTAATGACTTGCCTATTATTTTTTAGCTAATGGAAGAAATGATAAAAGAAAACCTCTACAATTTACACATGCATGCAGCCAACCCATTGTCCCATGCTGTTTCTTGAAGAACTCTGTCCTGACTATCAAGGTCTAAGGATATCTCACAGCCAGAAGGGAGTGTAGAGTATTACCCTTGTTAACCAAAGAAATTACCCAGGTGAGGTGGGAGGCATAAATCAGCTACAACAACTATTAGGAAAACCTTCTAGAACTTTTTATTTTTAGATGTGGGAGAAATTTTCATTCCCAGCAAAAAAAAACCATTTGGTGAGCTGGTAAAGTAGTGAAGACAAAAGAGACCATGCCAAACCAAGATTCCGACTTGGGCTATTAACCATGGTAGCAGTCTATCACTGAACTACCAGCTAGCCATCCATCCCATCAGCCCTTCTCCCAATAATAAATAAGATCTGCTATTAGTGAAACCAGACTACAGGAACAGTTTACAACCTTCCTCATGGTATTTTCTGAATGCATTCCTCCTTTATACCATTGTAAAACAATTTTTTTTGTTAGGTGCCTTTATCACTGGTTGTAGGGATTGAAGATTTCAGTCAAAAACATGGAAGTTCTTATTTCCTTCACCCAAAATATCCTGAACTAAGGGATCAATGTAGGAAGTATCTGTTAGAACCTGTATCCATGGTAACCAGCAAGGTTGGATACATTAAGGTGGTTTACAAAAAGAAATTATTTTTTAAAAAAGCTTATTAAAAATGCTTCCATTACTGCGCCAACTTTGTAACTGAAATCACATTCTTCAGCAGTTTAACTATGGTTAATAATTATACTATATTTATTTACTGTTTTTCTTTTTAAAAGTCTGCATGAAGCAAACTTTTAGAATATTTCTTGTGATTAGCAAACACATCTCCACAACTTAAAGACATTTTTGTTTATTTTTTAAAAGTAAAACTTTTCTATAAAAATCTATATACAGAAAGAGAAAGATTCTAAAATTAAATCTGTTATTTTTTTCTGGTGCTTGTCTTTAAAAATTTTTTACGATGAATTTTTCAAATGTTTTTCAAATGTCAAACGTTCAAATGTTTTTCCTAAAAGTTATAAAAGTGAAATTGGTCTGTAAAAATTGTCAAAAGCAGTTGAAGCATTACTTTGTAGTTTGTACCTCCTTCAGGGCCCAAGTAAGGAGCCTCATACTTAATTTTTTGATTATTCTTTTTAAAAAAACGACTCTCAACTTCACCTGATTATTTTTCTCATTCATCAGAATTCGTCCGCATGGGAGATGAGAGGGAGGGGGGCCTTCTACCTGGACGTGCCAGTTAAATATAGGCAGGTGGTGCCGCAAAACCGAAATCCCAGTTGCTAAGTTTCTATAACCCGATGTATGAGATCGAAGGATAGGGAAAATAACTAACACAGGGCCTCATTTGTCCTAAATCCGGCACTGGCCATCAATAAACATCTACACTCTTTAATAGTGATTACATTATGGCATTTCAATTTAAATGGTGTTATTTACCAAATGTTTTGTTTTTTGAACAAAAAAATCCCTGCTCAATAATTTTTTTCTTTAAAAATTAGTTTGATTGATTTTAATGAGAATTTGACTCCCCAATAGCAAGTAAATACTCTGAAATGACTGATCAAACAACAAATAATTTCTCTCTCATTTTTGTAAAAATTCAATTCGTTTAAATTTACACTATCGCTTCTCTGGTGAAGTTTTTATCCGTAATTCTTCCTACAATTAGCCAATCAGGTTAGAAATATCACTGAGTGCTGGTTATAATTCTATTGACTTTAGCATTAAACTGCTGCAGCAGTTTGTGAAACTAATAAATAATGCATCCTTACTTCCTAAAGAAGAAGAACCAAAAAAAAAAAAATTTGCATACAGTTAATTACTTTGATATAAATGCTACCAAATTTATTTTGAGTTTTATAGTTGTTGTTTTATTGATAATGGAAACTATCATTGAACACTCCACTTTGTGTGACTCTAAAAAGAACTTTTTTAACTATTGATTTGGAGAAGTATTATTCTAGTTTACCAAATTATTCAAATAAATAAATATTTACCATTTATTTTTTTATATAAAAACAGGATTTTATTGCATAATTCACTTACATTTAGAAAGAATTACCAACTTCTGTGAAAAAATATTTATATAAAGTAATAAATGGGGTGTGTTCAGTTTGTTTTGCTAACTTCCCCAAAGCTATCGCTATAATGGTTTGTTTGCTAAGGCAATCAATATTAGCATAATATGCACCTTGAAGTAGTTCTGAACAGTATGTATACGCCTTCCAGCTACGTAACACTATCTTTTAAACTGTGCATTTGGTGACGAAACAAATACAGACAACTTTTTAAATAATCCCAAACACAGAAAAGGTAGAACGGTTCAGTCTGTAGATCTATAAATTAGATTTTTTCTCAAATTGCCGCCTGATGCCATCTCTCTGGTTATTATTTCAGTTATCGTTATTTAACACCCTTTTTGTAATCACTACAAGATGATTGAGGTTTCATATTGGTCTTTACGACCCAAACATCTGATTTTTAAATACCTAAGTCACTGCGCGAATTAGCCACGTAGTACCCGAATATCATTATTAGCAAGTCACCAATACATCAGCTGTGGGGGGGTTGGCTTCAGATTACCGTTTCATATAAATCCGAACTGGACTTTTAAAAAGGGGGAGAAAGAACTTGTAACAGAATACTGCTAAAGGAAAAGATTGTTATGCGGGTTAAACTGAAACGGATGAGCAAAGCTACACGTGAAAGGAAGAAGAAAAAAACAAACATTCTTTTAGAATTGGATTGAAAGATAATGGAGAGGAAGCCACGAACGGCTGTGATTTATCTGTTTGTTAATAACGCAAAACTCGAACACCTTGTCTCGGAATTAAGTGAAAAATTACGGGTTGGTGAACGAAACTGCTGAGGATGGTTATCCGGAAAAACAAACCCTAACCTCTCCCCTCCCCCCCCCCAACAAAAAAAGAGAGAGAGAGAAGATTAGTAATATTTTAGAGTCGGATTTTCCTGAACTAACTCCAGAATGAAAATCTATGACAGTGGTAATTTCCGCTAATGTCCCAATAAAACCGTGAACCAAGAGGCCCGTCTGGTGGCAGTCGGTGTCTCCTGTAAATCGACTTAGCCAGAAAACCATTAGCGGTTGGTTAGGCAGGGGGTTCGCCGACCGCCGATCCCCAGTCCTGCGTTGTGATCGACACCGACTGAAAGTTCTGAGATCCGTTCCCCCGCGTAATCGATAATTTCTAAATAAAACAGCGATTATAAGCATCACCTCAACGGTATAACGGCGGCTTCCAGGAGAGGACGGAGCAAGGCAGCTGCAACACACTTTTGGCGTCTGCTAAAAGAAAATCTCATCGGGTTCCGGAAGACGACGGGCGGGGGTGCGAGCGGTGGACGGGGGAGTAGACGGAGACTGACACCGGTGGTTGGTTGGGGGGGCACGGGCGGGAGAGCGAGAGGGGAGAGGGAGGGAGAGAGGGTGAGAGAGAAAGAGGGAGAGGGATGGAGGAGGGAGGGAAGGGACAGAGGGGGAGAGGAGATAGAAGAGGGAGACAGAGGGGGAGAGAGAAAGAGAGAAAGAGGAGGGAGGGAGGGAAGGGGAGAAGGAGAAAGAGGGAGAGGGATGGAGGGAGGGAAGGGACAGAGGAGGAGAGGAGGATAGAGAGGGATGGAGGGAGGGAAGGGACAGAGGGGGAGAGGAGGATAGAGAGGGAGGGAGGGAGGGAAGGGGAGAGGAGGAGAGAGAAAGAAGGAGAGGGAGACAGAAGGGGAGAGGAAGAGGGAGAGGGAGGGGACGGAGGGGGAGAGAGGGGGAGAGGAAGAGGGGGGAAGGAGGGGGAGAGGAAGAGGGGGGGAGGGAGATGGAAAAACGGAGAGGGGTTAGAAAGAGAGGGAGAGGGGATCGGAAGAGGTGGAAGGGAGGGGATCGGAGGGGGAAGAGACAGAGAGGGAGAGGGGGAGAGGAAGAAGGGGGATAGGGAGAAAGACGGAGAGGGGGGTTGAGAGACGAGAGGATGGGGTTCCCTAGGGGGAGAGAGAAAGCAAAACGCCGTCTTACCACCGAAAGTAAAATAAAATGAACTCACCGGTATCCGCGAATACGACGTCAGCCACACCCAGTCGGCGGCGACCCCCGAGCCCACTTCCCGCGAGTTGGAGTGTCGTTTGGTCCTTTCATTGCCGTACAGCTGGGTCTCAAACAGCCCCACCACGTCCGAACCGTTCCCGTATCCAGGAACCTCCGACGTCTCCGCCTCCGCCTCGTCTCCGTCGGTTCGAATCCGAAACTCCACGATTTCTTTCGCCGCCACCCGCTGTTCCGCGGCGTCCTTCTCCTGGAGCAGCCGCCTCAGCTGGCTGAACGTAATCCACAGGCCGCCGGACATCACCGCCAAAAGCAGGAAAATCAGCAAATACAAAACTTTGATGTGCAGACGAAGTTGCGCGTCGTTCGCGCTTGCCGCCATCTTGACAGTTCTTGAACGCTAAGTCGACGTCACGTGACACAAACTTTGCGCCAATGAGATCGTCGCTAGGAAGGCGCCTTGACGACAGAGGTCCCGCGCTCTGATGCTATCCGCAGGTTCCCTCGATGAAAAATAACCAATCGAACGGGAAAATCAAGCAGCTTTCGCTGCGATCGATTAGCACTTGGAAAAACAAAATTGTCAATAAAGTCTTGAAAGCCCGGTGGTTTACACTGATCGGAAGCCATCTGTTTTTTTTTTTTCTTGTTGTTGTTTAACGGTCTCGGAAGTGGAGAGGAACTTGTCGAGAGCTGGACGAAGAGATGGTCAGTATTGCTTTCCTACCATTTTTCTAATTTTTTCAAAGTCTAACCTCATCACAGGAAAGTAACTATGCTATCATTAAGAAAGAGTGAAACCACGAAAACAATTATTTAAAAAAAAAAAAACAACAAGTGGGAAAGGGAAAATCATGTTTCATGGTCGTTTTTCTTCTATGCCTGTGAAAAACTTTCATTCATTAGCTTTACAAATGTAGTTTCTCACTGCCCGTCTCCGTCTCCCTCTTAGGTGCAACTACTTTTTTGCTTTGATTTGATTCCCCTCCCTTCATTTTGTAATTTTTCGAATTTTCCATTATCACCATCATTAGTAATAGTAATGTAGCCTTTCTTTCCGCAGGTAATTCAAATCCTGCTGATTTCACTATCTTCATTCACTTATCTTTCAGTGTTCCGATGAATGTTTCTCCTTCCCTCCCAACATTCATTCCAATTTCATACAATTTGCCTTTCCTTTTTCCCTCTCAGTAACTTCCTAGCGAACGTTTTCTTTACTTCTCTCCCCCGTTATTTATATAGTTGTTGCTGTTGTTGTTTTCCACTAACGCTAACTCCCTAAACATTTATTCTTCGATGAGAACGTAATCTTACTTCTAACATGCACGTGCTCCGAGTGAGAAAAGAACTTCAACTGAATGCTGATGGGGCCTTGCACCCACAAAGTGAACATCTACTTAATAGGCATCTATTATACATTGGAAATTTGTTCTTAGGTTCAAAGTAATCAGTCTTAACTCAGTGCTGGCGTTTCAGATGTAGCAGACAGCTGTTTTCTGACTTATGTTATATCACCGCCTAGGAAAGTCCGTGACGCTTTAGACTTTTAATAGCTGGAATTGCTCTAACAAAAGGGAATGGTCAACACACGTAATAATTTATTATTAACACTCAACTTTTACAGAAGTATCCGGGTCTACAACCTTCAATGTAAATTAGGACATCGTTACATTTAAAACAAACAAACAACAACACAAGAAAACGCAATGTCAACTTATTACAAACATTAGAATTTTGATAATAAATTCGGATGTTTTAATATTTTCTGGAACAAATGAGAAAACTAGAGCTTCGAACCGACGAATAGATACCGGGCCAAAATTAGTTAACTTCTGGTTAGTTTGACTACCTTGACCAAAGTTAGTTTGTTCTTTAGCTTGGCCAATCGTACGAGACCGCGCTTCATAATTTCATTATCTTGTGGATCACTTTTCTGTCTCATTCAACATCTGCAGCAAAGTTCTGTGGATCTAAGAAGAAGAAAGATGGAGGGATGTCATTAGTAAACGAGGAGCACCAGCTTTCAGCGATTTGCACTATATGAAGCTCAAAATTCGCTTCGAATAAATAACCGTAGTACGATAACAGATCTTCGGTTAATAAATGTCTCATTCTCCACATCAGTTAAAGTTTTCTTAGTTTTTTTTTTAAGTCTAGTAATTAGCTCCCTCCTCCCCCCCCCTTTCAAAAAAACTAAACCAAACAGAAGAAACCGAGTGAGAACAGATTCACCACAGACACGCATCATACTTCCATCTGTAGCTGTCACCCCTTCTTAGTACAACTGGTTTACCTAATTTTGATATTATAAACAAAAATTGCGGCATCGCTAAATAGAGATCAGTTGACAGTCTATCATCAGCTGGAGAAGGCATATAAACGAAAGTATCCCAACCACTCGCCCATCATCTCTACTCGCGCGGGAAGTCATAAATTGTAATAAATTATCTTTATTTACTAAGAGATAGCGTTGACCACAAGAAGCTTTCAAGCAAACGATTTTACGTCGCCTGAAGTACCAGGTAGATGGGAATAAAAACTATCTAATTAGTTGAAATCGGGAATTTTCTTTGAAAAACTAAACCATTTCAGTGATTATGCATTAAATGTTTTTCCCTAGTTTTATCTGGAAAAATTCATATTCTTTCATGTTTGTATAAGCGGTTTGTGGTAATTACACCGATCCTGTAGTTTTACTGTAGATGAATCTGCGACTGTCCTCCACAGCACTTCGGCGAAACATCTCGAGCGCGATGGAGGTTTGCTGTCTACTAGGACACGGCACAACGAGAACCAAGTCTTCTGGAGACACCGGAAAGCACTCAGCGCGATGATACACTCTGGTTTCAAACTGAACAGCTTTCAAACAATAGTACACGTTTTTGTTTTGTTTTCTTTTCTGTTGTTGTTTTTTTTTATAAGAACTTGCTGTAAATCTCTCTCGGAGCTCTTTATAAGCAAACGTTCAACGGGGGTTTTCTACAAATAACTCCCTTAAAATTCCCGCTTTTAACTAAGACGAATTTTAGGAACGGAAAGATATCGGAGACGCGCTATTATTCGCAAGAGGTCAGTGGGTTTGGTCCAGAAACCAACCACCACCACCACCTTAATGTTAGCATCGCATGTCTCGTCCTGGCCGTGTTTAATCGAGTTTCAGCCAGTCAGTCCCCCCCCCCCGCACACACACACACACCATGGCTGTTTGCGAGGTCGGCCCTTTTTTCGCTAATACGTCTCGTGTGGTTCACCGCGGCCCCGTCTACATCCCCTAGTCCGGGTTTCCGAGAAAAACAAAGCAAACCAGGCAGAAAAAGATTTTAAAACATCTACCATTCATAGACCGATGCTTTGAGACTGTATAAAATGGAGGGAGATATATAATGTGCGAACATTCAGAAAATATTCTATTTTAAAATTAATTACTTATTTTTATTTGATTTATTTGTCTCTTTTATTGTTTTTTGTTCTTTTTTTGCCAATAAAGACTCCAACTTCAGAATAAGATGCGTTTAATCGATATATCTTATTATTATTATTATTATTATTATTATTATTATTATATTATTATTATTATTATTATTATTATTATTATTGTTTTTGTTGTTGTTGTTATGTTGTTGTTGTTATTATTATTATTATTATTATTATTATTATTATTATTATTATTATTATTATTATTATTATTATATTATTAATGCTCGATTGTATCCATTGAGATTTATTTTCCGTAATTGTTCATTGTTTCTGCAAACACTAAAGACAGCAACCGCCCCCTGGCGGTGTAGGTTGAAAACATTTCATCATAACAGCGCAATGTCATTGGTAGACAGATAATCGTCCCGCCACGCGGCGATTTCTCCGGGTCCACTGGAAGTCCTCATCTACCCCACCCCACCCCACCCCACCCCCCGGAACGGAACTCCACCGACTTTATGATTTAAAAGCTGTAGCCCGCCTACTCCGGTCTCCTGGCTAATAGAATATAGACCTCGTTTATGTAATCAATTGACAGATTAACGTCAACCGGTCTCGGCCACCCACAGACGCGCTCCGGTCACTACCCCGGAGCTGGCTGTGACGGACAGCTTTGGAAGGCGGATACATCGGTTGGTAATGGACAGGGTTGAAAATGCGATACAAAAGAAAAATGCATCGGATGATTTAGACAGATAATTAAGTTAGTGGCGCGGGTGAAAAATAACGATACGAATATATAAAAACCCAAGCGGAAGTGATGGCGCAGGTTTCATGTGAACCTAATAAATTTCTGCTTAATTTTTTAAGCATTCCACATAGTTATAATTCTTCGTGTACATTTATTTGATTTATTTAATTATCTTTCTTCCTCCTTGTTTATTTATTTTTTTTTTTTAAATTTGTTATGCATCACGTTTAACTAAGTTAACCGTCTAATGAGAAGCAATTCAAAATCCAAAGCCTCAACTATCGGATTGCTCTTAAAGCTGATGTTTCGTAAACGTCGGAGATGTTCAGCCGTGATATCTGTCGATTATTCCTTTTAGGACGCTTTTGAGTTATCTGCCCCTGTTTGCTTTTTATTTGGTGAAAAATGAAAGTGCACTCCCCTTTCACTTTCTTTCTCGGTATTTGCAAGTTAAACTATTCAGTATGCACAGAATATGTATGTGCTATTCTTACAAAATAAAAATAGGAAAAGATAAATAGCTCTTGAAATTCATAGGTGTCCGATTCAGCCATTTACCAACACAAAATGACAGCGAAGTGGAACTTCGGTTTTCTCCGGCTCTGATCGGCACCTGTCGGGACGTGACTGTTTTCCTTTAACCGGATTACTACCATTTTGTTAACAAAAATTCTCTGTACACATAAAGGTGTATATCCGGAATGTCAATGATTTTCATGAGTTACAAGAGTAATAGATGACATAAATAATGATAACGGCGGTATAAGAACACGCAAAAGTTTGGTTTTGAAGTTATGGAGGGGTGGTATTTGTCATACCTTTCTAAAGATAATTAATAATTTTATGTTAAAATTGTAATGATGCTAAAAAACGTACTGTTCTTCTGTCTTCAGCGCCAGACTGAATGCTAGCGATAATCAGATTCAATTTTTAAAAAAAAATATATCTTTAACTATTTTCACCATTATTTTGATGAAGCTCAAATCATTACAAAGAGGCTGCTAAGTAATTTAAGGAGTTAAATTAAATGTGGATTCCACCGTTTTAAAACTTTACTCCATCATCAGGAAGTCACCGCCGCTACACAATGGCCGCTTGGGAAGGGAAATAACCGTCAATACGATTCTTAAATTGATTAATACTACGAATGTAACTAATACCATAACTATTAATTATACTCGTTCCACTCATCGACGGTGCTGTTACCCGTTGATATCCAGTCTTAGCTAATTTGTAATTTTGCAATCATGGATATCCAAGAATTCTTTCCGCACGCTAAATATTCTGAAAACCTTCATGGTCTTTAAACCTCTGGAAATCATGCGCCGTGAAGTATTTTAAATCGTTTTTATTATTATTATTATTATATTATTATTTTAAAGCCAACTATTCATTTATTTATTAACTAAAAGTTTGGGAAGTAAAATACCTGAAGTTGAATATTTTAGATAATTGTCAAAATATACTGAACGCTTATTTATTAATTATTTTTTTATTACAAAAAGGCCTACATAACATGTAAACTTCATGTTCCTTCTCTTTATCTAATAAGTTGTTGTTGTTGTTGTTTTTTACGTACTAGGGTTAATAAAAGAGCATACAGCTGAAGTAGACAGACGTCGCTCGTAAACCACCCTCCGTCCCATCTCCACTCTCCTTCTTGTTTCGTTGTGAAGGATTGTCCCATTTTCGGCGGATAGAAAGGCTTGTGCGTTTCCATAGAGAGTATCTTGAACCGGCTCTCTCTCTATCTCTCTCTCTCTCTCTCTCTCTCTCTTCTTCTCTCTCTCTCTCTCTCTCCTTTTCTCTTTTAAGTGTCCACGATGGCGAAAAAGAGAACAAGTGCTGCAGAATCGGAGCGAACGCAACTCAAGGTTTCATAACGCACCTGGATTATAGCTACGAATTGCAAATTCTAAATTTGATGACTATTTCATTTCTGTCTTCGAGTACAAACGCTTATGTGACCCAGCTGCGATGCTGTGCTAATGTGGACTACATCGAACGTTTGTAAACAGACTTTATGGTTCGCAAGACAGCAGGTAACTCACGTTTCCGACTAGCCTCCATACAACATATAGCTCTGTTTCTTTTATTTTTTTTTAAATTTAAAATTTGACGTGTTTACGACTGAGACTCTACCGCATGAGAGGGAGAATACGACCTCCGTCAAAGAGGACGAATGCAATGGATGCTCAGCTGTTAGACCAGCGCGAACTGCCTACCGAGTTCGATTATCGGTTCGGGCCAGTTCCGCTTGACGTGCTTCCCTGAGCATGGTTTCCTCTCACATCTACAAACGAAGAGTTCTGTTAGGGCTTTTTTTTTTTTTTTTGACCCTGCCGAGAGTGCCGGGGTTCTCGTGGCTCGAGACAGGGAGCGCTCTCTAGCGGATCTGAGACTGGAGTACGACGACAACGGCACGCCCTCGTTGTCGTCCGTTAGTATAGGACGCGGGGTTTTGGTTCGTAACGTACATCGTGCAAAAGAGAAGGGAAATTCTTTTTTTTCCTTCAATCCGTTGCGTTCTGACCGTTTTAAACCAGTGAACGTAATAATCTAAGTACACAAAGGAAGGGGATGTTGGTAATGGTCTAGAAATGAAAGTTATAATTAACCCATTCCAGTCAAGAAGGAGCGGATTGCACCATGTCCATGTAAGAATCCGAACCGTGTGGCTCTGTTTTGTTTACCAGCTCGATATCTCAACCCATCGTGGTTTGGTATCGTGTACTGCAAGAAAATAGGATAGATAAAGACGATCAATAATGCCGGATCGATGATCGATCAACTTGGGGTGGGATTCTCTTAACGTCGTGTAGTTAAACGCAGCATGGCAAGACAGTCGTTTTTATTGAGAAAAAAAAGGGGGGAAGAGAGAGAGTTGATATTATTTCTTAATGGGCTGACTTATATTAGATTAAGGTTCTTTTTATTGTTAGCAATCTGATTGATTGCTTTAGTAAGGTAACACACCGATGAAAAAAAAATCAATCTGCAGAGTTATCGATCCCGTCTATACAATCATTTCTAAATTCACGCCATATATTTCTAGTTTTGAGCAGTTTTCCTAAGCCCGGCTTAATACTCTTCCTCCAGATGGAGTTTTTAAAGAAGAAATTCAGATAAAAATTAAAGCGTAACTTTATTTTGGTTTTATTAAAATTTTCTTTTAAAGTGTGTGCCAAACTATAGGTTTCCAGACGCGCACGTGACACTCACGTTAGTTATGAAGAGAAACCAGAGAGCTTCCATTTGCCAATTTTAATTGCATTCGTTTCCTTTAAATTCGATTGAAGTTTGAAAATTTTTCTTCTGGTAAATATTGTACTTAATTAGATGGATTTTTCATACCAGGAGTGGCGACTAAAAGGCATGTGTGTTCAAAATCTTAAAGCATCGTTTCAAAGTCAGGCGAGGCATTTCGGTAATCGTTCTGTCAAACCCCGGAGCTGGAAT
This sequence comes from Nautilus pompilius, assembly GCA_018389105.1. NCBI lineage: Eukaryota > Metazoa > Mollusca > Cephalopoda > Nautilida > Nautilidae > Nautilus > Nautilus pompilius. The sequence continues at coordinate 497,038 of JACATO010000989.1, read as the reverse complement.
CCATTATCAGCCTTGGCGACAGGGGAAGTAGTTACTCGGGTATGGCTGGAGGATCTTCAGCAGTAGTAACCGGGTGCAGGCGAATCGACAGTTACCGGCGGAGCCACCACAGCACGCGTCCGGAAGACCCCTATCAGAACTCTCTCCATTCTCAGATGTGGAAGGAAACCGGCGATTTCAGAAGAACGACCAGAAACCTTCGCCTAGTCGAGTCGGTCCAGACCGGGATTCGAACTCAGCCGTTCGATGCAAAAAAAAAAAAAAATAGATTAGAGGCTAATTTTTCTTCAAAGGAAGCTAAAACTTCCTACTTTTCTGGCTTTTTAGATGTATGTATCTCCATCTGTAATATCTTGAACGTTTATCAGAAATTAGTTCTACTTATAACGCTAATACGCGGCGACATTGTTCTATTATTCCGGTATGCGACAGATTAATTGTGATTTATCGTAATTATCCAACGATGGATAAGATGGCAGGGTTACCGGATTTACGAAAATATAGGCGTACACATTACTAGAACGTTAGGTTAAATAATACCTTCGTTCGCCTGCAGCAAAAATGGCTTACAGAAGAAGAAGAAGAAAAAAAACAGTAATAATTAATGGTACATTGCTTTTAAAAAACAGACTAGTCACGAATTTTTGTAACCACTGTATTGTACTTCGGTAGGTGGTAACTCTTAAATTACGAAAGCAACCAGAGAGAAGACTGGGCCTAAGCTGCTAATCACGTGATCTAGCTGCGGGCCGGCGACCGTGAGAGGTGAAGGAGAATTCCCGATTTCATTAGACAATAAGTAAATAAATTTTTCCACAAAAAATAATAATAATAATAATAATAATATTATTTTTTAAAAGGTTGATTAGTTGGCCGAGTCTCTACTTTCGGTTTTGACTCAGACCTGACGGCTTTAAAATGAGATGATTCTTGGTCTCCGGGGCTGCTGCTCGCCACCTTCCAGCGCCCTGCTGCGGGATGTCCTCAGACCTCGAAAGTCGTGGCAGGGGTCGCCAAGAAGTAGATGAACTGAAAGAAAAAGGAGAGAAAAAAGAAATAGAAATGCAGAAACGAGACAATGATTTTATTTGAACTGCGCGTGCGTTCTCCGGTCTCGTCTATCGAGCGAAGATAGAACTTAAAACAGCAAACACCAGGTCCAACCTGACTGACCCCGAACTGCTCTCCTTCTTGGTAGTCTAAGACATCATCTTCATCAGCAGCAGCAGCAATATGTGCCAACCCTGCTTCGGAGGTCGACAGACGTACGATCCAAGTGCAGACTAGAGAGAAGGGTACTCGCGTAGTCCTTCCACACTAACTGGGAGCGAATCTACCGGAAATCCCTATTATATCTCATCATGGAGGAAGCCGGGGGTCTGCAAAACGAGTGTGGAGCTAGTAAAACTGGACTGGCTGCTGCTGCTGCTGCTGACGACGACAGTAGTCTGCTATCACTATACTATTACTTCTGCTACAACCTAATTACTACTATTAATAATACGTTACTTTTGTTATTACTAGATTACTATTATTAATACTAAACTACTAGATTATTATTATTAATAATACTACACTGGTTCTGTTACTATTAGATTACTAATATTAATGCTACACTGATTTTGTTACTATTAGATTGCTAATATTAATACTACACTGATTTTGTTACTATTAGATTGCTAATATTAATACTACGCTGATTCTGTTACTATTAGATTACTAATATTAATAATACACTGGTTCTGTTACTATTGGATTACTATTATTAATAATATACTGCTACTATTAGATTATTAACATTAATACTACACTGATTCTGTTACTATTAGATTACTAATATTAATAATACACCGATTCTGCTACTATTGGATTACTATTATTAATAATACACTGATTCTGCTACTATTAGATTACTATTATTATTATTACACTGCTTCTGTTACTGTTAAATTATTATTACACTGCTTCTGTTACTGTTAAATTATTACTAACAATACTATAATACTGCTGTTCTACTATTCTACTAATAATAATATACGATCCAAGTTCCTTTGGTCGAGACGACAGCCGTGCAATGGGCCGCTTGAAGTCAGTATTACCTCACTAACGATAATAGTTTCCTTTGTGATATACACGGCACTTAAAGGCCAGGTAGTCCCAGCGGATCGACTTAGGCGGCAGGGGAGAGAGAGTTTCATCTATACATAGCTGAATTTTGAGTAACAAGTAAACGGCGAACGATTATGGCACCAAATCACGGAGGACAACCAAAAAGGAACCCACCGACATGAAAGAGCTCGTGCGATTCTTTGGAGCTCAGATCGCAGCCTTTCTGCTGAAAGCAAACAGACTCATGAAAACACCGGGGTTAGGGGAAAGGAGTAGAGAAAACGATCTGACATCAAAGGGACTATTGATAAGTCCATAATGAAGTAGTTAGAATACCTATTTAGATATTATTAACTCCGTAATGTCCAGACAGGGGATCGATTGTGTTATCTTTTCTTTTCAATCTGAACAGACCCGAGCAGGGTAATTTGGCCATCTGTGGCACAATAATAACAATACTTCGTTTTTCTTTTTGAATCTGATAATGACGAAAAACCATTTTTTACCAGATCAGGCAAAAGCAGCTGTACTGATTGTGATGCATTTTTTGATGTAACCTTTACTAGATGAATCTCTTAATTTATGTGTTTTGTTTTAAAATTTCCAGTTCCAGCTAAAGTGAATTTTAATTTTTAAAAAAAAAAATTTTTTTTGTGTGTGGAGTTTTTATGTGTTTACCGTCTATTTTCCCTGTCGTTTAGGTTTAATAACATTCTTTTATTTTGTGTCTGATAAAATACTTAGACTTTTTTTTTATTATTTTAATTTATTTTTTGCAAAACAAGAAAGTCAAACAAATTGAAAAATATTTACAACAAAATAGAAAAATATATATATATTATAATTCCATCGCTCAAACCATCAACTTTTCTTCATTTTCATATATATATATATATTTTTTTGGCCGGACAAGGCCTTTATCGGTAAAACAACCATCAGAGTTGTATACCTTTCATCATAAAGTTATCATGCAAATATACTATTCAAAATATGCAGCGCAGTAATTTGCTTAGCATCGTAGCCTCCACGCATGCGCATTCAGAGTAATGGTTTAGGAAACCGTAGCACTTTGTAAAACAACTAAAGGGAAGCATGCAAGATGGTGATAAAGATCAGAGAGAGGAAACCACGTTGCTGCCAGAAAATTAAGCCCCCCCCAGCTAAACTATGAAGTTTTATTGTTAGTTCGTATTAGGCAGATAATTCTGCAAGCAACGATCAAGAAGAATATTTAGGAATACCTACCGTCACTGTTGCTTTTTAGGAATCAAAACGAAATTCTTTTTTATTCTTTTTATTTTCAAAACATATTTTCTTAAAAAAACTTCTTCTTCTTCTTCTTTCTTTTATACTTAAAGCCTCTGTAAGTCACTGAGAGACCAAGGCCCGAAGTTTCTACCAATAACGGATAGGGTATTTGGACCACAGTTTGACGTAACTTCAAAATAAAAACAAAAAAAAGGGGGGAACTAAAATGAAACTTGACGATTGGCGTTGTTTTCTGATAGCGGAAGTATTTCTCAAACATGTGTGCATCACCTGCCTCTTTCATAACAAAGTTGTCTTTTACTCGTGCAGCTCAAAATAAAAGCAACTTTTGAGACATTCGACATCACAGGTGATGGAAAGAACAGCTCATGTTATCCTGGGGGCGTTGAGCTGTGCGCACGCGTTGGTTGTAAAACGGTTAATCACGTCGAGAGAGAGAGATTTCATTATGAATGATTTCATCGAACATCGAAAGCTTTAAAAGGTTTTACAACTTACTATACTTTAGATTTAAAATATATGTATTTGCTTTCGGAACTAAACAAAAATGGTAATCAAAAAACAACTAAGAAAACTATGAATTACCGTCTTATACAGGGAGCCTTAATCTATACACGAGTGGAGTGGCGAGGTTATATATTTGGAGGCTTGACGGACGGAGTCGAGCTGAAGGTTTAGAGATTCCGTGATCACATAAGATCCAGGTGAGGCGAGCAAACGGTGACAATACTTCAGCTGAGATGCATGGCTGATGACCGCATCCAGGTATCTTTTGTTAGGCGGCGGAGATTGAGAGGTGGGGGGATCCACGACTTAGATGACTCGTGTCTTGTTTTTTTTTTCTCTACTGTCATAAAAGCTGTTAATCTCCCCCAGTCGTCACCGGATTCGCCAGCTTTTCATTTGGTTCGTCACTGACTGTTTTACCGACACCGACAAACTCACGGCCTCTACTAAAACTCTTCTACCTGGGGCATAATTTATAGCCTGAATATAATTTACACCGAGAAGCCCAATCGATGTTTCTTCTTAAAACCCGCAATCCGAACCGTTTTCAGACGACTGTTTCCAAAAACAGTATCGCGATCTCACGCTTCCCTTTAATAAAATACAGCATCAAGAGAAGAACAACGTATATACTCGAACATTTTACGTAAAGTAATCCCACCTTCTCTCTCTCTGTACAACATTCAGCCATTAACACCGCTCAGTGTTTGTAATATTCACTACGGTTTCCCTACACATTTAATGACACATGATGACGATGATGCTCATCATGAAGGTAGCATCCTTGTCCGTGTCTTGAACTTTAATGGTGCCGGCTTTACGAACAGGTTGCTCTTCTTCATTGTCGATGTGCTTTGTTTTTTTCTTTTCTTCCGAAGAGCCCTCTCCTCTCCGCGAACTGCTGTCGCCAGTAATCTTCTGTACGGCATAATTAATTATCTTCTGTGGCGCCGTTGCTGGAAAGCGGTGCGTGTCGCGAATAGCCAATCAGATAAACACGTCTCCGACTGTCCGAAGGAATAATATTAACCACACCGGTGAGAGGGCGCTACGGCATGGAAGACGAGAACGTATAACAAATCAACACGCGCGTAGCGTCTTCTACGGGCATTTGCAATCAAATCTGATATTTATTTAATTTTATTTACGTAATCTGATTTGATTATTAATAATTCATGGATATGTTAATTTAAATATGTCCACCCCCCCTCCTTCCGATATGTTAGCTTTTTGATACAATCCGTGTACCGTTCCAACCCCACGTGTTTTGGTTTTTGCGATTTGACTAACTATACAGCCAGTCCAGCGCGAATACTAACGGGTGCTGCCGGGCTTGGGTGGTAGTATGAAAAAAGTGAAATCTGGCGTCGTCCACGGAGGATTAGGCGAAACTCGAATTCCATTATAAAAACGAAGTAGAAGAAAGAATATCAACTGTCCTTGTAATAAATCTGATCCGAAATATCTGTTGGTAACAAAAATGGTAAGAAAGGTTAGAAGGCTAAGTTAGTAGCCTAGCTCGTGTGGAAGACGCTTTTGTTGGTATTCTTGGCAGTACTTTAGATTCTCATGAAATAAAATCTTGAAAATAGTCCAAATTATTTTGATTTAAAAAAAGAAAATACTTATAAAATCAAATTGAATTATTTTTCAGGTTTTACTTTTATGCCCCCCCCCCCAAATTGAACAAACAAGGATTACAATTGAAGCTTTGTTGTATTTCAAACAATAGATTTAACCTTGCAGGAGATCAGATGTGGAGTAATGTATAATTCCTTCAGCAGTCTATAGACTGATGCGTCAGGCCAAATTACTAAGAACGGTCTTTAAAACAAAACAAAGAAACTTTTTAATAATAAAAATTAAATATTAATTAAATTTTCTCAATAAAACACGAGAAGCATGTCAGAAATCATTACAGTTCGTCACCCTTTCCCGACCGCGGTGGACTCGCAAAGTTTAGGTAACACGTGATCACGTAGCTTTGTAATTTAATTATTTATTTTTGGGGTTCTGTCGGGGATCTTTGCTGCTGTTCTTCACTTTGTCTTCTTTTGGTCATTTTCCCAACCTTTCGCCATTGCAGACTGCCTGCTTACCAGTTGTCCGTTTCCCATTCGTTTACCTGGCTCTCTTAAGATTCAGTTCTCTTTCAACGACTTAATTACATTCGGCGAGGCGGCCAACGTCGAGGATCATTCGTGGAGACTACACTAGATTCCAATCTTCGTCTGACGCCAGTTGCCATCCAAATTTCTGATATCGTTTTGGTCCGCAAACTGAACCGAGGAAACCGAGCGCAATTTCAGAGAGTGAATAAGCTTTTGAAAATGCCATCTTTCAGTCTTCCCACATCGTGGGGATTAACTGTCAAGACACTGATACGTTCAGAATATGTATGGCCTCCGTATCGGGAAACGCATTACTGAAGAATAACCATCAAAGTTTGTTAAGCTTGTCAGTTCGCAAGTTTCGGTGAAATATTGCTACCAAAGAAACGCTTGAAAATTACTAAGCTTAGTAATTCTAGATACCCAGTCATTGTAAAGGTACACACAGATTACTGTTTTCCAAACCAACGTCGTTTCTACTCTTCTTATCCGTCACCGTACAACGTTGGAAGAACCGTTCCTGGCATGTTTGTGGCGGTGTTATTAGTCTAAATCTAGCCCAGCGCCAATATCTTTGTCGCGGTCTTTCCTGAGAAGCGGTTCTGACGATGTCTACAGAGAGAGAGAGAGAGAGAGAGAGATGATGAGAGATGAGAGAGCGATTGAGAGAAGAGAGAGAGAGCGAGAGAGAGAGAGAGAGAGAGAGAGAGGATGACAGTAAGATGAGAGGAGATATGAGAGAGAGAGATGGAGAGAGAGAGGAGAGAGAGAGAGCGAGAGAGAGAGAGAGGAGAGAGAGAGATCACAGAGTTGCCGTCAAGAGCGAGAGGATGAGCGAATAGAGAGAGAGGAGAGAGAGAGAGAGGAGAGATGAGAGAGATGGAGAGATGAGAGAGAGATGAGAGAGAGAGAGAGAGAGGAGAGAGCGAGAGAGAGAGAGAGAGAGAGAGGGAGAGAGAGAGAGAGAGAGAGATGAGAGAGCTGAGAGAGAGAGAGAGAGAGAGGAGATGAGATGGAGGACGAGAGAGAGAGAGAGAGAGAGGAGGAGATGAGGAGAGAGAGAGAGAGATGAGAGAGAGAGAGAGAGAGAGAGAGATTGTATTTAGAAATTCTTTAAACAAGAAAAAATGCCAAAGACGGTGGAATCGATTCTTCTACAGATTAGTCGTTTCTACTTCTTACCTCTGTTTCTTTCCTCCAGAATATTTGCAGACCCACCTGACGTATTTCGAAAGATCCAGCTGACTGTCTGTCAGATTCTGCCTTGAAAATAAACGGAAAAGAATATTCATTACATGAAATACTGGAATATTCCATATAGAGAAACTATACAAAAGATAATGTTAGGAAATGTGGAGGCCGTCTGCAAGGCAAGGTAGTCTGTAAGAGAATACCTGTGCAGACTATTCGAATTATTTGTCTCTGTACAATATTCTTCGCAACAGGAAGGCACCTGTTTTAATGCATTTCTAAAATGTTCGGTTTTCAGAAAACGGAAGGGATGAAGAGCCGAGCGCACCGGGTCTTTAAATTGGTTTTGTATCCTGATTTCATTTGTTCTACTCATCAACGAAGGTAAATTCAACAAAAATCTTCTCTATCCACTAACATCTCGAGGCAATTATTGGAAGGTTAGAGCTTTAGTGTGGGTATTGGTGGACCCCTACAGCCAATCAAGCAGGTCGTACCAAATGCCGAGTCCCGCCACTGCGCTCGTGTAGCTGGTCAGAATTCGGTCACGTGGCAACGGTCCCCGTAATGGAACTTTCTTTTTTAAACCGGAGTACCCGGGAAACTCATTCCCGACCTTAGTAGTTTAGTAGGCTGACACTGGACGACAGCGCCACTCTTGTTACTGTTTTCGAATTTGCAGGTTCGATGACATAAGATTAACTGAACTTGTGCCAAGTTGCTTAGCGGAGGGGTCTTAAGACCCCGTCGGAAGGGAGCTTTGGCCAATTCGGCGCTCTAGCGGGCAGGTTCATCGAGAACAGGTATGTGCAGCAAGAGCCGATCTCAACAGGTGATCGAGCGCACTCCGAGTATATTACAGACTACAAGATCTAAATAATTCTATTTTTTAAAAAATGCAGGTAAATAATTATCTTAAGTAATTGCTTTTTTAAAAATTTCATCGTTAGAATTTCAATTATTAACGGGGCTGCACAAATGAGTGATATAAAGGTTGCAGATTAATTATGCATCACACAGGCATTCGCTATTTATTTTGTATCGATTGTTTTTGGGGGATCTTTTTTTTGGCAGACGACAAAAAGAAAAGAAAGAATAAGAAATCGCGCCATTTTCGTTGTTCATTCATGTATTGGCTACAGTTCTCGACAGCCGCTGGGAAAACTCCACAGGCAGCTTAATGCTGCAATTAGATTTTTTTTTCCCCCTAAACTAGAAAAAAAAACACGAACATCAAGTTTACTGGGACGTCTGATTCATTCCATGTTTGCGCCGGAGAAGCGTTGATGTCGTCTGCCATCATTGGCGCCTCTCTCTCTCTCTGTACTAACGTCATCTTCATCATCTCTCTCTCTCTCTCTCTCTGTACTAACGTCATCATCATCATCTCTCTCTCTCTCTCTTTTCTCTCTCTGTACTAACGTCATCATCATCATCATCTCTCTCTCTTTCTTCTCTCTCTGTGTACTAACGTCATCATCATCTCTCTCTCTCTCTCTCTCTCTCTCTCTCTCTCTCTCTCTCTCTGTACTAACGTCATCATCATCATCTCGACGTCATCATCATCATCATCATCATCATCTCTCTCTCTCTCCAAAATATCGACTACTTTGAAAAATACGCTGAAGTCTCTTAATAGCCAAACATATCCTACTCCATTAAGAATATCTTTCAAACACCTTCTCTCTGTCCCTGATTTCGAGAAAAATAATTCGGTAAATTTAGATTCACTCGTGCAGAATATCGTGTCCTGCTTCTGTATAAAATGGCGATCGCTCGCGCTCTATGACGTACTGGTTTCTCTTCCAAAGAGCTCTAAAAACACACACACACACACCGCCGCGTGGTGACTGTATCAGTAATTAACGTTAGCGTCAAGAGAAGACAATCCAGTCTGATGGAATCTCGAATGGTAAATTTGGAGGAAGACGCTCAGATGCGGGGCCCGACCGCTTAAGCCCGCGGACACACGAACTGCGCCAGCCCAGCCCAGCCAGGTAATGTAACTCGTAGCGTGGTTAAATTCGTTCTGCCAAGCGACTCTCTTCGCCTGGAACTCTCGAAGACGAGGACTTTGTGCAACAACAAGAAAAAAAAGGATCCAAACCGTACGTACCCACGTTCATCAGTATCCACCACGATCAGGCGAGGTCCGGGTATTTAACATTTTCCACCTATGGCTTTCGCAGGTGCCCGGTACGGAAACAGCATCGCCGTGAAGTTTAACGCACCTGACCAGACCGCATATCAAGCAGCTTGATGGATTCTGTATCTGATTTGTATCGATCCCGAATCGTTCTACGTCTTGTGACCTTCCTCGCCGATCAGCGACACGGATCCGTCCTCCTTTATTTCCGCCCGCAACTCCGCCTTGAAAACAGCAGCCAAACGCCTCCACGATACCGAACTGGACGGAAGATTTACTTGAAAGTTCCTGGCAGGGAATCAAACGGGTCCTGACGCGCAGCAGCCGCTTAGAATACGAAAACATCTGATAGTAAACAACAATCTCTCACACACACACACAGTTCTGCTTTGCTCCATCGCCAGGTCTTACTTGAAACCATTTCTCAGCCCGATCAAGGCACACAACTAAAACTAAAATAGGCTTTAAAGTCTTTAAAAGGCTTGGATCTCATAAGTTTTCTATCATTTGTTTGTTTGCTTTTGGCACATCGATGCGATCATCACGAAAGCTCAAACAGTTTTACTGATCTCTTTAGGTGCCCGTCCTGGATGAAGAGAGGACAAAACACTTATCTTGTTAAATACATCGGTTGTCGCTACTGCGGTGTCACCGTCCGATATCTAGAATTCAAACAAGATAAAGCAACTCTGACCGTGGAGAAGAAAAGAAACAGTCAATCGACGTAACGCTAAAGTCCTAACCGTTTTCTTATGACAGATTTGTTACATCATCTACACGCCATTCGCTTGTCATCTGCCTCCAGCCGCTTTTAAATTTCCTGACGTCTCGGCCGAGCCGAATACCCGGTGTGTGTGTGTGTGTGGTGTGTGTGTGTGTGTGTGTGTGTGTGTGTGTGTGTGTGTGTGTGTGTGTGTGCTGCATGACAAAGATAATGACCGCTCGGTGAACTCCAAAATTGTCCATTTGCAGCAATCAGAAATCACTCTTTCATTATATAGCATAGTAAACAAAGTCGTGTTGCTGCTCTGTATATCAGACACCTCAAACACGATACACTACAACAGGTGCTCAGAATGTCCACGCCGACATTTCCGCGTCTGCTGACAACAGAACGATGTGCAGCGGCAGTTTTCACAGGAAGGGCCATCAATTCTCTGCCGGAGCTGGCAGATGATGGCTAAACGTCTAAGAGCGAGGTGTGGCGGGTATTCCACTGGTCTGAGTCGACTCATCCAAAGATGCCCGTATATTATTGCCACTCACCGAAAACACGTGACGCCAGGTACACGCTGTTGTGACGCACGGTACCGTCATCCGTGAGCTTCTGCGTCGAGAGACCGACTGCCTTTGTACGGTGACGTACGAAAGTATGTGTACACCATTTTGGGGGGACACCATAATCCATTTTAAATTTAGATGATGGTTTATAACAAACTATTTCACATTTATCGATAATATTATTATTTTTAAAAGTGAAGCGAATCTGAACAGGATTTGAAATAACGCAGTGGCAAAATAAAAAAAAAAAACATGAAGTTTTCCTATGAGCACTGGTCCTACAATTCTTTGGTACCTTTCATGGCATCTCTAAGCCTATTACCCGCAGACATGTCCGGGGGGGGGTTCGTGACGTCAGACCGACGCATTTTCTCCTCCCCAGTCGAGAGAGTGGAAAAGCGTTAAATCGATACCCGCGACCTCTCCACACTCAGAGATTACAAACTGAAAGCGAAAGCAAGGGGAAGTATGAAGTTTTACTAAAGCCCTGATGGAAGTACTCAGCTACCTGGAATCAGAATTCAAATTATTCTTTTATGAAGCTGCTTTTAAACCATTTTATTAACGCGCGTTCAGGCTGCACGCGCTATTAGCCAAGAAAGCACTTCCGTGTTGGAATTCTTCTTTCTTTTTCTTTTCGTTTGCTGTAGATAATCGAAATGAAGCTGAAATCCTCAAACATATTGTACTTGAAAGTGTATGAATTATGGATTGTTCAAGGTGCGTTCTCTTTTTTTTTTCAAACATATATCGCTACTAATGGGGAAGTAATTCGTTTAGCTGTGTGCTCTCGGTAAGAATTATTCGGGATATTCGAGCTCTCCGGGGCATCCATTAAAACAACGATAGCGTCTGTTGTACGTGCGTTCATCCTCAGCATTATTAAGTTCATGATAAGAGTTAAAAAACATCGCATTATAGATGTGTTTTTTTTTCCTTCCGTAGGATGTTTTGGGAGCAGGGTCTCCTTATTGGTAATCAGTGCGAGTTTCTGTCGTGGCATATAAACGGTGATACAGCTTCTGGTGTTCTGATTGAATTCCGAAGTCCTACCCGATGATGAGTTTGCTAAATTATTTATTCTCTTTTTCCCCAATGCACGCTTCGAAGGAGGGAAGGTTTTGCTTTTATTTTTTATTCGTTTTATCTTGAGAAATGGTTCACAGTAGTTAGGGCTGTCTTAGGTTTCAGGAGACACAAAAGAACGAAGGGTCACGACCTTGGAATGATTACGTTTCAAACGAGGCTCGTTATACGGAAGTTGTGTTTTTTTACCTTGTGGCTGTGTATAAAGCGCGGAGCAGTGTACCGGAAACGGTCAGGTCCAACGATAAATCCAGGTACGGACAAGAGTTCAAACATCACCGGACGGAATGCCATAGAACGGTCTTCTTTACTTGTTCTTTAATGACGACAGTAAAGAATACAAAGGTTGTATTTACATACTATTTAACATATTAAATACAAAAGATGATAAATTCCACGGAAAGATGGTCGTTTGGTGTTGCATCTCGTGCAAGGATAAGAACAGGAGGGTTCATCTCATCCCTTGAGGCCTCAGATAGGTGGTAATGGAGCCAAAAGCACACTCTTATTGTTTATAGCATTATGCACTAGACGAAGAGGAATTCCTTAATCAGCCGGTCCACAAAAATCTAAAAGCCAATCTTTTTTTAATCGCATTTACATGACATTAAATATGAAAGACAAATGACAAAAGACCCAAGGGCTTTCTTTGTCGAGTACTTATAAGTGACAGATTAAAGATAATCTTTCAAGCTGCTATATTTTCGAGAAAAAAATATTCACATAAAGATTTTCTTCTGATTTTGGCTATTTATCTATACTTCACATGTTTTTTTTTTATTAGAAGAGGCGTTTTTGTAATAATACAGTGACCTGCCGTAATAATTCGAATATCTTCTGTCGTTACATTGTGTTAGTTCGTGGCGGAATAATGGTGAAGACAGGCGATAGATCGAGACTCTTTTTTGGTGCATGGTCGAGTTATCTTAGCAACAGGAGAGAAAAAACAATAAAAAACATTTAATCTGTCTGGCATTAAATCAACAACGGGATTTTGTATCAAGGTCTGGTCCAAGTTCTTCCAAGTCATGGAGAGGTCTTTTTTTAAAAATTTCTTCATATTGACAGGATGTGGATGCTTTGTTTTCAGCTGACCATCCAAATGTTGCCACGGATTCATATGGAGATATTGCAGTTATAATGCTTCGATTTCTCTGCTAGGTTGTGGCCACGCGAAATATATAGCATGTAGCACCGTAATCCTGAAAGATACGACCACCAGAACTCAGTATGCTATATAGGTGCGATGGAGGTACCCAGCAGAACTGAGAGTCTTCTGACAAACACCAATTCTGTCTTTCCACCATGTTTTCAGATTAAAGCCCATACCGTGACGTTCCAACCGTCACACTTGACCGTGGGTTGAAGAATTTGAAATGAAAAAGATTTTCGTCAGGTTGCCTCCACATGCAGGTGCGACTTGCAGAAGTGAATTTATAAAACCTGAACTCATCGGAGAAAGGTATATGCAACCAATACTGGAGAGTTTTCTTGCCATTCATCTCCTCCTGCCAGTTCTCTCCAAGCGTATTATTCCTATTTTGACAGCAAGGGTTTCTACCATGCTACACGCTGTGTGTAGTCAGGTCGGTAAGGGAGACGTTTGACCGTTTTTGTTCATCTCTTTTCCACGAGCGACGTCAGCATGAGAATCTTGGTGGTGTCTCACCAGTATGTAAACAATCACGCCTGGAATATGTAGAATTTCGGTCAAATGCAGGGTGGCCAAATTAACATGGCGGGTGGAGCTATATTAAAGGCTAAACTCAGCAATGCATTCCAAAATATTTCAAATTCAACCCAAATTCATTTTCAATCGACCAAAACCAACGGGGGGCACACAGTCTGGAAAGTCACGAACAGCCTGGCATATTAATGTATCGTGTTGGGACATACTAATTAACGTAGCAAAGTGAAACGGCCATTTTGTTATGATTAAGGTTAAGCTGTAAAAGGAGATCCTCGAATTTGAAGCCTGGCCATGTTGTGGAAAGTATCTTGGCGTCGTTTAAGGTACATGTATGGTTCGCATTTAAAGCTATGATACGGCTGAGAAAGGGGGCAGCTTTGTATCTGTCGGGCAAATGCGGCGGAAAGCAGTCTCGTCTTATACAAGCACCACTTCGTCAGATAGTCCGCACGCGTTTTATCCGGCTGCCGGGGCGGGGTCCTTAAATGAAAAGCGTACAGGTGTTCCAAATAGGGGTGAAATAAGCGGATAGGTTTAGTTAAGTACTCCAATCGCACTTAGTGGACAAGAAATGAAAAGACGAGAAATTCTTTTACAGACAATTTGGCTTTAAAAAAACAAAATGACGAAAAAGTACAGTTAGCGAAAGTAAGTCTTTTACCGTAAAGTTATATGGGAACTACATTGCAAAGCAGCCTCCCGTTGCGTACTAATGCGATTTAATGAAAGGATTAATTAGAGCACCAGATACTTAATCGGCCATCGTGCAGTTCTAAAGAAGTGTTGTTTTTTTTGTCATCGCTGTCGCTTATTTTCCCCCGGTTCTTATTTGCAATTGACACCAGATTAAAGTCGTGTGTGAGAGGAGTTGTACATTATAAAGGATCAGAGCTCTCTGTTATTTTCCTTGCCCTCTCACCACTAAGCCTTGGCTGTTTGCACTCAAAATGCAATAAGCTGTATTCAGCCTTTTCAGAAGCAAAAAGGGAAAGGATCCCGTGTCGGAAGAATAAGCAAAGGGACCAAAATTTCCTGTTTAACCAATAGACGGAAAGCGGTGAAAACATCATCAAAACAGATGAAGGTCAGGCCGAGAGTTGCTGCATCGTCGCAGCAGCTCGATTGATTCCCTCGCTCCGCCTGGTGAACACGTCTGTTCCTACAGAGTGATTAAAAAGTCTCTTCTTGTTAGAATTTTACCCAAAAAAACGTCATTCCAGTACCATTTAGATGATAGTTTTACGCCATTCCCTTAGGGATTATTTTGGTTTTCGGCTGTGCCTAAAGACGGCACTCCAATCGGGTCCGAATAGCCTGTCAGAAACCCTGGATCTAACCCCGCGGGACTGTTTTTTTTTAAGGAGATGGGTCTAAAAATATCCTGCAGCCCAGAGCGGCCAAGATACGGGATGGGGTCGAGTGATTATAGCTGCACTCGACTTTCTAGTTCTTTCTTTTGAAAATGTGTCGTTCCCATTTTTTAAAGAAAATGCCGTAAAATTACCCTTTAAATTGACAATAGAACAGTTTCTATGCCTATTAGAACGAATGCCACATTTAAAAACTGTAATTAGGGGGAGACTTTTCAATCACCGCGTAGAGATCTCCTTTCTCGTTTGTGTTTGCCACAACATCGCTAATTTCATCACACTATTGCTATATAAATATTAGCAACAACCGAATAAATTGATACCCCATATTTTCATTACTTCAACCTCCCTAAAATTCCATTGTTAAAGCTAAGATCCTTTGATTATTATTTCGAAAATATTAAAGCAAACTCCCAAACTTCTCTCTTTATGATCTAAGATATATATAGATAAAATGAGTTTGGGAAAACATTTCTTTGAAAATGTTCTATCTTTTTTAAAAAAAAATAATAAATGTTTACACAGGGGGTTTGGAATAATATTATTTTGTGGTCCAGAAAAAGGTATAATTGGAAACTAAATTTATATACAGTAAAACTTTCACTTTACAAATTATCTACCTTTTTAAATAAAATCATTTTTTTTTTAGCTGGAAGCAAGGAATTAAAGAAATTTTTGTGCCATTATATAACGAGTTTTTGTCCACCCTCATCTTAAATATATCACCAGAAGAAAATGTCATCTTTACGACAATTTTAATGACTGGCAGGAACCGGAAGACCATCCTTTTCATCGTTTACTACCGTTCACCTTTAGTGCCACGTAGATATCGTGTTAGCGATGGCTATTTTACGCGTTAAAGATGACTATTCGTCCTGTATCTTCTGTCCAAGAGATCTGCCCTTCTACGAAAGGATGCTAAAATATGAGAAAACGCTTCAGAAAAGAGATGCGTTTCTCGGTTTTCCGATTTTATTACGTGGAGCAAAACGAACGATTGGAATCAGATCAGAATTTATCCGGTTTTGTTCCTAGAACTTTTGGGGGGAAAAATATCTCATAAGACTGTTCAGCTAAGTTACGATTTTGAACAGGTGGCCATTCAACAACATCTGGCTTTCTGCAGCTGGGAATACGAATTTTCTCTATGCAGAATCCCTGTCTTCTTGTAACGACTGAACCAAACTGAAGCGATTTATCTCGTGCACATGATTAGAGCGGATTAAATACGAAAGAATAATATGAAGTTATTTACATTAATGTAAACTTTTAAGGGGGATTGAATACCGTATGTTATGGGGGAAGGAATGGCTTTAACTCTGTGGAGCATCGTCAAAGCTTGAGCAGGTGCAATGTTTCCGGCTTTGAGGAATTAGGTGCGACTTGAGCATAAAGTTTTACCTTCTAAAAATAAAAACCAAATGTTGTCAGTTCTAAAGCTCTCGCTTCTGCCAACAACGTCATCGCGCAGGTAAACGAGAATAGATTCTTTGATTTCTCTCAGTTCTTAGTCTATGATCTAAGGATCTTCTGAAAGGCCAATGGGAGTACCATTATCAAATGTGAGGTAAATCCGACTATGAGATGATCGGCTTCGCAGACCGACCCTCGGCGTTCAGAGACCCTAATGTTTAAAGGAAACACTGTTTCACCAGCGTAGACTTGTTCACAACTACATGGAATTGAATAAATACCAGGAATGCATTTGTTGTTTATTGGATCTTTAATAAGATGTAAGTCAAGATCTCAGACTTTGAACCTTTGGAAAAAATAATAGGAGAAAACCAATGTTGTGCTTATTACTCATTCTGGAGGTTTTATCAGTAAACTCAGACATATTTCAAACCGGGGGTACCTTATATAAGTCGTGACAGTTTCCCTTTTCCATGCAGCCACTATACTATACTATCCATGCGTATTTCTCAAACGTGGGGGGAGGGGCGCCTTGTATAAGTCGTGACGGCTTCTTTCGTCCTTTTGTCCTCATTACACTATACTATCTAAGGAAATTTCCCAGGTCCTTCATAATCTGGCGGCCTCTTGCCTCCGCGTGACTACTATACTATAGACATTTCTGGACCCCGAGAATCTTGTGTGAGCTGTCACGGCATCTTTGCACATTATAGCCACTACACTCTGATATCTATGGGCATATTTTAAACCTGAGAGTCCCAAATAGAAGCTGCCTCGTAGCCATTACGCTACGCTGGATCAGGCCACCTGCTTCTGATTGACTGATTTTTACCCATTTTGCGCTGGGCTCCTAAAAGATGATAGTTATTCTAAAATATAAGTGAAGTTAACAGGTGCTGTTCCTTCCCCTCCTCCCTTCGTTTGGATTGGTAATACAGCCCTGCTGGCTAGACGTTCTACAATGTTGCGTCTGGTTCATTGCCATTTTCATCACCGTCTCTTCTACGGTCAATTTACTATCTTCGATTTTAAACTAATGAAATATAAGTACGAAGATAAATAATTTATGCTTACCAAAAAACGGATAGATGAATGAGCTTTCAAACGAGATGGGACTGCGGTATATGGCCGATGAGACCATTTAGTGTGACGGGTTTTAAAGAGACCCCATCATCCGTCGCAGCAAAGGAAAGGGAACTCTTATTCTGCGTCGCCAACCGGTCTGCGACAGGGCGAGATTACCCGCACGGCCTGGCAAGATTCGGTAGAGAGTCAGTCGCACACCTGTCTGGTGAACGCATCTTTGCTCCATCTTCAAACGTAGGATTTCTGTAGACAATAGGATGATTAAATAAATGAACGAAACGTAAAAAAACAACAAAAAGACGCTTATCTCTATTTCCCGTCGATGAAAAATTTTGTTATAATTTCTTTTTTTCTTTCCCGAAACCAAGTGGCAAATTTTCTTTGTCATATAATGCTTTGTCTCCAAATCAAAAGTAGGGAAAGCCGGGGCTAGTTGTTACACGGCTGATTTGTCATGTCACCAGCAATTCCTAATTAGACACGCATACAGGTGAGCTAAGATCGATGTCATACGTGTTTACCTGCCATCTAAAGGTCAAAGCATCTGTCGTATTATAGCTCACCTCTACATTTAATTACTAACGACTGATACTGTACAACTTACCCTTCTCACAACTAGCCCCGGGCTACCCCTAGTCTCTCCCCCACCCACCACCCCAAACCCCTAAAGTCTCCCTGATGTCACACTCTTAATTCACAGGCCGCCAGAACGACAACATTTACTTTCAGTTTGTTTTTTTATATAACGAGTGGCTTACATCTTGATAATATCGACTTCAGACAGAATTACGCCTTTAATGATGTGGCGATCAACTCATCTTTATCGACAGACGGACTTCAAGAGGTTTTCCGCTGGCTACCGACGTCCTTCCCAAAAACAGAACCCTTCTTCCATAAAGCAGTTAGGCCGTAGAACGTCCTCGTGTCCTGGCCGGCTGCTGTCTGCGAACCCCCGTTCGGTTTCGAGCAAATATTCACCCTCAAATAACAAAGAGGCCAGCGGAAAGATCGATGTGGACAGTATTACGTTTAATCTTTCTAATGCACGAAACTTTGTCTGCTAGATTTTTAAACCGTATTACGGCATCACAGGGTCCGTCATAAGGGTGAAGTAGCCATATTGTTCTATTTTATTCTGATGGTGTCCCGTGTTCTGGCAAATCGAGGATAAGACAGAGCTATTCGTGGGGTGGGGAGTTAGAAAACTTCGAGTTCTGGAAATGGGGGCTGGGACCTCGTCTTCCGTCCTGACTCTGTTCCCACCATTTATTTTAGAATAGCGATGAGTTTGCGTGGGATTAAGAGAGAGAGAGAGAGAGACAGCGGATATGGACTGGGAACTCAGCTTCTCCCGCTTTCAGATGGCCTCCCGACGACTGGCGAAGTATCTCGGGATGACGGATTCTGCCTGCCTTAGAGGTTTTACCTCCCTTCTTGACTCTTAGTTCATCAGACATTTTCTACCTTTAACGTCACGAGAGTGAAAACCAGCGGAAGGGAGTCGTATTTTACACCTAAATTAAAACGTTTCAGTTGGTGCTGCTGATTCACAATTTTTTAAATAAATAATAAAATGTATTTTCGAAACAAAACCTCGCAAGGATTTTTTTTTTAAAGTCTTCTTATGACGTCATCAATAATTAAAGATCAAGCGTAACCCCGACTCTTGTGACAGATAGATTGCATTTGCTATTCACCGTTTACCTTTTTAAAAAATCGTTTTCTTTTAAATTAAATTCTGTTCGGGTGGGTTTCATTATGAAACATTTTCAGAAACTGTAGTGTTCGTGATGAGAGAGTTCATACCTAAATATTGTCCTAAAAACTTATCTCCATCTGTAGCACTGCTCGGTAGCAACAAGCGCAAAGGTCGGACTGGTTCCTCGGTTATAACCCTTTCAAAGCTAATAGTCTTCATTCTCCAAGCCTAAGGCAGGATGCTGCGGTCGATTCAATACAGGACTGTGTCCAACGTGATCACGGAGAAGCGGAAAGAAAAGCGGCAGGACTTGGCTACTGAGCCACCAACATTAGGTACATCCTCTCCCGACAAAGTAAAGCTTAGCCGTATTATTGTCAGGCGGAAACATTAAAGACAACTGTTCACCATAGTTGAAAGGCGTTTTAAACAATCGAATGTGTTTTTTCAACTGGTACCAGCTTTTATAAATTAGTACAAACACTGAGCCATCAGTGGATAGTTACATAAAAAACTACACTCGCATTCAACTCTGGAATGCCATGGAAATCGAAAGACATGTGAAGTGTTGGAAAACTGGTAAGGCGCACCACTAAAGATCAGTCTCAGTCTGACAACTGCCACTCATAGATGTCACCAACCGCCGCATGACTGGTGGAATCTTCGTCCAATTTTCCTACAAAGTCTCGAGAAGTTCCTGGTGTGTTGGCTGGCGGCGTTGCAAATGGCGATCAAACTCATACGAACAAGATGCCCAGTATTCAGACAAACCCCCCCACAAATCATTCTTGCTGTCTTCTTGAATTATTCCATCATGAGCCTGCATAAATTTGTAGGAGTTGATCGTTGTACTTCATCGCCATTAGATTTCCCAGTACATGTATAAAATTCCTAAACGGTAAGACATTCCGCTCCACAACATGATGTTTCTTCCTGTACCAAGTCGGTCCACAGATGAGAACGTCACGTTTATTTCTGTGGTGAAAATCTGTCTGTCGACCGTCGAATCCTGCAGTCAAATGCTGCGTCACCAACCGCATCTGAAGCTAAGTTCTGTTAGTTTGAATACGTGCTGGGTCGTGTTCTTGGACCGTCTCTGGCGATTCCGCTTCCTTAAAAACGAACTCAGTCTCCCTCTGCTCAAACCTGCGTGCCCCTAATGGCAGCAACACCGAAACATGTCAACTCATCTTGCATCCTCTCGATTGGGGTTAGCCTCAGATTTCGTCAGCGTTAGGAAGAATCCCAACAGCCAGCCCCTGGTTTCGATATGCATTATTTGCACGTGCGAAGGTGCAGAAGCACCAGAAAATCCACACGCGCATAGCCACGTGAACATTCTCCCAATAGCTAGACATGCAGCTGATGACGAGACTAGTGACGTCAGTAAAGTGCCCGGACAACAACTGACTATTACTATAGCTTTTCATTAAGATAAGCATTAAAGACATTGTTTCTCTGTGATTAATTTAAAGCATTTACCATTCAATTTTACCAAATGAACCCCGGGAGAAAATATTCAGGAAATGTTTTACACAGATATGAATTAGTGCCATATACTGACCTTCTTGTTTAGATTTCACCGATAGATGGCAGCACGTTCGTTCGAAAAATACATTTGAATGTCTCAAATGTTACCATTTCTTGAGTAATGGCAGATGATCAATTTAGGTACATTTTTAGCTTTTTATACTAATTTATTTATTGTGCAAACAAAACTCTAGACTCAAATAAGTACATTTAGATTCAACTGAAATTTCAGTATTATAATTTATAATTATGTATGATACAAGGTTCGTGTTTACAGTTACCCGGATGTGTATCTCAGAACAAAACTTTTCTTCTCCCGTTCTCTACGATAAGAAACAAAAGTCTTCACATTAAGATAATATTGAAAATAATAAGTAATATCATCAAAATTCCACGTGGTCCTAGGTAGTATATTCGATATTTTTACTCGCTTCACATTTAGTTACAATACAAAAAGAAGCTGTTCATATATTTTCAGAGAATAAGAATTAACGAAGGGTAAAATTAATATAAAAAGAAGTTGTCCTCGTTTTCCTTCGCGACTGTAGATGGCGCTGCCGACGATGTCTTCTCTCAGGAGTTGAGAATTAATGTAACAAACCAAGAGGAGATCACGTAGCCAAAAAAAATTTTCTTATAGGAAATGATTGACTTACTTAAAACCAACTACATTAGTGAATTTTGCAATATTTTTTTCCTAAACATTTAGCCACAGAGCACCACAGACCAAAGGCTGCCTGCGTCTTGTAGCAGGAGAAAATCTCACCATGTTGCAGGATGTAGTAAGTACTCGCGCTAATCGGGAAAATCTGTGATGTGAAATACACAGGAATTCTTAAAAACAACAACAAAGAGAGCAGCAGAGTTGTCTGGTAGAAACCACACTAAGCTGTAAGCTCGCTCGAATTCTCTACCAAAAGCTGATTTGAGCAGTTCGGAAACCTTACGTTATTATCTCCCCTTCTGTTCCATATTAACGCGACGTCCCCCTGGGTGATTTCCTTCAATTCCAAGAAATAAATTGTCTCTTATTTTTAGTTTTTCTACTTATTTGATTCATGAACACAAAATTGAGTTTGTTTGTTTGTTTTCTAAATTTTAAAATAATTATACTAAAACAACAGCATTCAATTCTCAGAAGACTATAGCGCTCATTTTGTGGTAAGGGTCGGAGAGGTTGGAATTCTCGCATCAATAGACCTGAACGTCATCGTAACGGCAGCAGCTGTTCTTTAAGAAGAGCTTGTTGTGACTTATTTTAAGTTCTAGTGTACAAATGCGTTCTCATACTTAAAACTATACGTGGCCGCCTCCTACATAAACGTAACACGGGACAACAACAACTTTCCTGTCCGTTATCAAATCAAGCAGCTGATTCCAAATCTGAAGTCAGAACTGACCCAGCCCCTCAGGATTTGTAGTCACAGAAAATGTCATTGTCAGTCGTTGTTTATTAATAACTCAAGCACATCGAAAAATTGCAAAAATTAAATTCATTTCACAATATAAACACATTACATATTGTACAGTAACTGTTATCCATAAGCTCAAACACATCGAACAACGTTAATACGTTAACTGTTTATAAATTCTTTAAGTACCTGATTTCACGATTGTGAATAGCAGTGGTTTGTCTCTGGAGAAACCAACAACAGTCCCCCATCACGTTGGAGTTGACTCTCCCCTGACAGCGGGTCTCCGTTGACTTTGTGTGCTGGTGGAATCTCTCACCAATCTCATCGCTCACAGCTCCAAAGTTGGCTGGGAAGAAATCCCAGTGTGAATGTAGAAAATGCAGCTTCAGCGATATTTCTTCAAACGCGTTTATTATCATGTCAAGAACCAACTCGGCATACCTGTCTGCTTTGTGGTTCCCAAGGAAACTGTGGACTACCAGTTTTAAAGCCTCCCATGCAGCCAGCTCCAGACGGTTAAGCCTCGATCGGAAAATAAATCACGAATTTGTGGTCCGACAAATATTCCAGCCGTCAACTCGGCATCAGTCAAAATCGCTTCAAATTTTCTTTCAAATAAAGAAATCCCACACCTTTAACACTCATTGCCTTTACAAACCTCTTCATTAGGCCCAGCTTTATACGCAGTGGTGGAAGAAATATTCTTTGCTGAAGGTGCCGATGGCACATGTTGCACATTGAATTTCCCAGGAGTATGGTCTGTTCTTGATGGCCATTCTTTGATCTTATAGTGAGTTGCATAGTCTCGGCTATTCCACAAACACAAGAAGCACACGTTTGTAAATGTATTAATAAGCAGGCAACCACGTGGTTCTCTCGCGTAGCCTGCTGTGTGTACACACTACTGAAAAGCACACTCCAAATATATAACATTGTATTTCCATTTATTTCTGTAACTAAAAATCCTTACGTGTTGGGTTAATTCTGATTTCAGATTTGAAAACAGCAGATTCTAATTAGTCTACGACACTCACTTTTACCTCAATAGTAACTCGGTTGTTGTCCATTGTTATCAATGCTGTGTATAGGAGCAACCTAATACTTAAACAATGGTCTGTATACAAGTGCGCCCCTTGTGCTTATTCAATGCCTGTTTTTCACACCTTTTCTTGTTTGTTGTTGCTTTTTTTTACCCCAAAAGGTACCTTTTCCTTTTTTCTCGCAATCATCATCATCATCATCATCATCTAGAACTGTAGAGACGCATGAAGAGACCGCGTAGCAACCATGATTGGCGCTCGTGCGCCACGCGGGCAAGGAATTTCTGCCTTCAGCAGGAAATGGAAAGTCGGTCAGGGGATAACGGCATTGCTATCAATTACTCAGTGGGAATGGCGCTACTTCCATACTCGATCGGGCTTCGATTCCATCATAAAATCCGGTAATTCGGCAACGAAACTTTTCTCTTCTTCTTGCGTTCGCAAAATACCCTGCCCCTTTGTTTCATGCCCTTTGAAGATAGTAATAATTTATCCACAATGTACTTACGCAGGTATTTTGCTTAGATTCCTTCCTGAATAGTGGTTAGCTATATACATATTTGGTGAACGATGGGATGGGAGGATACAATGACGGCAGTTGTTAATCATACGGCCAAAAGCTGAAGTCTGATCCCAAGAGGATCTTATGCTAAACGTCCCTTTTATATTTTAAACAGGCATACCGCCGTGTGACGTGTAGATAGGGCAAACAAGGGCTCGAGGTTTCGGACAGATCACGTAACCCTGGCACTTTCAAATGTCGTGCAAGACCCGACAACCGGAGAATGGCAGGACGCGACACTGGCTATAGACAAAAACGGAAGACCGGAGATGTTATGCTACGCAGAGGGGGCCGCACATCTGACTTGTTTTGTGTCCTGACAGACCCCTCTTTTACGGACCAACTTCAGAGACTACCATGCAAAGAAAAGCATCGCCATAGCACTTCCTCTACGGTGTTGGGAATAGGCACTGCTTCAGAAGACGAGGTACCGCGGGTCTATCTCTTCCCGCATTTTCGTTTGTTAATCGTGGCCCACGAACCATTTGACGGGAAACACATGATAGTAAAAACGATTCCCAAGCAAAGCTGAACACCCAGGGAGGGAGGAGAAGAAACTCTAGTACTACTGCGGAAATCCACGAAAACGGTAAAAGAAATGCATAAATAATTTTTATAAAACATTCCGCTGTCGACATCCATCGCGTTAAAGCTGCCATGTCTGTTGTTCAGCAACCAGCGAGATAACGTATTAGGAACGAATAAGAGTTCGTCGATTAAAAAAAAAAAAAATTGAAAGAAAAAGCAGAAGAGAATTTCCACGGCTACGAAGACTTCAGCCTAAAGTCTACCAATTAAAATCTTTTACCGTCTTCATTTCTTTTCTCGACCCGTTAATCAGGAGCCTGGAGCTATAGAGCCGGAAGCCATTCTTGGCCAAATAGCTCTAACTCGCTGTGATGTGCGTCCGCAATTAGCCGGGTAAAAATTTCGAACCTGACATTATAGTGCCAGCACCACCGCGCCATAGTTATTTTAATTAAGCAGGTAAAAATGTGTGAAAATTCGTAATCAAGCGTTAAAGGTACCGGTGTTTTTTTTTTGCTTTCTTCAGACTGCTGCATCATCTAGTGACGTTTTCAAACACACACACACACATATGAGGTAAAAGCACCATAGGTAAAGGATAACAGCGAAGCACTGGTCTTCGAAGTTTTCAACCCCCCCCGCTATCGTCGAAGTTTTGACTCATTAACGATTTCGAACCGTTCCCACAATGCACAATAAACAACACGTGACTTCCTTTACTCAAACTCCTCTTGTTCTTGGCCTCCAAACAAGCTTCCCCGCTGCTTCAAGCTCAGTTGTGCACAGCTGTTTTCGTTACCTTATTAAACATTATACAAATCTTACAATTTCAGGAGATTAAAAAGTCAAGTGTTAGGTATTCGCAATTGACATCCGATGCGTTTATCCAAAGGAGTTTGTTTCATTCGTCATAACTTACGCCACAATAAGGTGTCCACGTTTGATTCTCTGTGAGTGACCGTGGTGTGGATATGATTGTAAATGTGATTTCCTCACACTGTTGTGCATCCGAATTTATCTAGCAAATATTGAAAAATAAGAAAAACCGTCTGTATTATTATTTGCTTACTTCATTTTATTCTAATTTTTAGATCTAATTACCAAACTTTCTTCACAAACCCTACAGTATAAAGCATAACATTGACAATACGAAGACGCGCGCGTACTTTTGTAGCAGCTTTGGCGATTCTTTTGAGTATGAGATAACGAACTCTACCAGATTTTAATTTTAGTATCAGCAAATTCCAACCCAGGCTACAGTGCCAGAGATCTTTTCTTGCCATTCTTCTGTTCTTGTTGATACAATCTTAACCATTTGGTTTCATGAGAGTTTCTCTTTCTGTTGCCTTCATCCGATCGTTTATATCCTACAGACGTAAGTCAGATTCGGGTCTGAACTTGGGGTTCTTCGTTTCTTGCAGAATAGTTTTTCTTTAAGTTTATTTCGTATCAGCCATTTTTATATATAGGAGTTTCTGCTGGTTCTGATGTATTATTAATAATTTGCATCGAGATGTCTATTCTTATCAGAACTCAATCCGATCTGTCTATTATTAAGGCTACAGGATGTCATCAATTTTCTGTTTCTATCTGGTGCCCGATCTCTCAAGGTCCAGTTAATGATACGAACCTGTATGTCAGTACCGAGGGCCTGATGGAGCTGATACCAGCTATCAGTTACCTGTATTAAGTTCTGTTTGCGCGAAAACTCTCCATCTTCTTACACATTCGGCTCTGATGTTGATTTTCTTTGTGTGCTGACCAATACAAACATCGCCCTGTTCTGATCCTCTTATCTATTGACTGAGATTGATGTTTTCTGTATTTAGCAGGTAGATTTCCTTTGATAGATGATCAAACCAAATTTCGTTTTGATATCTATACCGAGTCCCAATACAATTCTCAGTTGTTTTCCTTAATTGGCCATCGGCGAGCAACTTGAGATTGTCCATGCAGGATGGATGACTCGCTTGTAGTGAATTCCCATCTGTCTTATCTTTGTAGATACGTTCATCGTCACCAGGCGCAGTGCTGAGTGCAGTTTTTTTTTTCTCCTTCCTCGTCTTATTGTTTATTATTAAAGCAGTTGGCACATTAACGTGCTCCACAAGCCGTAATTTAGGGGGGAAACAAACATAAGCTAGAAAATAGCGACCTCTTTATAGATGTCGTGTCGGACGCGCCGACGCCTGCAAGGGAGACAACTTGGTGGTGATAGCAGGTGAGGCATGGCTAGCGCCTCACCCCCAACCCCCGGAAAGTTTGCCAACCCTGCGCCGCAAGGGTGGCCAGTGATATGCATTATTCACGGTCCATGGTAGATAACCGGTTTTATTTAACGTAACACGTAGTGTTCTTTGCATAAGATGACGGAAATGAATAATTAATTCTGCACAATTATGAGTTAGGCAA
The DNA here is from genome assembly GCA_018389105.1 of Nautilus pompilius. Taxonomy (NCBI): domain Eukaryota; kingdom Metazoa; phylum Mollusca; class Cephalopoda; order Nautilida; family Nautilidae; genus Nautilus; species Nautilus pompilius. Next base: position 470,593 of record JACATO010000989.1, on the reverse strand, counting down.
AAGGTTTAAAATTATTCATTTTTTTTTTATAAGTGACTTGAATACACAATATTTAAACGTATTTTTTTCGAAATTGCACTGCCATTGTTTAACACTGTAATTTCGCCGTCGGTGTTCAAGTACAGTTTGAGAATGTGTTTGGTACGGTCAGTGACTTCCGGACCAGTCCTTTTATAGGTTGAGGGGTCTCAGGTTGGATGCCCGCGTCAGTTATTATTTGTAACCACCATTTCAGATCATCGCTGACTAAGTCATCTGCGCTAATAATAACTGGAATGGCCATTGTTCTTCGACATCTGCAAGGGTTCTCAGTTCCAGCGGGTCATTGATTCCTATCTCTCCCGCCCTTGGAGAATTTAGTGTTTGGTTTTGAAATTCGCGGAGTAACAGTGATCCTTTTAAATACGCCTTTTAGACTGTCAACAAGAAATATATGCATATATACTGTTAGTTTACTTTGTGGGTTTCGTCTGCTGCCATGCATGCGTAACGAACACTTTTTACGAGAGAGAAAGTACAATCTCCTGCTACGCTGAGTAAATTGGCTGGCAAGGCATTTGTTTGCTTCCCGCTTCCTTCTGGACTGATCAGATTAAACTTCGATCTATTTAGATAAATGAAATCTTTTCGAAATTGGGTTTTTACATATCTCTCTCTGTACTGACGTCATATCTCTCCGTGTGTACTGACGTCATATCTCTCCGTGTGTACTGACGTCATATCTCTCCGTGTGTGCTGACGTAATATCTCTCTCTTTCTGTACTGACGTCATATCTCTCCGTGTGTGCTGACGTAATATCTCTCTCTCGCTGTACTGACGTAATATCTCTCTCTGTACTGACGTCATATCTCTCCGTGTGTACTGACGTAATATCTCTCTCTTTCTGTACTGACGTCATATCTCTCCGTGTGTACTGACGTAATATCTCTCTCTGTACTGACGTCATATCTCTCCGTGTGTGCTGACGTAATATCTCTCTCTCGCTGTACTGACGTCATATCTCTCCTTGTGTACTGACGTCATATCTCTCTCCGTGTGTACTGACGTAATATCTCTCTCTTTCTGTACTGATGTCATATCTCTCTCTTTCTGTACTGACGTTATCTCTCTCTCTCTCTCTGCTCTAAAATCTTGTCGCTGTCTGTCACCTGGGCACTGGTAAGGTCACGCGGAGTTCACTCATTGGAATGCTATAGTGCACTTTCACGCCAACTCATATTTTACGGTGAAGGCAGTCCAGAAGAAGTGCAATCAGCTTGCGCCGAGTTGGGCGGCGACGAGAATCTATCGCCGTTTTCCCTCCTCGGCCCCTCCATAAACAGCCGTATTTCCGTCCTTGCACGCCATACTTCTATTAGCGCGACGATAGGCGGCCGGACAATCTACTAAGTTACTTCTGCAGGTCACGACAGCTTCCATTAGATCGACGGAAGTTAAAGAGAGGTGGGGGTGTACTGTAGTTGTTTTTATTTTAAATTAAAGAATTACGCGCACTGAAATATCTTTAATTTTTAACGAGTCAGTGAGTGACGAAAACTAATAACAATAAACACGTGCGTCACCCGATACGCCCTTTGTCATTTATCATTAATTTCTACTGAGAATAAGATCGAAGCTGAAGACAAATCAGCGCGTCCGAAAGAGTTTGTTCCGCACAACTCTAGATACTCTCGCACCCTTGGCGAACATCATTTCTGTTTAAAAACTCGAAATAATCGCATTTAACAAAGCCAAAAGTAAATGGCAGGGAAAGGTGTTCAAGCGTTTAAATTTGTAAGCTTTTGCAGCCGGTTGAAAAAGAAGCGCCCCCTAGCGGCTATTTGTGACCAACCAGAAGAGTATGTAAGATGAAAGGCTTTATATAGAAAAAGAAACACGGAGATGGACTATCTTAAATTCCTTTCTCTTCGGTCTGTTGCGCCGCAGATTTGTCGGAGCCGATGCTCTCTCTCTCTCTATGTACTGACGTCATATCTCTCTATGTACTGACGTCATATCTCTCTTTTACTGACGTAATATCTCTCTTTTACTGACGTAATATCTCTCTATGTACTGACATCATATCTCTCTTTTACTGACGTCATATCTCTCTATGTACTGACGTCATATCTCTTTTACTGACGTCACATCTCTCTGTACTGACATCATATCTCTCTTTTACTGACGTCATATCTCTCTTTTACTGACGTCATATTTCTCTATGTACTGACATCATATCTCTCTTTTACTGACGTCATATCTCTCTATGTACTGACGTCATCTCTCTCTTTTACTGACGTCATATCTCTCTATGTACTGACGTCATATCTCTCTATGTACTGACATCATATCTCTCTTTTACTGACGTCATATTTCTCTATGTACTGACATCATATCTCTCTATGTATTGACGTCATCTCTCCCCCCCCTCGGGTTTCAGCATCATGATATTTATCGTCGATTTCCCGGAACTTGTCCCATTTCCCGTGATTTCATGAGCTGAGTAGCCGGGCGACCATCAGGGCAACCTCATTCGCCACGTCACACTGTACGACCGACAGCACCGGCGACAACCATTATTCTCTTTTATTTGCTTCTGCTTCAGCTTGTTGATGCGAGGAAAACAAACCTCGACGAAGCGTCTTTAGAGCGGAAGACGTAATCACTACACACTGAAGTTCTAGACATTCTGCAAATGCTACAGCAGGCACCAAACTGGATGCCAAGTTTGCATGACAGCAGTCGGTAATTATCACAAACATTCAGGGCGGATGTGAAGACACTGGTGTGTGCAGTCATTTACTTTTGGTAGAACAAGTCTTGCATTTGTGGATAGATAGATGGACGAACGGATGGGCTAGATTCTGCCGGTTGCACGCCAGTCATCCCGGAATAGTCTCCTGCCCGCATTTTCTCGACACCAATCACTATGTTGTGCAGAAATGCTGAGTAACGAACCTCGACAGCTTTAAAAAATGTGAGAAATAAACCGTTTCTTTCACGAGCCCCCACGGAGCCAGGATATAAATCCCTTTGGGCGACTATGAAAGTCGAAATAAGTGTTGTATTACCAAGACCAACCCAAGAGTAGAAACAGAAAGAATACGTGAAAACTTGGACCAACTTACCGCTGATAATGTAATAGATTCTCGCACTACACCAAGCAAAGGGTATTCCTACTAAATACTGCAAGTAACTTTTCGAACAGCTGGTACGCCATCATTACAGAACAAATGTACACGTGCAGAACTTGCGGTGTTAAAATTCTTGTGACAGGGATCTGTATTTGCCTGTTAATTTCAAAGTATTAACGGAACATTTATCCGAGTATTTTAATTGCCTTCTAACCACGCTATCCTGCAAAGTCCAGTGATCGATTTCGTTTCATTTGTAAATTGTCCTGGAATCATGAAAAAATTCTTCATCCGTTAAAATTCTTTTTTTTAAAATTATATATTCCAATAAATAAATACTCTATCATTTAATTTAAATATAGATTTTCTGCCTGCCTTAATGTCGATGTAATTCAAATATCTGTACATATTAACTACGTTTTTGATGGCCACATCGCCATCAGTTCAGAACTGTAGATTACTCTGCTAGCTTTTTGTACATTCTATTACGTTTATTAGTAGCGCCTCAAGGATCGCAAGGCAAAGTACTTATCGGTATGCTTCACAAACTGGATCGCAAGGTAAAGAAGTACTTATCGGTATGCTTCACGAACTGGATCGCAAGGTAAAGAAGTACTTATCGGCATGCTTCACGAACTGGATCGCAAGGTAAAGAAGTACTTATCGGTATGCTTCACGAACTGGATCGCAAGGTAAAGAAGTACTTATCGGTATGCTTCACGAACTGGATGGCAAGGTAAAGAAGTACTTATCGGTATGCTTCACGAACTGGATGGCAAGGTAAAAGAAGTACTTATCGGTATGCTTCACGAACTGGATGGCAAGGTAAAGAAAGTACTTATCGGTATGCTTCACGAACTGGATGGCAAGGTAAAGAAGTACTTATCGGTATGCTTCACGAACTGGATGGCAAGGTAAAAAGTACTTATCGGTATGCTTCACGAACTGGATCGCAAGGCAAAGAAGTACTTATCGGTATGCTTCACGAACTGGATGGCAAGGTAAGAGTACTTATCGGTATGCTTCACGAACTGGATGGCAAGGTAAAGAAGTACTTATCGGTATGCTTCACGAACTGGATGGCAAGGTAAAGAAGTACTTATTGGTATGCTTCACGAACTGGATCGCAAGGTAAAGAAGTACTTATCGGTATGCTTCACGAACTGGATCGCAAGGTAAAGAAGTACTTATCGGTATGCTTCACGAACTGGATCGCAAGGTAAATAAGTACTTATCGGTATGCTTCACGAACTGGATGGCAAGGTAAAGAAGTACTTATCGGTATGCTTCACGAACTGGATCGCAAGGTAAAGAAGTACTTATCGGTATGCTTCACGAACTGGATCGCAAGGTAAAGAAGTACTTATCGGTATGCTTCACGAACTGGATGGCAAGGTAAAGAAGTACTTATCGGTATGCTTCACGAACTGGATGGCAAGGTAAAGAAGTACTTATCGGTATGCTTCACGAACTGGATCGCAAGGTAAAGAAGTACTTATCGGTATGCTTCACGAACTGGATCGCAAGGTGAAGAAGTACTTATCGGTATGCTTCACGAACTGGATCGCAAGGTAAAGAAGTACTTATCGGTATGCTTCACGAACTGGATCGCAAGGTAAAGAAGTACGTATCGGTATGCTTCACGAACTGGATCGCAAGGTAAAGAAGTACTTATCGGTATGCTTCACGAACTGGATCGCAAGGTAAAGAAGTACTTATCGGTATGCTTCACGAACTGGATGGCAAGGAAGAAGTACTTATTGGTATGCTTCACGAACTGGATGGCAAGGTAAAGAAGTACGTATCGGTATGCTTCACGAACTGGATCGCAAGGTAAAGAAGTACTTATCGGTATGCTTCACGAACTGGATGGCAAGGTAAAGAAGTACTTATCGGTATGCTTCACGAACTGGATGGCAAGGTAAAGAAGTACTTATCGGTATGCTTCACGAACTGGATCGCAAGGTAAAGAAGTACTTATCGGTATGCTTCACGAACTGGATCGCAAGGTAAAGAAGTACTTATCGGTATTCTTCACGAACTGGATCGCAAGGTAAAGAAGTAATTATCGGTATGCTTCACGAACTGGATAGCAAGGTAAAGAAGTACGTATCGGTATGCTTCACGAACTGGATCGCAAGGTAAAGAAGTACTTATCGGTATGCTTCACGAACTGGATCGCAAGGTAAAGAAGTACTTATCGGTATGCTTCACGAACTGGATCGCAAGGTAAAGAAGTAATTATCGGTATGCTTCACGAACTGGATTGCAAGGTAAAGAAGTACGTATCGGTATGCTTCACGAACTGGATCGCAAGGTAAATAAGTACTTATCGGTATGCTTCACGAACTGGATCGCAAGGTAAAGAAGTACTTATCGGTATGCTTCACGAACTGGATGGCTCTGTTATATCGACATACACCATTCTAAATTTATTCTAACTGCCAAAATTCCTACACCGATGGGTAGGTGGCCAAAAGTAGGCAACACCCGAAATATATAGAGTATTTCCGTTTAAATGTAACTATGCTGTGTTTAACCCTTTGCTTCGTTTCTAATTTATCACTTGTATTTTCTTTGTTAAAATGGTATTCTTTATTAAAGGCGATACCGTAACGTGTGCGGTTATTGAAGTTTGCTGTCTATTGTTCTGCTCCATAGTTACACATCAGCAAGAAATTAATTGCCATACCATACCAGGAGTACAATAATTTTGGCCAACACTGTATTACTAAAAAAAAAAAACTATATATATGTATATCTTTTCCAACGGAAAACCTTGTAGGGAGTTTAGCTCATTTGTAATTATGTCCTCTAGTTGGTTTATTAAAATTGCTATTCGTTGGTAATCAAAAAGAATACTAATATCTGCTGTTCCGTGCCTTTAAACGTAAACTACATCATATCTTCTCATAGAATCTACACCGGAAAGATCCAATAATTTATCGTTTTGGATATTCTATAAGCTGTGAACACACAGATGAGTTGAATGAATGCTTTACAGTAAATTAGTGAAAAAACAAGTAGCTTCTAGCTACAGGACGTCTTAAAGATGTGGTGGGATTCCAAACCTGCCAAACAGTACAGAATTCTTTCCCCTCTTTAATTTTATGCCAGGCATTCCTATCTGCCAATTTTAACATCCTCCATCTTTATCGGTGACCAAAACACTTCGCTACAAAACATCAGTAACTACTTTAGTTTATTCGGATGCTAAACAACAAGACGAATTGAAACTATTACCGTTATAGTCATAGATATAGCCACAGAAGAGCGGGAAGCCTTTCCGCTTACATGGAGCCTCCATTCTTTAAATCCATCGGTCCAGTACATTTTTAATGAATTAATGGCGGCACATTGGACAGTGTAGATAGTCAGAAGCATTCGTCACTCAAATAATTTTTTTAGAAAAGCAGTTACTAGCCTGAAAATCCAGATTTACCGATATCTTTCTACGTTTTATACCTTTGCAAAACTAAGGTTCTTCATCCCAAATATCATTGTGATAAATAAAAAAAAAACCTGGACACTACTTCCAATCTGTCGACATCTTCGGCAAGGTCACGAGACCATACCTGGATTGCATATTTCAAATGTTGTTTAAACAGAGCTTTGGATGGAGGAGTGAGAACGCCGGGCGTATACTTGGAAAAACTGATACTAACGGCTTTGTTTTCCAAAGATGTTGTACTTCTGTACATTATTTTCCAAATTCCAAGAATATTTAGACCGCCACTTGACGTGATGATGACATGTAGATCAAGTCTTACAGCAAAATGGGACGTAGGAAGATATTTTGTGATCAAATAAAATAAACAGAACGAATTCTAAATATCGGAAGAAAATACAAATTTCGGTTTAAAAAAAAGAATAACATACCTAGCAGAAAGAAAAAAATAATGTATGATAAACAGTTGTTTGCAATTGTTTTCATTGAGTTTTATCCATAGTTTACTTCAAGAAGAATGTCTTTACATACCACCTTTAGTGTGTGTGCGTGTGTGAGAGTGTGTGAGAGAGAGAGAGAGAGTGTGTGTGTGTGTGAGTGAGTGTGTCTGTGTTTCCATGTGCATAAGTGTATGTTTGTGTTTGTGTAAGTGTATATCTCTCAATGTTAGTATGTGTATCTCCCTGTGTGTTAGTGTACGGCTCTGTGTGTGTGTGTGTGAGAGAGAGAGAGAGTGTGTGTGTGTGTGTGTGAGTGAGTGTGTCTGTGTTTCCATGTGCATAAGTGTATGTTTGTGTTTGTGTAAGTGTATATCTCTCAATGTTAGTATGTGTATCTCCCTGTGTGTTAGTGTACGGCTCTGTGTGTGTGTGTGTGAGAGAGAGAGAGAGTGTGTGTGTGTGTGTGTGTGTGAGTGTGTCTGTGTTTCCATGTGCATAAGTGTATGTTGTGTGTATGTGTAAGTGTATATCTCTCAATGTTAGTATGTGTATCTCCCTGTGTGTTAGTGTACGGCTGTGTGTGTGAGTGTGAGAGAGAGGAGAGAGAGAGAGAGCGTGTATTAGAATTCGAGGATATGGTTTTTCGTTGTTGCTTTTCGCTATCAGAAAGTTTCAAGATATTCTTTGTCGTTCGTTAGATTTTAAATTCTTTTAAATACGCTCGAAAAGTTAAAACTACAAGTATGAATTCGAAATTTAAAAATTCACCGCATCTGCTGAGGTCACCGGTTTCCTACACAGCATCTAGCATAGCAGACCTGGGAGTCTTCTAAACCATTCGAATTACAGGTTGTTTTTTTTTTTTTAAATTTCTTGAACCAAACCGATCTCAGATACTCCAACGTTGTGACCAGGTTCGTCTTACAAACAGCGGTTCCAGTCCCTGGGAACTCGTGTTCCCTCTGTATCCTTGACCCTTGTCTTTTGTGCGTGTCTACGGCTGTACGTTTCCCGAACCAGTTGTGAGAACGGGCGTCTTTAACATCCATATGTCTGCATATAGGGGGACACGGAAGAGAGATTTTTATTGCATTATCATTAAACTCGAACCAAAGGGAAACAATCAATTCCACGACAGATTCTTCCTAGGATTAAGTAAATATCTGTAGAAAAATGACAGATGTGTCGTTATATTTGGAACCGAAACCTTTCGATCACAAATGACTTCTACGTGTCACATCAAAGAGAAAATAAATTCTTGGCGGAAAAAAAAAATCGCAATTAGAAAAGTCCGGTATTTCTTTACAAGAGATGATGGACAGCCCCCTTTAATATGAAGACAACCACTGTTTGCCGAATTCTAGCACGGATATAGCAGATAGTTTGCGTGTCAAATGGCACAAGAAGTCGAAAACTGATGATCAAAGATTCGCTGACATCTTGGTTTCTGTGCTCAAGGTCAATGAGATTCTACTAACGGCGTGGCGCGGTCGGACTATCAGGGACGGCTGGGTTCGTCTTTCTGACTGCACAATTTTCCAAAATACTCTCGGATTTTATGGCGGATCATGGAAGCTTGATGAGGTGGAATGGAACTCCACCGCTGATCAAATGTTAGCGGTCTCCGGAGATGAACGGTTGAGGATGGAGATCAATAAATAATTACCGGAACGTTGCAGTGATTTTGATCTCTGCGGATCTGCTGATGGACGGAGAGAAAAAAATAATTAAAGAGTACTTCAAAGAAATTTCATTGGTCCGACCGATCTGGTTCTTAAAATAGGCTGTAGAAAAGGAAGAGAACAAGAAGAAGAAACATGTAGTTAGACTATGTATCGCAATGAACACACCTACTGGAACTCGGTAATAAGGTCTTGAAGATTCTAAACGCAAGCAGAGAACCGCATGCTTCCGTAATGCAGCATTTAAAAAAATTTTTTTTTATCTGTTCTAACATTTAAAAAGACGCGCGCTGGCATGGAAAAATGAAAGAAAGTCAAGCGATATGGAAATGGCCGTCTAAATTCTCTGCGGAGCTGTCATCGCAGTCGAGCAGAAAAGTAAAGTATTCCTGCAATGTCATTCCAGGGCCACGTGTATTATCACAGTCGAATTTAGTAAATACAAAGAGAAATATAAACATCGTGGCTTCGGCAAGAGTCCCTCCACCCTGAATGGGACAGGCTTTTTTTTAATTATTATTATCAGAAAAAATATCGTCGTTTATGCTCTTTAAATGACATTCACGTTGTCATGGTAATCCAGACATTTATCAAAGGCAAATTTTTTTTTTTCTTTACTGCGGCAAAACATCCCCGATACCAAAACGAGGCTCGGACCGCAGCCGCCTGTACTTCCCTGCACAGTGTTAATCGCAGTGTCATCCCTAGCGCACCAACAAGGTACCGTCGCACTGGCCAGTCCACAGAAAGACCTCGTTCACGTCGCCCAAAGGTTGTTACACAGCCTTCCGTGAAGTTCGCTGTCCTCTCATTCATTACAGAAGAGACCGTTTTTCAACAGCGCAACGTTTTCAAACTGACCTCCAAAAAAGACAACCTTAGAACTTCGACATGAGCAGTTCGCAGCAGGGTTCATACCGGTGGTATGCGGTCCCGAGTGCCACCGCTGCGTCGAGTCCATCTAACACGGAAACAACGACAGCTAATCCTGCGACGAGCCACACACACACACACACACATCGGCACAACTGCGGGTTACGCGATTTTCGCCGACGAGTCTTGGGGTTCTGTCGGGAAATCAACGATGGATGGGCTAAAGTCCGGAGAGAGGAAAGGGAAAGATTTTCTGGTTGTGTCACTACCCAAAGCGATCGATTTGATGGGCACAGCCTGATGAAATGGGCTGGCATCCAGGCTAGCCAAAGAACCTTTGTTGTCATCATTAGGTGTGACATTAGTGAAAACACAGGGACAAGATCATTTCGTCCCCAGCCGTCCCTCTGTCCCAACGACAAGGTCCTGACTCCATCCCTATGGACTACCACACCATTCAAATGCTGCCAGCGCTGCACTTAAGGTCTGCAACGTCGTGGCCTGCACAAACTCCAGACCCAGATAAGACCGAACGCGGTTTGGACGTCCAAGAACGTATGTGCCCGATCGGCAAGACTGCCCGCAATCTCTTGATCAGTTGGAAGTTTCCCTGGTCGAAGAATGGCGCAGCATTCCATAACGACAGCTTGATCGATACCAAGACGTGTACAAGATCGTATCGGAATCAGTAGCATCCACAATCGTTATTAAAAGCCCTGTTCTGCCAATACCAATTTGTCTGTGACGATTTTAAGGCTGTCGTCGCAGCCATTTTTAACGCTCATTTCAGACACCTGTCTTGTATTTTTTTCCCAACAGTGTAATTCATTTTCCACTAACATTAAGTTTTTTTTTAAAATAGAATTTAGTTCAACGTCCATGTTCTCTTTAGCAGGAATACGAACGCTACAGGCCTGGAAACGTTTGTTGCACTTTTTATTTGTGATGAGTATATACTTAGATGCTAACTTTCTGACGAATGGTCTGCAACTTTAATTAGCATATTTTTAGCCAGTTATACACAACGAATAGACTACAGCATTTGTACATAGAACTAATGTTGTTTTCGATGACTGCTCTACGCATCCTACCACAGCCGGTGAATGAATATCCAGCCTCGGTATAGCAACTTGCTAGTAAAAGTAATTGGTCGGCCAAGTAGCTTGTAGCGGGTGTGCCGTTTCTCGAAACAGACATTGTAAATAGTTCCGGTTAATTTACAAGAACTTTGGTGAAATAAAAAAAAACAACAACAACAACAAAAGGATAAAATGTAATGATTTCCAAAGCGATCGAGTCCACACACGAGATGGGCTAAAATCAACTAAACAACTTTTAAAATGTGCTGGTTTATCTTTCCCCGGTATATATGCATTGGGTAATTAACCGTGTTCCTCACAAAGTGTCGGGTGACCAGAGCTTAGCGGCACGGAGGCTGGAAGGAAAACAGAAGTATTCTTGAAACACGTATCTCTCGCAGCGAGAACTACTACAACTGCTCTTAATCGCGAAGTGTAGATCTACTTATCTTAGTAGAAAACAATATATATACACACACACACACTAAATGAAATAACATTTTTCATGCACATATATATATATATATTTGGAAAATGTTTTGGGAAAAACAATAAAACCGCATTCTAAATATACTGGACACGTCACTAAACAAAGAAAACTGAGAGCAGGTTATCAAAAATTAAGTTTATTAAGATAGTGAAAGGTAATTACGGTTCTAACTAATAAATTTGGCCGATATTATTCAGTCGGAATTAATTTCTTCCGCGTGATGGTAGGATCAAAGTGCTCGGTATTGGGTCATCTGCCGGGCAAAAACGCTGAAAGTTGGCTGTCGAGAGAAGACTAAAAAAGAGCGGAAATAACTTAGAACCAACCTTAAGTAATCGATAGCAGTCGTTATTTCGCCAATGAACCGATGGATGCAGAAGAAAGTTTGTTTTTTTTTTTAAATGAATAAAATACAGATGAACATTAGACGTCCGCTTGGTATTTCTGGTAAAACGTATAAGAAGTCATCAGTAAGAATATTACGAAAATCTCATAAAACTTTATTATTTGAAATTTCTTAATTCAGTAAATTGGCGCTATTCACTTCACACGGTACATCGAAATATATTTGCACATAATTACCTAGATGTTAGGAGGGAGAGCCCCGAGTTCGAACCCCGGTCGGCTCGGTTCGGTGGACTTACACGGCGTTGTTTCTTCTTCTCCGCTGGCTGATCGTGTGAGTTCTCTCCCACGCTTCCTCGTGGACAGTGGCAATATCTCGTGGCCGAAGTTACGCCAGCTTCGTCGACGATACGCTCTCGTGCAAAAATTAATATTAAATTTTATCGCAATATTCAAGCGCTGAATTATTAATTCCCAGCGCAGTCGAGGATCGAGCGGCGCGACTGATTCTGAGTTTCTAAATCAGTCTGAGGGTTGACAGTAACTGGCAAGATAGTTTGGATCTTGATGTCTAACATCGGTTTATCGTTCTCTCTATTTGGGATCCGGCTTAACTTAGCCGCTGTCAAGTTCGACTATGTGGACGGCTTAAATGATAGCGTTTTCCAGGTTGTCTATTTTGAGAAAGTTTATAAGGATTTAGTATAATTTTTAGAAATTTTAATAAAATGAGAATTTGAAATTTAAATTTGAATAATGTGATCAAATAGAAAATTAAGATAATTTTAGGGGGGGTGACACTAAATTTAGAAATGTAGTTTCAGAAAAGGATGCGGAAGTAATTGTTACCCAAAATCCCAAACGTGAAAAGCTGAGCATTTCAGCTACCATCAAGGCAAACAGAAAGGCATTAACAAGAGCATTAAAGATCAAAGTATTTTAAAAAAAAAAGGTTTTAAATCTGTTGTATACATCTTTTGTTGGTCTCCACATCTTGAATACAGTATGCAGGACCAGAGTACTTATTTGAGAAAGAATGCCGAGCACAGAAACGTTAGAATGTGTTCAGGTTGGCTACAGTTCCAGAAAGAGACCTCATCAGCTATCCAGAGTTACCAATATTGTGGGTCATATTTACAAATTAGATAAGATTGCAGCATGATTGGATACTGGAAAATTATTTAGTAATAGATTTGCTAATAGGTGCAATAAATGACTGGCAAGTATAGCTAATAGTGATAGTGTTAAACAATTTAAAAATTGTACTAATGGACATTTTTCTTGCTTGATAGCCCTTGCAACAGCTAGAATAGCTTCTGCCTCTGCATAATAGTAAAAAAAAATCGTATTAATTGATTTTTTAAAAATGTAGTTATTGACAGTGGATTATTAATATGCATATATCAAGCTTCTAGTATGAATTAAAGAAATTAACAGAATAAACATATATTACTTAATGAACATGCACTTTTCCACATGAAGTATAGTTCAAAAGGTTTCTGGCAGCAGATGTGATGCAGAAGACGACAGTTGGGGCAAGTCTAAAGTGGAAATATTTAGTCAGCCCAATTGGAAAGATGCCTAAAATGGATGGACAGGGTCATGTTTGGCACATTAACTAAATTCAAAAAGTAGTGCAAAAACTGGTGAATATACATCTAATGCAAAATATCAACTCGTTGGAAGATATGTACATAACGGAGTATTTACTGGTTGGGTTATTGTAAACAAAGCCTCACGCTGACTGCATGTCTCATGGGCTGGTGAGAAATAAGCCTAGAAGCAAATAGATTTTTGTATGAAATATGCCATCAAACAAATGGGAATAGTTTTATCTATTTTTATTTAATGCCTTTCTCCTGATCAATCCACAATGGTCCCTAGTTAAAAAAAAACAGTAAATAATTACAGAAACAGAAAACTGAGTGTAAAGTGAAAATAACACACGACAGGATAGCATTTTCCATTGTATAAAGATGAAATGTTCCATAGTGAAGTTGCATGTGCTGATACAGTACACTATGATTGGTTGCTACGTAAGCAGTCAGAAAAGTGCTGCACTTGCAGCAGGGCTATAAAAGTATAGGCAGCAATATCATTGTAGTGTAGTGAATACCATGGCTCCAGGAAGGGAAATATCACATGACACATGTATAGAAGTCAAATTCTTAGCTAGGGAAAGCTACTCCATGCAGGGGACTGCACTCTGACTTCATACATCAAGAGTGTAAGATCTGAAAAGGATATGCAAAACTTGTACTGTTGAAAATAGATGCAGCCAAGAAAGGAAGTCCAAACTCTCAAAATATCATGTTAGAGAACACACCCCTGAGGTAGACAGTGGTAGAGAAAGAGCAAGTAGAGATGTTGCAAATAATCTATCTGCAATCACAAGTGTTAACGTTTTCTCAAAGAACAGTAGGATACACATTAGTGCAAAAGCGGCACAATGGATGTGCAGCTGCCTGAAAAACTTTGCTGAGGAAAGGTAACCAAAATGGCCAGGCTAAAACGGGCAATGGAAATTAAACAGTGGGATGACTAAACATGGAAGAAGGTGCACTTTACAGATGAGTCCAAGTTTAAGCTGTTTTGGCAGTAATAAATAGCAGTTTATTTGGATGTGGGCTGGAGGGCAGTATAAGAGTCACTGTACAACAGCAACAGTGAAATATGGGAATGCAGTACAAGCATAGAGCTACATATTAGCCAAGGGTGTCAGAGGTTTTGCATCAAATCAAAGGTATACTCTATATAAAACAAAGGGCTTACATACCAAATATTATCGCACTATATACAATGTACATATCTTGTTTTTTGTACATTTTCTGTAATTATGTATTGTGTGTATATATTACATATGTCTTTCAGTTGCAATTAGTCATTGTGCACGTCCTCTGTGCTTCCATAACTTCCAATATTGCATATTTTAAACATTTTTCTTCACAGTGGTTATAAATCTGAATTGTGCAAAAATTCTTTAAGTTAGAAAGAAATCAATACATAAAATATACTATGTATATCACAAACAGATTGATTTCCTTAATTCAAAACAAGTAATCAGCCAGCCATGCATCTAAGCAAGCAGATATAATTGCTCGATTACCATATCATCCCTGGTAACAAGCTGTCTTTCAGAAAGTTCCAATCTGAGTTATCTCCTCTTAACTGTTTTAGAAGTTGCTTGGAAACAGGAACCAATGGAGTAGCAGCAGCTCACATTGTGCTTGTCACATTCACATGGTCACTTAGCATAAATTCAGAAAGTTTTATTCTAGAATGAAATTATTGGCAGCTTTTTTTTTTTTACCTATCCATTTGTTTATTATTGACCTTCAAGTTTGTTTTCAAACAGCTCCAGATGTGTTTTAAACTTTAATATATTTATCACCATAAAGCCATATATTTTCTGACAGAAGAGAGGTCAATGAGTCTCTGATTTCTCATTAGCAGTAAAGAAACCAAAAATGTTTCTGTGGTTCCCGTTAATTCTTGTTCCTAATAACTTCCACGTTTTTCCTTTCTTGTTTCCAAGTCAAACGAATAAAAGTAGAATACAATGAATGTAAGCTACATTTCTGAATGTATTTGCATCACAAAATATTAAATTTGTGTTCCAACTTCCTTGTAGAATATATAAAACGTTTTTCCTGCGCATTAAAAAGTTAAGGGAACTTTCCACTTTAAAATATATATATATATATATATATTAGGTCATTACAAAAGCTGTCAGTTTTTATATTATCTTAGGATTCATTTTCTGCATGCTTCTGAAGGTGTATGTAGATATAACTTATCTCGTTTTGTTGCATGTGCTTTGGCAGACATTACACAGAACCTACCTTTCTAAATATCATTAAATGGATATTTGTTTCAGGGTTCTGAGTGAAGCATGGATAGGAAAGTTTTTAGTGCCATTTTGCTTGACGGGTTCACACCAGGCCACAAAGTGAGCGAGGCGACTCGTAACATTAAGCAGGCGTGGGGCGAGGACAACGATGGTTTGCAAAGTTTCGATTTGGAGATGTGAGCCTCGAAGATAAGGAATCATTCCGCCTGTGATGATGACCACCTGAAAGTCTCAGTTGACGCCTATCAATAAAAAAAAAAAAAAACCATGGGAGGAATTGCTGGAGAGATTGATGTAAACCCTGCAACTGTTTCCCGCCACCTTGACGCAATCGGCCAGGTGAAAAGGCTTGACAGGTGAGTGCGTCACGAGTTGAATGAACAGCAACAAAATCGTGGATTGGAGATCTGCTCTTCGCTTGCGATAAGAAACAAAACTGACCCATTTCCTGACCGAATCTTTGCGCGTGATGAAAGATGGACCCTATACAACAATCGAAAGATCAGCATAGAGGCTCGACAGAATCAAGGCACCTAACCACATTCCAAAACCCAGCCTTCACCCAAAGAAGGTCATGGTCACTGTTTGGTGGACTGCAAATGGCGTCGTCCACTACAACTTCTTGCAACCTGGCTGAAAGGTACTTTGGTGAATTAAACGTTGTTCATAAGAAACTCTCCCAATGGCAGCCAGCATTGGTGAATCAAAGCGGCTCAATTCTGCTCTACGACAATGCTTGTCCTTATGTCTCTTCAGAAACTGACCATGTTGAGGTACGAAGTTCTCCCTCAACCCAGCCTATTCACCAGACCTTTCTCCCACCTTTTCAAACACCTCAACAGTTTCCTCCATATGAAATCCTTCTCCAACCAAGCAGCAACTGAACTTGCCTTCCAACAGTTTATCGACTCCAGAAAGTTTTTTTTCAAAATGGTATAAATACACTTGTAACTCGTTGGCAGAAGTGTATTGATTGTAATGGAATTTACTTTGATTAATAAACTTTGACATGAAGTCTCATTGTTACAGTAAAAAAAAAAAAAATGACAAAACTTTTGTAACAACCTAATAGTTCGGAACACCAAATTTATTCCATACAAAGCTTCTAAATAAATTCCATTTTTATTCATTTAAATGTATTTTTTCAAGATGAGAGAAAAGAAATTTGTGCCCAAAGTTTTATTTAAACATCTTTAAATCCTGATGCACACCCTACATAACCCAGGGCGATTGCAATAATATTTACTTATGATTATTTATTTATCCAAGGACACTTATTTCAAGACATTCTGAAATCCCATCCCAGGGATTATTCATTTGTGGAATAGCGTAGCCACAAATGCAAACAGCGCTCCGTTTACCCTGCAAAAAAAAATATAGGTTTTACTTTATTCAAGCACATGCACAGTGTTTTGACTTATTTTGTTCTCCAGCGTTAACTCATTCACAATCCAATAAAATACACCACTTCTTTCTCCGCTCAGAGAGGAACTGACCAGGTCCTTAACCACATCTCTCTAACCCTAACTCCGCGACTCACTATCTACGTACAACACAGACCAAACTCCTATTTCACGCGAACATCCATGAAAATCAATTTCCGTAACAAACCGGGTACATACGTACGCGCCGCATTTGTTCTCTTCCTGTTGTTGCAGCATTTTATTTTTATTCTTTTCAAACAACAGTTCCACTCAAAATAAAGCGACGAGACAGTCATTTCAGCCAATCAGAGGATCCCCTTTATTCATCGGAACGCGAACCGACAAACCGAGGAACACCATAACAGAACTGCAGAGCAAACAATTCTAAAATCCAAATAAAACACTAGAGAGCAAGGGAGGTGGCGGGAGGAGAGCTTTCAACCTGAAATTATATTAGATTCTTTATTTCATGGATGGATGGTTCCGTACAAATCCCCAGTAGCCAAACATGTGATTTTGTCCAATACATGGTATTTAAATAAATCTATAATTGCCTATTTATTCGGATTCCCTGAACGCCTGGAGTGTTTTTATTTTGGAAATCGAAATCAGTGAGACGTGCTGCTGTTTTGTGTTTTTCTATGAAGTAATTAAAATTAATAAGTTTCTAAATCTTTTATTAAAACTGAAAAAAAAAAAAAAGGAGGAGGAGGAGAGAGGAGGAATTAATGGAATCTAACAAACATTGTTGAGAAATATGGAATGTATGTGTAACATTAAAAAGAAGAAATAGTTTCTTTGTTGCTTTTGTCAAAAAAAAAGACAAAATTTCGAATTGATTTTCTCATGGACATTTTATTATTAATTACTGTTTCAAATCAGGGGAATAAATAAAAACAGCACAAGCAGGAGGGGGGAATGTAATTTCATAATTTAGACTCTCTTCCCTAGACTAAGCTTTAGCAATTGCATGGGGAAATAACATACTAATTTCATCATAAAAAGCTTTCTGCAATGTTACAGCACACAATCACTTATTTCCAGTCATATCCCCTAGACATGCTACTTACACAAGAAACAATTAATGCCTATCTGATAGAGGAATTACGCCTAGTATCATATTTTAGGTATAGAGAGACACAAGATGAGATTTGAAAACGACTCTCCTGGACTAAGTAGTACACATTCTTCATACTATTAAAAGTAACACCAACAGATAGAGTATATTTCGTGGACTAAACAGAATTTTAAATTCATGCAGATACTGACAATTTGAAAGACTTAAGTGGAGAAGAGAGAGAGAGAGAGAGATGACGTCAGTACAGAGAGAAAATACTAAATACCACAATTTTTACGGTAAAATTACATCTTTGTTTTTTATCGATGAACTGGTAAAACTATCTGTTATTATGTGGTAAATCTACATTCTGGTGAATAGGCAAGCGGCGAGTACTATTGTTTACTGAAAGCCTACGAATCCAGCCTTTATTATATAATTATAGATTTTATCAATCTTAAATTTGATATATTAAGAACCACAGTTTGTTTCTTCTTCGTCAATGCTACACATTAGGTTCATCTGCACTCTTAGCTACTTATGTGATAATAATTCACCGAAAGGCGTTCTCACCCACAAGAGATTTCCTCCAAGTTAACATTGCATACAAATTTCTTTATCAGCTGAGGGCCATCTTGACTGGGTGAAAAGAAATATTTAATCCATCTTTAAGAACTGACATAAAAGGACCAACTTCACAAGTTATTTACAAGTTGAACCTTGTGTAGTCTCTTGGGGATTTTTTTGGCCAGTCAGCAAAACTGAATTTTTATTTAGCTTCCCATTACATCAAGTTAAAATCATGTAAACCAAGAAAAAATGACATTAGTAGGAATAAATTATTAATGGATTTCAGGTATAAAAAAAAATAAAGTAAAATATCAGCGACATTTTAAGTTCCACCTGAGAGAGCTTTTGGTGATGGTTCAAGTTAAAAGACAACCAGAAGCAGGTGGATGGCACAAGTTTATTTGTTGAGCTGTTTGTTTTAAATTCCTATGAACATTCACTTAGTTATGTGTATTACCTCAAAAAATGATTTGGTAGGCTATTAATCCACAGATGATCCCAGAAAACTTTTGCAAAGCAAATTTTTTTTCTTTTTTGTTTCATTTTTAATAACAAGAATTCAGGAGGGACAGGAACCCAATCTCTTAAATCTTTGACTTATGTAAGATTTTCAATAATAATAATTTTAAAAAAGCAACAAAACTTTTAGTTTTCTATTTTAAATTAAATGTCATTGGGGAAAGGGCAGGACATAATTAAAAAATACACATGTCTGTTATGAAGGGTATAGTAAGCCGACAGTCTCCATTCCAAGGCAGAATTAGTGCCAATAATAATTGCCTGTACCTTCTCTTGACAACTAATAATTTAAACGTATGAATACTTGATGGAAGAATATTTTTTTTGTTCCTATGCATCCATAGCCTACAGTGGACACAACCATGGACATCCACAGGAGAACACTCTTCACTTCCCAGTGGCATTATATTTTTCCCTCTGATTCACCATGCATGCTCAATGGTGGTAAATCAGGTAAGAAATAACGAGTCTGACAGCACTGGGCTGAAGGCCAACAGGTGAAAGATCCGGAAAAGGGTAGTAATATATGAAAATACAATATAGAGCATAACAGAGCCGGCCTATGTCAAGGTAAATAGCTAAACCATCTGTTTCTGTATAGTTTTGAGAAACAAGTTCATAGGTTAATTAAGGAATGAAAGTGGTCACCAATTGGCTAGTACTGTGTTTTGATTAGTTAGTTAACCTTAGCAGCACTTCTAGCTGGCTAATTAAACTAAGCACTAGGAGTCACTGCCAGATCCCACTAAGCATTAAGATTTGGCAAAGAAATCTCCATCCAATAGCCTAGTGACCCAGTCAAGTACAACTTACATTTGTATTTGTTTTAGATATTTTGTTAATCATCATTTCTTAGAAAATGAATATCAGAAAGTTTATAGCAAGACATAAATTAGAAACACCAGAAAAGGAAGCAGAGATGTGGCAAAAACTTATGAACAAAGCTTCACTATCAATGGTCCAGATTCAACAATAGCAGTTAAATGTGATCAACCCATCATTTTGATGATATTGGATTGCATTTTAATTAATTTATGTAGCTAACAATCTTAAACACAATATACAAGTAAAAAGTGACTCATGTCTAGAGAATTATGATTTCAAAAAGGAGCACAGAGTTTGTAGTGTTTGGCTAAATCAATATTCACCATGGCTTAGTTATTCCCAACCTAAAAGGAGCAATTTGTAAATACAATAATACCTCATTGAAAGCTGATTTGTTATTAAGCTCTTGGCTTTGGCTTTTTTTGAATTCTATAAATTGCAAATTCTAATGAACCACGCACACCTGCCATTTTGTTTATGCTTGCTGAGCCAATGAGAAGCAGAGTATTAGAGCACTCAGAGCCAATCAGCACTTAGAATAAATCAAGCATGAGGTGAAGCAGCTAAAAACATTTGAGTTATCTATTACAATAATGTCTGGAGAAAGGCTTGCAAATGATAGTGCTGGAAATAAATTGGTGGTGATGAAAAAAGTATCATTTTGGAGGTGAAAAATGGAATGCTGAAGAGACTGGAAGCAGGTGAGGGGCAAATGGACAAGAGTCGTGACCACTACATAACACCGACTTGCACACAGCTGTCACCACTCAAGAAGGTTGGTGCTTACCACAACAGTGTCTTCAGTATTCAATAAATGATACTGCAGTGTATTATGCATTTTCACATACCCTGACTTATTCTTTAATCAATTGTGTGTGTACCAGTAGCCAAGAAAAAATAACACTGTTAGGAACATATCTCTCTATATTAAGTATGTTATAATAACCGCGGTGAAAGCTGATTCACTGAAAGGTCTCTTCTCCAGGAATGCAATTTTTCCACAGCCAGTTCAACCTGGAAAAACAGAGCCCCTTTACCAGGGCACCTCTTACAAGGTATAAAACTTTCATGAAAGTGCAAATTAAAGTTCTTACCGCTTGGTACAGAAATGCACTGGTGGATGCAACAAACTTTTTGGCCATCAGGAAGAAACCAGAAATGAACATTTCATATC
Source organism: Nautilus pompilius (assembly GCA_018389105.1). NCBI lineage: Eukaryota > Metazoa > Mollusca > Cephalopoda > Nautilida > Nautilidae > Nautilus > Nautilus pompilius. Next base: position 449,703 of record JACATO010000989.1, on the reverse strand, counting down.
AACTGGACAGTGCTTTGAACCAGAACCGGAAAGTATTGTATCCAATATTTTCAACCAGCACTGAAAATACTACCCGAGAGAAATTTCTTGGATTAACATGAACTGGATGCTACTTCAATTGCCAATACTAATATTGATCAGTGCACAAAGTTTGGCTTGAATCTAGACAAACTACATGGGCAAGGATATGATAGGTGCTCTATGATGGCAGGAAAGCAAAGCGGGCATGCAAGCTACAATAAAATGTAAGTATCCAAAAGCTGCATTTGTCAATTGTGCTGCTCATAAACTCAATCGGGTTGTGAATAACTTGAATTGCATATGAGATACACAACACGATACAATTAATGCTATCACAAAATTTTTTCCATAAGAGTCCAAAGAGAAAATGTATTTCCCAAATGTGCCACTATTATCTGAAACATGGACTGCAAAACACAAAAGTATTATTAGCACTTCCCCCCCAAAACTTTGAATGCAATTTTGGTCATTTAAGCATATGAGCCACTACAGCTTCAGGTAAAAAAGAGACAAGATGCACATTAATCAGAATCTGCTTCAAGCACAATGACATTTATTTTTTGTTTGACTGTAATTTATAGCTATTTGGCAATGCTATAATCTGTAACACAAGCTCTCCAAGCTATTGAACTTGATATCATAAAAGTTTGCTGATGTTGTTCAGGTGTTTATAAGTGTTTTGTGGACACTGACTAAAATGCAGAACAATAATTCAATTAACTTTTCACTAAAGTTCAACAGCTGTTATAAAAAGATGAATATTGAATTGTGTGTTCCCAAAAAATGCAGGTGGCAGACATTTGAATCTAATGTTGGTGGATCAGTTGTGAAAGAATATTTTCATCAAACATTGTTTATACAATATTTGGACTCAGTCATTTCATCACTAAAGATACTGTTTGCTGCAGAAAATAAACAAAATTTCTGTCTTTTTTGCCTTCATCCTGTACAAGTGGTGCACACTGGACGTGAAGAATTCAAAAACCAAATTGTAAAATGAAGTGTACGAAATTGAAAAGTTGGAAGCTGAAGCTGTCACCTGGTTTGAGATGCGGTCCAAAAAAAAAAAAAATATGACTCACTGAGTTGTTAGAGTACAGATCTATTCCCTCCCATTCATCAAGCAATTCATACTGCTCTAACATTACCAGAGACAACCTGCACAGCAGAAAGATCATTTAGCACAGTGAGGATGATGAAAACACAGCTGAGGTCAACAATGGAGAGGATCAATTGTCCAGACTCTGTGTGTAAGTGTTCATAGAGAAAAAGCTACAGCTAACAAGCAAAACCTTATTCAAAAAGTAATGGATAAATATGGGCAAGAAATAGAGACTTTTACAACTTGTATTAAATAAAAATTTCTTTCTTTTTTTTTTGTTTGTTTTATTCTTGCGAACTCCGATGGGGCAGCAAAATGAATCACAAGAAATATTTAAAAAAAAATTATTGATCAAAATCAGTCACCTCTGATAGGGAAAGAAAAAATACAACAAATTAGTACCCTTTTATTTTTTTTTAGACATTAGTATGCCTTCATCGCTAGGCGCATTCCCAACATTTGATATTACCTGTCAATTCGCCACCTTCCTCCCCTGTAATTTATCCCGCCAATTCTGGCCACTCACAAACTGGAAAAAATCGTGCAGGTGCCCATCAACACACCACGTTCATTTAGTCCACGAAAAGCCAATTTATCAGTAGATGTTAACTGTTGGAGTATCTCACAGTCAGAAGACAAAAATATTTTAGCTAATTACATAAAACTGCAGCTTTCTGTACAGTCACAATTAGTTGCACAAATGTCAGAAAAGCAATCATAACTAGCCAGTGCAAATCTCCTACATGACTGCTGCATAGAATGTGCACTTTCCTACTGGGATTAATAAGCAAGCAAAGCTCTTTATATGAGCCTCTCAAGGAAGTAGAAGTATCAAGTAAGTACTGGTCTTATTTATTTTTTTTATTTATTTAAACAAAACAAACAACAAACAAAAATGCAATGGTGGTGACAAAACTTTTAGTACGGTTTGTCTGCCATGTCGACCTTGTGGTGGCAGCATGTACGGAACCATTGTAGAATGCATTGCTGATGAGATATACGTGAAAGCAAAAATAAAGTATTATATCCCAATCTTAAAGCTGTCCGTGACCTCTGATGTGCTGGAATTTTGTTTTCTAATATTAAAATTAGCAGTTTTAGGTCAAAACAAGAACCACATTATACCCATCACCTGTGACACATCTCTTCCAAAGTCCTTTAAATCCCTTAGATTTGTATTACTCAAGGCAAGTTGTACCACAAAGTATCTTTCTCATTAATATAACTAACCCTTTGTGACAACAAACCCTCTCTTCAACCATGTGTGTTTTGCATTACAAGTGTATTGATTATATATATATATATAACCAGTTGAACACAAATATTAGTACTTCTAGGCTGGTGTGCAAATGCACCTATAGGTAGCATAATTAAAGTAAAAAGTGGCATGGTATATGGCAGCAGCTGTAGTTTCCAGCATTGGTGTCAAGCCAGTGGCATGGTTTCTCTTGCTTTTCTGAATCAACCAGCTGTGCTCCATGAATTTTCTCCAGGTCCCCCAATGAAGCCAACTTCCCACCTGTTTGCTGACAGAGTACACCTGCTTGCACACAAATAAATAATCCCCTACTTTTGGTCAATCCTGTAGCATACTTCCTAAATTTCTTTGTTGTTGTTGGTAGTAGCAAAACATCCAATTCCATCAATGTTTGCTTGGTTTCAGGCTGCATTCAAATTACAACTGTTTGCACATGGAAAAATAAGGGGGGGAGAGAAAAAAAGATTTCCCCTTCAAGAAAAGAAAGGGAAAAAAAAAAAATAAATAGACAAAGTTATTTTGTTTGTTTGTTTATTTTCAAAATTTCTGAAAAAATTAAATTGCAGCAAATTGGTTTGTACTGCCAATAAATGTGCAACACCCAATGCATCTGAGAAACAGCATGAAGAGAGATCAGCTGTTCCAGGGAGCTGTTTAAAAAAACACCCTGAACAACACAACACTGGTGGCAGCTAGAGAAAGCAAACAACAATATTTGATCAACTACCCACCCAACCTCTCTCCAGCAATAACAAGCCAGAACAATAAATAAATGATTTTAAAATATATATATATATATATATATATATATATATTTTAAGTCAAGTAAAAAAAACTTAAAAAAAAAATTGAAATAGAAAAATTAAAAGCCTAGTCTAATACTTAAAATGTTAGTAAATAAATCAATTTATTTTAAATTAATAAGAAATAATTCTGAACCCCTGCTCTTTGCACTAGGTCTGTATTAAATAAGAGCTTACTAGCAAAACAGGGCTGATACAACACAAATAAGCAAAGGTCTCATACAAATTAAAATGAATAGAAACCATTTATTTCTTAATTTAGCTTGAAAAGTCAAACTCTCACACACACACACACATTATATAAAATACATAGATCTGAGTCATCCAAATTACTTAATGACAACAAATGAATTTTTCTATTCCTGCAGTTCCCTACCATCTCACATCATTATTTAATGATGTGATAACACTCAGCAGAGGCAATATGGATTATTTTTTTTTGTTATTATACCCTATATACTCATCATCTTCACTGTAATCAGTATATATTTTTCTAAAACTATATGAAACTTATTTTGCAAGCAAAGTGCTTTTGATTTTAATTGTTTCCTTAAAAATTAAATCTCATGTATGTATATTATTACTATTATCTGTTTATGAAAAATATACTTAAAAACACTTCTTTGGCTAAACAATCTTCTAAAAAAAAATTGGAACATTTTCTTAGACCCAAAATTCTATTAAAACAATATTTAAATGCTTTGTAAGTGCACTAAACATTACTTCCATTTTAGGAATAGCCATAAAAAAAATTACTGTCACTCATATCTGAAATGGTGGATAGCATTTTTCAATTAACTAAAAGTGAGCTCAACCATCAACAAAGTAAACAGTTCTATCAGTGTTATTTTTCATTAACTATTAATTTATCATTTTGATAAAGGATGAAAAACAAAGAGATTCAAAAGCCTAAAATTAAGACATTTTAAAAAATTTTGTTTCTAAGGAATATACAAAGCTCTTCCTTACTCGCCATTTGTTTTTTTAAAGAAAATTGCTGTTTCTTTTTTAACCTTTCTCTTTAATTATCAAAACATGCAACAAGATATGTCCTAATCCATTTCTAATCAGACTCCGTACCCTCTCTGAGATCTCCTGTTTGTTTTGTTTGTGTGTGTTTTTTTTTTTAAAAACAATTTATGCCTATGTGGCAACCTTTGGTAACTATTATTTGGGTATGGGAATTCTGAGATAATACCGATATCAGAGATGCTAAATATCTGTAGATCTCTACAACTCCACAAGAATTTTTGCAGGACAGCTATATATTTACATTTGAATTGGTTATTTCTCCAGGCCTGCAAATCAAAATTTATTTTTAAAAAAAAAAGAGAGAGAGAGAGGAGAGAGGAGGGAGAGGAGATAGGAGAGAGAGGAGAGAGAGTGAGAGAGAGAGAGAGAGAGAGAGAGAGAGAGAGAGATGAGAGAGAGAGAGAGAGAGAGAGATCGAGAGAGAGAGATGAGATAGAGATGAGATGAGAGAGAGATGAGAGAGAGAGAGAGGAGAAGCGAGATGAGAGAGAGACGAGAGAGAGAGATGAGAGAAGAGAGAGAGATTGAGAGAGAAGAGAGAGAGAGATAGCGAGAGAGATGAGAGCAGAGAGAATGAGGAGCTGAGAGAGCGAGATGAGAGGGAGAGAGAGATGAGAGAGAGAGTAAAGTCACCCATTTATTATGTTTTTTTTTTTTTTAAATGTAACATCAAACAATCAGTTCTTCAGTATTTTGTACAAACTTTCTATGTTTAAAAATGGTGAAACATACAAAGCCATATAAAAGGCAGAGTCATAGACAATTGATGGAATGACTGGGTACAGCAAGATGCAGATACTGTATAAGAACTGGACCTCCAAGTGCCTCTTCACTGACTGTTTGACAGACCTGAAGAGACAACACAGCAATAGCATGAGAAGTCTGTGATATAGTCTTGGTTTTTCTATGCTTCAAAACACGACATCCACTTAGGCAAGAATTTCGGGGATCCAACAAACTATTTGTATGGTCATTTACAGCTTAGTTCAGGGTTGATGTTTAATCAAAAGAAAAAAAGAAAAGAAAAGCAAAGACAATTTACTGAAAAGACTCTGGAATTTAAAGATGCATAAATAATTTGAAAAAAATCCACCTCTCAGTATCAAAAAGGGGGGTTGAGGAAGTTAAATTGGTAGTAGAGATTCTGAGCACTAATTGAAATTGTAGAATTATCAAGTTTTATCTCTTTTTTTTTCACACAAAACAATGTCACTGGCAAGCTGTTCTACCACCACCCATCGACATTACAACTCACAACAATACGTATTCACTCGGTTCACCATTGATCATTTTAACAACTCTAGAAAACAAGCATAATTACATAATGCATCCTTCACAATACAATATAGAGCTAGCAAAGCTATTATTTCCTTAGCTATTTGAAGAAGAAATAGAATAGAGATTGAAGGAATCTTTTGATATTTAAGCTGGTCTGAGAAAGCAGTCATTGAAAAGTTGAGAGTGCTGTGTACTACTTACTGCCAGCCACCACTCTTCAGAAGATTCACGTTAGCTGCTTCTAGCAAGGTCATCAGGAAACAGTTCAGGAGGACAAAGCGAGATGTCCAGTAGTGAACACCTGTCCAGTCTAAGGTGAATATTGCCAAAACCCAGTAGGGAAACACAAAATAGGTTGTGAGAAATTCAATCAGCTGTTCAGAAGTTGGTGGCAGAAACTGAAACAAACAAGAATAAAACTTTGTCTAAATATTACACATTGTCAGCTGTGTGTATGGAATGTTGAAGAGTTAAAGTTCTTAAATGTTAGCGCCAGTGGTAAAAGTCAAGTCGTGAATTTCACTGCTAAAATAACAGATACCGATACGAAGGCTAAAAGTGCAGATAAATTGAGTTGGGTAGCAAAACTATAAATACTACACCAAGAGATGGTTGACAATGTCATGAAAGAGCTTTTCACCATAAATAGCAACAAAAAAATTGTAAAATTGAAATGCTGATGGTACATTGAACATATTGCCACCAGTATCTCAAGGGTTAATTCTGCATCTGTGATCTGCAGGAGGATACATGGTTGAAGGCTAAAACTCTTATGCAGTCCATTCATTTTTAAAGACAAATGCCTAAAAAGTTGAATTTGGACTGGAATAATTTACAAGATCAAAGAGGAAATCAGTTTTAAAATGTGAATTCTGAAAAGTTGGCCTGAAGTTATTATCAACAGAGCTTTGTCTTGCTCTTAGCAGAATCTTGCAGGAGATAACTACAGCCTTCTGCTGAGATTTTGCTGCAAAAAAAAAAAACCTTTATCTCTTGAGTTAGGAATTATCATTTACAAAACTTTGAGAAACAAAATTCAGTTTCTAATAGCAGCTGAGAAAACATCTGAAAGAAGATAAATCATTTCATGAAACAACAGGTTTAAATGTATGTTTGTACTTTTCTCCAAGAATCAGCCGTCTTTCTAGTGTAGCCTGGCTTGTTTGAGTATTTACTTCAAGAGGGATGCTTCATGAAAAGCTAAAGGTTATCTACAAATTTGGGTATTTACAATGTCCTGAAATTTCCCCAAATATTTATGAGATCCTATATGAGAAGAAAATTGTTTAAGATTTCAAAGCTTCGGCTAAAAAACAAGCATTTTTACTTTTTAAGCAAAGTGAGTTACCTCAAGAGTGTATATATTTTTAAAATATCGGATCATCAAACATGACATTGCTAATTAGCATAGAGCCTGCAGAGAAAAACCTGAAAGCACAATACAAATGATAATACCATTCTATTCTATACTCCACTCCATATACTAAAACTTTTAATACTGAAAGGTATAAATACACAGATGATAAAGATGTGCAAGGTTTGTATTTTATTTTTACTAGAGAATATTAAAAGCAATTTCAGTAAGTTGTATGGAAAACTGTTGGTTATCGCTAATATCAATAAAGTCTGCAAACTCACTGTTTCAGCAGAGACACTTAACAAATAAAGTCTAAATCCTTGTTGAGTAACCCCAATATCATTTATCAACAAAATGACTACAAAACCAATTTCATTTATGAAAATATTTGCACAGTAAATACCAGAGTTCAAAATAGACCTTCTGCCAAAATTAATAGCGACAACTGATATCATATTTCAATATAAGATGCAGTCAGGTATCGGGTTACAGCAGAGAACAGGAGAAATCAGTAATTCAGAATGAGTAATTCTCTTGCTGAAACACTGGTATTGTAGGGGCTATAAAAGAAGTTTCTAAATGATAGCAAGTGTGGTATCCTGTGATTTCAAAATCAGGAATCACCATAATTCAAAAGCTTTAAAAAGGAAGAGGAAAGTCCTACATTAAAAACTAGATTAAACTGAAATCAGATTTCCTTAAAGTGAAGCCAGTAACAAACTTTAATCAACTTCTGGACAATATGACCATAAGAAATGTAATAGCAGCTTTTTGTTAGGATGGTTCCAAAACTTATTTAGCTAGTCAGGTGCATACATTTTAAGATATGCAGAATACAAACCACAACAAACAGCAAGCTACAGTATAGATGAAACATACATATCAATGAGTGATACTCAGTTGTGATGACTGAAGATTTAGAGGTAATATCAGATAAGGCAGGCAGACAGATGCAGGACAACCTCTATCAGTTTGAACTACCATCATGAGGTAATTATGAGAAAATCTCAGATGAATAGGCAAAAAGTCATATTCCAATCCTACACCAACCAGACATAGCTGACTAAGAAGTTTTATTAAAAATCTAAATTACACAGACATATGTAGTTGTGCTGATTTTATCCTTTAACTGGTGATGTTTGAGTTTCTCAAAGTTGTATTAATTAGCATTTTAATTTTGTCCTGTTTTGTACCATCTCCAATTTCTTTTATATGTCATCCTTGGTTCCATTGCATGAGAACAAAGTTTTTTGCTTTTAATTTTTGTCTGATAATTCTCTGGAATTCTGTTTACACATTCTGTCTCTATAGCACAGTAAAGTGATTTACTTGCCTATATTTTTCAGTTAAACATCATTTTTAAATAGTTTATGATTCTACCCTATAAATAATTCTTACTATTGAAAAATATTAAAAAAAGAAAGATTATAAACTAAAATAAAAAAGCAAAATGGCAGCAGACACACGGGTACTTTATAAATGGATGACAATAAAGATTATGCCATCTTATAAATCTCTCTGTCACTTTATATTTGTCAAACAGAAAATGCATCCACTAAATGTGAACATCCTATAGTATCATATTATAATAAAATGAATTTCTCGGGTTCCAAATCTGACTTTATAGTGTCAGTTTACAATTTTTCTTCCTTAAAAGAACACAGAGTGGCAGCATCTGTGAGAATAAAGAAATTACAATGTTTATTTCAACAAATCAGAGACAGCACAAATCTGGTGAAAAGCCAATGATTTTCCAAAAGCAGCATGAAAAGTATGCCAAAAAACCTGGAACACTAGAAAGAATCTGGTATTACAAATATGGATCAAAATAGTTCATGGACTATTTCAAATATATTATTTTGTTCACCAGTCTCTGCAAGGGATGGCAAGGAAACATAGAACCAGTTATCCTGTACCATAAAGACCTGGCATTGCCAACTTCAGCATAGAAATTCATACTAGACCTCATTTATAAATGTAAAAAGTGATAAAAAGCCATTCCAGAGGGGTATGCCAAACCAAGGTGACTTGGGATGGAACTTGAGGGATGGGCTCTCAAACTTTGGTAGTCCAGTAATCTAACAACTTGGCCACTGGCTGTTGCTCAGTTGCAAATATAAACCATAACAATCAGTTTTTTTAAAAAAAAAAAACCAAAAGAATTTTGGCCAAGCACCATGTGGATGTGGATAGCCAGTAAAGTACAAAATGTAAAGAAATATCAACCAATTTACGTAGACCTGATGAAAATATAGGCTAGCAGTAGCAGCATTTATTCTTTTTTCAAAAGCTAGTCATCTAATGTATTGGACATATACATAAACAAGACTTTTTTTTCAGTCATGGATGTATCAGAGGTAAGATCCCAATAATATATTTTAGGCTAAACCACAAGCGGTCTCCCAAAAATGTAAAAAGAGCTTGTTTGTCATAATTGTTTTAGCATACTAAAAATCAGAATTACAATAACCATCAAACAGTAAGCAATTAACCCTTTACACACTACTAGTTTTTAATCTTCCTCATATTCCTGGGGTACATTTTGGTTGCAAATTTAATTAACAGATTTCCCATTACATAGGATTATATTATTGAGGAAGGTACTGAGTGTCATAGCCCTAAGGCTTAACTTGTGCTAAGCAATACAGATTTGAAAGATAGCAGGATGCAAATGCATCCTAGGTGGTATACAGAGGGATAAAAATAGAGATATGCCAATTAATCAATTAAATAATTATTGACAATTAATCAGCCAATTATTAGGTTTCATAACAGAAAATTATTTTCTTTAGTCAGAAAGAACTAAAACATTTCTCTGTTTTCCATACCACATTACAAAGTTTTATCCACAAATCAGTTTATTCAGATTAACACATAACCAGGGGTATTGATCTTGCTTGCAGATGGGGGAGGGAGGGACAAAGATAGTACATCCCTAAGGATTCATCCAATCACCACCAATGCCACACATGTATATCCTATATACATTTCAGTGCATACACGCGTGTGTAATATCCCCGCTCCACTAAAGCCAGGATAAGTGCTGCTGCACATAACTAAGCGATGGCCAAAGTATAAGTAGTAATTCAAAGTCCAACAGAACTTCTAACGGCTGTTAAAAATATTACAATGCCCGACTTGAAATCAAAAGCTTGAAGAGTTCCGTGTTAGAATAATAAAAGTAATACTTGTCTTCAAACACAGATTCAAAATTAAAAAACAATGAGAATCTAAATACAAAGTTTTTTTTTGATGCATCAACTTTCCACCACTTTCTGGATTGAGGCAGCGGTTCCTTGCTGGCTCTGTGACTGTTGATGCTAAAAAAAGCCAATCATTCACCAGAAGATCGTGGCAGCCTTGTTAGTTTTGGAGAATATTTCCTTTCCACTATAGCAAAGGATCATCTTCATCTTCATGCCTGGGTTGGGTAGTAGGGGCAAGGTAAAACATCCTCTGTCTCTCTCTCTCTTTATAACAGCAGTTTTTTTTTTGGTTTTGTTTTAGTTATTGAGGATCTGCATTTTCCCTTTTATTTCTGTAGAACTGGCAGCTTGATCAATCAGCTTATCAGTGTTTCAAACAATTACTTGAAATTGCAGATAATTTTACTAAGAATTAGTAAATACATAAAAACAGTGGAGAGGCTTTCAGTGTCATGAAATCAAATTTTAGTGTTATGCTGTTTGCTTATATTGGAATTTCCAAGAAACATTCCATGATGTAAATAAAGTTTTGCAATCATCATCATCTCTGAAAAACATTTAAAAGATGGTTGGAATCAAAGCCTGAATATCTGCATACATCTTCATTTGGTTTTTTTTCCTTCCTTTATCTAAATATATTGGCAGAATGTTTCAATATATCACAGGTTCTCAAAGTTTGTGTGAACTGAGAAAATATCCTGGTTGTATTTCATTCTTTAATTTTCATCAGCAAATTTTTATTGTTCAGATATTGGTTTAACTGAATAATATTTGGACACATGAAGTTTTATGTACATAAGGAGAAAATGGCAAGCCCTTTAGACCTATTTATTTTCCTGCTTGTGACGACACTTGCTGCACGTAGAGATTCGATAACAAGCACATCACTAATTAAAACAGTGAGTAAATTGAAAATCACGACCTTTCAGGCTTTATGGGTATTTAGACTTCAACCTGGTCAATGCATCTTAGCAGCAAATTTGAGAATGTGACAAACTAAATCCAAAAAAACAGGGCAATCAGGTATTAGAAAATGAAACAGCAAAGAATTCTGAAAAATATGTATACTGATGCTTTCAGTCTATTAGATCATTACGAAAGTTTTGTCGGTTTTTATATTATGTTAATTTGGGTTCATTTTTTTGCATGCTTGTGAAGGTGTATGTAGCCAAGTTGTCTATCGTTTTGTAGCGTGTGCTTTGGCAGATATTACGCAGAACCTACCTTTCTAAAAATCATAAAATGGATATTTGTTTCAGGGTTCTGAGTAAAGCATGGATAAGGAAAGTTATATGTGCCATTTTGCCTCACGAGTTCAAACTGGGTCACAAGGCGAGCGAGGCAACTCGTAACATTAAGCCAGCAATGGACAAGGACACAGCAAATGAGTGAACAGTACAATGATGGTTTGAAAGTTTTGAATCAGGAAATGTGAGTCTCGAAGATAGGGAATTTAACAGACGGCCTTCCAGCAATCATGACGACTGTCTGAAAGCCTCAGTTGAAGCAGATCCAAGAAAAACAGTGCGAGAAGTAGCTGGAGAGCTTGATGTAAGCACTGCAACTGTTTCCCAATCGGCCAGGTGAAAAGGCTGGACAAGTAGGTGCCTCAAGTTGAATGAACAACAACAAAATCGTCGATTGGGGATCTGCTCTTCACTTGTCACAAGAAACAAAACCCAGCGAAACCATCACAGCTGAAAGGTACTGTTGTGAATTAAACGTTGTTCATCAGAAACTCTCCCAACGACAGCCGGCATTGGTGAGTCAAAGGGGCCCAATCCTGCTCCACGACGATGCTCGTCCTCACCAAGTTCTCCCTCACCCAGCCTATTCACCAGACATTTCTCCCACAGACCACCACCTTTTAAAACACCTCAACAGTTTCCTCCGTATGAAATCCTTCTCCAATCAAGCAGCAACTGAAACTGCCTTCCAACAGTTTATCGACTCCAGAAATCCAGATTTTTTTCAAAATGGTATAAATACACTGGTAACTCATTGGCAGAAAGTGTATTGACTGTTATGGAACTTACTTTGATTAATAAACTTCACGTTCAGCAGCGACATGAAGTCTCGTTGTTGGGGCAAAAAAAACTGACAAAACGTTTGTAACAACCTGATAGAAAGTTAGAGAGAAATGATTTTAAGACTAACAAAAAACAATACAAACCCCACAATACATAAACAAAAAAAAACATTTAGTCTGTTTTTTTTTTTAAGGAAAAATACTTTTGTTTCCTACTTCGATTACTCAGTTTGGTAAAGTATTCCGGATGAATAGTGTAACATATTTCCTGATGCCTACCTGAGGAATTTTCTGAAGCACTTACAACTACTAGTGATACATGATGTGACACTAATATAAAAAAAACGGTACCTTTAGTTATTGGTTCGCAAACAAAATTTGAAAAAAATAAACTCAACTATTACAATGGAAAGCATATCTACGCCAAAGTAAACAAGCGGAGCATTTTCCTTCTTGTTTTTTTTTAATGTTACTAATCATCTAGTAAATCTTCATTGAACCTTTTTCAAGATATCTACATCTTTAACACAATGTGGCTTCCCTGTATGAACTCAAAAAAGGGGATGTGGCTAAAGGGAACACATGAAGTTTGAACAGCAATAGTATAATATGGCAAAACCAAGACTCTACTGGATGGAAGCTCGCACTGCTTTGGGCATATTATTTTGGCGTTGTGTGTCACACAAACTCCATAAACCCTTTTCTTCTACCAAAGAAATGATATGGCAGATTACTTCCAACTAAGCAATGTTGACTGAGATTTTCAACAAAATAATTAGTAATCTAATGTTTCAATTTTTATTTTAAATCTTATACATTTGCCAAAACCCAATTTTGTTAACAAAACATTACCAAATAGTTAAACTTTTTTTTTTTCTATGTGAACTGAAGATTTTTCTTTTAAAAAAAAAAAAAACACTAGGTGATTTTACGAAATGTATCCTGATAGAACAATTAAAAGTATATGCACGGCCACAGTTTACTCTCAAAGCTGCAATGTACGAAAACACGTAAGTTTTGTAAATACTGTATTTCATTAGAGGCTAAACCAGATTTTGCAATTTTTGTGAATGCTGCTCTATCTGCTCTTCAGATGTTCTTTTAAGAATTATTTACCATAGATATCTCAAATGGCACAAATACTAGACTCGAATAAAACCAAATCAACATTCATAAAAAAGTACACTTCTCGTTTCCGATTTCAAAGTTTTTAGAGAAAACTCTCTCGTCATTTTAAAACTTCCATTGATTGCCTGATTATAAAATGGCTTAGAACCACATTCACATTAACACTACCAAGGAGCCTTCTATATAACTTTATAGACAATAAAATGTTAGTTTAAAAATGGATATCAGTAATGAAAATTAATTACATAGCATATAGTTTCAGTTTTTACCTTTTTTTAGTCATCAATTAAATGCCTATCATTTTGTATTAAAATATCTAAAGCAGCATAGTAAATTAAAATGTGCTGCTGCTGTAGTTATAGTGTATAAGGAGTGGGCCGATACTACGAGCTCACATCTAATCCATGTCCTCCATGAATAATCAATGGGATAAGTGTCAGTCTGATTCATCAACTTGTAAGTAAACTTTATCAATCAACAAAGTGATAATTCTTCCAAATAGCCATTATCTAGTGTTGTAGAGTTGGAAGGCAGAGCTAGAAATAACATGGGCATGATTGACAAGTTCATTTCAGATTAATGGTTTCTTTCAAAAGCACCCCTGTGCTTCGAACACAAGAATAAAAGTCAATTCTTACTTGAAAGTCACAGTAAAATTGATACACTGATGGAGTAAACACGGAATAAGATTATGAGAGCCTTTACACTTAATATTTCACCTTACAGCAATTTATTCAAAGTAAAGCCACCAGATTTCACCCGCATACAAACACAAATCCATGGAAAGTTTGTAAATTATAGATGGGTTAAAGGGACATGGGTCTTTATGTAAGTTGATAGGCTTTCTGCTGCTCTGCAAATGACTAATACTTTTAGTGGATCTGATAAATGAGATTAACTCTGCTACTTTCATGAAACTGATTTTAGGACTTTTAGGATTGTTGTTCTAAACCAGCATCATAACAGATTACATTAGCTTGCCCAGCAATAAAGTACAGTGTTGTGTGGAAGCTAAGAATATTGTCGTCATTTTTTTTCTTTCACATAATAGAGTGTACGCTGAGTTCCAACAATTTTGGTACATTATGATGCCGCAAAGTCTGGTTCAGAGAAACATTATTATAAGAAACTCCTATAATGATGCTAGAAATCATACAAGTACAGGAAAAATATAAAGGTATTCAACCAAAAAACATTGTGCATAAATTACTAGAACCCTAGCCAGGTTTGGCAGTTAAGAGCTCTCTGGGTCTTGCATTCTTCTATCATGTGAGAACATTTGAGTGGTTAGGATAACATTTAAAAAAACAGAACCACTACATTCCGATGTCCCACAAGGACCATCATTGGGCATGTATTCATGTATAATTATTGAGATTGCCCTCTACTTAGAGGAATAATGGCTAAGGGACCAATTAAAAAAAAAACACTTCAGCCTGACCATAGCATAATGAGGTGGGGTTGTGTGGCTGACACCCTTCCTCACCATCTTGAACCCTAGTAAGCGTCAAACTTTCAGTTTTAAAGTAGCAGCTACATCTCTGGCATGAAAAGCAAGTATCTTAACTGTTCCATAGTCTTGTGTAACACCATAGCCAAAAATAATCAAATTTTACATAATCTGAAATCACTTGTCATTATATATGAAAAATGTTGCTTGTTAATGAAGGTGTACAGCATTTGCAGTACATGTAAACTGGCAGCCATAATTGTGGACACCTTAAGGATATCATATATTTAGTATAAAGTCAATTTATCATTGCATATAGTTACATGTATATATGCCTATAGCTTTTAGAAAGCCCATACATTTAAAAACATCTGCACACTGGTTTTCATCTGCATCTTGCACTAACCCTAACCCTGATTGCTCAATTAACCCTCCATATTTTTTTCTTATTTCCATGCATAAGGAGAGGCTTTCAAGCAGAATTAATCAATTCAACCTCCTTCAATGGCCTTTTGATGATTGCCTTGTAGAATGAACATTTTGCAACAGAAATGCAGTCAGTCACCAATTGAATGCTGGTAATAAAGCAATTCAGTTTAGATTTTCTAATTAACTGCACTATCATCTTCCTTCCACACCATTTCTGTTGTTGACTACATGCACTCCTTGCAATTCTCTTATTTACTGCAGATGGAGAAACTCTTACTTGTTGGGTTATTTCATGCTAAAAAAATCCCCAGTGGCTATGCTAAAGGCTGTTACAGGAATTTTTTTTACACATCAAATTTCTTGTCCTGGAGATAACTTGGTGACAAACACTTGTCTGTTCTTCTACAAACACCATGCACATTTTTCAAAATCATTTATACAATTTTTCACAAAGGACAACTGTAAAGATGTTCTAACCACATTATTCAATAATTTTGCATTTCAATTGCTAAGATGCTGAAATTGTATTAAATATTCATCAAAAATGGTGATGAAAACGTTTTATGCAAAGTTCCAATGTAAACCCACGATAATACTTTTTTTTAATATGCGCATATTTTCTGACAGACACGTACCAACTAATAAGCAAGCATATTCACTAATAAACTAATCATATATGATGTATGAATTTTTTCTGTTTTTGGTGAGCTGACAATTATGCTAGTGTATATACACACATCATCTCTAAATCATATTTTTAATTTTAAAACACACCTGAACTAGAATAAATCTAATAATGCAAAGGCTTTGAAATAAACATCTTAATTTTAAAAAAAAGTTTGTTTGAGAGAGAGAGAGATGACGTTGGTACAGAGAGGGGGACAGAGAAAGAGAGAGAGAGAGAGGGAAACATTGGTACAGAGAGGGGACAGAGAGGGAGAGAGACAACGTTGGTATACAGAGAAGGGGACAGAGAGAGAGAGAAAAGAAGAGACAACGTTGGTATACAGAGAAGGGGGGACAGAGAGAGAGAGAAAGAGACAACGTTGGTATACAGAGAAGGGGACAGAGAGAGAGAGAGAAAGAGACAACGTTGGTATACAGAGAAGGGGACAGAGAGAGAGAGAGAAAGAGACAACGTTGGTATACAGAGAGGGGACAGAGAGAGAGAGAGGAGAGAAGAGACAACGTTGGTATACAGAGGGAAGAGGACAGAGAGAGAGAGAGAGAGAAAGAGAGAGAGAGACAACGTTGGACAGAGGGGACAGAGAGAGAGAGACAACGTTGGTACAGAGGGGGACAGAGAGAGAGAGAGAGAGACAACGTTGGTACAGAGAAGGGGACAGAGAGGGGGACAGAGAGAGAGAGAGAGACAACGTTGGTATACAGAGAAGGGGACAGAGAGAGAGAGAGAGAGGGACGACGTAGGTAGAGAGGGGGGACAGAGAGAGAGATGATAATGGGCCTGTGAAAAAACTTATCTACTTCTCAATATTTTTGCAAGAACAGATATACACCTCTCATTGCTGCCTAATTTTTGATGTTAAGCAATGTGGTTATTACAAAAGAAACTGTTACACATTTTAAGTAAAAAATGTGAAGATGAGAAGAAAGGACAGAACTAGTAATGCTCAAACAAAGCAGAAGATCCTGGCATTCCATCAGACCCGTACGAGCATACATGCAGGCAGCAGAATGAGTGCAAAACACCAAAAAAAAAACTAATAGTAGTTCTGAGGGAGAACAAAGAAACAAGACTGGACTGTTTATCATGGGAAGTGCAATTTTTCTGAGTCTGGCTTATCCTCATTACCAGTAGTCAATCTCTTTACTTTTGAACACACCTAAATATTTGTAAAGAATCTGCGATGACATAGATACATCTTAACAGGGTATTATTCTGGTGATGTATATCATGTTATGCAACTTACTAATTAGATTCATTCAGTGATTGAGGAAAAAAAAAATTTCTTTTTAAGTAATAAATCGTTCTTGGCGAAACCTAACCTGACTTTCGAGGTGTGGGGATATTTCACAGCAGTGAGATAGAAGAGGGGAGGTGGTATTGAATATTATCCTCGGTGACCATAGCAAGTTACCTGGGTAACAGTTTGGGGGGGGGGAGGCTCTTGAGCAATATTCAAGGTGCAAACCAGTCAAGAGTGACCAGCATCACCACATGTACCTAGAAAGCCCTACTGAAACTTTTATGTTTAGATGTGAAAGGAAACTAGAGAACCTGGAGTGAACCCACATGGCTGGCTAAGGAGGAAGACACCATGCAATGGAGAGGTACACCAAACCAAGCCAGTCCCAACCAGGATTCAACCTCAGGCCATTAACTATATCAATCTATCCAATTAAATGGTTTAAAATCATTATTTGTATGTAGCATAAAATGTGACCTAAACAGTAAGCTATGAGAGAATTTTTTTAAAACTCTTAATAATTTGAATTGAAATTTGTAACTGTATTTTAGGATTTTAAGAGCACCTAACACTTTTAAGTTTGCTTGTTTGGATATTAAATAACTTGATAGAAGTTGATTAAAATGTTCTTCACATGCGTCTCTGCTTGTGAGATAAAAATCACAACTAAACATCGTATATTTAAAAAAAAAATAAAAAAAAGTTGGTTTTCTTTCCTTCAAAGTCGCATTACTTCACAGAGTTGTCCAGGAAATGTCGTCCTCAGAAGCCTTAATGAAAACAAATATGTAAGCTGCATAAGAGAGCACCCATCATACACAAGTCTGCTATGCTACAAGGATGCTTTCTTTGTTGGTTACATACCTGAAGTACAGAGTGGATGGCAGCATTCCTTTGTAATAAGTTAGTACACATTTTAGTGGCCAAAAATCTTAAATTTAAAGGGATTTTGACTTCAATATACTCAATATTTCGCACCTAGTCTTACCTTAGAGAAAGTCCTTGTTTGTACGTTGTGGTTTATTTTGTAAATACTATGCAATAGTAGCAAATTTTCAAAAGTATAAGTTTTCAAGAGAAGCCAACCCTCAAAGACTGAATGCTAAAAGACAAATATAAATAACTATAGCAAAATCGCCATGGTTTCTTGCTGTGCAGTGTGACCCAGTTCTGCTGGGTAGACAGTTGTGAACATCAAACTGAAATTGAAATGCAATCGGCTGAGTGGTTCTGCCACATCCACCGCCAATAACAGCTCAGCAGCTTTAGGCCAGAGTCTACTAATTGGATGTGCAGATACAGTGAAGCAACATTAAGGACCAGTTCATAAGCAACCTCGGTTCACTTGGTCCCTGAAGAGGTTTGGAACTAATCAGAAACAAACTACAGGGAAATCACTCAGGTATACATAATATTAAAAAAAGCAAAAACAAAAAAGAAAACCCTGAAGATGATAAAAACAACAAAACAATTATAAGAATTCGTCAAAGCAGACAAATAATAAAGCAAATTTTAAAAAGCCATTATTTTCACCAATCCGTTAATTGGATCAGTGCACTTGTTAAAACACACACATATACTGGCACAAGCTATTAATATTTTCCCTTTATAGAGTCAATTTTCTTGGTTTTCGCCTATTCAACCATTATCATGTTTACCCAAAAAAGTATCTCAACAGAAAGCATTGTTTAACTTGGAAAAAAATCCTCAGGCTGAGAAACCACTGGAAGACTAACAACAACTGTTGTATTCCAATACATTTCAATGCAGTCGTCCAATGGTTAGACTACCGATTGCTACGATTGAGGGCCACAGGAACCAGCTTGGTTTGGCTAACTTCGTAGGTTTCCACCTACATCTAAAAATGAAGAATTCTAGTAGTTTGTTATGTCACTAGTTGTTCTGAGTCCCAGCCTTCAGTTACATGCAGAGGGTTAGGGTTAGTAGTCAGTTACACTCCAAATCCTAGATGCTGTTAATGAAACACTGCTGTCGTGGTCAGGACTCAACGCGGTTCAAACAGAAGCACCTTTTATTCTAAAAGAATTCTTCTGATAACAAGAAAAACAGAACCCATAGATTTACTGTGAAATGTTTATGATGAAAATGGTTTAAAAAACTCTAATAGTCTGCTCTAAATAATCATTTGTATTTCCAAGGCTGAAAATCTCCTTTCTAATACACAGTATATAAAACCGCATCTCCATCTACAGAGAGTAGGTGGTGAGTTTGGGTGCAGACCAACATCAGTTCATCCCAAAAACTATTTTGAACAGTACAACTGGTCTGAATTGATGACCTGTTGGTTGCTAAGTATTTTTTTACCAACGTTTTGGCTCAGTATACCTCCCAAAGGAAATAAATGATATTAATAATCTGTTCTTTTGGCTAACAGAAAACAGAATCGGATCTTTTTAAAAGACAACACGAACAATTTCCCCCGGTATACACTACAAAAAGCCATTTTCTTCTGAACCCAGTTATTCTTGGAGAAGTCATGGCTGGCAATCAGATCAAATGTCAGAATCTGTGGAAACCTTACTGACAAATAATACAGTAGAATGTAGATTGACAAAGAAATCAAAAGTCAAAAAAAAATTAGGAAAAAAACAAAAACAAAATAGAATTAAGACAACAGAAGTTGGAAAAAAATGGAAGAATACTATCATTCAGTTTTTTGGTATTAAAAATTCAGTAAATCAGCAGCTAAATGTGTAAATTAGAGACAAGTACTAATATTTGAGTTATTTTAATGCCACAAGCATCCATCAGAGATAATAAGTTTGACAATTTACAAAACATTAGGTTAACTGAATTCGAGGCAAACCTTTTTTTTTTTTTTAGGTTCAAAGAAGTTTTATTTAAATTTCGATTAGTAACAAAAATTGATAATTTTTTTTAAAATGAAAACATATGGTCTCAAAGGATTTTAGCCAAAATTAGTTTACATTGAGACTGCGAGCCGGCTACCCAACCCTACTCCCTCTCTCTCTGGAGGAAGGGGGAGGTAGGATTTTAGCCACAGAATGATAAATAGAGATGCTTAGCTCAGGGAGGAGTAACTAGACACTTGAGGGATCTGTATAAACACCCAATGTTTTGGCCATTTTACAAGCAATCACAATAAAACCACAGTTGAAATTAAACATTAACAAACTATTTAAAGAGGATAAAGTATAAATCATCTTTTCCGTGTGAAAAACAGACAGAAACATCCCCCATATAAGTTAATATGACGTGGATTTCATTTCTCAATCTGACAAACAATGTGACATTCTTAATAGAATTCTCCTAATACAATATTCAATTTTGTGTGGATAAAATTAAGCAAAAATAAGTTTTTTGCTATTGTTAGCATCTCCAGCTATTGACTGTTTCTCTAAGATCCTTTTTCTCAATATCTCTTGAAGGGTCAGTCGACTCCTAAATGTTATACAAAGCTTGATATAAAAGCTAACATATTAATGCAACATCATTTGGAATTCTGTGAGGACTAAACCCAGACCTCTGCAGATCCCCCCCTTGAATTACATTGTAAAACCTTTTTAACAATAGCACAAAACAAAAAGAAAACACAGCAACTAAAATTTGTTTAAAAACATTCGTAAACCAGAGTCTCGGGCATCAATTCAGGGTTTCTCCCTAAAAAAGCATTTATGTGCACTACATCTGGGATAACAGAATGCCAGAGTTTGACTCAACATTGTGGCCACCTGATACTTTTATTACCTCAGGAACCGTCAGCTTTAAAAAGCATGGAATAACTTCACCGTTTGTACTGTAGATACGGAGGCAACAATAATAATACATGCACGAGCTTTTAAATTGATTTGATGTACTAGATAAAAGTACATCTGATGCCACAGCAAATATTTTGGCATTTCTCCCTCGCCTCTCCAATCTTTAGCACTATCCAAGAGAAACTTAATTCTCATATTCTTTTGAAACAGTCAATGTGCAAATAATAACTAAAAAAGAAGAAATTGAGATGACATGAATCATACAAAGATACTAAAAAAATAAAAAAAAAGCCAATGGGTTGTGACTTTTTCCTTTTTCATTACCAACTATCCAAAATATTTTGTATGCGTATCCATCGAAGCAACATATAAAATAAGCAGTCTGATTTACCAGCAACCACACAGATGTGAATTCATCCTGCTGGCTAACCTGAAAAATAAATTCCAGAAGCATTATTTACACCTTTTTTATGTTTTTTTCTTCCTTGAGTGACTGACACCAACAATTTCTAAATTCTTCCAGAATCCGAAGCCTTTTAAAGAAAATAAATGCCAGAGGGGAAAGGAGAAACGTATCAAAAGCAGCTTTACAAATTACTCGCAATGTGTGCATATTTTAAATTCTCAGATACATTTCAAAGATATTGTCAGTCTTAAAAGGAACTTGATTGTGCCGCAATCTAAATGCATACTTTAATACATCTATTTGTTTTTTTTTAGGATTCCTTTTAAATGTTTTTGTTTTATTCCTTGCTTTAAACTTAAAGTTTGAATTAAGGGAATGCTGGTAAGTTTTTCATTTAAAACAACAAAAAAAACAAAATAAATTAAAAGTAGTTTGTACACATGAAAATAACTAACTATGAAATGACAGATTCACACCTGCCTGAGCATTTCAGTAAAATAATTTAAGTTTCATATCACTATGGAAAACAAAGTTTTGATAAGAAAACAACAAACTACAATTATTAGTGGTAAATAAGCAGAGGCATCTCAAGCGAGTCTACCATCGTTGATTTAATTTACATTTCTAACAATGATTCAGCTATTGAATTTTCTTATTTTAGGAAAATTGTGTAGAGTATCGTAAATATTTGTATTCATTTTTTTTCTGTAACCTAATAAACAGAGGCGTATTACTAGATAGAATTTTTGCTTTATATTTCAGACACCTCGAACATGATACACTAGTTCAAAATGTCCACCATCAGTTTCCATGCAGGAATTGCAGGCTGACAATAAAGCAAAGGGTCTTCACAGGAATAGCTGTTTAAATATCAATAATTCTCTGCTGCAGTTTGTGGATGGTATATACCTTGTCTTTCAATACACCTCAGAAGAAAAAAATCCGGTGATGAGGGATCTAGAGAGCATGGCATGCATTCAACTGTTCTGTGTGGTCCCATCCACAAAATTAGTTGTACATCTCAGTGAAAATGCAGGGTGTGCACAATCTTGCTGGCGAAAAAATGTTTCATCAGCACACAATCTCAATGCCAAGCACAATGTTGCTTATAAGGAGATAGTGATAGGTAGCCACTATCTCGGTGTCATTGGGGGAAAGAAAAAAAAAAGTCTGATAAGATAGCAGGGAGCCACACCTATCCGAGACTGTGACTGTACCAAGTTTAGTCTTTCCCAGTATGAAGTTGAGTAGCCTGCTACACACGTAAAGAATTTGGTATACACCTTAACTGCTTGCACCACATTGACAGGCACAGTCATGCAGATTTTTTGAATTTTCGAGAGAGATTTCAAATTCTGCCAATGTGGCTACAGTGTTTTCTTCACTCTGCACACAAGTGTACTACCAGAACACTCTTTATCCACCTAGTACAATGCCCTCAACCTCAAATTTGTCCCCTAATTCATGCAATTGTAAGGAAAGTTGGTGACTTGAGCCTGTGCATCCATACATGATGTGCCCAAACAGCATTCTCAAATTTCCAACAAAACTACTATCTGCTTGTGCTGATCAAAGAACATTATGCTTGCCATTTTTACCACACACACTGAAAACATGTGACATCAGAGGTATGCAGCATGCCATCATTTGACAGCTATGAAACCTGTTTTAAAATTGAGACACAAAATGCCTTTGTATGGTAAGCATATCATCTTTTTTTCAGACAGTTTATGTTTGTATGATATGCATCATAGGGTTTGTTTTTTTAAAAAAAAAGATTTTATGGCTGGTATAAAAGTATAAAAATATGACAAAACTGATTTTTTAGCTTAAACACCCCCAAATGTTTGTATTTGTATTTATTATACCAAATTAAAATCAATTTATCCTAAATAAATTGTAGAAAGGTAAATTAGTCAGTCAGAAAAGGCAACAGTTAATTTTTTTTGGTACTTTCAAGCAAAAATAATGCTATTGTATATTACAAAAACAGTCTAATAGCCTGGAGAATGTAATTTGTACAGTTTTTGTACATATATATGTAATATTAAAGCAACACAATTCTGAAAAAAATAAAAGTAGATGCACAACTATATCGGAGATAGCGCTATTAGTAAATTAGAATGCATTATATAAATTTAATCAACCAGCTTCAATGGTTTCCTGCTGCCACTGCCTCCTTAATAATTAATCAAGTTTGTGCAAAAAACAACCCATAACAAGAAATGGCCATCAACAAGACTCTTTAACTGATTAATACTTTCACTATTATCCACACTTGCTAGTAATTTGTTTCACTCATTAGTAAATCTATTATTGCAAGAAAATATATTATAAATCTAAACTGTTGGCTGGAATCTTTGAAAATTTGTAACTATGACCCCTAGTAACTGTGAATAGCTGAAAAACAAAATGTCCCAAAACTTCTAATTATTTTGAAAACCTGTCATATCTTTGTCTAAAATTCAAATTTAGCTGATCTAATATTTTTAATTGTTCAGCATTCTTTCTCAAATACAGAACTACTCCATGCCTCTACATAATTAATATTAAAGATGTTGACGAACCAAGAGTTTATACAACACTGACCACATAATTGAGTTATCATATGGCTACATAAAGCCTGATAACAGCAGAAACACAAAAAAAAAGGGTCAAAGTTGTCATGTTTCCTCCATGCTCATGGAATGTTAATATTTGTGCAACATAGATATAGTTTCTTGGATGTGTTGTGCTCTGTGCTCAGGAACACAAGCAATCCTATTGCATACTAAACAGAGACTTCACACAGTTAAAGTGGTAGGTAGCATTCATTTTAGAAATGATAAATCTGACAATGACATTTGAAATGTGATAAAGCAAACTAAAAGAATGACCATATATTGTTGATCAGATTAATATGCAACAGTGGTGCCAGTAGATCATGCCAGGGTAAGCAAATGACTTGTTATATGTAGATTTTCTAACTCTCTAATGTCCTATTGATTATCTCAGAGAGATTTTTTTGATGCACAAATTACGTCCGTTGGTTTCAAGTCTAATTTATCTAATGAGAATCCTGCAATATGAACTGAGAGTAATAATCAAAAAAAATTAAACCTCTTTTTGTGTCTTGGGGAGCTGACTAAGACATTTAAAAAAATGTTTAAAGATAAGAAACAGGTAGAAAGTCTTTTTCCTTTATTACTTTGGGCTTTCCGGTTAGATGGGGTCATAACTAAGAACTTTATAAATGTCAAAGCAAGCTACATTTGAGTGAGGTTTTTTTTTTTGTAGTAAAGGTATAGAAAAGCCTGCCTAGTAATAAGGTTGCTCAAAGGCACAGTCAATACATTAAAAAAAAAAACAAATGGATAGAGGGGTTAAAAAGATGGGCTATACAAGACAAACGACTTACGATCATCATAGAGAAAAACACAAATATGAATGAAGGGATGAATGGAAATATGACAGCATTATCAAGTGCTGCTCAGGCACTAGATTTTTATTTGATGATCCCTTGAATAAATGCAGCCAACCAAAAAAAAATGTCAAATACAACATTATGTTTATGGCATGTAGACAATCACTATCATTTTCGTCTCTTTTTGCAAGCTCTTATTCAGCAAAGCCCCAGCTACCTCACTACACAGATCAAAACTTGCACAGATAGAGAGATATCAAGTGGCATTATAAATAGGGAGATGAAAACTGAAGTTTTGCGTTTCAACCTTCTAGAAATAAAGCAGTGGGAGAACATTACACAGTTTTTCTTTCTTAAAAGAATTTTACCTAATTCCTACACATCTACTGTAGCAGATATCTGATCTAAACCCAGGAATTAAACACTCTTTTTCTTTTTAGAAATTTTTATCATTTAACTTTGCAGAATCTAAACAAAGCCATCTGAGAAATGGTACATAGTTGAACATATGCACTAAATTTTTCTTTTATGTTCATAAAAAGGGCATTTCCTGCTATCTGAATTGCCATATTCACTGTATGGTAGCTTTTTCTGCCACTAGGTCAGGGGACACAAAGCCAGTGAGCAAGCAAGATGCCAGTAATCTGGTACATTCTTTTCAATCAAGTTTCAAATAGCATGGCTTTGCAGCATATTTAGGCTTCTTTTTAACACATTCATTTCT
Organism: Nautilus pompilius; assembly: GCA_018389105.1. Taxonomy (NCBI): domain Eukaryota; kingdom Metazoa; phylum Mollusca; class Cephalopoda; order Nautilida; family Nautilidae; genus Nautilus; species Nautilus pompilius. The sequence goes on along the minus strand of JACATO010000989.1, from coordinate 424,409 downwards.
TATTTCTAAGTATTTCCATTAGCAAAGCAAATACCATTTTTGAAAATGAAACCAGTTTTCTCCAGACCTATGCCAATCTAGAAAATGCAAAATACTGCAAGTTTCTCTTCTGCAAAGATCACAGGTTCCCAATGTCAAAGAGGGCTGCCATTATGCCTATTGCATCAGGCAAAGCAATGGTCTTTACTCCCATCTATCCATGATGCCTTTTATGCAGAAGCACTGAGTATACAGGAATACTAATGTTCAGTGGGCATACCTAAACAGCTAACCATCTGATGTAGAACATCTACAGACAGCAAAAGATCAGTAAAACTACAACAGACTGAACAGACTCAGGTCAGCTTCCAAATCCATTTAGATGGAGAAATATCTCACCTGCCATATGCTTTCGACACCACACTTTCTAGGAATCTCCCCTCCCTACCTCAACAACCCATTTCATAGCTGTGACAACAGCTAGATTTTTGTCCGCTCAGAGTGCCAAGCAAAAGAAAAATGTATCATTGGTTTGTGCAGATTCTGAGTTATTAACACTACCATAGATTCTAAATATGTAGTGTTATTTCATCTCTGAGATTTTTTAAAAAAATTTATTGCTACTTCTTTGTTTCCTTTTGTTTCATTTAAAAATGCACCATACACAAATATTTTTTTTGAAAAAATATAACAGTAAAACTAGCAAGTGATTCTCAACATAACTGCTTCTTGGTTATAATGACATAAATTCAAATACTACACTGTAAAATAAATATTCAGAAAATTATTTTCTTTACTAAATCAAATAATTTTTTAAAAAATTACTTTTGTCCCAACATAATACAACTTCATGTTCAAAATATCAAATAATTTTAAATTAGAATGCGAAGAGAAAAGGTATTTATTAGCAAAAGTGCATTTTAAAAGTTTCCTTTGATTTCTATTTAGACATTTTTCTATTAATGGAAATCTTAATTTATCTGCTGTAGACAGTGTGATTTTCAATAAACTAAAAACTAAAACGAAACTTTATTGTGAAAATCCATGCAATTTTTAAAGTAAATTTCTGCATTTTGTTAAATTTGCACTTTATGTTGTCAGTGAACTCTGATTTCTGTGCAGAATTTTATTACCAAAATAAATGTTGCATGGAAGTCTAACTAATGCTTTTAATTTCTTTGTAGCAAACTTTATAACTAGATCAAACATTTCTCAAAATTCTCATTTCACAGGCTCCATTACAGGACTTAAATCAGCTAATGGCAAACTAATGACTCATTAAAATGTAAAATCAATCTAAATTTCTGCCTGACAAGTTGTCTTGATCCTAGATGAACAATTAAATCAAGCTAATTTTTATGGAGTTTCCTACTAAATTTCAATAGCCTTATATTGGCAGTGCAATTCTAAAAAAGGCAGCCAACTACTGCTCTCATGGTTCCAGAATAAATGCAATCTTCTCAGCGCGCGACAGTCAGGCTGACCAGAACATATTATTTAGTGAAAAACCATCAGTGGGTAATTAAAAGTGAATAGTTTTGCAGAAAAAATAGTCATAAATTTGACCAGACCTGTCAAACTAGTCAAGAGATTCTATCAGCAAACAATTTTCAGAAGTACGATCTACTGTGTAAACAAATCCACTTTTGCAGATCTGTGTTAATGTATATTAGCCATCAGAGCTGCAAGGAAAAGGCTGGAGACTCAACTTCTTATGGTGAACTCATGCGATCTGAACTAAATGTTTAAAGAATAATAATAAATCTGTTAAAGAAAGTTTCTTTTGTAACTCAAGCAAAGCTAGTCAAATAAAAAAACAAATCTCCATGTATTGTAGCCCCTGTAGTATGTGTTTAAGAACTTTTCATAAATATAATAAAAACAAAGAATCCATGTAGAAACATGTCAAAGGAAGATTTATTTGCTTTCTTGTAGCTGTGAAAACAAAAATGAATTAGATGGGGGGGATGCAGGGTGTCACACTTAGTGATCAAATGAGTTACCTGGGTAGATTTGAGGACTTTTGAGCAGAGGTCAAGGTGAGAGGTGGTTTTGTGTTACCTGCTGAACATCTACAAGTACTTGGAATCTCCCTACTAGAATTCCTGTTTTTGGAAAATCAATGCAGACTGACTAGTACCAAAAAGCAAAAAGGAAGCCATGCCCATGGAGGTCAGCAAATCCAAGTCAGAGCCAAACAGGAAGCCAACCTGGACGCTCATAGGTGGCATGTCTACTACAAATTAACGTCACTGCACTCCAAAACAACGCCTCCTCAGGACTAAATCCTAGTGATTACAACAGGGAAAGATAACCAAAATGATAGGTTCATTAGTTACTACCAGTAACAGTTATCAACACACAAAAACAAAAAGCAGCACCCTTATAATCAAGTATTAACAAATGTCATTTACTACTAAATATTAATTCAATTATAAAGTAAGACTTTAAATTTTTTTAAAAAGCTAAAATGGTTTAAAGCAAAAGAAAATTAATCAATTAAACCTTTTCCTCTATATTAAAAGGGAATTAATTTTCTGCTAAATAAAAGACATTTTTCACATGTTGAAAAGGATGAAGAGCCTCCAGAATCTAATACTAATTGGATTTAAAAAGTAAATTATTGTGCTAGTTTGACAATGTAAAACTAGACCCTAAAAACATTTTACAGACAAGTAGAGAGAGAGAGGGGGGGGGACAGAAAACAATTTTTCTCATTCGCCATTTTCTAAAGCTCAACATTTTTATAACAGACTTCATTTTGAAGCAATCTTGTTAGTCACTGGTGGAACTAACTGCATTCCTCAGATAGCTAATCTGCAAAGCCAACCAAACTCAGAACCTCACCCACAATGCACCATTTTCCAATTCAAAGCAAACAGCTCCGGCAAAATTTTAAATAGAATTCAAGTGGCGCTGCCGAAAAATGGCCAATGGGATAGAGGGGGGATATCATAATGAAGGTATTCACCACAGTTTGAAACAGAAACAGCTAACAAATTATTCTCAAATCTTGCACGCCACGAAAAGAAAAACAAATGGCTTTAGCTCTTTAGAGCAGGAAATGAATCCATTATAGGGTTAATACTGCAGCAAATTATAAGCGTGACCTCATGGCAATTAATAATTCCACCTTAAATAATGTTGCATTAACAAAAAAAAAAAAAAATGCACAGGTTAATTAACTGACAAAATTAATACTAGCATAATCTTTAAATGAGAATAAAAAATTTATGGTGTTTTATTCCTGTTTAGGTTGTGAACTGATGGACGGCCATGGTTCAAGGGCCGAAGCTAGAATCCCAGTCTGAACCAGCTCAGCTTGGCATACCTCCCTTGTATGGTTTCTTTTGCGCTCTTCATCACTAGCCAGCCATGTGGGTTTTCTTCCAGCATCTCTCTAGTTTGATCAAAAGCATCCAACAATACCTAGCTATCCACTTGCTTGGTCATCAAGGTTAGTTAATTAATACCTCACCACCTTTCCCTTCTGGCTCGCTGCTGCACAATATGCCTGTTCAAAAGTCAGGATGGAGTTTGCCAAGAAGGTTCCTGTTTTAAAAATGCTTTCACTTGACTAATTTTTAGATTCTTTACTAATGTGTCAGGTTGCTTGCAGACAAAATAAAGTGGTGTGCATTGGTTATTGACACACCTGTACAAAGTTAAATAACAAAACCAAAACTGTTCGTGTCAGTTTTTATGTTAGACTGACTGTTTTAATATAACCCCAATGCTCATGCACAACACCTTGGTCTAGTTGCCAGGATTCAAGCAAAAGGTAGTAGATGAGCATCTACCAGTCAGAGCAGAGGGAAAGATTCCTTATTACTAATAAAAACATAAACAGCATTACGACAGTTATTAACATTTTCATAGTCATCGCTAATACTTCCAACCAAGTTTATAAAGATGGAAACCCACACAACCATTATTACCTTAAAAGATTTTCAAGGAAATAAATAAATAAATTCCTCACTTTCCCGTTGTTGCATAATTTATTTTAAATTCTACTTCAGATAGGAAACAAGTGATTGTAAATTATAACTAAACACAAAATTCTTTTATTTTAAGCTGAAGCAGAATTCCATGCTTCATTAATGTCATCTCAGATTTACACACACGCACACAAAATTGTGTGTATGCAACATGTTCTTTTTTTTTAAAACATCATAATACAGAAATCAGGAACCAACAGAAGTCTTTCATTGATATGTTATTGACTACTTCAAGCAAATGTATATTTGCAAATCAATTATGACAATAACTGGTTTGTTTCTTATCGTTGTTGTTGTTGTTGTTGTTTTTCTGTACACAACAACAACAAAAATTCTGCAAGATTTGACAGCGGAAGATATTCCACGCTGCTGAATGCCTTCTTGACGGGTAGAATAATAGAATCATGCAGCACAGAAGCCCTTATAAGTCTACTGTAGGTTACTGTGCTCAAGGCTGGCTAGATATGAACTTACTTTTCACAAACCTAAAGACAAACACTTTGATAATAGTATATAATTTACCCCAGGCAATGTTTCGTGCATGTGTGGAAAAAAACAAAAAAAGACAGAAGGAAACCGCTCAAAGACCATCACAATATGATTTTTCTGTTCACAGTAATTTGTTTCTCTGATGCTGATGCCAGCCAGCGGCAGGGAGACATGATAAGTTAAAGCAATTTTAGTACTTCACTTTCTGACAGCGCGTAAATGCTTGATTTCTGTAACAATCATACTGTCACCCTTAGGTGAAAGAACAGAACAGCAAGGAAAAAAAGATGCTTTCGTTAATGTGTGCTGAAATCGAATATGAAGCAGCCTGTTTTGCCTTAGCCAAGTACCAGGAGAATTGGAAAGAAAAAAACAAAATGGGGAAATAATTTGGATCACAGCGAAGAGACAAACAAAAAAAACCACCTATTTAGTGACAGACCATCTGGAATTGCGACCAATAAATAGAAGCTCAAATCTTTCTTGCTAGATTTCTGATATCCTTTTACTTAGTATCTCCAAAAGATAAGTCACTACTGGTCACTTATGATACTCTGGCGCTGCAGTAATTTCAAATTTTAATAATTACTATAGTTTTTTCTGCTTTCCTCCTTGCTGTCATGAACTGTAAATTCCATGTTAAGCAAGAATAAAAACATATTAGTAATGTGTTATTTAAAAATAGCTATTGGTTTAGCCCAGGTTTTTTTCAATGTAGTTAGTAACCCAACTAACTAATAAGCAACATTACAACGATCTTTCCCTGTTGCCATTATCAAGTAGCTTGATCTGGACTCAAACCTGCAACCTCTTGGTTGCTAAGTTTTTGGATGTGTTGGTTCTGACCAGTGTTTCACCCACTGTGTAACCAGGGCAACTACCTAGTTAGATGCTGCTCTAGTTTGGGGATATTTAAAACTTCCTATTAGTTAATGAGGGTACCCAGAAAGGGGCATGTGGACAGCTGCTTTCACTTTTATTCCATAGTTAAGCCTCACACAATCAATGAGCAGCACTCTGTTCACTTGACATGCTGATGCTAAAATCTGAATTTGATATTCTAAATACTGACCATTTGAATGATATAATAATTAGATACAGAACCAAAAGAAAACTACTTCTTTTATCTTGCCCTTCCTATAAGAACCTAGCCCCTTACTAAGTATTCTAGTAGAACCCTATTTTTTACCTTTGACCCTTACTTACTGCTGTTTTAAAGCTACTGCCAAAGACTTGTACAGTTTTCATTCTCCATTTGCTAAAAAACTTATTTCAAATATGCAGTACAAAACATTTTTGTATTACTGCATAACTTAGAAATAGGGTTTAGGCTGTTCAGAGGAAACCAATAAAAGGGGTCAACAACATCCACCATATTTACCAGAAGACAGAAAAAAAAGGGGGGGGGCAAAAACAATACTGTATATTTACCTAGTTTTGTGCATGTTTTTGTTGCTATTGTTCTATTCATACCCTGGCCATTGTCTTTGTTAATGCTGAGTCATGCAAAGTAATCAAGAAAACCATAATCCAAATTGTATCTTCTGTCATAAGCACTGAGCAAATATTCAACTGAATAAGTCTCCACTCCAGCTTTAGCTGCACAAGTAGCAGTGGACTTACCTGCTTCACGCCATATTTATCTTCTGAAAGTTCACGAGGGCATGTCAGATGCACAAAGGGTATAAACATGAAATCATATTCAAAAATGTAGAGATACATAATCACAGTTCTTGGGAAATCCTTCATCCCATAAAGCAAGAAAATCGTTTCCTTTTGATGTAGAGCCTGAAAAATACGGTAAAGTAAAAATGAATTATTTTACTTCTTGAGATATATTACTGTATACCAGTGCTTTAAGGTTGTGTGGCTGTTATTAAGGGAAACTCCATAAGTATGTACAAAGATTTAATAGATGGTTTTTAAAACATTATATATAAATAATTAATAGTTGTAATGGTAATGGCAAGCAAATAATGAATAATCTAAAACCTTCTGCTCTTGCTTTTGCTAACTTCAAAACTGGAGTTGCCCTAAGATTGATCCTGATATTAGCAATATTGTTAAAAGGTTGCATTGTGTTTTCAATCTCTCAATTACTCCATCATCACCAGTCAATCTACTCTGAGCCTTCCTAGGTAGTCTTGACTAGAAAAAACAGATTCTGTATTTGTAAACTGCTCTAAATTTTAATGATAGATGAATATGAACAGTGCTTATTAGAGAGCTGTGACAACTTAGTTAATTTTCTTCCTTGAAAAAGAAGAAAGTAAATCAGTCTGTATATAATTATATTAAAGATCTTTTATGGACCAAAAAAACCACAATAACTTTCAGACATTAAGCAGTTGTGTAGTAAACAGCATTTACTTTTTTTTTTTTTTAGTGAAAAATAAAATGGATATGGGAAACAGATCTCAAGAAAATAACAGAATTAATATTTTGGCTGCCAAAAGCAACAATATGCTAGGAATGGATTAACCAAACTATGTATGAAAACTTGGTTGGACTGCATCCATTGCCTAGCAAGAATATCATGCTCATCATAAAACCCAGAGGAGATTTCAGCAAAAGTCCTGTAGAATTTAAACATTTAGTTATTTTAAAGGACAGGTAATCCACCTAAGTTAAATTATAAATATCAAAAAAGATCCTTAGGTTGATTCAATCTGTCTTTAAGCATTCAGATTGTTTAATGGTTTATCAGAATGCGCTTAACAATTACAATGAAATCAATAATACATCTTTTATCATTCACAAATAAAAATACTAATAGTCATGTTATTTAAAGCAGCTTTAATGTTTAATCTACAAAATATTTTGATTAGGAATATTGTGGGCAAGTGAACATTTTTGGTAAAGCATTTTAACTGCATCAATAGATATTTCTCTATTTTGTCCGAGCCATCTTGATATCTAACACCATGTATAAAAAAGAATAAATTTATAATAGACAGGTAGACAATGGAAGAAGCAATTTCATTAACCCTCTATATACCACAACAATGTTTACTTTACTTATACCACTTTGTGCAGCCTAAAACCACCAGTTAGTATTTGTATTGATCTGGCTGTATATTTAGTTAACACACTCCTAATGTAAAACACATAGGCTTAGAACAATTTGGATTTGTTATTACAAACTCCTATGGCTCAACCTATGCTGAATAATACAGATTTTAAAGGTAGTGTGATGCAAGTGCACCACAGATGGTATACAAAAGGTTAAATACTTTTCTTGTATTTGTGGATGTTTCTGGAGATTCTCAAATTCAACAGCAATGTTCAAATCATGTGAAATGCACAAAACAGAATGCTAGTTCAGAGGTAAATTAGGGCATAACTTAATTTATTTTTTAAAAAAAATATAAAGGGAAACCAACAAAACAAGAAAAAAAGAGTAATAATTTTAATGTCAACATGGTCTAAAGAGGTTTTCTGCTTGTTATAAAATGAACAATCATACATACACCCACATCTCATTATCTGCGATAGATCCATTCTAGAATGGTCGCAAATAGCAAACTTTGCAGATATCACCATGACCCTTGCATACTTACCCAAGAAGCACAAGATATTAGAACAGTACACATACACATCTTAAGAAATACATATAATATGGACAGAATATGTAAAAAACGTTGTACAGTATAGCACACTGTAAATCGCTGACCTTCAGTAATTCAGAGTTTAAAATGAAGCAGTAACAATGATTCGTGTTGATGATGATGGTGATGTTGATGTGATGATGATGATGATGATCTTGTTGATGTTATTGCTGCTGCTCCTCTGTATGATCCACGACCACAGGTGGGTCATCAGGATCATCTGAAGACGTGAGGTGAAGATGAAGATGTAGGTGGTGCTGGTGGTGAAGAGGGATGGGCTTGTTACATGAACTGAAAGTTTATATTTTGTTAAGATCATCTTTATAGGAAGTTGTAATGCATTCTTCTTCAACTCCTTATAAATGGCAGCATATGGAGACATAGCACCTTCTACTTCTCTTTTGCATTTGATAATTCGTTCCATTGACAGATCATATTTAAAAATAAGATCTGTCAGATATTATGAAGTTCTTGTTACTTCTGCCATTTTCTCAAGTGTCCACACAAGAATTTGAGTTTCATCTTCATCACTCTCAACTTCTGGATCACTTCTTACGAGTTTTTCTATGTCCTCTGCAGTTAATTCTTCTCAAGCAATTCATTCACCTCATCATTTTCCATATCAGAAAATCCTTCTCCACCAACTTCACAGGCAAGTTTCACAATTTTTTTTACTTCTTCAGCGACAGGAATTCTGTGAAGTCATTCACCACCTCTGGCCATAACATCCACCAACATGCATCAACTGTAAACTCCTCGAGCTCATCTTGTGATTCTTTAATGTTTGTGATGCAATCAGCAATGATGTAATCTTTCCAACGTTGCCTCAGTTCCACTTCAGCATCAGCATCCACTGCCTTACAGATGCATTCAAAGGTGTGGTGGAAGTAGTAAGCGTTGAACATTGAGATGAGGTCCTGATCCAAGGCTGGATGAGAGATGTGATGTTTGGAGGAACCTTCTCGTGTTCAAGTTCAAGATTCTTGGGGTGGCATGGAGCATGTCGAAGATCAATAAAACTTTAAACTCTTCTTTTCCTGCAGACATTTCTCAACCTCCTGTATGAAGCAGTTATGGAGCCAATCCAAGAAAACAGCAGATGTCACCAATGCTTTCTTATCTGATTGGTAGAATACAGGTAAAAGATTCTTGCTTCTGCCTTTCAAGGTCTGAGAGTTCTCCAACCAATAAAGCAACAACAGTTACACCATGAAGCCAGCTGCATTTCTACATAAGAAAAGGGTAGTGTTCCTTCACAGCCTTGAACCCTCATGCCTTCTTCTCTTCTTTGGAGATATATGTTCACATTGGCATATGCTTCCACCATAATGCTGTTTCATCGCCGTTAAAGACTTGTTTGGGTTTGTGACCCTTTTCTTCGATGAGCTTCCATAATTCTTCAGGGTAGGTGTGTGTCACCTCATGGTCAGCTGATGCTGCCTCTCCTCTGAGCCTCACATTGTGAAGCAAAGTGAAGCTTGAAGTTACCAAACCAGTCCTTACTTGCAGTAAAAGCCAACTTGCTTGTCCCCTCGCCACAGATTTCTCACGGAAACCTCATATAGGCTTGTGGCCTTGTCCTGTATGACTGCATGATCAACAGGCACATTCTTTTGGCTCATGTCTTCAATCCTAAGGCTTATGGCCCTTTCCATTTTTACAATAGTTTTATCCCTCACAACTTGAACCACTTTAAGGGTGACTGATAGAAACACCTTCTTGAATTTCTTTTACTTTACTTTTAATAGAGGGCACTGTTGACTCACTGATGCCAAAGAACCTACCCACAACAACGCACTTAGGCCTGAGTCTAGTTTATCCAGCACTTCCACGTTTTGTTAAAGTCATCACTTTTCTCACACACTCAGGCCGCACTGTCACTTTCACTCGTTGGCTTGCACTTACTCATTTTGCGTTAGTTTTTAGCACACAGTTTTCAAGAAAAACTGACTGCAAAGGACCACTTCAAACTGGGACAAGAGGTGACGCGGATGCTTACGAGGCTGCGAGGCAGAGGAAAGATGCTGCACATACGTACTACTTCTCGTAGAGGAGCGTAAGAGATGCTTCTAGAATATTCGGAAAGCGTCTCCAAACATTTGTGGATGTTGCACTGGTGCCTTGGCTCAACCTCATGAGTATGTGTATTTGCAAATCGCAAATAACAAGGGAAGAGTGTACATACATTGTCTGGACCTACCTTATATTCCCAGAGATTAGAAGGCATTTTTCTGCCATGTAGCTGCAGTGCAGAGAGAGAACTGTAGAATGCCCTTTGGTGTGTGGGAACCGTTATGTTGAAAGTCTCTACCATGCTTTTGTTATCAAGAGCCAGCAAGTAATTCCCATCTAAACAAAAATGTAATAAACAAAATATAGAATTTTAAAAAAAAAAGATACTTAAACAAAAAAGCTAAAAATAAATATGTTCTTTACTAGAATTTAGACAAAAAAATCCTGGATGCTTTACTTAACATATGAGGTGTGACAATAAAGAAACGAGACTGTGGCAGTCACACTCATGACTCAATGCCAATTGGCTAACCACTTATGTCACTGTGTTGAGCAACATCTCGCCACTATTCTGCTGTAATATTGTTCACTTCTCTCACTCTGTGCTTCTTTTTCAGGCTTTTGTGTAGCACACTGCCGTTATGCTTTGTGACGCAACTGGAGGTAGCACAAACATGGAGCAAAGAATCAATTTGAAATTCCTGGTTAAGTTGGGGAAGGGCCCAACCAAGTGTCTCAAACTTCTCCAAGAGGCTTATGGAGAAGATGTGATGTCGCGAACGCGAGTCTTCGAGTGGCACAAATGCTTCAAGAGTGGCCACGCGAGGACATGGAGGATGACCCCAAGTCAGGACGGCTTTCCACGACAAAGATGGCTGAGAACATTGGACAGAGTGAACCAGCTGGTGCGGAGTGATCGCAGATTGATGGTGCGGATGATAGCGGAGGAGCTCAGCCTGAACAGGGAGTCAGTGCGGACCATCTTGGTGCAGGAGCTGGGGATGCGGAGTGCTTCCAAGGGTGGCAGAAGCAAATGCAGAAGTGCATTAACTCTGGGGGGGATTATTTTGAAGGGGACAATAAGTAATTTCTCTGTAGATTTTGTAATAAAACTTTTATGAGAAAAGTCGTGTTTCTTTTTTGTCACACCTCGTAACTCCAATGAAATGTCAACTACTGTAGAAGCTCACTTAAGAATTTGTTCAGAAATTATATAGAAAGGCAACATAAGCAGATTTTGTTGGTCAAATGGTGATTCTTGTAGCCTTGGAAATAGCTCAATGAAAAGTAGTGGAACTTATGTCCAGTCAATTCTCAAGGTTACTGCTTCAAATGAATCAAATTTTAGTGTAGTTTTCTAAATCATTTTGACTTGTTGCTATGTTCCTAAATGTCACAACAGAAGAGGACTTCAGTTTCCAAAAGAAACATCACAAAACGCATCAGACAGTAGCCATCTGTTGCAATTCTTGGTCCAACACAAAGTATAGTTATGCCGTCATCACTTTAATAAACTACTACTAACAGATTCATATTAGCCTATAAAACTAGCAAAGATTCCTGTTTGTAATACAGAAATGATAAAATTTTAATTTAACTCTAATGAATTCATTATATGTCAATTTTCACTCAGATAAGATTTTTCAATATCAAACATCAAAAGGAGTTTCTTGCATAAATGTAAAACAAGATAAGCATGATTCCGTATTTATATATTTTGTTGTCACTTCCAAATACATGCAATAATAACAATACTTTCAAAACTGAAACAACATCAGTTTCAACAGTAAATGCGAACAAAGATATTTATATTGTAGTAATAAGCAATATTAATTTATATATTTTAATAATATTTAAAAACAGCTATGGCTAACTTGATTTTATAACGAGAAATGCCTGTAATAAGTGGATAGGGTGGGGTGTCTTTACTAATTTTATTGGATGGCGAGTAAAGTTTAGGAAAATTAACAAGTATGAGGATGGAGAAAAAACTCATGTAAGTACAACAAAAATGAGTGTTTAGTCCAACAAAACAATAGTAAAACTTACATGAAAATTACATCATTTAACTAAGTTTTGAAATGCTATTAAAAACGTCAAGACCTAAGTTAGTTATATTATCTTTTTTTCTAATGTTATATGAACAGTATAGAATAATCTAATGAGGCAGTAGTAAAAGCTGAACTTTGAAGGTTATGTAAACTTTCTCCATGTTGCATGATCAAAAATAAATGTTTTAAATGGAAGAAACACCAGGAGATGTTTAAACATCTGTTGTAACGAGTCTTCTAGCTTTATAAAAACATTATTTGGATTTTGTTTGGAAGTATGCAGCACACTACCTAAGTAATAGTATAAGTCTCCACAACTTTTTTTTTTCCTTTCCAACTCTACTACTATCCAGGAACTGAATGGATGTAATTCTGAAAATATTAAATTTGAAAGCAAAAAGAAAATTCTAAACAGGCCAGATGCTGATGGACAGCATTAGACTATGCAGCCCTCTTGAGAAACAGCTTCTTTTTTTTAGCAAAATCATTCATTCTTCTGAATTTACCACAGAAAGAGATGCAGTGAACGCCATTCACAAAGCTGTTGATGGTGTATGACAGCCATGCCCCAGTGTTCTGTGGGGAAAGGGGAAAAATTTCAGTAATTTTTGCATATCCAAAATTTCTCATTTGAAGGAAAATAAAATAAATAAGAAAAAGAAGAACCAAACAAAAGCATAACAAAATATAGTTTTACTTTATAATTAATTTCTAATTTAAAAAAAAAAAAATTAAGCACCTTCACAAAGGGATTAAAATTTCTTGGTATTGACAGAATTTTAAACTAAAATATAAATAAAGGGAAATCTTTCAAAAACTGCAAGATCTTTTATGAAATTAAACACTATGCACATTTCTTGTCAGGTATTAACCCTGTCCAGCAATGCAATTAGTTACTGGATACTTTTTTAAAATATTAATGCACCATTGGAAAGTTACAAGTCCCAACCAGCTAAAAATTTTTCATGCATTAATGACAGACCGTAGTTGAAAATCACTCAAGATTAACTGTACGATGATACATGTCATAATTATGCATGCTATTATGTTATTTAAAAAAAAGCCATACAACATGATACCTTACAAAATTAGTTTGCATTAGATGTTATTAGGAAGATTAATAATGCATGAAATTTTAATGCTTCAGTATAACACAAGGTAAATATTCTATAGTGGCAACAGTAATATGCCGGAGAATCGCATTCTCCCATGGTGGCACTATCAAAAACATTAGATGAAGACTTAATCAAGATAGCCATAGATAATCATTCTGGGAATGTTGACCAATAGGGTATCATAATGTCTGACAGCAACAGCAGGCTTTCATAGTTTGCTATCCAATAAATCATGACAAGTTGTGTAGGCTCTTTCTAGACCTGACTTTATGTCATTATGTGGTTAAACCTGAGCTCATTATAGGAGTTCAAATCATCATGATAATATGACCTGCTTGACAGTCTGAAACCTATACAAATCTCATCATTAAACACTTGTAATCACTAATAATACAGGTCAGTTAGTTAGTTTTCATTAAAATAAATATACATTTTTATGTATAATTTAAAAGTTTATAGTAAAATTTAAACACAATCTTAATTTAATCTTATAATTAAAACAACAAATATCTTCTATGCAAGAAATATATTTATTGTAGAATAAACTCTGTTGCAAAAGTATTCCTGATTTAGCTAAAATGTTAAAAACAATACAGCTTTGATTTAAAAGCTACAGAGTAAATCATTCCCAGTAAGCATGCTCACCAGAAGAACATACAGAACATTTATCTCCCCTTTCACATTTTTAAACCACCACACCATTGAAGATGGTATATAGGTTGCTGCGTAAAGGGTCAAGTGTTGGAAGACCATTAAAATTTGTTAGTTTTAAAAAAAAAATTGTCCTCTAAAGGTACACAAAATAGGGTCTTCGTTTCTAAAGGTTTTTCTATCTCTGGTTTTTGTCTTTCTTTTTAAAAAAATCAACACAGTCCCTAAACTAATTTCTAATGAAGTGACAATGAGTTACTTTATTAGGTACACAGCCACAAATTTAGAGACAATTATTCCAAATTTAATAGATGTAATACTTATTCAAGTCCTTATAACATACAGCTGATATGAATTATTCCTAAAAATACTTGAACTGAGGAGCAATAAGACTGACATTTACAGCCCTTGAGTTCTGGAATTGCAGTTTCAGAAGAAGAAAAAAAGAAAGGAAATTAAAAATTACAGAAAAATAAAAACTTCATATTCAACATTAATGAAATTGAAGGATGAGCCACTTATCAATTACTCAGAAAATTAATAAAATCCATAACAAAATTTATGGTCTGCTCCTACTGGGAAGCCAGTAGTTTTTCTCTCTGCACCAGGTATCGTCACAGGCAGGAAAATAAACAGATCTAAAGGGCTTGCCATCTTCCATTGTGACAGATGTGTACATAAAACTCCATGTGTCCAAATTTTACTCATATTCTCATGAAAATGAGAGAGAAAAAGCAACCAGAATATTTGCTCAGTTCACATAAACTAAGAACTTGTGATATATTGGAATATTCTGCCAATATATTTAGATGGCGAAAAAGAACAAATATAATATGGATGCAAACAGATAAAGACTCATGTTGGAATCAGACTAGAAAAAAAAAGATTTCCATTAACTGTTATGAAGTCTAATAATTGGCTAATTAATCAATCAACAAAATGCCATTTATCTGCTAATTAAGCAGCACATCCCAATAAAATGAAATGTTCATCTCACATATAATACTTATTTCTAAAGGATTTATATTTTAGAAACCACATTATGAAAGATTCTCAACGGGGGGGTATTAGTCAAGCAACACACAAAGAATTGCTTTTTGTTCTGTTCTTGTAAATGAATTCAGATAACCCACAAAGTGCAAAATATACCGTTTTATAGCCTGAAGAACCACATACAATAGGCTTATTAATTAGTTTTGTTCTCTAGCAAAACGTATTTAAAATTTTTTTAAAAACTTTTAATTATAAAAATAGATACATTTATCATGTTTTGTTTTGTTATATTCAATGACTGTAGAAGTAATTTCTTTAAATTAACCATATTTACCAAGTTTATTGATTATTTTAAACAAATCCATTTTTGAATAAATGAGTATCCACTTTCATGTTTTATTTACTAGTTTTTAAAAATGAAAATTTGCTGTAAATCTGAAGAAGAAAAAAGAAGGTTCATCTTAACTTTTGACATCATGCCACTAAATACCTAAATAATCTTATACTAATCATTTCGCTTTGATTTATAAGTAGGGGAGATAACCTGTCAAACAAAGAAATTCAGAGAACAAGTTTATGTCCCTTGTATTCTTTCATATTAAACGAAAATTGAAAAATACGCTACCATACAAAGGCATTTTCCATCTCAAAGCTGCGAAGTTTCATTTAGAACTTCACAGATGTCTGCACCACCAGTGCAACAGCATCTCTGGCGTCACACGTTTTAACTGGAGGAAAAGTGTACGGACATCTCTGCCTGTGGGACATGCTGAAGTACAAGATGCACATCACAGAACCAGCCACCACCAACAGAGAATCGTTGATGTTTCATTGCCTCTGCATGTCGCCCAGTTGTCAGATGCCGTGTACCATGTCTGAGCTGTCTAATATATATATATATAAAGTAAAAATTCTGTCTAGCAATATATGCTTCTGTTTAGTAGACTATGGGAAAAGTGTATAGAACTTTTGGGGTACACTGTACGTGTATGCTTGGACAATAATAGTTTACTTAATATCTTGAAAAAGCCTGAATTTTCACATGGGTCTGAGATAATATATATTTAAAGTATACATTCAGGTCAGGCGTACAACTGTGCTTTCATAAATGGGATGTTATTCAGCTTTAAAATATTTAATGAGCCTGAAATTCTCTCAGTTTCTTTAATAATTAACTGTTTCCCAGCTAACATCACATGATATGGATGGTTAAAAGAGAACAATGCACATTTGATTTAAAGTGGAGCTAAGGCATAACAATGTGTCTATGCCTATGTTCTTATCTAAATTTTTTATTACTTTGGAGTAATGTAGACTAATTTAATGGATACTGTAAACAGAAAAGAAACAAATGCATAAATAACCAGAGCACTTCCCTTTGTCCATAGTCACAGTTCAAAAATTTTCTTACCAATTTTCTCCATTAGCACAGTGTTCACATAGGGTTCAGTCCAAGTCCCCAGGTTGGCCATCCAGTCCACTACATCTTTGACTATCCATTTAGAAACAGGTTTATGAATATACAATTCATAACTTTTCCAGAAAGATGCAATTTGAAATACCTAAAAAAAAATAATAAATTTGCTATATAAGAAAATTAAGCAAAATAGAAAAAAAAAACAAACAACTGAATTAAATAATAAAACTGGAGTATACATTAAAATGAAATAAATTTATAAAGAAAAATATTACTGATATGTGAACATCCTGGAGTTTGTCTGACTGTCAACAAGTTGCATTCACAAGCTGGACAAATGAATAATAAATTAGTGAAAATGTGTATCAACAGAAACTGGCAGTGTTTAATTAAATGGAAGTATACACTTAAGGAGAAACAAGCTGCTCAAGGTAGGCGAGACTAGGAAATTGATGACATTTTCTATGCTTTTAAAGCAAGTTTCCATTCAAAAGATAGCATGTATCATAATGACAACAGAATATCAAAATGAATAATGAACAATCGGGTAACAAAGTATTAAAGAAACTAAATATAACTTACTGCTATAATTAACAAGGTGAAAAAAATTCCACAGCAAAAGGATTTAATTAATACATTGCTCTGGCCAGAATTCTCACTGGACATCATTTTGTCAAACTCATACAACATTGCTTGGTTATCACTCAAAACTGCTTCACGTTCTTCTTTCCTGGCTCTATCTGTCATCGTGTCTTCAACCATGTCTCTAAAATAATAAAAGATGTATCATTATAATTCCACTTCCATTGTACCCACACTAGCATTCAAAATTATGCAATAACCATAAGAAAACCTTCTTCTTATCAGCCTTTTCAATGTTATTATCAAGCATGGTGCATTATTCAAAAAAATTTTCTTTCCAAACCAAATGATTTAGTTGAGACAAACGCTAATTAAAACATTCCTAATCACAAAAATGTATTAAAATAGAAACGAGAAAATAAGTATATGTAATCAGTAATTTAAAAATGAATTCAGGAACAAAATTTGAAACTAATACTAGAAGCCATAACTACAAGTCAGCAAAGAATTTTTCGCAGCTTGATAACATAGATACATTTTTTTAAAAAAAAAAAATCATTCTTTAGAGATTGTTTATAAATTAATTAAATTATTGGTGCAATGTAGTTAATAGTGATAGTATAAACAAATGCTAAGACAGTTTATAAATATTTATCATCTCTGAAACAATAATAGTGTAACTGCCTCCTTGTAACCACAGAGCTAAAGCAAACATGCAAGTAACATGGCATTCATCATGGCCTATTTTCATTCAAAACAATCCAACACAAAGGAACTACAGTTGTAAGCACCATGTAGAAATATTAATAATTTTTTTTATCTATATTGTAAGGTGTAGTGTATCTTAATTATTTTTTTTTAATATCAACATTTTAAAGAAATGACAATAAAGAGCCAGCTTCCTGTTTAGCTCCAGTTTTTCAAGGTGATTTAATGTTCATCCCTGTTAATTGCTTTTCTGTTCCACTGATTTTACTAAATAAACCAGTATAAATCAAACAGTAGTTAAAAATGAAAAACAAATTGTTGTATAAAAGAAAAGGTTTTTAATAGTAAATAAAGGATAAAAGACAACTACCTACCCGGTGGGCAATAATCATTAACAGCAGCATGCATGTATGGTCGACAAGTATAAATAGTGCACCAGCAGTTGAAGACATTGGTATTAATCTTCATTAAATTCAGTTATTTCTGGCAAGTTTATTTTCATTTTATAACAGCTTGGTTTGAGATTTTAAAAATGTCATAAACCTACAAACTATAAAAATAGATAAAAGGCATCTAGTGGCCGTCTACTACCTAGGGTGCATTTGCATCCCACTACCCTTCAAATCTGTAATATTTGGCAGATTTGGCCATAGGGTCCGTGACACATGGTACATTCCTCATTTTATATATATAATTCTTTATGACAAATCTGTATTGCTCCAACTACAAGTGTTTCTCACTATGGTGGAGTGATTAAACATACAGCCAGTTCAACAGAAATAACAGCACTTCTAGACAGAGTTAATATAAGCCAGGTTAAAACTGGTGTAGTGTACAGAGAGTTAAAGAATTTGTTAGATGCAAAAAAAAAACAACAAAATGAAGTTGTTATGAAGAAAAATAAATGTAGTTATAGATTACTAAATCTATATATATTTTGGTAATTTTTTTCCTGCCATCATCTTGGTCTTCTCTAGCAGCAAGGAGCATCCACAAGTATAAACATGAAGAGAGCCAGCTCTTAAAGAGGCAGTGCCAATAATAAATAGTCTTTACTTACTTTTTAAATGTAAGTTATGCTATTATTTTAGACATAAGTAACAGCCGAATCGCAAGCTGTTTACCTTCAAATAAACACTTCAGGTTCAATGATAGTAAACTAACTTCTATGAAAAGAATTTTTTTAACAAAAATACAACCTCAAAGTAATGTTGACTTGAGGATTTCCTTCCCATTTTTGTCTGCACTGAGGGCACTCCTTCTTCCGGCATGTGAGATACCACTGAGCGAGGCACAGCCGACAAAAACTGTGGCCACAGGTTAGGGTCGTGGGGAGAAGCAAAACCTCATAACAACAACTACACGAAAGGGATGACAATTCACCACTGGGAAAATCCTCCTTCGGTTCAGACCTCATTGTAGTGCACCTGTAAGTAGAAATATTTATTTAATACAGTCCTCTTTTGTGCCAGACTTTTTTCATGCCTGTCATTCATTTCCATCTATATATAAAAAACATTAACTAATTTAATTTCTTTTATCCTTCATGAAGTGTTGACATTTTTAACATCATTTTGTACATTCTACTCCAAAGGTCTCGTTAATTCTAACATATTTTTGCCATAATTATTACCTTTTAAATCTTTGCATGTCTTTACGACTGTTTGAACCTCACAAACATTTTTCCAGCTTTGGTTTAATACTGTATGTACTCTGTATAGCTTAACTTGCATAATTATCTTGTATACAAGTAGCCCTAAATAGACACAAAAAGGTTAAATGAAACGCAACGTAATATGAAAAGTTGGTTTATCATGTACAAAATATACACACAATAATATTTAATACAAAAAAAGACGAAGTACAAAACCATATTTTACAATTAAGCATCAATCTAATCGGATGTAAATCCTTCGAAGAAGTCGTTCTTTTCCGTGTTTTCTTCTCAAACGTCGGATACGCTGGCATTGTTGGTTGATGGCTGAGGCTCATCTGCTTCTTCTATGCATGTGGCTGGGGTTGGCGATGGTGAGGGAAGTGGGGATGTGGAAGGGGTAACTTCCTTAAAGAACCCACTAAGTTTGGTTTGCATTTCTTTTTCTCCTTTTTTTTTTTTTTTTCATATATTTCACGATAACACCTTAAGATTTCACGCATTTGCCGATCCACCTTTCCAAAATGTTCTACATTTGGATCCATACTTTCTAATCCTGATAAAATTTTGTTAGCGTCCGTGAAAACACCAGCCAATCTTCTTACACTGAACTTTTTGTGCTTCCAAACCAACCAAATCCTTGTTGGAAAGCTCTCCCTCAGTGTAGGCTGTCAAATTTTTCACATCTTCAGCATCGACTTCTAACCCGAGGGATTTGGTGAGAGTCACAATTTTATTCATTTATTTATTTCGTCCATTTTGGTCAAATCCTTCAAAGTTATTTACAAAAACAGAGAAACGTTTTAAGCACTTTTTCCAAATCTCTTGCATGCATTTCGCACTAACATCCTCCGATGCTGCTGCAATGTTTTTGATACAATGGAGGATATTGCATTCTTTCCAAAACTCGTGCAATGTTTGTGTATTATCCTCTGTTGCAGCTACAGGATAGAGGTGGTGCTTTTTGGTAGAAAAACTACCTTTATATCTGGATGGAGATCGTCGAGATGTGTGGGATGTCCAGATGTGTTGTCGAGGGTCAGGAGAATTTAAAAACGAATTCCCTTTTGCATGCAATATTCCTTTACTTGGGGTACGAAATGATTCATGAACCAATCCTCAAAGAGGGCTTGTATCGTCCATGCCTTCCAATTGGATTGGTAGTTAACGGGCAGTGTGTGCCTGCTTATGTTTTTGAACACACGTGGGTTTTCTGAATGGTAGATTAGAAAAGGATTCAGCTTGAATCCAGCAACATTTCCTCCCAATAGCAAGGTTACTCTATCTTTAAATGCTTTAAATCCAGGCATTGATTTGGCCTCCTTGTGTATGTAGGTCCATTCTGGCATTTTTTCCAATGTAATCCTGTTTCATCGACATTGAATATCTGCTCAGGCAAATAGTTCCCTTCTGCGATGATATCAACAAATTCATCCAGAAAATGTTCAGCAGCTCCTTTGTCAGCACTTGCAGCTTCACCATTTATGCATTTGTTGTGGAGATTAAATCTTCACTGGAACCACATAAACCAGCCATGGGTGGCAGTGTATGTTTCGGTGCACTCCTCACCTGCTCGTTCCTTCAGTGTGTCGAAAAGGCTGCGTGCTTTAGCTTAATGGTAAGAAGGCTAATCGGCATTCTCTTTTGTATCTGATCTTCGATCCAGATTATAAGCAGTTTTTTTCATTTAGTGGATGAGGCCTTTTCGCTGTCTTGTTATAACTGCTTTCACTCCTGGTGATCCTTTCATCGCCTCTCTGATCCTTTCCTCATCCTTCAAAATGGTGGAGATGGTGGAATGGGCCAGGTCTTCATCACATGCTATAGTGTTCACCTTCTTCCCGGCATCATACGCTTTGATGAACTTCATCTTCAAATCGAGATCGATGACTTTACTATGCTTTTTGCTACTTCCTTCAGCTGAACTGGTGTTCTTTCCCTTTGAAGACATCTTGGTTTGGGGTAAAATGTGTGTAAACACTAAATAAACAAGTGGAAATAAGAGTGTTATGTGCAATGCTAACTGTAATATCGAACAACGAACACTGAGAGATGCAGAGATGGTCGGTGGTTGCTGCCTTCTCACCCAGACGAAGTTCTCGTACAACTACACCAGCGTTACTTTCACTCAGGCGTGTGTGTTGTTGTCAGGTGTACAAAATTTGGTCATAAATGTGTGCAGTGGTTGGTAAATGATTTTTTTACGTTTTCGTAAAATTGTGGACGTATTTTCGAATGGTCGCTAACCGAGGAGTGGCTGTATATACATGTATGTATGTATGTATTTTAAGTTGGCCCAGTCACCAACTGGTCAACACAAAATGCAACTGATCATTGAGGGAGAGTGAATAGCAGGTATCTATTCAGGTGTTGCTTGACTGAATGTCACCTGTCACTATTGAACAAGGCATCGTTTTCCTCCAGTAAATTCCTAAATGTCAATTTTAATTTGACTAACTAACTATAAACATGAATGACTATATAATTTGCCCTCTAGCCTTTACACAAGTTAATAGGATTGTCACTGTTTGCAACTATCCAAAGAAACACCTGGTATTGTTCTTTCTTTCTTTCTCAAAGGTCAGTTACAGTGTGACCAATCAACAACTGGGCTACAACACATACACTGGTGGTCATAATTGTATGCTTCCCACTAAATATTTCGTAATGAATAAATTAAAGGATTTTTTAATGAAAAAGTCTTGCACAAAAAATTTTTAAATAAGCTCATTTGTGTGTAGATTTTCTAACATTAGCCTCAAATAAACTACAAGAATAATCTTCCTACAATTTTAGTAACACATTAAAAGAAAAAAAAAAGCTGAAAATAAACTTTGACACTTCGATGTTTGTCAAGTGGCACTTCAAAATTTATGCATAATTGGTTGAAAATGTCACAAGCATGAAACACATAAGGAAAGTAGATAAACTATTCAATGATGCAGTGAGGACATCAAATGACCAGGTGAATTTACACCATCAGCAACCAAAAGAATATCAGACAGGTTTAAACTCTGACAGCTCAGGATGGAAAGATGAAGAAACCTAGTTTGTGTTGCATGCAGTTAGAATAAACAAATGAACATATCAAACCAAATCAAAAATGTAGCTGCAAATTTGTCTTAAGGAAAATAATTCTGACAGTTTTACTCAAAATTTTATAGAAAACCAATTTCAATTATAGCAAATTAAAAAAGTTATTTCTTTGTTGTGTGGTGTGCCGCAGATAATCAACAAATTTATAAATTTCTATAGCAGATAATCTGGTAGGATAAGCTACGAGTAAACAGTGTATAGCTCAACTCATTTTATATTAAAAAGTGAGAGTATCTAAAAATGACAATAGTGGCAATGAAAATGGTTGATAGAAACCTCTTTAGACAAAGGGTATCCGTTTACTGCTTTTTATAGTCAGTGGAAATCCTTCACCTCATCTGATATGACGGACAATCTGACTGCGCACTTATTTCCACCATCTAATTACTAGAAGAGGAGGGCAAGGGTCATTATCACCATTAAAACTATATTTACTGTTCTACACGTGCAGAATAAATAGTTACTGCATAATAGTCAACTGAAAGTCATTGATACCTGCTTTTCTTTTTCTTTCATTTGGTTACCCAACTATATAATGCATGAAATATTTTATTAATTTTATACTATACTGTACTGCACAAAATTACATTATGTAATCCCACAACATAACAACAAGCACACAAACATACACACACTCTCACACTTTGGTATAATACCACACAAAGGCATTTTGTCTGTCAACATTAAGACATTTCGTTTGGAAGCTAAAAATGACAATACTGTACAATACAACAACATCCCCTGGCTCCATATGTTTTCATTGTGGGCTATATGCAGGCATTTTTAGATGAACACTTTACTGGGTGGTAAATGGAAGATATGGACCTGTTATGCGCTCCAGATCTCGCACCATAAGATATTTTCCTGTAATTTTTCCAGGTCAGGTCACCTCCCTGGCATGGCTTTTTTTTTTTTCTTCTTTCTTCACCAGTTGGTTACTAGATCCTTCATAGTGTAGAATAGGCAATGCCTTCTTGTGGATAGCAATGGCCAGGAATATCTCCAATGTAAAGATTTTATCTCCACTGCTGAGACTTGTGTCAAACATGACTCAAACTGATTCATCAGTTCACAACTACAGAGATCCAGTTATCTTTCATCTGGTCTTACCTCGGGCATAGATTCTCTTCTTCTATGTAGTGACTTCTTTGTAATATTTTTCTTCATTTTCCCAAAATTCCTTGTATACATATGATGCTTGAGACAGATGCCCCACTGCAGACACATGGCAACTGCCAATTTCTGGCTATTTTCTATCCTCTCCTATACAAGTTGTCTTCATTACTCTACCAAATTTTCCACTTTTTTCTGTGCACCATGCTAATAGCTGCTAGAATATTCTACTGTTGTTAACAACCATTCTCTGCAAGGGTGAATACCATCCTAGCCTTCTCCATTTTACTTAATTTTCTCTCTAATCACAGTCATTATATTAACATTATAGCAGTATAGAACTAGGAGAGTTCTCAAAGCTGATCCAGTCAGCAGCTGTATCAGTGTAAAGAGCCTAAAAACCATACAAACTGAGGTCACATCAACAAAAATTATGGTTGGCAAGTAGCTTCATAGTTTTCTAACACTATACACCTTTTGGATATCTTACCAAAAGATCTTTGGTTCATTGTCAACTATTCAATCTATAGCAATGGAGGATATTTGTGCAGATCTATTTTTTAAAAAAAATCTATAAACTGTGTTGTACAGTGTCTTCTGTAGGTTTGTTCTTGATGAGCATTCCTCCAGTCCTACGTCATCTTCCACAGTGACCTAATCTAGATTGGAAAGTTTCTACTACAGCTCTTTATTTTCAGATGTGGGAGGAAACTGAAGGGTCAAGAGGAAACCCTTACAGGCAGCCAGAGAATAAAAGTTAGAAACCATGCTAGAAAGGTATGCTCAACTGGGATTTGAACTCTCGGCTCTCCAACTATCACATATATAATACAAGTAGAGATGTAACATGAAACTGCAAAAGTTGGTGAAAATACTCTCTAACATGGCAAGTATTCTTAGAAAATGGATATATATATATATATATACATAAATGTATTTAACCATATTAACCAAACTGTTTTTTCACCTTTTTCAATGTCAGCAAAGTCAAGTATCAAGAATTTTTTTTTATTTCTTTTCCCATGTATAACTGACTACCAGAAGTGAGAATTCAGAGCAAGATACAACAGAATTTACACAATAAAAATAAATTCTTAAAAAAAATTAATATAGCTCTGCAGCTGACATAATGTCATTGTCATTCCCTTCTCATATTCTGGAAATTCATATTCTTTTGTCTTCACATTAATACTTTGCATAGGTTCAGATTTTATCTAATGTCATTGAGCAAAATGTATCATCAAAGCTACCTGCACAAATGGAGCTGAGCCACCTACTCTTTAAAATATATGCAGACTTGTTGAATAAGCAATGAGTATGCGTCTCGTTAGTTGTTAAACAGTAGCAAAACATGATGTAATACTAAACAAGGAAATAGATCTAACGGGGGGAGCAGAACCGTTCGATAAACACCAAGATTGGGATTAAGTATGCGAATGTAATGACGATCAGTAGACACAAATAATTAAAGTTGATGAAGATAAAACTGATTCGGTTGTCACACAGGAGAGTTGGGGAGGGGAGGAGAAGGGGTTAAGGTAAACAGTGAAAGTAGAACCAGAAGGTAGTAGTCCTGTACCAGTCGAGTTGGGGGGGGGGAGGAGAACGGGTTAAGGTAAACAGTGAAAGTAGAACCAGAAGGTAGTAGTCCTGTACCAGTCGAGTTGGGGAGGGGAGGAGAACGGGTTAAGGTAAACAGTGAAAGTAGAACCAGAAGGTAGTAGTCCTGTACCAGTCGAGTTGGGGAGGGGAGGAGAACAGGTTAAGGTAAACAGTGAAAGTAGAACCAGAAGGTAGTAGTCCTGTACCAGTCGAGTTGGGGGGGGGGAGGAACGGGTTAAGGTAAACAGTGAAAGTAGAACCAGAAGGTAGTAGTCCTGTACCAGTCGAGTTGGGGAGGGGAGGGGAACAGGTTAAGGTAAACAGTGAAAGTAGAACCAGAAGGTAGTAGTCCTGTACCAGTCGAGTTGGGGGGGGGAGCAGGAATTCGAGGTGGTTCCGGGGGTTTACCTTTACCTGTCGGTTGCCAAGATCGTTAAGGGAGGGAGGGGGGGTTAGACCACACACGGAAGCCAGCGATCCAATTGGTGTGTGTTTTCCACGGTCGGCTGGCGCTGGACCGACGCCAATCCGCGACACCTTTGCCTGCACACATCCTCGCTCTCCTAGAGAGCAGTGGGAAGGCCCGGGGGGGGGGCACGCTGACTGGGATCCAACGGCCTCTCACCACCCTTTCCCTCCTCCCGGGTTATCCAGACAGAGCCCTCCTCTCCACGGGGGGACACGTACTAACCGACCTCTCGGTTTCGCTATGCGTAACACACACACACGCACACACACAGGTAAGCAGAAGGGCGTACACGTTCTTACCTTTCCGTTAAAAAAAAAAAGAAGAAGAAAGAATCAGGCGTTCGTTTTCTTTAAAATGACCATCCTCCCGATCAGCGAGAGGCCGCGAAGACCACCAACTCCAACCCGCCAGCAGGCAGCCATTTTGAGCCAGTCCCGGTTATCGCCCCCTGCCAACAGCCTCGGTTTCAGCCGTTTGACGAATGCGTTTGATGTTGTGCTTTCTCTCTTCTCCGGCCGCCCGTCATTGCACAATTAGCATCATTTCATTGTTCTGACCTCTGTTTGTGCCTCTCTATTGATGTATATGTTGTTTGTTTTTTGTGGTTTTTTGTTGTTTTTTTTTTTTTCAAATCGCCAGTGCGCATTTAATGTGTGCTTGGTTCGGCCGGATATATCATCACGGCGGTGCTGTTTCGGCCGGGTTTCATTTGAACGCCTATTGGGTTACCGCTGACGGGCGGGCACCAGATCAGTGCCAGCGCAACCCCCTCCCCCCCATCCCCCCGTGAACTACACCTAATTCTTCAACAACAAAAATATCTAGGAATTTTAATAGACTTTTGCCAAGTCATCTAAATATGCAACATGAACAGATTGGTCTTTAACCCTTTCGGATCCGAGTAAGGGTAGAACGGGGTGTTTCGGCGGGATAGCGCTTGCCATGGTTGTAATAAGGTGAGACGCGGTTATGAATATTGGAAATTAAGCGATTCGTGTTTTCCATTTCGGACACAAGAGTTGATGAGATCGGCCCAGCGGACTGGCTTCGGTGAGTTACCTCCCCTTCCGACGTCCGCGCCCCCCCACCACCTCTGTCCATCACGGTGAACCGGGTACCTGGTTGTTTTTGTTTGTGGCCAACCATTTTACCGGCGGAGGAGTTCTTCACCTGCACAGATGTCCCGGCTCTCTCTCTCTCCGCTCTCTCTCTCGCTCTCTCTCTCTCTCTCTCCTCTCCTCCATCTTTCCACACACACTCTCTCTCTCGCTCTCTCTTTCTCTCTCTCTCCATCTTTCACACACACACACTCTCTCTCTCCATCTTTCACACCACTCTCTCTCTCTCTCACTCTCTCGCTCCTCTCCATCTTCCCACACACACACACACACTCTCTCTCTCTCCTCTCTCTCTCTCTTTCTCTCTCTCTCCATCTTTCACACACACACACTCTCTCTCTCTCTCTCTCTTTTCTCTCTCTCCATCTTTCACACACACACACTCTCTCTCTCTCCATCTTTCACACTCTCTCTTTCTCTCTCTCCATCTTTCACACACACACACACTCTCTCTCTCTCTCTCTCTCCCCCTGATCCGACCGTAACTCCCGGACACCTGCGGCCGAAATAATTAAGTAGTGGGGGGCATGGAATTGTGGATATCTCATCCAGTCTGCCATCTTTTCCCGACGACAGGTGGTTATGGTTATATGTTTTTATAGATATCTACAAATATGTCTGTGTGTATGTGTGTGTTTAGGAGTCGGTAGGTAAACAATAGAAGTTATCTGTCTACCTTGGCAATCATTTTATTACTAACACATTTATCAACGTTACTTTTTCTGGTGTTAATGCAGCTGAAACGATTTCCAGGTGAAATGCAAAGACCATTATTAAAAAAAACGCCATGTAAGGGAGATAATTCGTGCTATTTTTTTTAAATCATAATTTTTCTACATAATTTCACCAAATACTCATGTGTGTTACTGAATAAGTCCGAGATCAAAAGCAAGATTCTTTTAGCTATTTTCCTATCCAATAGGATAACGTGATACTGTTACAGTGTTTTACTTATATGTGTGTTCGGTAGCCAGCCCCCCAACACTATTTTTTTTCCTTTGTTTTTAACGCACCTGGTTGCATGTGTACATAAAGTTACTAATAACCTTTCTGCTACGCAGTTCTTTTGATTTATTTAGATAGTTTGAGATTTGCTCACCTGTTGTCTACATTAACCAGACTGAAAATGAAGAAGCCGGACAGGTGAAAGTAGCCAGTCTGAAGCTCCCGTGAAAATTTCAACAGGAATCTTATGTAAAATCTTTTACCATAAATGCCTGTTCCTCCTTCCAGAGCCGTCACACAACTTTACACGCGAGACACCGGCTCTTTTAACTTGTATGGATACTACAGTTTTTTCAACTATAACGTGAACACCGCTAACAGCAGCATTCCCCCCTCTTTTAATGGCGACAAAGCCGGTAACATTCAGCTCTTTTTCCAGGTGAAAGAAAGATATCAGTCGGGGTAGGTAGAGGTATCTTCATTGATTTTATCATAAGCTTTTTTTTCGTAGACATATATTTTGACCCACCCATCTCCACGCTGTGGTATTAATCCTGTTTGTTATGATAGCACAGCGTGTATGATTACTTCCTTTACTACATTAAACTGAAATTAACTGAAAAAAACAAACGAACAAACGCAAAGCAATACACTAATACCAACAGTATCTCTGGGAGGGGGCAGAAGGAATGGTATTAATTGCTATACCATACAGATTTATACTAGTTTATGAGAGAAAAGATTAGTGGAAATACCACAGATTGGTATATATTTTAGTAGATCTTTCCGAAAAAAAATAAAACTAATTATGTTAATAAAAGTATTTTCTGGCATAGTGATAATTAACATACTGTTATCATTCCACATTAAGGTTCTTGGGGAAATAACTGTCTAAAATTTGTTACTAAGTTATCTCCCTTATAATAATAATAATAGTGTGTTGTTATGATTATCATTGTTTAACGTATTTGAAACTTTAACGAGTTTATTTGTGAATTTATCGCTGCAGTTGCAGTATTCTTGAATCGAATATTATTTAGAAATCAAATTGTAGACGCAGTGGAGGAAATTGGGTATATTTAATGCTAGCGAGTTTGAGCACCGGTTCCAAAAGTCACATGACCTAGGTTCTGGCCGACAGAAGATTTGTTTCCAATTGCCCGGAAATAAACAGGTGAGGATGAGAAATTAACAGAGGGAACCACAGACTGTTTCGTTCGGTGTTAGAACCTTCATCCCACCGTGGAATTTTAAAAATTATTTTGAGTTTAGATTCAAAGAACCGATCGTTTGTAACGTAACTTCGTCGGATAGGAAATTGGATGTTTAAGTGAAAGGACTATGGACAGATGGAGAAGACGGTGCCGGCCCCGCAGCGGGTTGCGCGTGGAGGAGGCCACCTTGTCAGATCAGTCGATGGCGCCGAACAAACTTAAGAGACATCTGGAGAGAAGAATCGCTGAAGCTTCTGCGGATACTGAGAACAACGTCCCAGGTAAGTAATAAATATATATATATATTCGTTTCGCAATCAGACGAAAGCGCACTGACTGACTCGAGCGGAAAGTCTCGGTTGGCCTCTTGTATAAGATTTGCTGAAGAACCCTAAATTACCGAGCTATTTTTCTGTTTTGTTTTGTTTTCGATTTTTCCGAGAACTGCAGGCTGGTGCCGCCATTTTTGCTGCGGTAAATACCTACTTTCAAGCAGTTTTTTAAAAAAAATTGGGTAGCGAGCACCACCTGTCGGCTCTTAAAGAAGGCTCGGAGAACTACTTCCCGTCTCTTTCTGGCGCAGCATCGACGACGCGTCAGGTGTGAATTCTACGGAGAGAGGAGTTAGTCGACGTGTCTTCAATTACGACGTGAAAATCGGAATTCCTTGATTCCTTCTGTCGATTTATTTCGGATTTGTCTTGGGAGGAGGGGGAGAAAAAATGAGTAGACGTGCAATCGCGATTAAGGTTTTGGATGGTTTACTCCCCCCCCCCTTTTCCACGTCATATTTATGCGAGACCGCTTAAAACAACAATGAAGTGGAAGGGTTAGGTCAGAACTACTTTGGTGTTGACGGCGAGGTGCGCGCGGGTTCGTCTACCATAACCCCTCCCCCTCGTACCGAGAAGCCGCGTGGAGCACAAAGGTCTCTCATTGATTTGGTGGACGATGATTACAACTTCTTGAAGAAAAAGTTTTAACTTTTACAGCGGTCAGGCTATAGCTCCTCATACCCCCCCCACCTCGGTAACCTTTCTGGTTCAGCAGATTGTAGCGTGCCGCAATGGGGAAGGATAGTCGAGAACCAACCCCTGGCCTAGGGGTACAGAATACACCGCAGATAAATAAATAAGAGGATAAGTATTCGATCTGGTCTTTTTACTAATCCAAAAAGATGATAATGAAATCGAAGATTAGCAAAATCAGATCGGAGTGCAGAGTTTTCGGTTCCCAGACACAGTAGATGCGGAAAGAGAATCACATACAAGGTGAAGAGATGAGTAGATAAATCAGTGATGCTACTCCGAAATAAATGGCGAAAGATCTGTTAACTGTTGACGGGTGTTTCCTTGGCTTCACTTTTGGCCACATTAAGGGTGCCTCTGCCTTCCCGGTTATCTCCCCGAAACACTGCTGTTCGGTCAAGCCCAGCCAGCCACGTGACTGAAGCGCCGTGTTTCGTATGAGGTCGTAAGAGAAGTGATGCGTTCTGGAGAATCGGAGATGCTGATTGTTAGTCTAAAGTGAATGCGATTCACGCCACTCGAACATCCTCTGTTCTCTCTGAATTCCACATCTGTGTTGGGTGGTTGGGTTGTACAGTCATCGAAATTGATCTTTTATTCTTATCTACGCTTCCTAAACGTGGTCCAGTATCTACCTTGGGGAAACAATATGGAAAGAAAAGGCTATCAGTTTGGTATTTCTCATAATTGGTTTCCTCGAAAAGTTGTAGATAACAAAACATAAATGGATTCTAAAATCTAATAGATGAATGTACTGTAAATTAACCACGCTGAAAAATGTCTGTCTGGCTGTTAATTAATTTGAGAGGAACGATCAAGTTTCTTTAGTTGATATAGTTCATATTCGTACCTCTTATAATAGATTCTTGATGCCCTTAAATCCTTATTTGCCAATACGGTTTTTTTTTTTTAATGTATTTATTGACAAGGGTATGTAACAAGGAAAAGGTGACGTCATTTTCTGTATATTTTGTGTGTGCTGTTTCGAGTAAAGGGAGCTAGTTGTTACGGCATCGGTAATTCCTAATCAAAGACGAAGCCTATAATCGACGTCATCTGCTTTTCCCGTGGTTTAGTTAGGAATCAGTGATGCTGTAGCGAATGGCCCCGCACCGGTCTTCCCTAGTAATTTGAGTTACACAGTCTGTTTTTGTTTTTTTACCTTTATGTACTGCACGACAAAAGCACGGATCTGACCAGAAATTAGTTCTCATTTACCGTTTTGTTGTTTCTCTGCGGAGTGGCATGCCTGGTTACTTTAACTCTTATTCCCTGCTGTGGCGAGTACCTGGGCAACTCCTCGCTCTCTCTCTCCATACCGAAAGTAAGTTCAATCGGTTTTTGCTGTAAACTTCAGAAATCAATCACTGATCAAGCTTTGATGTGTCGTGATAAAATACCGTATCAAGGCCGGTTATCAGATGTGTGTACGTCGTGAGATAATGTTAGCAAGATCCAATTCCAGGGGAATTGAACCCTATACTGAATGCGGGTTCGAACCATCGTGGACAAGTCCCGGTATATTTGCGACATTTTTTGTTAGCACCCCGGGATTTACTGAGCCAGTCTTCCTCTGGATCGAACCTTTTCATGCAAGTGTTCCCGCTCTCTTTATGCAAAAGTTCTGCGTTCTCTTTCTTCATTGCATCCTTTGGCTGTTTTACTTTCTGACTACATTGTTGACCTTCGTGGTGTTGCATTCTGGGAATTTTTTTTTGTTTTTTTTTTCTTTCAATTATTGGGGGCTAGAAACTGTTTTATATTCCATGCAACCCTACTGTAACTTTTACTGAGATTTTAAGGAAGCACTGTCTTCAGTCTTGAAGAACTATTTTTTTAATATTATTATTATTAAACTTTCAAAGGGGAACTAACTCATACTACTTTAAAGTACTAAGACAGTATTTAAACATTAATCCATTGGTGTAAATAAGATGTAGGTTTCGTGTATGTTTTAGTACTCATACAGGAACCACGTGGTCGAGGTTCTGTCCCCACTCCCCCTCACAGACGCGTGCATTTACAGTTTAACATTTTTCTCTAAAAAAGAAATGAAAAACTAAAAGATATATATGTACATCAATGGAATCAACATGCTCAAAGCTCTGGGTTATCTTTTAAAAGACAGCTTTTTGTCAGATATCTTTAAAGTCTAGAACCAAGGCTACGCAATTTGTTTCTCTTTAAACATCCAAGTTAACTAATTTCTTCATCGTTTTAAAACGCAGTTATATTATCACAGTCATCATGGCTCTACCTGCATTTAGAATAAAGCCGTTTACCTTTGTTGTGTATTCTTTAGGGAGATCGAGACCACCCAGATATTTGGGTTTTCTGCTTGAAAGTTTTGCATAGATCGCTTGCTGCACAATGTGTAGTTGATCCCCTGAAAGATCTGGGGGCCAGCTAAAGTGAAAGTGGTTCCATTGGAAGCCCCCTCCAATCGCAGACGATCCAAATGTGTTCCGATGCGGACCTCCTGAGCGTTGATCACCTGGCCGATGGCTCATTGGCTAAGTTATTCTAGTCTTTTTTTTCCCGTTTCATTTTGTCCCTCCCCCTTTTGGGTTCTTTCACGATCATGCTACCTGCTCAGAAATTTGCAGTAGTGCGCTATAAATATTCCATACAATGCGATCAGATGGCTACGCAGTCAACAAACTCACGACTTTGGTCAAGGCTGGCTAATCTGTTCCGATTGCGCATAACCTCTCTGTCTAGTTGATATATTGCTTGCCACGACTCCAGTTAAAGAAGAGCACGATTAATTGATAACCATTCCGGAAAATGTTGCTGCCGTAAAATATTTGGAACTTGAGAAAGATTTTCCAAAAAAAGTGGTGGTTCGGGGGGGGGTGCGACTGCCTTTCGCCGATGTCGGGACTCCGTTTGTAGAAGAGTCCGCCTCAACATAGATAACTGCGGTTCTTTCCAGAACACAAGAATTGTATAGTAGATAATTCATTTCCTTCATTAGTTCGTCTTTCAGGGTAGTGCCGGCCTCGCCGCCCATGGTATCTGGGTCGGAGCAGGTGCTTTCTCGTGAATCGGGCCGGGTGGACCTCAGAGCGCCGGCGGAATGAGGGAGTCAAGCCCCAACCTCGCTAGGATGAGGAGCGGCCCGGCCACTCCGTTCAGAATTTTAAACAGCCACCATTTCAATGCGTGTGTCGTTATTTCTGAAGACTCTAAAATCGGGTTCTCGTGAAGAATACGTTTTTATGGTTGTACAATAGGAAGTGGCGAGTGTGGCAAGAAGAGGAATGGGAAACATTAAAAAAAACAAAAAGAACTTAAGGCAGGTACGTCACAAAAGTTGTCTGTAGTACATAGTATAGTATCAGAGTTCAATTTGCCTGGAGCCAGACTCAGAGTGATCTGGAGTACTAAGATCGATTGATAAAAATTATTGATATATGGAAACGTGTGTAATGCATCTTAACAGCCAAACTAGTCATAATATTGAAGAAAAATTATTTGAAAAAAAAAATCTTAATTTTAAACTAAGTATGAAATGTTCGTTGTGGAAAATGCAATTTTTTTTAATTTTATTTTTTAAAATTCTTCTTTAGTTCATCTTTAATTGGACTTTACCTCTGTCGTTAGAAATTAATAGACTTCTGTTAATGGAAAATATAGTCAACTATCGTCTTTGTACGGAAATCCTTGACTTAGTAATTGTTTGTAGAGATGTGTCTATGTGGCACCAAAGGGGTTAAAATGCACTTTACCGTATTGTTATGAATAAAGAATATTACTTCAACAGAAGAAATACCCGAATGATGTAGCAGAAACATCGGACTAAGCGCTCTCAGAAGAGAGCGTTTCTGTCTTCCACCTGATAAATTCTCTGACGGTGACCACATTATGCAGACTTTACGCGCTGATTCGCAAGAGTTATCGCTCTTGTTTTTCACGCCTGCTGGAAATCCAGCTTATATGTACAGCGGTGTGCAAAAGTCTTGCATAAACTACAAACATTAGAATATATATTTTGTGCTATAATAGTTCAGGATAATAGAATATAAATATGACAAAACTGTCATTCTCCACTATTCTGATTCATTTCTGTTCAATATAGTGATGCCGAGAGCCCGATATTTGACCTGCGGGCCACAATCGTTCGCATCAAAGAAGATGGGGAAACTGAGTGGGTCATTGCGGATCGTGTCGATTGCAATCAGTCGATGATATCTCGCACCCTGAAACGTTGGAAGGCCGGTGGGAGCCTAATTACGAAACGTGGAACCGGCAGACCGCGGAAAGCAACGGATCGACAGAATCGTCTGATCGCCCGCATGTCGAAACTCGGACCGATTCCGCACTTCCACCGACATCCAGACCGGCTTGTCGAGGCACCATGGGATCCAGTTGGCCTCGTGCATCATCACACGGCGTTTGATCCACATGGGACTGTTCGGGCGATCGGCACTGAAGAAGCCGTTCATCAGCCTGGACAATCGTCGAAAGCGACTGCAGTGGGCTCGCGACCATCTCCACTGGACCGTGGCCAAGTGGTCCCCAGTGTTGTTTTCCGACGAAAGCAAATTCGTGAGGGTCCACTGGATTTTTGTTGATTATGATTGATTGTGTTTTATTTCTGAGTTTTTTTTCTTAAAATTTACTTTTATTTTTTATACTTCAAATTTCAAAATGTAATTTCAAGTTCGTGCCTTTAAATGAATATTGTTGGATCGTCCTCCTATTGTGCTGTATTTCTCACTGGTCCGACTAAATCTGCAGCATACTGGGTGGTCTCCCCATTTTTTTTTCGTGGTCAAACTTTCAGATGTCCGACACTGGAGGCATCGTTAACTAAGGAAAGAAGAAAAACCAAGTCTAACACGTTTTTAAAACAAAATTGTCTGAAATTATGCTTATTTTAAAAAAAAAATTAGAAAAATAAGCAAATTGTTTAAAATACGAGAGGGAGGTATCAGGTCAGTACACAGAGAGAGAGAGAGAGAGAGAGAGAGAGAGAGAGAGAGAGAAAGAGAGAGGAAAGGGGGAGAGAGAGATGGGGAGAGAGAGAGAGAGAGAGGGAGAGAGAAAATGAAGGAGAGAGGAGAGAGAGACAGAGAGAGAGAGAAGAGAGGGAGGAGAGAAGATGAAAGAGAGAGGTTATGGTGTCAGCATATGTGTGTGTGACGTCAGTAGAGAAAAGTAAGTTTCTTCGTCCTATTGTCACCAAGGAAATAGTAGTTCGCCAAACGTTTCGTAGCTTTAAACTGACCATTGCTTATTTTGTCACTCATTCAGAAACCTGAAATAGCTTTAAAAGACCGTTTAATAGTGACACTTATAGATCCCGTAAATAATTTCATTAAAATGCAGCTTAAAATTATGATTTGATTTTTTTTTTTGATTTTTTTCTAAATCTGCGGGGCATCTTGTAGAACTGAGTAAACTTTTCAGGGGAAGCAGTTTGTATTAAACAGACTAAACTTAACTCGAATTATCAAAATAAACAATTCGGTCCTGGTTCCGGCAAACAGTAATAGTAGATTGTTGTTGTTGTCCTTCGCCACCGAAGATGGCGCTGCCGACGATGTTCTTTTGACGTCAGATCTCACATACGAATCGTCTCTGATGGTAATGGCTGGCATCACACCATTCAAATTCTCGACCGCCCCCCCCCCCCTGCGCACCATCAGCAGGGTTTAGGGTGCGGGGAAACTTTATTAGAGCTTTTCGTTTTAAGATGTGAGAGAAAACGGGATAGAAATCTCGCGTCGAAGATAATATTCTAAAATTTAGAGTTATTTCCCTTACATCATTTTAGCATAAATATGCTGCAATAACAATTATTGATATATTTGATTTATTAATTGGCTGGTCTAGGAATTTAAATGTCACTTTAATGAAAACCGTCTAATGTTTATGATATTTTAATATACCTTTAATTTAAGATAAATAACTTACATCTATCCAGCAACTAAAGTTAATTTTTTCCCTCCTAACTGGAATTGTTTAAGTTCTATAAAACAGAGATTCCCAAAACTAATTTACGGGGTGTCCAAAATTGTATATTGTATTGTTTTCCAGACTAGTGGTCAGCCCAGTGGAGTGCTAGGGTTGAGGTTCCCGCGATGGACGTGCCCTTTTTTGGCATGCCTTCTCACTCTTCTTTACCACCCGGTCTCCCACATTCTAAATTAAGGAGTTGTAGTAGGAACTTTCGATAGGTTTATCAGGTGGGCCGAATTTGGAGCGCACCGGGTGCTTTCGTACTGAATTAATTTCCGGTATCACGATTCCTCTCCTCTCGTTAATGGTTGATGTAAAAGACAGCAGCAGCAACTAGTTATCAATGCATTTTTAGTTTTTATATATATACATTGTGATTTTAAGAAAAACAAAAACAAACGAATTAATTGTAAATTTGATTGATTCATTATCGATATTAATTAATAATAATTAATTAGCAATACCTGGAGGGGAAGTAACGCATCTTTAATTAGAAATTTGATGACAGATTTTTTTTCTAAAAAAAGTTAGAAAATATCAAAGAGTTGCTGCGTCACAAAAAAAGGGGATTTTACGTTGCTAAAATAAAAATTGTTAGAAAATATCCATTTGCTAAGAAAAACAAAGAAGTCTGAAAGCTGTGTAAATAACCCGTGAGCTACTGATGGATCTTTGGTACAGCTGATAAAGGAAAACTACTGCCAGTCATCGTAACACCGTGTCTTATTCTAGGAGCTTTTCCGATTTATTAACCTCGAAGGCTTTCGTAACAGAGGAACTCTCTACAAAGACATGTGGTGCAGATGATCACACCTGCGGAAAGTGTCAGAGATCACGATCTGTTTCATTCCAAAACTGAAAAGAATTGTAATCTTGTGATGGGGTGTTTTCTAACATGGTCAAACTAGAAGAGTTACTTCCCCTTTAAAAAAAAATCCTTTAGGTACAATTCCCTCTTGATATAATTGAAAAGTTCATCTGAAACCCAGCCTGATACCTCCTCCCCAGCTAGTTCAGCTGGTCTCTTTTACTTATTTGAAGCCCCCCCCCCCCCAAGCTGAAAGACCACAATATTAATTTAAATCATTTCCTAAAGTGTTATTGTGGAGAACAGAGGTGGGGCGGACTCGATTCTCAAACTTTACTGGTGAAAAGAGGATGGAGAGGCGTGAGGCCTTGACGAATGCAGTGTGTAACAAATGTTTCCATACCATAGAAAATAGCCTACGTTAATAATTATGGAATGACAGCATTCAACAGTGAGAAATGGCAATATTAATCTGAATTAAAGGGATATTCTGGTGCTGATAGGATTGTAAGTAATGCAAAGAAGTTAACTAAGTAAAATAAAACGGGAATTGCTTGAACAAAAAGGTATTTAACTGTCTCACAGGTGCACATCAGAGTGAATGTTTCCGGTTTCTTGTCAGTCAGTGAAGACCCGAGTCGTGCCCTATCAGCTTCAGTTTACTGGAAGCTCTTTCACGAGGGACTTGTGAGAAAGGCAATATCAGCGAATGCTAGTAGACCCGAGAGAAAAAAGATAAGAATGACCTGCCGAATCCGAAGAGAATATACACGAGCTTTTTGTAGCAGCAAGAGAAGCGGTTCCTGCCGCGTGGTTCTCCAAACTGATTCCTACCTGGTCTCGCCGGCTTCGCCGCCAAATTCTTTTACGGACAACTTTTCTCTACTTTACCTTCGACAGAATATCCGTCAGTTTTATTAAAAAGATTGAGAAAAACCTCCTTTATCTTCTCTTCCAACTTTTTAAAATCCACTTATACCTAGCTCTTTCTTCCTCGTCTTTTGTTTCACCTTCATCTGTTAAATCTATATTCTCTCATATTCATCCGTATTATCCATATCGTCGTGCTCTCACTGCTCATTATCTTTCGTTATTGTATACCTATTTTATTTCCCTTGTCTTCCTCTTTACTCTAACCTCCTTAATCTTACCTTGTAAATCTTGCAAATCCAGTTTTACACTAACACCATCATCACCCTCCTACCCGCATCCCTTACATATTACATCTATTGCAAGTTTTATAGTTTTGACAGCGGTCATTTAATAAATAACATCTACATCTGAAATAAACGCATGTATATGTACATATGTAGGCATATAATTGCTATTGTTTAACAATATTTTTATAAAAATATGTATAATTTGACCACTGAAGATCTTTTAAATATACATTTAATTAAATTGCTGCACCAAAAAAATCAAAATTACTCTAAATATATATAGATTTTTTTTAAAAAAAATACAAGTTGCTTAAAGTTGGGCTGTCACCTGTTGGTTTTCAGTCGGTATATATTTGTAATTCAGCATCAATAGCGACTATTAACAATAAGTATGAGGCTGTTGGATTTATAAAAAGATGTGGATTTACTTGGGTGTCTGCCTTTTCGATGGCGTCGAATTTATCCGGAGCCAGAAAGACAGGTGAGGGTTAAATTAACTAAAAAGGGCTGGATTCTCGCTGGCCAGTGCCGCCTTCTAACGAGGGTAATCAAGAAGCCGATAGCTGGAGATCGGGTCTTGCCGATACCGTGCGCATTAGAGCCTTGGAATCAAAACACTGCGTCATAATAATGAAGCCAACGGAACTCAGAGAGCCATAGTAATTGGAATTTATAGCCTCTGTGAGCTACGTGAATTGGAATTCCTGGATATAAGATTCTCGTGCTTTAATCTGTCTGAATAAGGCTTCGCAATGCATAGCTGCTCTTTGACATTGCCTAATTTGCAGTTAGTCGGTACGAACAATGGGAGGCACTTCTGCTGAGACAAGACGCCATGCCAACCTCTCAACCGGGGTCGGCTCTATCTGTAATCTCCAGCATCCACAAACTGGCCAGAATTTTGTTTATTTGGTAACAGTGTTGTAACCTTGGTTAACTGACAGATACTTTGTACGAAGGAGATATTTTTTTATGTTGGTGTTGAGATGTAATACTACCGTTTTAATTAAAGTGCAGTGTGCTTTTATTTACTATAAGAACTGGGGCATCGTGAGAGGAGGGGGGGTAGATCCACGTCCATCTTAAAGTACAGTGAGGCAGGTGAAGGGTGTGGTGCTTATGTCTCTGGTTGTCAGACTAGTCATTCTGCATTTCAAAGTATGGAGGAGTGAAGAAACTGGTCTGCAAAACATGGAGCGGAATAATGGTTCCCCTGTGGCCTGCGTGTCATATTTCGTTATCTAGAGCAGGCAGCGTCTGCTGCTGGTATCTGTAGCCCTGTAGGCACGCCCTTCGCCAGTCGTCTACATCACTCACACACAGAGAGACCCCTGAATTTCTTCCAAGCTCTTCTCGTTCGTTCATTGTGCCAAACCGAACGTCTCAGCCATCCATACGTATTTAACCACCGGTTTTTTACTCAGGCGAATTATATTCAAGTAAAAGAACTATAGCGCCCATTTATTTATTGTATTTAATGTTTCATCTCTCGGCTGATGTTTTCCTTCAATAGTGGTTCATCCTCGATAAATATTTCGAAGCGTCAGTGCTTAATTATTGATTACGCTCAGAGAGAGACAGTAACCCTAACCCTACGTCTTGTCTAAATGCAACTGCACATGTGCGAGTAGACAACTGGCTATTCCCAGGCTTTAGAATTCATTTAGATGCTGATTTGTTGCTGTACCCGCCAATATAAAATAACAAAACGCAAAGCAATTGTCGATAAACAGATGGGAATATTAATTAATTAAGTGCCGAAAGTGTAGAATCATTTTAAATCCTCTGGCCTGTTTCCAGATCCGCCGTAATTACCTTTCTTACATACGGGCTGTTGAGAAGCGCGCTGTTAACATCCGTGATTGCATTCTAAAGGAAAAAATTATTGCGCACCTGGGATCGGCGGGCTGAGCACTGAGCTGCGGTTGGTTCACTCCTTTCGCATCGGTGAACTGGTGTGGTGTCATCACTCCTGTGATGCGGGTCCCGCAGATGTACGCAAATGAGCATTTGCGTCGTTCGCTATAATTATAACTATAACCGGAAGCAAAGGGGGGGAAGTGTGAAGCAGGTCTCTATTTTATCGCGCATCCACTTCCTTTCTTGTCACGTGACGCGAACAGCGGCAGACAGAAACTCGCCGTGGAGCTCGGACGACGCGACAAGTTCTACCAGTAACGCGATTTCTATCCAACCGATCAAATGCTGGGTGGGAATGGGAAGTGAGCTTCCCACAGAATGGGGTGGAAGGAAATCAGCCGAAGCATTCTGTCCTTGGTCTTTCTCGACAACGCAGCAGCATCTTTGTTTTGTTTTTTGTTTTTTTTTTAGATTGAACAAGGGACGTAGTGATGGAATACCAAAGTGTTTGCGGCCAATAGAAACTAGTTTCTCTGGAAATTGCTATATACCCAGTTAAAACGCAATGCGACAGCTTGTAACAAGGGGAAGTAAATATTCTGTTTTGAAAGTAGTGATAGTGCGACGACAGCGAAGTCCAAACTGCTATCAATTGAACAATGAAGGGCTGGTTGTCGTTTGTTACACCGGGGAATAAAGGAATACACGTTCGAGAAATTCCGGGATAATTAGGGTGTCATTGAATAGGTTCGCTTATACGATACCACGTCAAAAAAGGACTGGTACAGACTCTCACCATAGAAAAAATAGGAAACCAAAAATCACTTCCGAAAGGAAAGTCGACTATTTTTAGATAACAGGTCAGACGGTTTACTCAGCTCCCAAATAACTGTTGCCTTGAGCGCAACACGGAATAATCCAATATCTCCGGTGTTAGAGGGAGGCTGAAATAAGCTGGATTAATTGGAAGAAAAGCAGCGGGTTAACCTTTATTAAAGAAAAAGGGGGGGCTTGCTCGTAAACGACTACAAATTGGAAAAAAAAGAACTGGTATGGTAACAGGTGCTCCTCCGGACTGATTTATTCAAATTTGAATTCAATCGTGGTTTGTCTGTCGCGGACTGTATGAAAGCATGCGAAAATATACCGATCCTCTTAATCTCAAGAATGGAGGAAACAATGGATTGATAATAGCCCAAAAGGGTACGGTTGTTACGGCAGTGTATTTCAGAGGGATGACAGCTAGTCCGCTGGGTTGGTCAGCAAGTTAACTTGCAGCAAGACAGTGACCCGGAACTCTAAACTGTCAAAACCACGTGCATAATCATCGAACTTGAAGCTCATTCGTCCGTGACC
Organism: Nautilus pompilius; assembly: GCA_018389105.1. Classification (NCBI taxonomy): domain Eukaryota; kingdom Metazoa; phylum Mollusca; class Cephalopoda; order Nautilida; family Nautilidae; genus Nautilus; species Nautilus pompilius. The sequence continues at coordinate 383,415 of JACATO010000989.1, read as the reverse complement.
TGTGAACGACGTTACTGAATCAAGGAAACTGCGTCACAAACTTTGTTAATATCGAACAAATTTTAAAAAAAAAGAAAACAGACTCGAATATATAAGCTTATTCCGAATGTTTTCGGTCGAGAGATACTATGGAGGGGGTTCACAAGGACAGGAATTCTGGGAAAAGATACGAAACTACGCGTTAGTGATTTTTTTTTTTTTTCATAAGCAATATGTTCTTACTCTCTAAATCACCTTGGTCCATTCGTACTTCACTGCCCTTAAAATCTGTATTATTCAGCACAGATTGAGCCCTATGGACTTTGAACCTTCCTTATTAATATAATCCTTCTGGTAACGACAAATTCGTACATCGATCCGATCCCACGGCTCTCCGCATTAGGAGAGAGCAGAGACACTCAGGAGGCTGGGCCAGGTGGGATAAGGTAAAAACTGATGTGGTATACTAGAAGGGGGGGGATTATACTAATTTTAAATCTTTCGTGGACTTTACCGCAAAATGAAATTTTGGGGAAGTCAATATTTCCGGTTAGGTATGGTATTTCAAATCTATTCTGCGACCTACAGCCTGAACAGCAATTCCCACGCATAAGTGCCAGCAGCAGCCAATTTCAGGGATACATCCACATCAGAAGATGGATCATTTCTAGTTGTACTTCTCGCAATCATTCGCGTGCTCGTTTTGTTTCACGGCCAAATGTACTCCAGACAGGTGTTAACGATGAACAAAGGTAGGGGAGGAGGCGAAACACAAGGTGCATTATAAAACAAAATCCGTTGGCGTAAATTGAGCAACGTGGCGAGTCTACATAAACCGGTTAGCGCCACAATTCCTCGTGTTAACTTCAACATTAATAATTAAAGAAATTTAACTTATTAGATTAACGAGTTCGAACGGCGATATTTCGGCCGGCTGAAGTCTCCTGTTCAGTTCTCAGTGACGTCCGCGTCTAGTTCTCCACGGTTTCGTATTTCCTCCACAGCCGGTACAAAGACAGAGCCAGGCCGACCACGACCGCCTGCAAAACAGCCAGAACCACGCCCATGGCGGAGAGGAGGACGATGCGGGACGAAGCCCAGGAACAGAAGCCGCCGATGCAGTCTCGCGAGTAGATGGGCTCTCCGAAGGCGAGCCTCGTTCCGCACAGAGCGGTCACGCGCCGGCAGCACGAGTCGGGCACCACGAGGTCGCCGAAGTAGGCGAACCAGTCGGTGTGGTTGGTCACGCCGCAGCAGCCGAACTCCCGCTGCACGCGGTCCCAGGCGGCCGTCACCGCGCTCGTCGCGCCGTAGGACGCCTGCGCGGCCCGCATGCGCGCCGACACGTCGCGACGCAGCGCCCCGCTCGTCGCGAAGCCCACAGCGGCGCCGCCCAGCTCGACCAGGCAGGCGGCGAGGAGGGCGCTCGCGAAGACCAGCAGAAGCGCCGAGTGGGTCCGGGCGGCGCCGAGGAAGCCCAGGGCCGCCACCATCAGAACCGCGGCGCCGCCCACCGCTACGAATATCGTGGCCACGCTGAAGCGGACGCCCAGGAAGCTGAGGTAGGCGCGGAAACTGGTGTGAACGACGAGGCTGGCCGACATCAGCCCCACGACCGCCAGCACGAACAGCAGGTTGGCTCCCATCAGCAATCTCTTCGCACATCCGGCAGACTCCATCTTTCCGAACTGAGCTGCTCTCCTCTCCTCGCCGTATTCCAATATACCAGACGGGCCGCCCCAACTTTCTATTGTCATGCAAATTACACGGGTTCCCTCTCGGCGAGGACACGCCCCCTCCCCCGCCTTTGTTTCTAATTTTACAAATGAACAAATAAAATCCCACAATGCAACACTACGAAAACTCCCGATTTCCTACGAGTAAAATTCGGTAAAAATCAGAGGTTAATTCTTTTGTTATCATAATTTCTACTGCGCATTGTTGTTGTTGTTGTTGTTTTCTCTTTCTAGCGTTTTACCAGATCTCGGAAGCACTCGGTGATGTTCGGAACCTGATCCCGTGAGTTTCCCGTTGCACTGTGGGAAGACTTTTAAAGAGATCGCTCGCAGAGGAAACCGGAGTCCGGACAGTAGGGAGCCAGTAAAAACTTCAACGTTAGCAGGGTTAAGGACGACAACTACTGAACCATGGGGAGACCCGTTTATTTTCGAAGCCTGGTTTGTCTTTTAGAGCCGCGATTTGGCGCGGACATTAATGAAGGGACAGAGCTCTCGAGTGCATTAATTCGATCTAGACTCCGGGGATGCGCCTGGGTCGGCATTGATTTCAAAACGTTGTCAGTTCACCAGCCGCCACGTCACAAATAGGTTCTCGGTCCCCCATCCACGCGGCGGACAAACTAAACCCGGGACCCTTGGGGCGGCGGATCGTGAACCGCTCGAGTTCAGTTTTCGATAAAACGGCACGAACAGCAGATCGTCCTTCGCGTGTTCATAGATCGGGCTTCAGTATTCAAGCGACTGCTAGAGATTAGCACATTTCAAAAAAAAAAAAAACAAATACCATTAATTCCGTGTATTACAGAGGCACATAACGAGACGAAACTGTTTACTCAAATAAATTGGCGCCGTTCACGAGGGGCGTCATAGACGGGAACAGCCGCACAATCGCCACACCCCCCAACAACCAGGCAGAGTAGGGGGTTAATAATGTTCGATATTTATTCTCCTAGTATAAAGATAGTTCTGTTAGAAGGTGATGTTAGGGTTATAGGAAACGATAAACAGAGAAAGAGCAACACAACCATTTTATTTGAACACGGGTAGGAAAACAACCTCTGTTACCAAAGAATATATTCGTAGGGATCAGGGGGAGTCAGCTGGAGACGATCAGCTTGTACCGTTGGAGGGACCGGTAGAAAACACAAGCCAGACTGACCATTAGAATCTGAGCCAGGGCCACGCCCACCGACACACCACCCATCAGCAACACGTGAGCTTGGGCCCAGGCGCTGAAGCTCCCGATGCAGTCCCCTCTGTAGATGGGTTCTCCCAGATCGACTTTCGCGCCGCACAGAGCCGTCACGCGGTTGCAGCAGGAGTCCGGGACCACGGACTCGCCCAGGTAGTCGTACCATTCCGTGAAGTTACTCGCTCCGCAGCAACGGAAGCGCTGCTGGACCCCGTCCCACGCTGCTGTCACGTCCTTGACTCGACCGTAGTCCTTCTGCGTGGAGCGCATGTGTCCGCAAGCCGTCTCCCGCATTTCCGCCTTCTTCAGGAATCCCAGGACACCGCCAACGAGCTCTAGGAAAACCGCGAATCCCAGCAGAGCGGCGAAGACCAGCACCAGGTTGGCGTTATCGCGGACTACGCCGAGACAGCCGGATGATACGCTCAGCAGCACAACCACCCCGCTCATGAACAACAGTATTCCCGCTACGGTCGGCTGTACGCCAAGGAACTTCAGGTAAACGTGGAATTCAGTTTCAATAAGAACGCCGACCGTTACCAGGGCGACAGCGGCCATCACCAGCACCGCATTCGAAGCGAGCAGCAGATTCTTCAGACATTTCCTCGTTTCCATCTTTACCTTTCGCTAACTGCAGTACACCGTAGTAAAATTCTGCGAATAAGTTAGCATTTCACCGCTCCCTCTCTCTCTTTATAAGGAATAAATTCTCTTTGTGTATTGTCATGTAAATTAACTTATACCTGGGCTATTTTGAATGAAGTTTTCTGGAGATGTGATTGTGAGGGAAATAAGTGAAGAGATAAAAACTAAATTTGTTATTTTCTGTAGTATTTGCCGTTTCTGTTACTTTTGGTGAGACGACGACTTTTAGAATTAAAAAAAAGGGGGGGTTTGAGCACTAATAGTTTTTTTCTAGGAAATGCATTCACTATTATTTATTAAAGACCCGACTGGTTTCTCGATGAATTACTTATTACTATCCAGCAACGATATCAATTTAGTGTTGGAACAGAAAGGGATAGAAGACAGTGGCAGAAATATTAACTGAAAGCAGAATGAAATGAACCGTAGGCTCGGATACGATACTATACATCTATTTTATCAAAGATTTGATTTTTTTGTCGTGTTTCTATTTAAGTTAATTTTTCGAACGAATTTAATTGTAAAATGTTGTTTCTTTAATTTTTGGGGGAGCATGTTTCGAGGAGGAGGTTATCTCCCTTTGTGGACCGCGTATCTCGCCGCATTTCCACAGTTTCAATCTGTTTAAATTTCAACTTGGTGCGAAAGTTGCAAACTGCTGGGTCGGTGAGGGATGGCGAGGTGTGGCATCGGAAAACTTCCACATGGAAAAGGCCAAAAAAAAATGGTAAAAAGTGGGAACATGCTTTCCACTACAAAAGCCATATGGTATGAGTAGAATAATTTCCGACGTGGAGTGTATTAACAAGCGGAAAGAGCTTGCAGAACGAATGGATGCTATCACGACAACCCAGTCCTGACAAATTGCTCGGCGAGAACCGTCTCCATCCTTCAGCCGTGAGGCGGGGCCTCCGCGCTGGGAAACTCTCAGGGCAAAATCGTTTATGCTGAGACTCGGTCAAAGGCATTCTTCCTCCCAGCTTCTCTCGACAGTCCACCTCCTCCATCGAGTCGGGTTATCTTATTAAGAAATTTAGCCTTTACCAATACCCAAAATCTTCTAAAAAATATATAACAATACGGTTTTCTGAAAATGTGACTTATTTGTTGCGAAAGAAATTGTCCTCTCGCTGTCGGACGTGTCGTCAGGGAGGGTTTCGCACGTGATCGGCACGATTCGATGACGTCGACGAATGTGGGTACGCAAAATGTGCAGCTTTAGTCTGCCTATTTTATGTGCAATGAGAGGAGATGCAGATGTTTGAAATTGGAAAGTGCGGATGAATGGCTACAAAGTTAACCCTTCCTCAGTGCCCCACCACAAACCGTCAAGACGCCGCAGCCTAGACGTCGAACGACGGTTTTCTATCTCACACCAGCAGAAAGTCCGCGGTACCTTCTTTTCTGTCTTCTCACGAAGGAACAGGTAGCACCGAGGACGGGGCGAACTCCGGTCGACCCCGTAATGTGGGAGCAGCACACCGGCGAAGCTTAGAAGAGCGCATCCAGTCGCCATCTTCATCCCTACTCACGGCGAGCACGTGATCGGTGAACTCAAACGCTACATTTCAAATGGCGGCCAGTGCGAGTTAACGAACAGTCCGATTCTGAAAACAATCGGTTTGGCGGAGGCTGTGACATTCTCCTCCTCGGTGTTTACAGAACGCGAAGCAGCCTTCGCAGGTTGTCAGCAACTAACCGTCTCCGACTATTCCTCCTCCCACAATCGAAACTAAATTATTTGCTTCTCCAGTTTTAGAACTTTTAATAAAATAAAATTCGACCTACGTCAATCGATTGAACGGACCAGATTATAGTATTATCATCATTCGAGATGAAATTTCCTGGACAGTTAGAAGAGTTAACAGTCGGAATAAACTCTCAGGAGATTATCACACTACCAGTTTCCCGGTAGGTGGCGATCACGTGGTTTTATTATTTATTCTTATCGGTTTCCTTCCGATATTTTATTATCGATTAGGAAGCATTCATACTGCTTAAACGTTTGGGGGAGGAGTACAGTTAGATTTTATGATTACTTTCTTGTCTCATTAAACGAAACACTTAGATATTACAACGACAAACAACCAACATCACAGCTTCATTTATTACCAGAAGTAACGAGACAAACCGTCAACTATCGCACCACAAGATACCATTCCTAAAAAGTAATAAAGGTCCATCAACCTCCTGGATAGAGAAGCTTATTTTCTGCAGAACAAATCTTGACATCAGCGTCCCCTTTCCTGTTTCACCTCCTAAGCCGACATCTCAGGAGTATTCGTAGGGATCAGGGGGGAGTCAGCTGGAGACGATCAGCTTGTACCGTTGGAGGGACCGGTAGAAAACACAAGCCAGACCGACCATTAGAATCTGAGCCAGGGCCACGCCCACCGACACACCACCCATCAGCAACACGTGAGCTTGGGCCCAGGCGCTGAAGCTCCCGATGCAGTCCCCTCTGTAGATGGGTTCTCCCAGGGCGACTTTCGCGCCGCACAGAGCCGTCACGCGGTTGCAGCAGGAGTCCGGGACCACGAACTCGCCCAGGTAGTCGTACCATTCCGTGAAGTTACTCGCTCCGCAGCAACGGAAGCGCTGCTGGACCCCGTCCCACGCTGCCGTCACGTGCTCATCGCCACCGTAGTCCTCCTGCGTGGAGCGCATGTGTCCGCAAACCGTCTCCCGCATTTCCGCCTTCTTCAGGAATCCCAGGACACCGCCAACGAGCTCGAGGAAAACCACGAATCCCAGCAGAGCGGCGAAGACCAGCACCAGGTTGGCGTTATCGCGGACTACGCCGAGACAGCCGGATGATACGATCAGCATCAGGACCATTCCGCTGACAATAAGCAATATGGCTGCTACGCTCGACTGGACGCCCAGAAATTCCACGTAGATGCGGAATTCAGTTTCAATAAGAACGCCGACCGTTACCAGGGCGACAGCAGCCACCAGCAGCAACGCATTCGAAGCGAGCAGCAGATTCTTCATCCATGTCTTTGCTTCCATCTTTACCGCTTACAACCTGAAATACACCGAGCAAATTCCCGACATTCAGCGAATATTTCCTGCTCTCTCTCTCTTTATATATATATAAAGATTAAAATAATCCGGCCTGGTATTGTTATGTAAATTAGTGTCAGTCGGATTTGCACGAAATCGGATTTCGTGGCGAATAAGTGAAAAGACAAAACCAAATTTAGCTGTTTTAAAGCGTCTACCTGTCCGTTGTTTTCGATGAGATGCTGACTTGTAAGATTTGTGGGAGTAAAGAAAGATGTCGATATGAAAATGATGGAAAATAATACGGAATATCTCACTGAAGTCATCATTTGATCTCCGATAATAAAGAAATATGTATTCACTACAATTTTTTATGTCCTGATTTCTCAGTTACTTTTATCTGGAAACGTACGAACGTGGATTATTATTGTTCACTTCGTTGAAAGATGGCGAGGAGAAACAATAGGTGCATCGAGATAGCGAATGTGAATGTTTGACAATTGCTTTCTGTCCTCTTTGATTTCTGTCAGGTTTCTATTTGCTTTGGAAACTTCTGGAGAACTGTGTATATATATATATTTCTGTTTTTTTTGGATGCCGTACGATGTATTGCTGCTGATGAAAGATATTCCCAAGTTGTGCTGTCGCATTCGATGGAATGTGTACCGTAGGTCTCAGTTTTCTAACCCTTCGAACGGCTATAGCGATCGACTTTTGCCTGTAAATATCGCAGTGTCATTAAGGGCTGCTTGCTTAACATCATTCAACAAACCTTCGTTTTTATTTAAATCTCTTAATATGTTTGATGTCTGTTGTACTTAGCTTTTGTTGTATTTTTGTGTTTTAACGTGAATGGAGAGTGGTGGTTGTCTCCCTTTGTGGATTCTGCGGACCTGTGATCCAACTTCTATGTAGTTTCATTGCATCGTGAATGACGCTTTGTAAATACGATGTTGCGTGGTTGAGTACTAAAAAGTCATCATGTTTGGGAGACGAGGAAATAGAGCTTTGGATATTTATATAAATGTCGGGAAGTGATGGCGAAGTTGTATAAATGGTATCATGGAGCGGTTAGTCTTATACATTTATAACCTGGCCACCGAATTAAAAAATAGATGAACATGCGTTAGTCTTTAGCCATAATTATCTAACGAGATCCATTCTAATCTTATATGTCAGTTACTGGTAGGTAAAATGGTTATATATATATTGTGAAGAAAAGAATGTTATTCGGGCACCACTTTTTATATACATTAACGCATTTCAAAACTTTACCATTATATAAAGTGCGTTGTTCAGCTTGGACACTGTGTTAGATTAGCACAGGCACGTGTCCTTTAATCTTGCTTGGCCCCACTCTACTCTTCTGACGTCTAACTTAGACAGATGCATTTCATACAGAAGTGTTTTGAACAGTTTTTCAGACTAGAAGATCATGCTCACTAGAAATAACTAGCACGTTGGACTGATCTGGTTCATTGTCAATGAGACGGATATCCGCACAGTTTCAGTTTGTTCAATACAGCTTCTCGTGTCCAAACTTCCTTTTGTAGTGTTTAGCTGTCACGTTGTTTGCTCTGTTTTTTCACTACACCGTAGTCCACTGGATTATAGGCAGTCTCTTCTGTTCTACAAGGATTTTTTACCTTCTACTGCCATACCATTTTTACTTTAGCATTTCTTTTGTCATCAGCATGTATTCTAGACTTCATTTCATTGTTCTTGTCTCTTACGTGGGTGTCTCGGTCGATGTTACGAATTTTTGGCAGTTTAGTTCTTATCATAAGGCGTAACAGAAGTTCAGCTGGTCTGGCGCAAGGGCAGATTCCGTGCTGTACGATATCCAACCAACTTTCACTTGTTTGTGCATTTTTAGGATTTGCTACGTTTCCGAGATTGGTTTTGGATTTTTGTTACATTTCAATGGCAATTTTTAGTAATATTTTATTTTTTTGCATCTTGTAATTTTCATTCTGTTTGTCTCGAGTTATTTATTTATGTATTACTGCGGTGCTTTTAGTGAATTTTGGTTTATTTTATTCTATGTACCTTACATTGTTTTCGTCTACTATTAGAGTTTTGCTGGAAAATTTGGGTTTCTTTTTTATGTAATTTTTTTTTAATTGCAAATTTTGACTTTTTAATATTTTCAATCGCTATTTTGTGTAAGTATCGATTTCTAAGAAAAAGTTAGATTTACTATTTAACTTTTGGAATTTTCGTTTCATTCGCTTTGGATGATTATTTCTGAATTATTAGGATGATTCTAGTGGATTTTGGTTCATTTCTGAGAAAAGTTTGAAAATTTGAAATTTTGAATTTTGTACATTTTCAGTAGCAGTTATGTAATTTTATACTTTTAAAAAGTCGTTAATTTTAGAATTTTATGCCATTTATTTTTGTATATTTATTATTCCATTATTAGAAAACCTGGTGAATTTTGCTAAATGTTTCGATAGTTTTTCAAAGAATTTTTTTGAACAGTTTTACTAGCAATTTTGAGTGTCTAAGATTTTTAAAAATAGATTTAATTTGTCATGTATCTGTGAATTATTACCAGAGTTTAATAAATTTTGGTTTATTTGGAGATACTGTTTGAAATTTTGAAAGTTTGAATTTTTAAATACTTTTGTTTGGTATTTTATGTAATTTTCAAAATAGAAATGAGATTTATTTTGGAATCTTACCTGGTTATTGATTATTAGAATTCTACTCGTAAGTTTTTCTGTATTTCTGAGATTGATTTTGAATATCTAATATTTTGAATATTTTTTTACATTTTTAGTTATAAGTTTGGGCAATTTTGTTTTTCTTTTTCAAGGAACTGAAATTTATTCTTGGAATTTTATTTCATTTCTTTTAGATTATGTATCTGTGCATTATTAGGATGCTCTTATTTACTTTTAGTTCTTTTTCAAATAGTTATTAAATGTTTTATATTTTGAAATAATTGATATTGTTATCGACATTTTGAGTAATTTTTGTTTTTACAAAAAGTAAGCTATACTTTTGGCATTTTTTAAACTCACCTGCTTCTGAGTATTTATCTGTGTTTTGTTGTAGTAGTTATGGAAATAAAAAATTTTGAAGATGTCGTCGGTTTAACATTTTAGAAACATAAAATATAAAAAGGAAATTTTTTAATTAATATTTTAAAAGGACTATCTGAAAAATAAGCAAATATTCACTAAAATATCATAGGAATACAAGAAAAATTCCAAAGGAAATGTTACAAAATTTCAAGATTAAATTTCATTTTTGTAAAAGAAAAACACCTACTGAAAATTTCCATTGAAAATTTAAAAAAGAAGTTCAATATTTCAAATTTTTAAAAACTATTTAAGAGATGTTTCAGAGTTCACTATAAGCATCCTAATAATGTATAAATAGATAAACAAAGGAAAATGGGATGAAATTCCAGAAGCAAATCTCATTTTCTAAAAGAAAAAAACTTACAATTGTTCAATGCGATACACTTTACTGTTTAAGAATAAGGGAAGAATCTGAGTTTCCTTCCTATATAGAGGAGTCATAAAATCTGTGCCATAATCTCAACATCTCAGAGGTTGAAACTAGCGTAACTAATAACTTTCCTTTTATTTGTTATTGGACTAGCATTGCGTCAAGTTCTACCGAAATGGCATCTGTAATTACAGCCGTCTTTGCTCTTGGATGCCAACTTTCTGTTTCGGAATCAACGAGGCTCTGCTTTAATTCATCGTGAGCTTTCTTCAGTTCTGCTCCAAATATGAATGGCGTACCTTTCCTGGTGAGACTTTTATGGGTTCAAATACTGTAGATATGAGTCGTGCTATAAAGTTAACGAAAACAGAAATAAGACATTCTTTCTACGGAAGGACGGATGTCTCTTGTAAGCAGAACGTATCACACGTCGGTCAATTCAGCTACGTGGAATTTATATCTGGTTTTCTTTAATGTAAGGCTCATTTGTCACAGTCCTTTAAAAAAAATGTAAGCAAAATTGAATTAGAAGTCGTGAATAAGATTTACCTCCCCTTCCTACCCCATCAGCGAGAGCAGTGAGCAATAAAGTCTAATGTCTTCTCAGAGAACACTGCAGTTCTTGAAGAGGGTTAGAAAGAGACGACACGTCTTTCTAAAACATCCCAAACATTCTCGATTGGATTTAGCTCAGGAGAACGTGCTGGCCATATCATAAAAGCGATAGTTTGATCTTAAGGATATTGGTCGATCACACGATGCTCTATGTCAGGGTGGTCGAACTCAAATAAGCAAAGGGCCATTATTGATCAGGTTTATGCAAGTGAGGGCCACTCCCCAAAAAAGTTTGATTAAAAAAGATATTTATTAATACTTATACTAATAGAAAATTTATTTACTACAGTAGCTAGTGCGAAATTTGAGGTTTTCTGTTTTTAACTAATTCTACAAAATCAATTTCTAAGTCAGTTAGTGCAACTCTGACACATGAAGCTAGTGTTTCATCATCTAGCTGATTCCTCTCTTTTGACTTTATTTGGTTCATAAGAGAGAAGCTGCTTTCACAAACATAGGTTGAAGAAAACATTGAAAGCATGTGAAGTGCAAAGTTATTTAGTTCAGGATATGATTCTGCATTTACCAGTTTCCAAAATTCTAATGGATTGTCAAGGTTTTGATTCCAACTGCAGTTGAGCAGGTGCCTTATCCACTTCTATAGTAAAGGGATTCCTCAGTATCTTAAGGTCATCCTGAATTATTTGGAAGTCCTGAAATCTCTTTTCAAATTCAGTAGAAATATCACTAAGTATGGAAACGTAATCTGAAAAGTCAGTTTCTTTATCAGCAAATACTTCCTTGCAGCTTGGAAAGTGTGTCAAATTGTTTTCCTTTAATTGTGGAATGAATAGTTTGTTCAACTTCAATTTGAATGCATCAATTTTACCCACAAGATAACAGATATCATGATTTCTTCCTTGAATTTGTTTGTTCAGAACATTCAGGTGTGAGGTAATGTCAGTCAAAACAGCTAATGCAGATATGAAATCTGGATTTTTCAGGTCATTCTCAAATTGAGTAGTGTTAGCAGATATTTCACTTTCAAAGAAATAAGAATTTCATTTCTCAATGCAAAGAACCTCTTCAAACAATCTCCAGCACTTAGCCATCTTACATTACAGAAAAGTGACAAATCTGGATAAGCGGCATTTACCTCTTCTAAGAAATTTCTGAATTTTCTGTGAGTTAAAGCTTGAGCACCACCACGAATAAAATTAACCATTTTAGTGATAGACTTCATTACAGGATGCAGTCTGGCAGACTTGGCACAAAGAGCTTCTTGATGAATTATACAGTGGTGTACTAGAACTAAGATATTGTTTTTTCTCAGCTCACCCACAAATCCAGTTTTCTGGCCCCACATAGCAGGTGCTCCATCAGTACAGACAGAAGAAAGTTTTCCATATTTAAAATCTTCATTTATAAAATTTCCAACTACCATGTCAAATGATTCAAGTATATCTTTTCCTGTAGTTCTTCCAGACATTGATTTCAGATCCAAGAGTTCAGTTGTCACATTAAAATTGTATTCAATAATTTTAATAAAAATAGATAGTTGACATATGTCACAGTTGTCTGTACTTTCATCAAGAGCAGCTGACCAATATGCACAATTAGCTATTTTGTCTTTCAGAGTTTTTTCCAGTTGTAAGTCAATATCTTTAACTCTGGTAGAAACAGTCTGGTGTGATAGAGAAACGTTTTTAAATTTATCAGCAACTTCCATTTCTCCAAGTGATTTTGCCATTTCTATAGCACATTCTTTAACAATCTCTGCTGTACGAAAGGATTTACCCTTTTTAGCCAATAATAAAGATACACGATAGGAGGCATCCAAATACTGAGCACTAGCAGTAGGAGTTATGATTTTCAAGTTCTTAAAAATATTCTTCTGTGCTGTAAGTTTATCAGTTAATTGTTGCACAAACACCAGTCTAGCAGCTTTTCCTATCACATTGTCATATTTTTTAGCATGCGTTTTATAATGACGACTCACATTATATTCTTTCGAGCAGCTGATAGTTTGATGACAATCAAGGCATTTAATAATACCATTTTCCTCGATGCATAAATATTTATATGTCCAGTCTGCATTAAACTTACGATGTTCAGAGTCAATTTTTCGCTTTTTTGATACATTAGACGCCATGACATGAAAACTGATACTAATTCAAATTAAAATGAGATTTATGAATACGAAAAATGTTTGCGAAAAACCTTCAAAATTAACGGAAATTAATTACTATATATGCGAAAATAATTCATATAAATATAATTTTGTTATAATGTGTAAAAATTTATTTAAAGAAGGAAAAATTTTTTAAAATTTAGTATGACCTCGCGGGCCACATTTTAAGGTACTGAGGGCCGCACACGGCCCGCGGGTATGTGGAGCTATCTCTAAATGCACCTGGGTATGGTCTTCTGCCTGTCCAGACTATTTAATAATCCCTTTCCATGATGTTTGTAGGAGTTTCGTATTCCCTTTCCTCCAGACGAGTAGCTGTGGTGAGTCGACTTTAAAGGCTGGATCTTAACTCATCAGCAAAGAGAACTTGGCTCCAGTCACATGGTGTTCAAGCCACAACGGCTCCTGTTTGTGACGTCAGGTCAATGTGGGGGGACACACCATGGGTCGTCTCGCATAACCGCAGCCTCATGCACATGGTTGAGGCTGGTACCAACCTTCCTGCGCTCACACAGAGATCAGAATCGAGCTGATTCCGTGTTGAAGTTCTCTTTCGCCGTGCCAAAACTGACGTACTGCGATCGTCTTCCGGGATTGAGCTTTAACTCTTCTCCGAACAACATCTCCATATCTGTAAAAGTGTCTACATAGCCAGAACCCACACTTCTGTTTTACATCTTGCCATTCCACCGCCTGAGTCTGACCAACCGGCCTCCATCCTATCAATTAACAACTCGCCCACCTTAGAGAGTTTTCCAAAAGGGCACGGCTCCCATTTTGTAACTTCGCCCTTCAGAACGATTTTTTCTTTACTGCTGTTACTGTACTGATAAGTCTGTTTATTTTACTATTAAAAAGTTTAACTGTGGTGTTCAAATTAAAACGTGGAGACGGTGTAATTAGATCGGTTCCATATTCCACCATCGTAGCAGTTCGTAAGTGAGGATTATCCTAACTTTTTTTCTGAAGTTCTGTACGTATTACGAGGTAGCCAGCCGCCCCAACTTCTTTTTCAGGCAAGAGAAGTGAGATTTAACCAAGTGCCTTCCTCACACAGTTTCCTCTGTGTTCTCCAGGAGCTGGAAGAAAAGCATCGTCGATATACTTGAGCGTCGGAAAAACTGATAATTCTCGTACACTGGTTTCCAGTCTTCCGTATCTTCTCTTCTGAGAGAGAGAGAGTAAAAGCGTTAATGTTCACCTAGACTAAATCAGACGTTTAGCCTGATCGGAGATGTGTTTCCCTTCAATTAAGAACTTATAAATATCGCGCTGAGAAACCGTTAGTTGTTGGGGGGGTTGTGAGCTGTGCTATCCTTAGGAAATTCAGGTTTTCAGCCGACTGCATCAGGTGGCCATTTTCCCTGATCTCTATTGTAGGCACGTTTTATTTGTTCTAGACATAGTATTTGCCATTCAGGTTGTTTATAGCACCCTATTACTGCTTGGATTAGTTGAGCTTCCATTCTACCTTGTCCGGTCCTGCCAGGTCCCGGAAGAAAGTAGACTGAGTTTCTATTTACCAGCTGTTTTTCGTCCCCGCCAGACGAAGTCGATCAGCTCGATTCTGGCACATTTTACTTATATACTCTAGGTCGGCTGTTCACCATTGTTTGCGTACCTACTGACCTAAGTTACGAGTTCGCCAACCTTTTAGCTTCTGCTTTACACCGTGAACTGGGGTGTGTGTGTGTTGGTTTTTGTGCCATTTGTCGTTATCCACATTTGTGATCTCAGCCAAGGGAAAATAAATGCCGAGAAATTTTCGTTTCTTTACTACCCCATCTAATTCCTTTACTGTCTGGGTTGCATTTGCTAAGTTACCTCAACCACGCTACATCGGTCTTGGAAGTGTTAATACGGGTAGTAAGCGCGGAGTGCAGGAAAGCGTATGCACGTCGCCATTCACGAGCTGGATACTTTATTTTGCCGCTTAGTTTAATGCCTAGTATTTACTCTTAGAGAGTCTTCGCTGGTGGCACGTCAAGTACAGCGTTTAAAGAGCAGTCTTTTATTCCCCTGGAGTACGCAAACGCATGGCGCTGGTCTGACTAGTTTCCTTGTTGTTGGTATAGAATAATTTACCTATTCAGTGTCTTCGCTGAAGTTTAAGGCTTTAAATGTTCTAAACAAATAACTCCATTCTACCTTATCGAATGCCTTTGACACCCGGCAAGGTCACTGAGTAGTCATCCGCTCCCAAAAGTCCTTTTGTTAGGAGTCTTCTATGGACCTACTTTATTAATCTATACATCGCTTTCGCTAAGACTATAATTATTTAATAATCATAGTTTAGCGACCTAATCGGTCTCCAATTATTAAATGCATTTTCCATCGCCGTTCTTCCAAAGCAGACTGACCGCGGCGCTGCGCTGGATAAGAAAGGTCCTGTTTTTGAATGCATAGTTAACTAACCCTTTCTTACTGACAAGTACCCGACTAGTTCATAAAATTCCGGCTTTAATGTTTCACTTTCTAGGTTTTATCGTTTGATGTTTTTGGATAGAACTTTATATTTTTTTAATGTTTCGGTGGCCTTCGCAAAGCTGAGTTTTCTGGTAACCGGCCCTTGGAAATCAGACGGTTTATCGAAGACGAACATTCTTTTGTGGTACTGAGCTTCCACCTAATGCATCTTGTCTGCGACGGTGTCGTCTCGTCTTCTTCAGATGTTAGACTAAATATTAGTTTAAAGCTAGCCCTCGGTCTCTACATAAACTTCCCACGCTCTTTAGTGTCTTCTAGCTCAGTCTGAATGGCAGTGATCACATGACGATATATCACGAACCTCCGCTTATGAATGCTCCTAGATGAGACCAATTTAATCGTGGATTATTGAACGTTGTTGATGGTCGGAAGTAGGGGAGGGGCACCTAGGCTTCAGTTTAGGGGGCCGCGGCATCGCAGAGGGTCGCGATCTTCTTTTTCTGCCGTACAGGTAGGAATCTAGTAGGTGTCCCCGTACTTCGCGCACCTGGGGCTGGCGATCCCCCGAGGTCAGCAGCGCAGTAAGAACGATTTTCCCCGATTGAGATACCGCTAAACCACTCCGATTCAGTGGATGCCAAGGCTCTCGTGGGCACTGGGAGGGGTACATTTACAGAGTTAGAAAACAGCGCTGGACACCTCATTCATGACAGGAACTAGCCCCGCAAAGGAGTTGGTCGGTATTAACCATCTCGCCAGATGTCGCGGTTCCACCGCAGCTGCTACGGGAGGGAGTCGTTCGGCCTTTTACTCGCGAGAAAGCAGTCGTTGAGGCTGGGAATCAGCCAACTGGCCGCACGACCGACGTAAGATTAAGCGCAGCAATCATTAGCAGTCTTCGATCTCCGCCAAGATCATTGGCACTGCACCTGAAGACAGACAGACAGACGAAACCACGACAAACCAAACGCTACAGCCAAAACTTAGTATAAACAAAACCAACCAAAGATGAAGTCAACCCCTCCCAACCGAAAACCGTGTTACCAGAAGCCTCTGCCGTCAACGAAACAGTTTAAAAGGCCACCACCCTGCAAACATAACGGGAGCAGTCAGTCAAGAAGGAAAACAGAAATAGTTTGTTGACTATTTATCAAGATTCTAAATATTTCGATTACAGGTCAACCGGGAAGTGTTACATTTAAAGCACAGATTTCAAAGTTAGTCGCACATTTAGCGACCAGCGGCAGGTACAAAGGGGGTCCGTTACTTCGCAATAGCTGTCAGGGATAGTCAGCTGGAGACGATCAGCTTGTACCGTTGGAGGGACCGGTAGAAAACACAAGCCAGACCGACCATTAGAATCTGAGCCAGGGCCACGCCCACCGACACACCACCCATCAGCAACACGTGGGCTTGGGCCCAGGCGCTAAAGCTCCCGATGCAGTCCCCTCTGTAGATGGGTTCTCCAAGGGCGACTTTCGTGCCGCACAGAGCCGTCACGCGGTTGCAGCAGGAGTCCGGGACCACGAACTCGCCCAGGTAGTCGTACCATTCCGTGAAGTTACTCGCTCCGCAGCAACGGAAGCGCTGCTGGACCCTGTCCCACGCTGCCGTCACGTGCTCATCGTCACCGTAGTCCTCCTGCGTGGAGCGCATGTGTCCGCAAACCGTCTCCCGCATTTCCGCCTTCTTCAGGAATCCTAGGACACCGCCAACGAGCTCGAGGAAAACCACGAATCCGAGCAGAGCGGCGAAGACCAGCACCAGGTTGGCGTTATCGCGGACTACGCCGAGACAGCCGGATGATACGATCAGCATCAGGACCATTCCGCTGACAATAAGCAATATGGCTGCTACGCTCGACTGGACGCCCAGAAATTCCACGTAGATGCGGAATTCAGTTTCAATAAGAACGCCGACCGTTACCAGGGCGACAGCAGCCATCAGCAGCACCGCATTCGAAGCGAGCAGCAGATTCTTCATCCATGTCTTTGCTTCCATCTTCGCAGTTCAGCAGCTGTTGGTTAGTGCAGTTCTTCTGTAACTAAATTGATGCTTTTTCCCTCTCTTTATATAAGGAATAAATAATCTATCTTTTTATTGTTATGTAAATTATCTTAGCCCGGGTATTTTGAAATAATTTCGCAGGAGATGTGATTTTGTGGCAGATAAACAGATATAAAAGCGAGATTTAATTTTCTGTTTATCTAATTTGCATGTCTGTTGTTTCCGCTGGTTTTGTCATATTGTTTGTCTGGTATAATTTAAGGAATAAAAAAGATTACGTTAACTAAAGTTAAAAATATGTTAAGGATGTTGGGTTTAGCTACATTATCTCAACTCTAACAATAAGAGAATTATTTCTGTTGTTATTTTAATAAGTCTTTTTAAAAGGGTTATTGGTTAAGCTGCTTGTGGATCATTTCTCGGGACTCGTTCGCGTTAGTAGCTGGCTTTCTCTGGTTTTCTACGTGTTGCGTATTTTTTCGCCTTAGTGTATTTTTTGTCTTTTGCCTTTTCTTGTCTTTTTTTTTTTTTTGCAGTGTTAGCCCTAGTGTTTTTGCATTGTTGTACTAACTTTGGACCATCTGGATGGACCCCCAGCCATCCACCTCCAAGGCCATCAGCTACGCTGACTCCGTCCGGACGCCATCCAGGATGCCGCCGCCTCCGCCAAGGACCAAACCCGCTGCCACTCCGACCTTCCGGGAATTCCTGAGGAAGTTGGAGAATGACCAGGAGCAGCGGAAGGGGATCTCTTTCGCCCGGAACTGCTCCCTATTCCTACATGCAAGTGAAGCCGTCTCTTGCGTCGAGGTAGGGCAGGCTCTGTACGACGCTGCCCTCGGTGCCAGAGTGCGGGCGGTACTGTCTGGCCCCGGCGGAGCGACGGAAATCCTTTGCAGCTCCGCAGAGGACGCAGAGTTTGTGTCCACGAAGACCCTGGTAGTCAAGGGCATCGGCTACCCGCTGCGAAGCACCAGCCCCGTAGCTTGGGTTAAAGTTCGTAGATTGCCCTTGACCGCCTCCAACCATATACCTGAGACTATCCTCCGTAAGTACGGAAAGATCTTGCGCCCACTGAAGTACGACTGCCTGCCTTTCCTGTCAGGACAACGCAGCCTGAAAATGCTTATAAAGGAGCCCATACCGACTCGCACCCGAGAGACCGTGGACGGCCGCATCTATGATTTTTCGGTTGTCTACCGTGATCAGCCGCGTGCACTGTCATCATGCACTAGATGCAAGGAGACGGGGCATACAGCTGCCACATGTGTGCCACTCCCGGATGTTCCGATCTCCAACACCATCGCCGAACCAGCGCCGGATACAGCTGCCACCGCAGCCCGTATGTCTATTTCGGCGCCACTTATGACCCCCCCCTCTTGACATCCGACACCGACTCCCACATATACCACCGCCAGTAGGGAGTCGACAAGACCAAGGACCAAAACAACCAAACGCACAATCCGGGAGTCGTCGCCGGTCACCCCTTCGAAGCGCAAAGAGAGAAAGATGGAGACCCGTCGCTCCCGGTCATTGGAGGCTCCGCTACGTACACTTCTGGAAGTCGTGGCGAAATATTCACCGATGACTCAAGGGGTTGAAGGCATGGAAGTTCCAAAAATAGGGTGCGTCTTCCATTCTGACGGATCTTTCGGCAATAACTAGGTGACGACTACGAGCTAGATCTAGCGATTATGGCTAGGCGCTGGGAATTTTTATCCCTGAATTTGAGGAATAAAATTCAAAACACATTGGAATGATTTCCTTGACCATCTAGGGATTTCTGGCCACCACTCAATAATCTGCATGCAAGAACTCCACTTGCAAATTAACCAAGAATTAGCTAGT
Source organism: Nautilus pompilius (assembly GCA_018389105.1). NCBI lineage: Eukaryota > Metazoa > Mollusca > Cephalopoda > Nautilida > Nautilidae > Nautilus > Nautilus pompilius. Next base: position 364,364 of record JACATO010000989.1, on the reverse strand, counting down.
TATTTTACTACCAGACTAATCCACCCCAGTCTTGAGTCAGTAGGTAGACCCGAAGGTGTAGCCATTTTAATTCATAGTAGCTTAGGTTTCAGTAGCACACTCTTACAGTGATAATAACGGACGCATCGTCATAGTTAGCTGCCAAATTCAGTTCCAAAGAAAAGTGGTGATCGCGTCAGTGTACGCTCCTACCGTCGCGAAGGAATGGACACTGTTCCTTCAAAACTTCATTGACATTTTAGAGCAGGAACTTAGGTCACACCCTGCTGATCACATACATCTTAAGAGATTTTAGTTGTCCCATCCCACGATCTCGATAGGCAGGGACAGGACATTAAGAGTAGGACGCACCTGATCGGAGCGCTGCAGCTGCAAACCATGTGTTCGCAGTTTGGCGTGGTCGATGCGTATAAATTTAAATACCCGACCGCGTCGTCATACACTTTCTTCAGTAAGAAATACAATGTAGCGACTACAATAGACAGTGTACGTCTCTAAACACGTAGCGAAGCATCTCCAAGGCGTTTCGCACGACGTTATCACGGGGAGTGGCTCGAACCTGGAAGTGGTCAGTTTTCTTGTTCAGAGGACCAGGGCTCTGGAAACTTAACAACACTATTCTGACCCAGTCAGAGTATGTTGAGGGCGTACAAAGCCTCTGGAGAAACTGGTCGCTTCGTCGGGACGAGTTCACTGACCCACTGGAGTGGTGGGACACAGGTAAGGCTAGAATATGGAATTTTAGCATTAAATACTGTCAGGTACGTACCGCGTATAGGACTTTTCGAGAAGATCAGCTGAAAGATGAACTAAACTTAGAATTAAAACAAGCGACTTTAGGGATGGATAGAACTTCTAAAATTCAAGCCATCCAAACCCAGTTAGTGAATTTACAGTTACACAAAACAGAAGGCGCTAGAATTAGGGCCCGAGTGCCGGCCATGAACGGCGAAGGTAATAGAACGTCTTTCTGTAGTTTAGAAAAAACTAGGGCAGCAAGAAAATCTATAAATAAATAAAGACGGTCGCGTTCTTACGGATACAGCAGACATCCTTAGGGAAGAAGCTCGCTATTATCAAGAACTCTACACTAGGGCAGACACTTGTCCGTCAGCTCAGGACAAAATCTTGGCGTGTATTGAACGTAAACTATACGCCCCTAGAATCCGAGCTATACGAAGGTTCCCTAACCGTTCTTGAAATAAAAAAGGCCATTAGGGCCTCAAATAAAGACAAGTCCCCCGGAGATGATGGCCTTACGCTGGATTTCTATAAGTGATTTGAATATCTCCTAGCAAAGGACCTGACGACGGTTGCGAATAGCGCATACAGTAAGGAGGGTGCTCTCGGAAAGCTAACGTACTGCCACCGTCGTCCTGCTACCAAAGGAGGGGGACAGGGAGTGATTTGACAACTGGAGGCCCATCAGTCTCTTAAATAGTGATTATAAAATTATAGCTAAGGCGTTAGCAAATAGGCTAGCCAAAGTTACGGATAATGCTATCAGTACTGACCAGACTCGTTCAGTTCCAGGAAGGAGTATCACGAATACGCTTCAACTGTTCAGAGAAATCACAGGTAGGCTAGACACGGAAAATTCCATAGGAATCATGCTAGCCGTCGACCAACAAAAAGCCTTTGATAGGGTAGACTGGAATTTTCTGCTTAAGACACTTAAAACCCTTGGCTTCGGGGAGTATTTCCTTAATTTCATCCGACTAACATACCACCAAATCCAAACTCAACTTCTCCAAAATGGTTTCATATCTTTGTCCTTCCACCCATCCAGAGGGATCAGGCAGGGGTGCCCCCTAAGCGCCATGCTGTATGTCATCGCTTCGGCACCGCTGGCTGCCCTGATCCGGAGCTCCAACAACATCTTTTGGAATTCAAGGAATCTGGATCCAACAATATGTGGATGATGCCACCCTACTGCTGCAGGATGCAGCCAGCGTTGGAGACACCTTCGAAGCCCTTGAGGTCTATGAACGGGCCTCAGGGGCTAAAACCAACCGACGGAAGTCGAAAGCAGCATGGCTTGGGGGCGCCCAGGTGCCTTTGCATCAGTACAACATCAATTGGGTGGAGGACAAGATCAAAATTATAGGCATCTACTACCGTACTAACACCCACAAAGACAACTGACTCCCCACAATTAACAAAATCAAAGCTCAAGTAACAGGCTGGTCATCATCTAACCTCTCCTCCTTCACCAAAACCCACCCAATTAACACCCGCACCACACCAAAAATCTACTACAAATCCAAAATTATAGGGCTGCCAGGTTAGGAGAGCTCCATTGACCCCGATCTCGATCGGTTTCTCTCGCAGGGGCGCAAACACCTGGAAAACAAACAAATAATCAGACTCCCTCGAAGTCAATGAAGTTTAAATCCCCTAAAACTAGAGAGCAAAACAGGTGCTCAACAACTTAAAAATATCGTAGACATCATAAGGACGGCAGATGGTAAACCAAGGTGGCAAAATCTATTCATCGATCGCTTAGCTAAGGCATTTAACATCCCAAATGGTCTGCATGCTTTAACTAACAAACTAAAACCATATAGAGCCAAGAAATCACTATTAACCGACTACCATGTAACAGCACTAACCAGCTGGATCAAGTCTAACATTAACATAGGGACAAACAACGAAGTAAGCTTAGCCACTAACACAGTTGATCTAGACAAACTATCCCAACGTGACATCTACTTCTTCCTGGCGTCACGACCTATCAAGGAACCGGACTACAGGGGGGAAGTGGGTAGGCACTTCCATGGGATAGAATCTGGAAGAGTTCCATCAATCACCTCATGGATGGATGGATACTTCTCTGACACTCACTGGAAACTCTTACGAAATTTACTCCCCAACAAGAGAAAATAAACACAAATGGAAACTCGTAAATTCGCCAAAATGCCTCGCCTGTACCGGGGAGGACGAAACGGTAATTCGCTGTATGTTTTCATGTCCCAGGAATATAGAACTGTGGTGCCTAGTCCGAGATTTGATCTTCAAAATTAAAAGTCCTCAGGACAAACTTACTTTGTACTGGCGCATCTTTGGATTCCCTGCAAACAGTAAAAAGGTCTGCCTTTCGAACTTCCCGGTCTTCACCGCACAGCGGATCGCTTGGGGTGGTCGGAAGGCTTTAGAGAGCGGTCAGCTCACCTCAACCTAAAAACTATTCCAAAAATATGCAGTCATGAATTCCAGCATCACTGACAGAGCGACATATTCATCGATCTGGTGATCAGGATATCAGCACTCAACAACGTCCAGAATCACAGTCTGACCGAGCTATCAACACAACGCTCAACAACCATCGATACACAACAGTCGAACACACGACCCTCAACTCATTTAGGCCAACCCTCTTGACAACTTAACCAAAACAACTTCCTTTTAACCTAACCAAACAAACCTCTTTTTCCAATTTTTTTTTACTTTTCAAACTACCCGCACCTTTTCTATAAAAGCCTCTCTTTATTTATAACTTGTCCCTCCCTTAGTATTAAACTCCCAAAAAATGGACTAACCATGATTTTGTTTTCGTTTCTAAAAATACTTGATTACAGGAGAGGAGACCAGCTAGAAAATCCCTGTTCCGGAGTTCTACATCTCTGATGTGGAACTGGGCGCCGTCCATTGTGATGAACATTACTGCAATTGGTCGGGCTACTTCCCATCATTTCAGCTTGTAGGGAAGCCTCTGGTTTCAAAACGAGGGATCTGAAACAACCAACATCCTCCAATTAAGTAAAACGGAGACACAACATGGCTCAGTCCCACCCCTCCTTTATTACAGTTGGATTTAATAAAAATAAACAGTGGCCAAACATTCCCCCATAGACTGCTAAGGACACACACAGAGTTCAGCGTGGACAAAACCTACCTCTCCTACCGTATACAAAGGAGTTTGGGTAGCCCGCTGCTCTCTTAACGATAGGCACACCAACACAAACACAGGTCAAAATAAGACCTCACTCGTAAACAGCTTTGGAGCCGACCCAGCTCCCAACACAATCGCAACTTTACGCACAAGCCCACCCACCCCCCAAAAGCTGCTTGTGCTTTAACCCTTTGAGGATCTTGCCCGTTTATTTACGGGGAGTGAGTATTGATCTTTATGGAGCAATCTGTTGGGTGTCTTCAAAAATGTAACATTCTTTACTGTTTCCAAACAACGACAGAAATTCTGATTGAAGATCACGCGACCTGATCCGCGAGTTCTTATCTTATGCAACTGTTCGATCATAATTTAGATTTTGAACATTTGGGATGCATTATAAGAAAGGAGATCCTATTGACGTTTAGAAATCTGGGTGTTTGATGTGGAAGTCTTCTTGTCCGCCATTATTCTGCCCCGTTCCGATGCAGTTGAGACCCCCAATTCAAAGAGGTATCTACCCTCGTGGTATGTCTTAGCGTACTCGGACAGCCTACGGGGATGTGATTTGATTAAAATAGGTGAACAGATGCAAGAAATATTCGGCAACTCATTAAGACTGTCTCGCTATATGGACGAAAGAAAAACTCGTAATTTGTACAGGGAATGCTTGGCTGACGCCATCTTAGTTGGCGAATCTTAAGCAGTTTTCGTTCAGAAATGCCAACGCAGCATCCCAGCCCCATAATTCAGCATCCGTGGTAGCTACAAACTAGCGGTTGATATTTTTAAGGTCCCCCCCTCACCGTGAACAACGCTAAACAAATGCCTGCAATCTCGTAGTTTTAAAGAGCCAGTACGCGGATGAATACACAGGTCACTTTTAAAGTTGGGTAACATTTAATTCTGCTTTGTTGGGGGGGGCGACCCCTAAAGGTTTCTAGCGGCCCCTCGTCTTATGAGCCAGCGACCAGAAGGTTTCGGCAGTACAAATTAAGTTTTAAAGAAAACAAACAAACAAGAAATAGTAGAAGCGACATTTAGTAGGCCGCCAAGAGAGGAGGGGATACAAAGCAAGATGGCGAGAGACGTTGATCGTATCTGGATTTTTTTTGAGAAACAAAATCAAGATAACTAGACTAGATGAGTTCAGTTAGATCAAATTGCAGCCTTTTATTACAATTAAAGAACAGGATCATAATGCTAGGTACTTCGTTAATTAATACAGACGCAAGAGAGAGAGAGAGCTCTTCCTCATGTTCCACCCGGTATTTTATAGTAGTACCCTACCAAGCGCTATACAGTTTCTTTCTCTACGAAACGAACAGGTTAGAATTCATCACTCGCTCCGTAATATCGAAGCGTTTCTTTTATTGAAAACAACAAAAATATTAAGGAAGTTTTAACGGAGCATCTTTCGTCCAAACTTTCGTGTTCAGCTGCTGATCGTCATTTTGCTGTAACTCTTCACGGACCTGTTCAGACAGAAGGCGAGACCGACCCCGACAATCTCCGTCAGGGCCAGGATGACTCCAAAGGCGGCGACGACGAACAGGCGAGATTCGGCCCAGCTGCTGAACCCGTCCACGCAGTTCCGCTCATACAACTGCTCTCCGGACAGAAGCCTCGCCCCGCACAGGTCCGTCACGTTTCGGCAGCACGAATCGGGCACCCGGTAGTCGCCCAGGTGGGCGTACCACTCCGTGTAGTTTCTCACCCCGCAACACCGGAAGCGCTGCTGGACCACGTCCCACGTGACAGCGACGTCTTCCCGTCCGCTGTAGTCCCGCTGCGAGGACGACATGCGCGCGAGCACCTCGGACCGGACGTAGTTTCGGGACACGAATCCCGCCACAGCACCGGCGATCTCGAGAAGAAACAGGGCCGAGAGCAGGATGGCGAAGACTAGGATGAGGGCCGGCTTCTCTCTGATGGCGCCCAGGCATCCGAACGCCACCGTCACCAAGATGGCCACGCCCGCTGCAATCATCATGATGGCGAATGCGCCCAGTGAGCTGCCGAGGAAGTCCACGAATGCGTGCAGCCGGGTCTGGACGAGCGACCCGGCCGTTATCAGGACGAGCGCGGCCAGGACCAGGAAGGACTGGAATCCGAGCAAGGAATGTTTCAGACATTTTTCAGGCGCCATTTCGCTTCGTCTCTCCACACAGAACCGCTCCCCGGCAGCTTTCGTGAGCGTATATAGGAGATCCGGAGCCGGCTTGGCTTTGTTATGCAAATTAGTAGGTCGCCGAGCAGGTCAGAGCTAGGACAAAGGCGTGATTGTCGAACGGCCGCTTGTGTTTATTCAGAAAATTTGCAACTCGGGTTGTGGGGGGGGATCATTAACTCTTTCCCGAAGACAATGCCTTTTCAGCGAAACTTCTTTTTTTTATTTTTTTAAAGCAGAAATTTGGTTTCACAAATATTAATATCAGCGAGTCCTTTTCTTCTGTTCTCTATGTGAACGGTGTACTCGGTCAACGGATCTTTAATGGCAGACAGGTGGGGTTTGGACCGATGCGGATGTGTTGTTACAAAGGGTTAATATGTTAACGAGGAAGCTACTGTGGAGCCAGACAGCCCACACACACACACACCAATGCTTCAACCTGTGCGGAGTAATACGATCTGGAGAACCCCCCCCCCCACCCCAGGCGGTACACAGACGGGTTAAAGGTGAAGAAATTAACAACAGCAGCATTTACTCCGAATATGAAAAGATGATCATTTGGAAGGAAGCATATGAACAGTTTTGCTGTTGGTGCTGCAGAGGTCGGGATGCCTTTGAGAGTAGAGATGTTTTCCTTCTAGGCCATATGGGCTCGACAGATTGTTACAAGGCTGTCTCTCCGAACGGCTGCTGCAGCCCATCTTCGCTTTCACGTCGCCTTCGGTGGATCTCACGTCACACGTCATGACGTCACTCGTTTTGAGAAGAGATGCCGTCTGTGCGATCTCACGGGATTTCATATCATCCTTTGTCCGGACCGTTGGAAAGGTTCCAGCTTCCAGTACGAGCACGAATGGCTATCCTTGGAGGATAATAATTGTGCAGTCATTATATATTCTAACCCGATTCTTCTCTCTCTCTGTACGACGTCATCTCTCTCTCTCGCTCTCTCTCTCTCTCTCTCTCATTCACCCACTCTCTCTCTTATTCACCCTCTCTCTCTCTCTCTCATTCACCCACTCTCTCTCTCTCTTCTCATTCACCCTCTCTCTCTCTCTCTCTCTCTCTCTCATTCACCCACTCTCTCTTCTCTCATTCACCCACTCTCTCTCCATCTCTCTCTCTCTCTGTACTGACGTCATCTCTCTCTCTCTCTCTCTCTCTCTCTCTCTCTCATTCACCCACTCTCTCTCTCTCATTCTCTCTCTCTCTCTCTCTCTCTTTTCTTTTTGTTGTAAATCTTATCATGACTTCGTGTCTGAGCAACATCTTTGTTCTCAAATTCAGTTTTCCACGCTTCCTCTGGATTATTCTCTCTTTACAGTGCACCAGATCGTTTGTTTCGTACGCGGCGAACTCAATGCCGAAGTAAGAATGTCTCTTTTATTATGTAGGCCTGGCAGCGCACGCGGACGCCAAGTACAGCTTGACTTGTGCGAGGTGGAACTCTCTCTCGTTTCGTCATTTGATGTGACTGGGGTGGTGAAAATCGTGCTCGCTGACCTGGAGGCTGGTGGTGCGGCCATTCGCAGATCGCTGGACCCCGAAGAGATCGAACCGCGGCCGCAGACATGATCAGCGAGCACTCCATATCGACCCACCAACTGATACGAAATCATATCAGTACCACTCTCCACAACCCCCCCCCCTTCTTATTTCTCCCTCTCTCTCTCTCTCTTCCCGAATTAAATGAAAAATTTCACTTCATCAATCAGAGTAGCAAAGTATTTCTCCCGTTCCGTTCTTAATACTATTGATTTTCGCTTGCCTGTCACCGTTCTCCTACTACAAAACAAGGTAATAAACATCTCTTTAAAGGACTCGACTTATAGAGAACATCTCGCCGATGTCGTGTTTCAAGTTTATACATGTACAGCCCGACAGTAATGGAGGCGCCTGTAAGTACTCCCAGAACTAATCCTGCGACGAGAACTCGCTGTTCTGGAATAATAAACAAGGGCAGGAGAGGAGTTCCCTCCCTAGTGCGCGATCCAAATGTCTTGTGAAGAATCCGTACTGACGTCACTTCCCCTTAAACGTGGTTTGCTTTGTATGACCATTTTATAATCTCGCGACAACCTCAGGTCAGGTCCGAAATTTCTATAAATCTATTCGATGATTATCATTATTATTATCATTATTATTAAAAATTGGTATTTCCATTGAGAAATAGACGACTCCATACGCATTTGTTGTTTTTATGAAGACAGGAAGAGAAAATATTTGGAAATATATCTTACTATTTACTATTCATTTCATAGATATTCCCATTTCCCAATACAAAGAGAAGAAGAAAACAATTAAGTTTTAACGAGGCGAGCCAAAGAATTTTACTGTTGTTCTAAAGCAACTTCTTTTACGGTTTTCATCTTTCAGCCGAATTCTAACACATTTGCTTCCATTGCAGTGCATTGTGGGAACGTTTTCCTAACCGTTAGCAAATAGAACCTGGCTTTATATTCTATACAGCCTCCGTTAATTTGCAACAATGTACATAAAAATTTAGCACGTTATTTGTTTGGGAGAATTTCTAAACGTTATATATTGGAAATTCTGAGATTGGTTTACCAGTAGCTAAAGATCTTGAAAGAAACGCAAGAATTACTATTGTTATTTTAATTTTTTTAAATGCCAGATTATGAGATCACGTGGTTTCAATATCGACGTTTTACAAACTATACACGTTTTATCTTGGTGTTGAGGCCCATAATAAAGTACAGCTGTGTAACTATATCCTACACTTAGGCTGTAAGAAGATAAAGATAAATCTAAGTTCGGTACGTTTACCCGGCTCATTTACATGAGAGTTTCCGTGAAGGTTACTGACATTCTCATGCAGATTAGTTTGCCACCATCGCTGGTTTGCCGCTCTGAAGCTATCGGATTACGTTCATCGTTGCTTGCGTGTTCTCTTGATTTCATACTGGAAGCTTCGCTTTGCTGAAGCGCAGGACTAACGAGTGATGGATGCGACGGAAATGATTTTGTACTTCTATTTTATTTGATTCCAGCAACCGAAATTGCTGGGCTATAAATAAATGTTGATACCTGGCAAGCGACGATGAGATATAGAACTGCGCGTTGTGTTTAGATATATTGAGTACGTACGTCTGAAAACCAATTACGGAGTCGGCCTCTCTCTCTCTCTCTCTCTCTCTCTCTCTGTCTCTCCCTCTCTCTAGTCCTCTCTCTCTCTCTCTCTCTGTCTCTCCATCTCTCTCTCTCTCCTCCCTTCTCTCTCTCTGTCTCTCCTCTCTCTCAGTCTCTCTCTCTCTCTCTGTCTCTCCATCTCTCTCTTTCTCTCTCTCTCTTTCTCTCCTCTCTCAGTCTCTCCATCTCTCTGTCTCATCATCTCTCTCTCTCAGTGTCTCTCTCCTCTCTCTCAGTCTCTCTCTCTCTCTCTCTCTGTGTCTCTCCTCTCAGTCTCTCCTCTCTCTCTCAGTCTCTCTCCTCTCTGTGTGTGTGTCTCTCCTCTCTCTCTGTGTGTGTCTCTCCTCTCTCTCTCTCTCTGTCTCTCCTCTCTCTCTCAGTCTCTCTCTCTGTGTCTCCCTCTCTCTCAGTCTCTCCATCTCTGTCTCTCAGTCTCTCTCTCTCTCTCTCTCTCTCTCTCTGTCCTCTTCCATCTCTCTCTCTCTCTCAGTCTCTCCATCTCTCTCTCTGTCTCTCTTCTCTCTCAGTCTCCTCTCTCTGTGTCTCTCCTCTCTCTCAGTCCTCTCCATCTCTGTCTCTCAGTCTCTCTCTCTCTCTTCTCTCTCTCTCCATCTCTCTCTCTCTCAGTCTCTCCATCCTCTCTCTCGTCTCTCTTCTCTCTCAGTCTCTCCACTCTCTCTCTCTCCTCTGTCTCTCCATCTCTCTCTCTGTGTCTCTCTGTCTCTCTCTCTCTCTCTGCACTACAAGCAATGGACAACATTGCGAGAATCCCAGAGAGTAGATTTCCTCGCAGCCTCGAGAATTGATTTTAAATAAAGTTTGTTGGTAATCCAGAATCTAGGTTAGTCTTGAATGGTCAAACCTGATCGATACCCGCGAATATGGTTCCGCCTTATTTTTTCGAAAGGTTGCGCCTAAATGGAGACGCGTTCCGAATGTTTACTTGTCGGAGAATATCTGCCCCTGTTCGTTTGGCCGGGAAGGTTCGACTAATAAATTCTATTGTGACTCATCCGCTCGTATTTAGTCTTCGTCGGTTTTATCTTTTCGTTGTATAGCTCGCCGCTACTGCTGACAGAAACCTCGGGGTAGGGGAATCTGACGTATATTCAATTCCACGAAGCAATCGGAAGTTCGAGAAAACAATTTATTCCTTAGCCGAGTTAGTCTATGGCGTGGAACCGACCCAGCTCCCAACACACACTTGCAACTTCACACACATACCCCAACAATTGCACCACACACACACACACACAAGAAAAGAACGATATTACGGACACCGCGCGGAGTAAAAGGAAAACAATCACGAGATGATTGGTGCGAGACCGTATACAGCTGGCGCGCCGTCCGCGCGAGGTTTGGAATGCCACATTTCACCGTCTCGTGTGGTCTGGCCCGCCTCCGGTCGAGCAGGTTATTTCGTACAAAGGCGTTCCTAGGCCTTATTGGTTTAAAAGAGATGTCCAATAGGCGAAAAGCCCGGAGGCAGATAGATGACCGGTTTATTGTGATGATGTAGTGAGAAACGCAGCGACTCGTGGCCCCGCCCTCCAGAATCACTAGCCCCGGGGGGCCTGTTTCAATCTCAACCACGACCTGTCTGGAGCCATATTGCAAATGACCTGCTGCGAGGGGTCTCCAGCCACGTGACGTATCTGTGAACTATCAGTACTGTACAACTGATGTTGGCCACATCGAACCAACGTCATATTTACACCTATGAAAACGCATGTTTTAACAATTGCTCCACCTTACATTTTACGTGTATGAGTTGGCATTATCAGTTGGTAGTCTACATTTTGGTCACTCGTGTCTCTAGATTTTTGTGCCCAGTATAGAAATATGGAAATGTGGGCACTTTGATGGCACGGATATAGAGGCTTTCTTTGCATGTGTAGCATTGCAGCTAATGGTTGAAACCTTTACGGATTGGCACCACTATTATTTTAAGCAAACTATACCAAGAGGCATTAAAGACTTATCTTTTAAAATAAAAGTTGAAAGAAAACAGTTTATTACTGGTAATGTATTGCTCTGGTATAATCATGTCATACGGAGAAATGATTGACAGTTTATTTGCCCAATGAAAACTTGGGGCCCACTAGAGGGCGTGTCTACACAGGCACACTTGTCAAGTGGCCAGTTTTTGTGGCACGGTGTAGTTGCAGTCGCGTTTTGGGCCGTAACTCGCCGCACAAGTGTTCGGGTTCGGATTAAATCGACGGGAATAAATAACCAATCGATACTTACCAATTCTGTATTCATCCAACCAAAAAAAAAGAAATTGTTTCGTGTTGATCTCATGGTCAGTATTTTATAAGCCCGTGGCACAAAATCTGATGGCGTTAAATTGCAAATATGTCTAACGGCCAATTTAAGATTATTTATGACTCTTGTGTCGCGAGTACTGCCTGAGCGATTAGACTGCTGCAATGCGTCCAGGTATCGCCCTGGTTCACCTGTAGCTGTTTAGCAGACCAATAGGACGGATTATCCTGGAAAAGCTCCATAAACTGCTGACGGCGTCAAAATTAGCCGTTCCCGAAAGATCATTCTCGACGATTTTAGGCTTCACGAATGTTAGGAAGTTGTGTTTTTTATTATTATTATTATTTTTTTAAGTTTTATGTTTATTTTAAGGGTCATTCGACGGCTCGTAAGTAATTTTTGTTAAATTTATACTCCCTTTTTTTGAGTATAATATTACATGGGGAAAGATGACTCCGTCACAAAGTATCCTGGGCCGGTAGATCCTGTGGCTTCTCTTGATCTACTATTAAATGAGGCGAATGGGAAAAGTGTGGGGGGCCTTGGATTTACATACGAACAGTAGCCTAAAACTGGGGATCTGATCTACTCGTCGATTACTTTCAGCTTGCTTGTTGTTGTTCTTAGACACCTATGAGGTTGGTTTCTATCTAAAGGGGGGCAACTCTTCTTATAGCTTGAAAAAAGACATCATCTTTGAAAATTTTGTTGTTGCTTTGTTCTTAGTCCATTTTTTTAGAAAAAAAGATTATTAGAACAGCTTCAAATAAACTATATTTTAAAAATGAAATGTTACGTACGTTCCCTAATTATTCTATAATAATAATAATAATAATAATGGAATAACACAAAAAAGGCGTTGCATTGTTGCTAAAAGGTGCATGGAGTCAAGGTAAATGTCTGAGTTGTCTCCCATGTAATCGCTGCTTGGTGTAACAAGTGCGTCTAACGCCAATGAGATGCCATTTGCAGCAACCACGACAGAGTAAGTCTCTATTTTTTTAAAAAAAAAACAAACAAACGAGTGGCCTTTATTGACTCGTTTCAGATAGATTTTAAAGAGTCGGTTAACAACGAAACGTGGGTGTCGACTCAGCGAGCTACACTAATTACGCTGGCTGTCTTAATTGTGGGTTTATTAATGAAATATTTAATATCTTGTATATAATCAATTCAACTCTATGTAGCTGTTAGAAAATCGTATAGATTTATAAAACCTGTCATTTGTCGGAACTTTGGTCACACGAAATTCATCAAAATGTCTCAGTTTTTCGCTCGATGACTGTTTGAAATATTTTTGCCATCTGTTGATTTCTCCAAGCGTTGAGAAGACGGAGAATCCTATTTCCTATTCAAGACATTCCACGAATGCAGAACATTGGATGACGTCATACGCTCGGCCCTTTCCGCCAGACAAGGCTGCAGAGGACCGAACCAGCCAGCTGGCCGTTTCTGGTATTTCACCCACTTCTTTTCATTGTAAACACGATTTATTTCACCGTGTGCCCGGGATCGCCGTCTCGTTACGACGACATAAAGCCAGAGCCTCTGCCGACCGATGGTTCTGAAAGGTATTGCATACTGCTGCGAAATTTCGTAGTGATGCTTTCCTTTCCGACTGATCTTTGATCAACTTTCTATCCTGAGAGCAACTGAAAACAGCCCTGACTGGGTGCGATCGTCTAACCATCAGTGAGTCCCTCCCCAGCCTTTCTACAGCCGCACCGTCGTCGCTCTGAGCCGGGGGGAGTTCCATTAATTCTCACCTGATCGCAATACCTTGTCCCACTGTTGGAATTATGCTCCTTTACCCAATTAAACCAAATATGCGTCTACACATGTAAATAGATGTGTGCGCCTACAAATTGATTACACAGGATATCTGGACCTATTTCCTTGGTTCTTTCGCAATTATGACCGCCAGTGTATATAATGTAATTAACCCGTTTAGGTCGGAAGATGATCACGAGCTTGCAGCCAGGACAGGTCACCAGCCTGGTCTACGGCCGCTCTGCTTGCAGCGTGCTGAGGTTAAACGACGAGAGAGAGTCTCTCATCGGCCGCTAGGGGTCGGGTAGACCGATGAAGCGCCGAACCTAGCAATATCGACTTTCTTTCCTACACACGGGGGAGCGAATCCCACAAAAGAAACTTTCCGTGCAGTCTCCGAGTTTTATTAATCTAGACGGATGCATTGCTTAAAGAAGTGAAATGTGGAAAAAAGACATTACTTTGAAAAAAATACTTGAAATGTTAGAATGGAAAAAAAACGACAAAATACATTATTCCTCGAACACCGGTTCATGCCCTACATTGTGCCCATGTCCGTCCGTTGTCTAGTTTAGTTAGTTTGCTTTGTTGTATTTTTGCTGTGCGTATTATCTTATGGTTTCTCGTCTCCTTTTAGTCACGTGTCACAGTGCGTATTATCTTATGGTTTCTCGTCTCCTTTTAGTCACGTGTCACACTGTTGTCGAAGAACCCGGGGTTGCTTGGCCTCGAAGCCGAAGGTCCGAACGCCGTTCCCTCTACAGTCGCGTGGTTCTCATGAATTCTTCGTAGGTGGGCGGAGGTTCCGCGCAGTCGTCGTTGCCCGCGTTGTGGAAAGCGCCGTTTCCCAAAACCTCGTTCTGGCCTGGCTGCAGCAGTTCGGGAAGGTGGCCGGACAAAAGGTGCTGGCTGGTCACCACGTGGTACGGCGGGGGATCGTCACTGTAGAGCCGGTTCCTGACAAAGGGAAGATCAGCGAGCAGTACAAAACAGTCGAGTCAGCGAGGTGGGCTAATGGAGTATTTAATCAGACTTCATTGTATAGAGGTCCCCGCAAGAATAACCTGAGCGCGCCATCTCGAAAGGTCGAGGCATCCCGAACCACCCCAGCGGCCAAAGCTGTGTGCAAGTCTGGCAGCGGCTGGCGGTGACCGGTTTGCGTGGTGGCGCCATCGAAGAAAGTTGGTGCTGAAACGCGTCCCGGTCAGTGCGTGGAGAACGTAAGCGGCAGGCAGACCGTTAAACAGACTCATCTAGGCTTCTGCGCAAATTCGGCCCCCCGTCGTCTATCCTGTCATGCACCAGCGCGCAATCAGCGGTGAGACAACCACTTTATGGCCGACCTCAAAGACATGCAGACATCGATGGTGACCCGATTTCGAAACAGCGAATCATTCAACGGTTCGTGAATTCTGACTGCAATGAACAAGTGGCTCGAAGAAGTTTCGCCATCACAAATGTCAATAAAGAACTGCAGAATCACGTGCGCAAACAAACTATTAGTACCGTTCTGTGACAAGGGGAGATTCCAGAAGGTCACGTCTGATGGTTGTGCCTACAGTAGACATGCGCTCATAGCCTTGAAAATCCTTTTGACTGTCATATCAAAGACCACAGCTAAGCATGGTGCCTTTGGTTTAATAGGGTTGGGCCTCGATTTGGCAAATGTTCATCTAAGGGAGCCTCGCCTGGCACGTTACCAACCATGGGAGGATCCCCTCCAATCCGTGTATCAGGAAGGTGTGACTTCTCACGCGGCCAAAACGAGAACTGACCGGGGAAAGGCAACAGCTTTTCAAAGCTTCTTTCTGCGCTCCACAGAGCTCGGACATAAGTCCAACTGTGCACCTCTGAGAATACAATGATAGGAAATTTCGATCAAAATTCCCCCGTCTTTCTAATGGGGACAAACTGTAGACTGTCCTCACTAATCTCAGGAATGATCTGCAGAAGGTAACGATGCAAGACCTCATCGATTCTGTGGTTAATAGAGTCTGTTTGCCACAGGATGTTCTACTGTTGTTCCGTTTTGACTGTGTATATCAAACCCGCCTTATCAGCACCTGTCCTTTCAAGACATGGGTGCTCAGATTATTCTACGAGGGGTCTCTACAAGAACCATAAAAAATAAAAAAAAAATAAAAAAGGGCTTTTAAAGTCACGAAAATCCAATCCTATTTACAACGGCGTGGATCTGGAAAAGAACAGAGGGCGAAAAGCGAAAGTACAAACGACATTTAATCAAAATGTGGTGTAAAAAGGGGCTAGAAAATAACCTGGTAGCTAAACATCAGCGTTTATTCTCCTGACTAGAGAAATACAAATTAATTGCCTTATGAAAACTCGTGTTTTCCGTTGTCTCAAGTCGTTTGTTGTTAAGGCGTCCGCCTAACCAACTCCTGGCAGTTGATGGAGCGAATTTTAAATCAAACTTTGCTGTTGCTTCCTTTTCTTGGGGTTTGAGAAATTGATAGCTGCTGTTTCCGCCGTCGCTAGGTAACGAGTTCAAACCACGAAAGACCCCTGTCTTTATACGAGTTCTACAAAAGTGAAATAAATTGTGGATGTTTTTTTGTTTTTTTACCTACAGGCTTTCGACGTTGTGCCTACACCAGTTTTAATAAATGGATCAGCTAAAGATAGATGAATAGAATAGAGGCAAACGCACTTTCCTGAGTTAAAACTAGCAATGCTCTCACTACCGCCTATATGCTATCTACAGGAGCAAGAGTGTCGTTGCTGAGCTAGATTAAGGAGAAACAAAAAAGGAAAACGGCAGGCCGCGTAGGTGATTCGTTTTAGAATGTCTAACTACGCTCTCGACCTGTAATGAAGTAAACTCGTACCTGTGACAGTCCTGTATATCTGGCAGGTCTTGTGGATTTGTCACCTGTATCTCGCACAAATCTGTCGTGTCGTTTCTCAGCTGCAAAAGATAATCGAGTTTAATGAGAACCGAAATACGCCGGCCAAAGCAAGTAAGGTACCGCGATTCTTGGTGTCGGGGCCGATGTCTGCTTCTGGTGTTCGTGTCAGGGTTTCTGAAACTTCCTCCCAAAGCGTCTGAAACGGGACAGAACGTACCGACAGGATTTATGCATTCCACGGCCGTAAGTGGTCGCTGTGCTTAATCTCTGTCTTTGTCGAACTCCAGATGCAGTGGTGTTTTGACTGTCGTCTCCTCATCAGCTCTCGATTCTCTCCTAGGTCCTTTGGCAGCTGACGAGGGGAAGGCTTTTTGAAGGTTTTGTTGTAGTTCTCGAACGATACATCACGTCACAGGGGTCTGCACTAGCCAGATACTCTACTGGTTATTACGAGTAATAATAATAATAATAATAATAATAATAATAACAATAACAACAACAACAACAACAACAACAACAACAACAACAACAACAATAATAATAATAATAATAATAATAATAATAATAATAATAAATAATAATACTAATAATAATAATAATAATAATAATAATAATAATAATAATAATAATAATAATAATAATAATAATAATAATAATAATACCACGATTCGGCTTCAGTTGCTATACTGAACTCCTCCACAGTTGTGTTTCTCTTTGGCATCAATACATAAATACTTCTTCTTTTTTCTGTTCCCCTTTCACAAAATCATCACGTTAAAAGTGTTAATGCAAAAGACTCAGTTTGAATGCTTAATGCGATTAATATAAATGGCCGCTCAAGCCTCGGGTTTCACTTTCACTAAAAACAGTGTACGTACAAAATCTCGCCTCACTGCTGGACTTCGCCTCCCCCATCCGCTACTCTCCGGAACCGCTCGGCTAATCTGGAGTTGCAGCGAATAGCGGGGACCTATTCCAAATGATATACTATGCTCGCGCGCACTTTTGCGGATTTCTACTTGCGACAGAGATTTGTGGGGCTGCGTGATGATAGTTGTCATAATCCAATTGTCTGCGAGTTTCTTTGCTCGGCACTCGAAGTTAGAGTTTGTTCGGCAGGCATCGACGACTGACGTAATAAGGAAACTTCGTAGATCGTGGACGAGTCGGACTGCGCTTCACAGTCCGCCCCCCTGTCACTCAGCTTTAGGTCTAAAAGGGCTGGTCGTCGAGAGACGGATGGAACCGTAGTATTCTCTCTCCTCTCTCTTCTCTCTCTCTCTCTCTCTCTCTTCTCTCTCTTCTCTCTCTCTCTCTCTCTCTCTCTCTCTCTCTCACTCTACTGACGTCATTTCTCTATGTACTGAAGTCATCTCTCAGTCTCTCTCTCTCACTATATTGACGTCGTCTCTCTATGTACTGAAGTCATCTCTCAGTCTCTCTCTCTCTCTCTATTGACGTAATCCCTCAATCTCTCTCTCACTCTACTAACGTCATTTCTCTATGTACTGAAGTCATCTCTCAGTCTCTCTCTCACTCTACTGACGTCATCTCTCACTCTATTGACGTAATCCCTCAGTCTCTCTCTCACTCTACTGAAGTCATCTCTCAGTCTCTCTCTCTCACTATATTGACGTCATCTCTCAGTCTCTCTCTCACTCTACTGACGTCGTCTCTCTATGTACTGAAGTCATCTCTCTCTCTCTCTCACTATATTGACGTCATCTCTCAGTCTCTCTCTCACTCTACTGACGTCGTCTCTCTATGTACTGAAGTCATCTCTCTCTCTCTCTCTCTCTCTCTCTCTCTCTCTCTCTCTCTCCACTATATTGACGTCATCTCTCAGTTCTCTCTCTCTCACTATATTGACGTCATCTCTCAGTCTCTCTCTCACTCTACTGACGTCGTCTCTCTATTGTACTGAAGTCATCTCTCTCCTCTCTCTGTCTCTCTCTTCTCTCTCTCTTCTCTCTCTCTCTCTCTCTCTCTCTCTCTCTCTCTCTCTCTCTCTCTCTCTCTCTCTCCCCACTCTCTCTCTCTCCCTCCCCGAAGCAACTTTAGCGATCTCTGAACACAAAACTAGTTTGTTGATGGCAATATTTTACCTCGGCTTATACCCACTCCCGCAACAGTCGAAAAACAGACCGTAATAATTCGACAAAATCTCCTGATTATGCGCTGCAACTTATCAGGGTCGTATTATCGATTTTATGTTGAAAAGAGGTAGTAAAACACCATAGTGTAGAATAATAAACCATCGGACGTAGTCACATCTCTTGATACTTTATTACATTATCGAAAACAGAAATACCCCCCTCCCAAAAAAGGCTTTTTTTTCAAAAGGGTCTTCTATAGTATTTTGACAGTTTTCTATACTATAAATTGGTTGTCAAGCCAACACATGTACAATATATGCGATAATTAGATCAGAAATAACAAATATCGTCCGCGGGTGTTTTCAGAACAGACGAGTGAGCGTTGTAGATTGGTTCACAACGGCGAGAAATTAAATCTATTCCCGGGATCCGTTTATTGCCTGACGAAGTCTTTTGACATGCACAAGTGAGCATCTCAAGCTTGGTACCTTTGAACAGAAGGAAGCATCCGAGTTATGCTTCTGGCTTTATATCGATTTAATACAATTTATCTTATCGATGATGGGGCAGCGCGGTAGTCCAGCCATGTATTTTCAGGTTGAGCGTATAAGTTCGAATCTTGGTCCGGGCGGAGTATACGTGTACGCCCTCCCATCTTTCTTCTCGATCTTCTTTACCGGCCGGCCCGAGTGAGTTTCTCTGGATACTTCGTTTTTACATCTAAAAAAAATCTAATTCATCGCACACCTGCATTCGTTGAAAGACGGCAGCAAGCAATCACTCCAACTCATCGTCTATCTGGTATGGACGGCTCCAAGCCACGGACCTGCCTGTCTACTGATGATGATGTTATCGATGAATGATTACTGTTAGTTATCTTATATATATTTTAGATGCGATCAGCCCGACTCGCGTTGATCAAAAACCGCTTCGAGGTATTCCGGTTCGATTAAATCGCATTAAGTGTCGTGGCTTTATTGAGTGGCAGGGTTAGCCGGAGTGGATGGTACTATCTCGTCCTTTTGATGGGCAGGATGAAGAACAGAGATTGGGAGCGCCATGCATCCATCCTTTTAGGACCACCTGATGCCGAGAAGCTATGCTGACTCATCAATCATGGCCGCCGCTTAAGATGTGTCTTGTTATCGATTCACCACGCCACTTTAGCTTCCGTTTATCTTGAAGATAAAATAAACGGTAATTCGATGTGGAACGTGGCTTGGAATGCCAATAAATTTACAGCAGCCATCCCTAATTCTCTCTTCTTATTTTTTTTGGTTTCTCTGCGACGGTTTAATTGTCACCACTGTATTTAATTCGAAGTGTATGAAGCAAACAACAACAATAGGAAGTGACAAGAAGAACAACAATGGCTGGCCGTCAAGTGTGACCCGAACAAAGATGGCGCGGTATCTTAAAAATGAAGCTCCACAATTGCATGCACGCGCCGCTGTTTATCTTCTGATAAACTAACCTAGAGTATCTTTCTAAAGAATGCTTTTTTCCCCCAGAGTCTCCACTGTAAATTTCTTTGAAATTTCAACGCCTCCAAGATGCACAAACACAAAGACAAAAGCATAAAGTGAAATAAAAACCTTGGATTCTGTAGTAATGTTTTTAAATAGTAGCTCAGAGCGCGAAGTCTTTTAATGGTTGTAATCTGAAATATTCTACAAGTTGTCAGAGTACCGTGAGTTCGTAGAGAAAACCTATTCTCCGGAAAACCTGTCTGCTGTAAGCTTGTCTAATTTTTCGGGCTTTTGTCGGCTTATTCATCTTTTCAGGGTCTACAGAATTAAAGGACGAGAATACCTAATTCACTGCTAAGTCTGAGAGACGAGAAACATACTGATCATAAGTCATTATTATTTCGGACTGTTAAACTATACGCTGTCCTTCGGCGCTTTTTGTTTGTTTGTTTTTTGTAGAATATTTCTTCGATAAATGGCTTTTTGTACTTATTATGTTCAGTTCTTTAGGTATGGATAAATTCCTCCAATCTCCTAAATGATTTAGAGTAACTGTTCTTATTTCTGTTTTTAGTTTCTTTCATAACGAGAACAAGAGTAAAATTTACATAGTTATCACCAGTTGGGCATGAGAGGGTTCATAACTACTGGAACACGTTCGTGTGAGCCGTCGCTGAGGAATCCACGGAGCTGAACTGAATTTTGAGTTTGAGACCACAAAGAACATGACGACAGGCTTAAAGAACCCACGTGACGACAGGCTTAGAGAACCCACGTGACGACAGGCTTTAGAGAACCCACGTGACGACAGGCTTAGAGAACCCACGTGACGACAGGCTTAAAGAACCCACGTGACGACAGGCTTAGAGAACCCACTGACGACAGGCTTAAAGAACCCACGTGACGACAGGCTTTACAGAACCCACGTGACGACAGGCTTAGAGAACCCACGTGACGACAGGCTTTAGAGAACCCACGTGACGCTACAACTTCAGTTTGCTTTAAAAAAAAAAAAAACAAAGATCTGAAAACATGGCACCAAACACAACTTGATATAGAACTCCGAGGAACATTAGTTTGGTCTGGTGGCTCTGCGACTGCCCTGGTGGTTGGTCAGTATACAGGATGGTAAAATATAGCAGACTTAAAAGGACAGCCAGGATCTTGTAAAGATTGAAGTAAGCTTAAATACCGTCGACTGTTTGCTCTCTTTTTTTTTTTTCCTGTCTACATTGGACGTAGTATGTTTCCCCGTGTTCCCTACTCACGCTATATCCCAGAAACATAAAGGAACTTAAAAGCATTACTTTATTGTTTTTTTTCCATAGTTTAAGATGTTAATAAAACCTTCTGTTTCCCCCCCCCTTTCTTTTATTTGGTAAAGCGGTCGTTTTTTTGTCTGTTGTGACAACGAATTTTAAGATTTAAGAAAATGTGAACCATTTTTAGAATTGTGAATGACCCCTGCACTGCCTGTAACTCCGTACATACACATGCCGGTTTATCCTACAGTCGGTGTCAGTCTCTCAGACTGTGGCAAGCAAAACCGTTTTCCTTCTTACGGTGTAATTAAGGCTCCAACCGTGTTACTGGAAATTTAGTTACCCCTTCATCAGTTACGTCTAAGATGTACATCGTAGAAAGAAATTATCTTTGACTGTTCTGCATGCCACATTATTATCTAAATCCTAGGATATACACAGTATTGGAAATAATTATGGAAACATGAGAAAAACTGGATGTAAATTGCAAATAACACATCATAGAATCGCATCTCATTTTTAAAAATGCAATCTACCATAGTACAGTCACGTGTTGATATACTACACTGTGATTGGCTGTCGTGTGAGCAGTCAGAAAGTGTCACACCTGCAGAAGGACTATAAAAGTATAGACAGTGATATCATTGTAGTGTGGTGAATGCTATGGCTTTTTGGAAGGAATAAACATGACAAGCATATAGAAATCAAAGTCTTAGCTGACGAAGACTACTCCATGAGATGGAATGCAGCCCTTTCAGAAGAAGTTGTCTACAGGACTCAACGAGAAACTGGCACTGATGATAATATGCACAGATGTGGATGGAGGCCCAAACTCTTCAGAAGTTATGCTATGTACCTCATGGTTTCCATAATTATTTACAATACTTTCTATATATATTGCGGCCTGATTTGACTCACTACGACAGTAAATCCATGGCAGATGGTCTCCAGAACTTCAGTAACACCGCCACTGGATCTCGCCACGAATTCACGCACCATCCCGGATATCAGAATAGCAGAACTAAATGTCTGGGCGGCACCTGCAAAGATGGTCCTCCTTGCCCACTGATGTTTCTAATTAAAGTTCTACTCACCCCACCCCCCCGTCCCTTGCTTTAATTAAGTTCAAAATATCCATCTACCAACTAAAGGTCTGCTTGACGTAAATAAATCTGTCCCTTTTATTCCGAGCCCTATGTTATTAAACTGTCCCGTAGTGGTTGTGCGCGAGACGTTTGCTCGGCTCTGCTCTAATCCCAGGGGGTTTTAATGCCAGCTCGGAGCTTACGAGCGGACAGTTTCCGTTGTTACTGCGGATTATCGACTTATAATTCGCATTTACCGATTGTTGACGGGCAAATCCGGCGATAATGATACCGCGATTTTGAGCAGACTAAAGAATAATATGCAATACTGTGCGGGGTGGTGTTGTCACGAGGGTGAAAGTCCTTATTTAGGGACCTCGCTTGTTTTCTTTCTCGATGTAAGTGCGTCGCGTGCCTGGAATTGCAGCACAATAACCGGAAACTGTGGAACGCATTTTAATGCTAAGGATTAACCGTCTCGAGATTATTATTATTATTATTAATTTTCTAGGCGATCGTCATCGTGTGTTGCGGCGTGATCAGAGAACACCGGGTGGGGTTGTTCGTCATTGGACGATTCTGCTCGTCGCCTCGCCAGCGTGTAGAACTATTCCCATGTTTCTCAGTTGCTGTGTGAGTGTTACAGGATGTGTTTGCCCGCTCTGCAGAATCCCGGCTTGACAGAAGTGAGCCAGAAGAGGGAGAAGTGACGGGGGGAGAGAGGGGACATCTGCCTTGTTGACCAAGCGAGTTGCCGAGGTGCGGTTGGAGACTTTGGAGTAGAGGTCAAGGGCAAAATGTCTAAGAAAACTGAGATGAAGCCATGCAAAGTGGATAAATCCAGGAGATAGATGCAGGGTGTGGTTGCCGAATGTATTACACCGCGGCAGAGCTGGATTAGGACTCTCTGAGGTCCCAAAGGCTCAAACCCCAAATGTCACAAATACTAATTTATTACTATTGACAATTTATTTTCAGGAATAATGTATATTATTTTAATATTTTGTTACGTCATTTGTCAGTAAATTCGTCGTGCATTTTAAAAGCGTGTTTGTTTGTTTTTTTAAATGAAACCCTAAACTACAGCCTACTTAGCCGATTTCTTAAACGGGCCCTGCATCTCGACAAAATCTTAGTGTACAAAGGGAGTTAGTCGGGTAAAACGTTTCCCGAGACGAGAAAGTATTGCGGAAAGGCGTCTTGCAGCCGGAGAACTGACTGCCAACTTTCGCGAATATCCTGGGAAATCTGTCTCACGATCAACCCTATCAAGTACGGGATCTTAATGGAAGAGGAGAGGCTGCACCGTGAGCTTGCCAGGACTTGGGTTCATCAAAGGAAGATGCGAACTTGACGAAAAGAGACTAAAGCCCGGCACAGACGAGTGTTGCGTTCATTCAGTACAAGAAAACTAATGAATTTACGTAGAAAGAAGAGCGGGACGAAAGATCAAAGATAACTTCATAACTACCTAATAGCAATACTTAGGCTAAAGTACGGAGGTAGTGTGGATATATATTATATATGTGTGTGTGTGTGTGTGTGTGTGTGTGTGTGTGTGTGCATGTGTGTGTGCGTGTGTGCTCTTGTGTAAAAGAAAAACGGGCGATTTTCATAATAAAAATAGTGATGATTGTGGTGGTGTTGGTAGTATTAATGGGTGTACTTCATCATTCTGGTGAAGTGTACTATTTCATCTGGTGTGAGACTCCTAGTGGACAAACCGTTCCGGCTTCAGGGGAAACGACTCCTCAAAAAAAAAAACAAGAAAGAAACCTATCTTATGCAGGGACTCTCTTGACAAAGAAGCGACTGAGATGAATTATATAGACACTGCAAAGTTTTCTGCTCCATCCTGTTTAGTAGGTCTTGAAATAAACGGGACATATTTACGGAAACACCTCTTTAAATCTCTGTATCTTAAACTAAAATAAAAGTAGCATACGTTTTCACTTCATACTCTCGTGGAATTCAGACAATGTGTATCGAAGAAGTTTCGAAGAGATGCCCATCGCATGAGAAATAAGGCATTTTAATATTCCCTTTGGGTCCCTTCAGAACCATGTCACGAACAGAAAGGCAGATGCCGAACTGAAGCCAATAGAATCGCCGACTGCCTTTACTTCTGTAGAAGAAGCACACCTGGCTGACCACCTGTGAAGGATTGTGGATTCCCACCGACACATTGCCAGACTTGTGGCATCCGGTTCCAAGTAGTTTGTGTTGGGGTTTTATGACAAGGATAAGTTCATTTGTGGCTGGCGTCCATCACGAGAGTCTGATGTCTAGAGAATCGATGTCTGCGTCTTGGAGAATCCTTCCTAATCTCTCTCTCTCTCTCCTCTCTCTACGACGTCATATCTCTCTGTAGTGGCCATAATATATCTGTACTGACGTCATATCTCTTACTGACGTCATATCTGTACTGACGTCATATCTCTTACTGACGTCATATCTGTACTGACGTCATATCTCTGTACTGACGTCATATCTCTCTCACTCTCTCTCTACTGACGTCATATATCTTACTGACGTCATATCTCTCTGTACTGACGTCATATCTCTCTGTACTGACGTCATCTCTCTCTATGTACTGATGTCATCCTCTCAGTCTCTCTCTACTGACGTCATATATCTGTACTGACGTCATATCTGTCTGACGTCATATCTCTCTCTCTCTCTCTTCTCTCTCTCTAGCATGCAACATCTAATCTAGTTCGGTTATAGGACAGTCAGTAACTCCGTCTGTGCGTGTGGCGGGGGCAAGGGGCTTCTCTTCTCTTCTATTCTCTAGTGGTTATCTAGCTGCTCTGCTGCTCTGAAAAATCGAGCGGTAAACTGATTGTGAAAACCCAGAAACCTATCGTCGTCGTCGTCGTCCGTGCATTTCTTCGATTACGCACTGGGAGGTGGCGTGGGAAGCGATGAGCGAAAGTCTCTGCTATAGATCTTCATTTACAGATGCGGGAGAAGACCGGAGTGTCCCCACTAGAGGCATTCGCTGGTAACGATTTATATCGAATTAGAATAGCGGTAGTAATTGCAATAGTAACAAGACGGAACTGTGGCAAAAGCCAGGTAGCTGCGCAGATCGATACGGTTAATCATTTGACTAAACTCGCATCCTTCAAGTTGTCGTAGGAAATTTCATTTAATGACTCGAGCAAAGCGGAATCGATTATAGCTTGAGAATGTCGTCTGCGTCTCTAAGATTTCGATACCGGCGGGGCCGCCTTCCACGCGAGAATAGGAATTCATATATTTTTTTTTGTTCCTTGCTTTCTCTTTGCGGTCTATAGAACAGAAAGGAAAAAAAAAAAAAACCTTCTAAGTCTTAAACCTTTAAAAAGTGCGGGTATCATTTCCGGTTTTTTTTGCATAGTCTCGCAGAAACCGGTCACCGATTACCGCCATTTTCGATGGTCCGGGAGGTCAACCGGGCCTGAAACAGGAAGTCGAGACCTACCCTCTCCCCTCCCCCACAACGAGTTCTCGAGTCTCGGTCGATTTAGAAAATTTACATAATTTAGGTCTTAATGATCTGGCATAATACAGTTAATTAGATCAGTGGTCGTCATCGAGCTCCGTTAGGTCATTGTACTATGTCTACTTCCGGTCACGTCACGTGGGGAGCTCGGGTCGCCTTTTCGCTTTTAAGCGCTCTGCTGCACATCTCTCGGAGATGGAGCCTGTCTCAGGTGTTTCTTCTCTGCCGCGTACGGTCGGAATAGAATTTAGCGATGTTTCCGGTGGTGTACTTACCCCTAAAATAGGTCTGGTGTACAACTCCCTCATGTATCTGCGCAGAATCGACCTTCGTCTTGCGAACTGCGACCGGTGCGGACAAAGATGGCTGAATGCGCCCCTAGCGATAACCAGAATGCCCGCGGTGATGAGGACGGGACCGGCGTACCGATTGATGTGGGCTTCTTTGTAGTCCTCCAGGTTTTGAAAGGTGAGCGACGTGATGATGACTCCGACGACGAGCAGCATGAGACCCGATATGATGTAGCAGAGGGCGTTTTCCAGCAGATAGGCGCAGGGATTTCCGACAGGAGGATACATGCTACCGTCCATGGGGTGACGCCAGCTGATCACTGCTGTCTGCATCCTGCCGGACCTGGGTGTCTGCAAAACAGTAGAGCTGCTTGTTAGAAGCGGAGTTGGGCGGGGCGGGGAGAGACGACAGCGCGAAGAACCCTGTCGTCAGTTTGCCTGCTGGGAGTCCTCATTGTCGGCTTATTCAGATCGACGGGGTTTGCGCACTGCTCCTTAATTAGCCGAAAACCGCCATCTTTATTACTTTATATCCAGCCGACCGGTGCAGCGGCGTACGACCTCCGTACGAGACCGGAGTGCCAGTGCGATTTTGTGGCCTGGCTTACTTCGACGACCGATCCGACCCGCGCGTCAGCCACGACCGGGGTTTGGAATGGCTCGCCATCTCGTCCAACCTTTCGTGTCGTTAAGCGCCACGCCCCCGTCCCCCTGCTTCGGTTTAAAATTAAAGGGAAGTCTCTGGTTTCATGTGCCGGTGTCCGACATGTTCGTGCACGCGAATGCTCTTCTTTCGTTTAATGCGACGACTCGTTTTAGCCATAACGAATACGTAATTTTGAAAATAAATAAACAGATTGTTCGACAGAGTTTCCTGTTGTGTAAGAAGCGGTCGATGCTGCACGTCAGCCTCTCGAGATGAAGCAGCGAGAGCTTTCCTGCAGCATCCGTTCTGCTAAACGTATCGATCAACTTAATTCTCGGAGTAAGAAGATGACGAGGGATAATTAATATCTTTCAGCCGAATGATAGAGGAGTTAGATATCAGAAGAATGCGCGTCTGTGTCGCGGACTCCCATCGATTGCAGGACTCCGAAACGGGATCGGTTCGAGCCCCCCCCTTCAGTTGCTGAGTCGCAATAGAAGCCCCACCGAGTTATTCAAGATGTCCTTAAACGAGCATTTTAATATCAAAAGAAAACCGGCGAATAACAGAAAGAAAAAAAAAAAGAAGCTTGCACAGGAAAGGAGATTACGATTAAGATGGTTAAACTCTTACTTGTCATTTTCAACACGCATAGCAATTTTTCTTCCTCTTCTTCTTCTTGAATTCCAAGCAACAGATGTGATATTCTACTTATAAATTCCGGAGTTGGAAAAACTGGTGGGTTATCGCCCTTGTTACTTCGTCTTTTCTCCGGCAGTCTTGTCTTTGTGTCTCCTTATCTTTGCTAACGAGTGGAGCGTACATCTGAAAGATCATTAACGATTTTAAAATCGTGTTGGGTCACCTGTACTCTTCCCCGCTCGGGTGACGAACATTCCCAAACGATTTCAAAGCCGCTACGATTGCAATAGAAATTTTAAACAAACCTCTTCGCAAAAATTCCTGGGTGACCTTGATTTTTTTTTCAAAATGCAGTCAATTAAGAGGAAACCGAACAGCCACCTTAACAGATTGTGTTAGCTATTTTTTGTTGGAAAAGGCAGGGAAGATTTGTCAATAATGAAATTATCTGATTTTGTAGCTGTCGGAGAGTTCATGTGTTTATTGGATAAATAAATCACGTGTTTTTTTTCTCCATCAGTAGTCCGAGACAGAAGAGCTGGCAGGCGTCCGTGTGTTGTTTGTGCCTAATTATAAGTTAAATAATTAAGATCTTTATGGAAACCATGAGGGCTTTTCTGCGGTATTCTCTCCCGGGCCAGTTTGGCGATATTCCTCTTCGTGCCGTCTTATCTGATGCCAAAGATTCCTTATTAAGGGAAAAAATCCGGGGCAATAACAGGCTAAGCAAGGGAGTTAACCCCTATGCGCTAAAGACGCAGTGAGAAGTCATTACTTGGAAATATCCATTGCGTTCTCTACCAACAGAGCGACTGGCAACAGACTGTGATGCTTACCAACCTGCCTACCGCAGTAAACTCCGGCGAATTCCTTACCAACTGTCTGCGCTGTTCTTGTACACAGCGCCAGCTTTTTATCGTGATGTCGTACTTTACTTTTCCAAAGCCAAACCCAGCGCAGCTTCTTGTGGAAACGGTGCCGAATGCTTCCGTCTGCGAGCTTCCGGGAAATGATTCGCGCGGAAGCCTCTTGTACTACTACATACTTGCAGAAGCCATTTTTTGCCGTTGTCGTTGTTGCTGCCATAGCGATGTAATTAGCTTTAGTTGAAGTTATCGGGACAATCGACGTTAATTTGAGCCTCAGCTTCTGTGTAACCCGCTATGAGCTCGTCGTGCCCGTGTACGCCGCCCACGTGGTGGATACAAGCAGGAAGTCGGGTGACAGACAAACAAATGGCGGCCATGTCAAGAGTGGTTGTCTCCCGCGTAGGGAAGATATTCCCTGAAGAGACAGAACGCGATGAAACACTGTTTCAAACCACAGCAAACAACGGTATACAGGCAGGAAAATACTATAAGCTTCTTTTCTACCATAAATAAACCAGACCCCCCCCCTTTTTAACATATAGCCTCTGCCGAGTTCTAGGTTTTGGAGAGGTTTTTTAACCGTGAATGAACCAAGACAATTCGTTTCAAACTCACCTCATAAGTTGTTACTGTTTACTTCTTTCCGTTTTTTGTATATCTAAAGGAAGAAAAAGAAAACAGAAAGTAGTGACGCGTTCGTAGTGTACCCGACCCACCCAATGGTGTGCTTTGGTTAGGCGGAATTACGCATCCACACGTCGGTTTAAGAAAATTCCAACTTCTCGAGCTTACAGCGGAATGTTCAAGGAATTAACATCCGCCCGCAGTCTTCTGGTTGTGCAATGATGTACCAAAGCTTCACGGTTCCTGCCGTAGACCTGGCCAAACTGAAAAGTGTGGAGCAAGTCTTGGAATTCTTGGTTTGATTATAGCATGTAAGGTAACATCAGTATAACGACGATGTTACCTCTGATCATACGTGGTTAGGAATCGGGCGATTAGGTGAACACTGCGTTCAGGATGCTATGGTATGTTCTAATTACGTTTAAGCTCTTTTAGCCTTAGAGAATCACTACAAAACCACAGGTCATATTTCATATCTCACTGGCTTTTAAACTCTTCCTCTGCATCATCATCATCATCAGTCGATGGTTTAAAAATTCAGCGAAATCATAGACCCTAGACCGGGGCGTGAGAGCAGTCGTAATGGCTCCATGTCTCCCAGTCACCTTCCATGTCTTTTCCTACACTTTTCATTCCGTAATGACTATGGAACGCACATTAAACAACCGGGTATTTTCTAATA
The DNA here is from genome assembly GCA_018389105.1 of Nautilus pompilius. NCBI lineage: Eukaryota > Metazoa > Mollusca > Cephalopoda > Nautilida > Nautilidae > Nautilus > Nautilus pompilius. The sequence continues at coordinate 335,095 of JACATO010000989.1, read as the reverse complement.
GTTGCAATAATCCGGCTACTCTATGCCATTGCGGTTAACTTTCACCGGCTTGCATTATATAACGAAAACAAGCGAAGCGTAGTGCGTGATTCCCTGAAGAAAGCATCGAATTGTGTTAATAAACAGATTTACTTTCATAATTAGTTGTTGGCTTGTGTGTGTTTTTTCTTCCAATGGGTACCTCCATACAATTAATTTAAAAATGAAGCTCTCGATATTTTTCGAGCCTGCGCCGTGAACTCTCCTATCAAAAAAGACCGCAAACAACCTCGCAGTCTGATGTTTTACGTGCGTCACACAGGTGGACGCCAGATGGCGTTCCTGTGAATTCTGACGTCACTACTTTCGCTTTTAATAACGACAAACCAAGACGGCGCTCTCGAGGCATCGGGTTGAGAAAGCTTGATTATTTGTTCTGTGACTTAGACAACTGACTACCTCTACCTCACACCCGCACTCATTATCCAGTTGCCTCTCCCACATATTACCTTCGATATTTGCACACCTACCAAATTCCGCACACCGACAAAAGTTCATAGATTCTTATGCTCTGGTTCGCATGCCTTATCGTGGTATATGCTGAGGAAGTATCAGCTTTTTGCATCCACCACAATCTGTCCAAAGAGAATAAGAAGGAAACAACCTCAAAGTGTTGTAATTATCGACCGGTTCAGCGCTTGGCAGAAGCATTGTTTTGCTTTAAAATTTTAATTCGAGCTGAAATATTCCAAAAAAAAAAAAGTTTTCGTTCGTTGTAATTATCTGAAATACTTAGCCCTTTCCTCTGTCACCACTTGAGAGGGATCTCTGATTTGCCATGAGGCCGAGACAGAATTTCTGCGCGTTCAAGAGGAATACAGATCTCTCAACATCCAAACAGTTAAAACATGTATTAATGGACGGGATGCTGTGCAGAAAATTATTAGCAGTAGATCGATCATGGAATGAATTCGAATTGTGCCGAGCTCGAGAAAGTTTGGAATTGAGTATCCGTGGTTCTCCGGCGGTGAAGATTCCCAACCATAACAAAGAGGGTAAATAGAAAAAAAAAGACCAAGTCCTTGGAATTCTTTAATTTGTGTTATCTCTTCTTGTAGCATTTCCTATATATATATATATTCATTTTCGATTTCCACTTTGAAGATATCTCCTTTCTCTGGAGATCTTGAGTCGCTATAAATGCACCCACTGCCGCGTCTTCGTATAGGCAGAATCGAAAACCGAATTAGCTCAGAAGTTATTGATTCGGAAACGCTGCCAACAGACGGGGGAGAGAAGAAATGTACACGTCCCGACGCTAACCCCAGGATCTGCCCGCCTAAACACAATTTAGTTAGACATCGAGGGACCAGCACGAATAACAAAGAGCGGGGGGGGGGAAAGAAAGCATGGGAAATAAAGAGAAGCGTGCTGAGTACTTACTTATGTCCGTGACATACATGGCTATCAGCTGAGGATGATGCATTCGGTCGGAGGTTCTCCGATAAGTTTCCACGGATTTCCCTCCTTTCGGAGAGTAATCCGGGATTGCGCCTTCGTCTGACGTTCAAACGCACGTCCAGGATGCGTCCGTGCCGTCTGTGGATGGATGGATGGGAGCGAAACAAAATCCGATATGATGCAGCCAGCCACCAGGGCTAGCTAGCTGGTGGCCATCTCCGGCTAAGCTGTAGGCTGCCGGATCAGTGGAGGATTGTCGGTTCTATCCACGCAGCTCTGCGTGCTGCCATTCTTCATCCGTATATCTGCGCTTCGGGTCTCGCGCGGTGAAACGGACGGGTTAACATCTGTTTCCAAATGATTAGAAATGCGTGCGCGCGCGGTCCGGCGGATAGCGGTGCGATGTCGATGCGAACAGTAGCCACAGCGGAACCCCGTTCCCGCATAATCCACTCGGGAGGGGGAGAGGGACCGACCCCCCTCCTCCTCCTCCTCCTCCCCCTCCCCCTCCCCGAGTCCCGACAGACGCCGATCAACCGGTACAGGTTCCCAGAAACATCCGATTGCGCTCGCGTCCGAGTTGGTGCTGGCAGAATGCAGAGGGCGGCTGGGAGGAAAGAGATGCGCGGACCTGACGAGGCCGGGACGAATCCGCGTTAAGACGACGACGACGCCATGCCGGCTCCGGGGGTAGGGGCGTGGCGTTCCCGACATTCATGCGGCGCCCGTTATTAGAAACCAAGGAGAAAGGCATTATTATTATTTATTATTATTATTATTATTATTATTATTATTATTATTATTATTATTATTATTATCGAAACGGACTCATCATCACCAGTGAGCCACCCGGGCAGGCGAAAAGTTGGTGAAACAAAGCAGACGTTTGTCTCTGGCGGTCAGGGACTCGAACCTGCTTGGGTCGGTGATGATGATGATGAGATGATGATGGTGATGATGGTGATGATGATGATGATGATGATGGTGATGATGATGATGGTGATGATGGTGATGATGATGATGGTGACGATGATGTGGTGATGATGATGATGGTGATGATGATGATGATGATGATGATGATGATGATGGTGATGATGTGATGATGATGATGATGGTGATGGTGATGATGCTGATGATGATGGTGATGATGATGATGGTGATGATGATGGGATGATGATGGTGATGATGATGATGATGATGATGCTGTACTTCGAGAAGCCTCGGCGTGTAGGAATTATTCGAAATTAAGAGAGGAAACTTTAGTGACAGAGTTCATCAACTCCAATGGGCGCTCACATCACAATAAACAGTCGCGCATCATCGGCCCAGGTCGTCCCCCCCCCGTCACAGTTTCTGGTGAGTGACGTCACACGCTGGTCTCGTGAATCAGAAACGATCCGACCCACACCCCCTACACACAAAAACTTTATTTATTTAATTACTTTTTTTAAAGTTTAAAATCTAATCGACGACTGCTATGACAATGAGTCCGCAGCCACTGCAGACCGTATTCAAGCATTTCTGGAAGAAGAAGAAGAAGAAAAAAGGGAGAAAGGAATGATTGCTATAAGAACGTGGCTGCATTTTCCTGGCCAGGAGAGATGTTTCTGAAAGCTCGGATACGATGTACATAATCAGACCTTCCGTTCACGCAGGCATTCTACCAAAAAAGGAAGGGATTCTCTCTCTCTCTCTCCCTCCCTGAGCCTAGTTTTCGTACTCAGGCTGACAGGTGCGTGAATAAACTATGGATTTGTTATAGTCGTTTAATCGTTAATAGGCAGATGTAGTTAGCACTGATGCTACTACTATTAACATTCGTAATGCCGGCCATCTCTGCTCCCTGGAGGCCCCGGGATCGGATGATGATGATGACCTTTTTTATTGTAACTATTAAACTAAACCAAAAGTCTAATATTATTAATATTACAATCGTCTCTCTATTGAGTTTGGTGTTTTATTCCTTGACAGAGAAATGCATTTATTGCTACATTAGTTTCAACAGCAGAGCAACTTAATCTTTCTGTTTTTTCGTAATCAGAGGGAAGAGTTGCAAAGACAAGTTGTCGCTGGAATGTCCCCTGGTCCGTTTCCTTATTCGAATTCCAAGGAGCAAAAGACGAACCTATGAGTTCAAAACGAAGAAATATGCCGCCCCTCGCGTCCGTAGAGTCTGTGCGCTTTTCGATTTTCAATGGAACACGTGTCGAAGAACACATCTTGGATGTTCTGTGTGTGGGCTTGATGTTAATGTAGCAGAAATCCACGTGTAGTTAAAAAATAGATGTTAATTTATATCCGCGGAGGTCTGGAGTTGCTGGGCGAAGACTTGCTGTCGTTTCACTATCTTTATCATAGACGTGATGCCAACACATTGACGAGGCTGCTTCTACCAATCGTTAAATGGTCAAAATCTGGAATGGTTTTTCGGATGTCAACTCATTAAGATTCCTTAACGTCTGATCTCTTTCCTGTCCAGTGACAAACGCCTCTCTTCATTCAGAAAATTCCGACTTGCACGTTTTAAATACAATTCTACTTGTAAAGAGTTTTTTGAAATGGTTAGAGTATTAATCAAAACTGTGGAGGGCAAATCTCTATAGATTGTTAATATTTTAATCTCCAGAATACTAAGGTGACCGTTTAAGTGATTTCAAGGCGGCTACTAGCGCATTCTACAGATCGATTTGGAATCCCCCAAACCTTTGTAATGACCGAGAAGCGTTTGTCGTTGAACAGCGAGGAGGGCAAACGGTAAGGAATCATAATGAGTCGGCATTCTAAGAACCATTCCAGGTGTTTGGTCATCTAATTATTGGTTATTTATCATTATTCAAGCTGAATGAAGCTCATGCTGATTGGTGGATGACTTGGTCGCTTAGAGCAACGCTGATTGGTTGTTTCGCGAAACACGCGAATTATTCAAGCTGAATGAAGCTCATGCTGATTGGTGGATGACTTGGTCGCTTAGAGCAACGCTGATTGGTTGTTTCGCGAAACATGGGAATTATTCAAGCTGAATGAAGCTCATACTGATTGGTGGATGACTTGGTCGCTTAGAGCAACGCTGATTGGTTGTTTCGCGAAACACGGGAATTATTCAAGCTGAATGAAGCTCGTGCTGATTGGTGGATGACTTAGTCGCTCAGAGCAACGCTGATTGGCTGTTTCGCGAAACACGGGAATTATTCAAGCTGAATGAAGCTCATGCTGATTGGTGGATGACTTGGTCGCTCAGAGCAACGCTGATTGGTTGTTTCGGGAAACACTCGAATGAAGTGCTAATTTTTGCGTATTTTAACGGCTACATTTATTACCACTTGAATACTGTGGCCGAGAAGTAATGGCGAAAATATTCAGTGCGTTATGTGGAATTTGCAATCCTTCTTTCTCCCACAAGAGAGAACAATTACCGATGTTCAATAATCTGTGAATATGTTTTCTCTAATGAAGCAATGAAACCGTCAAAAGTAAGTGAACGTTTAAGGAAGAAACATGCTGATAAATTCAATGAGGACTTATCATACTTTCATGGTTTTAGGAAACGTTCACAGACGAAATACTCTCACTGGAATGTTTAAGAAAACCATACAAGATTAATGAAGGATTTCTTATTTTGTGCAAAGTTTCTCTACTAATTGCAAAATATGGTAAGGCGGACGATATTGAAGAGATGATTAATATTACCAACTGTGAAATAAGTTATCAGTACATTGATGGGACCTAATGCAAGGGGAAATACCACATTTATTCTATTAAGCAATTATTCCCTTATGAAAATTATTTAATGAGATAGAAAGTGACATTGAGAATGAACAATTTAATGAATTACTGACAACAGAATCTCCGTTACAACTTGACGAATCGACCTCGTGTAATTCCGAAACTTTACTGCTAGCATGTGTGCGCTTTGTAAAGGATCAGGAAATTGTAGAGGCGTTATTGTTTGCCAAATCCTTGACAACAGACACCAAAGATTTACCGTTATTTCAAGCTTGTTGGGCGATTTTTTGATCAGAAAACCATTCCTCTCACATTTGTCACTGCATGTGCAAATGATGGTGCTCCAGCAATGATCGGTCATCATCGTGGTTTTATATCACATTTTTTAAATAAATGTAGTGCCCAGCGTCTTTGTCATTTATTGTGTTGTCCATCGCCAACATTTGATTGCTAAAACCCTTAGTGAACGACTGCACAAATCATTATAAACCGTCATCAATATGTAAATAATAACAGATCTCTCCCATTGAATGGCCGATTGTTCCACCAACTGTGCCACCAAAACGAGAAGGAATTTGATCAGCTTCTTTTGCACACAGAAGTTAAGGCTCTCGAAAGGTTAAAGTCTGAGGCGGTTGTACGAACTCTGTGATTCTGTTATAGAATTTTCGTTCCAATAATGAGAAATTACGTATTGAAGTAGAAATGTTGCGACATGACGTGCCATATCTATCGGAAATGTTCGAGAAGATGAATAACATCAATTCAAGTTGCAAGGGAGCAAAATTAACTTTATCAAGGAAAAATTAATCACTCTGGCTTTCCTCCCCAAATTAATTCTGTTTAAGAATAACCTTAGTCGTCAGGAACTTTACCAGTTTCCAAGTTTTCAGCAAATGAGCGAGGATTAACTGATGGATACCGATTTAGAAATTTATCGAGCTCATCTCCATGCAGTTAAAGAAGAAATGGTGATCAGGTTTAAGTCTGAATGAACTTCCAGTACCTGTTTGGGTAATTAATCCATTTTTGGCTAAGAATGTGCCAAATTTTGCAGAAGAGATTAATCGACTTCCAATTGACTTCGAAGCCAGAGCGAGGTTCAGACAAACTGGTTATGAGACATTTTGGACCTCACAGTCTCAGCTTTGGCGAGAGATAAAGTTGTTAATTAATTGAACAAGGAAGTGAGAGAGGCCATTACAGACGGAACACGTCATTTTTGGGGAAAGAAGTGGGCGCCATCCCCCAGGTTCATCGTTAGGGCAAAGATGTTCCACAAAGCAGGAGTTAGCTACTTCTGTTTGGTCTCCTAGGCTCGACTGAGTTTTTATCCTGGATTTAAGGATTGTGAGTATCACAGGGTGTGTCTTGAGCTCGCATTCTATGGACAGAAAGTGACTGTTGTCAACAAGAACTGTGGAGAAATAAAACTTGTTGTAAGGAAATATCTCAGACGTCGTAACATTTCTTCCAGACCACGTGGGTTAGTACTAAGACCTGACATTTAAATGAAACCTACGGTCCGGATGCTATTACGGTGGTGAAATTCCAGCCATATAAAAATATCCTTTTACTAGCAGTCATAAAATGATAATTTTATTAAAAAGCTTATTTTACTTTTTCCCCCGTACACCCAATGCCTACAGGTAAGCAGCCATAGTGGAGAAACGTAGTGCCAAGGTTGTCCGCTAGGAAACGTAGCCAATCCTGCGCACTGTGGAGCCGGTACATCAAACTTCGGCTCACAAACCAGTCTTTTTAAATGTAGCCTTGATCGTGTCCATTTATTCAGATTAGTAGAAACTATATAATAATAATAATAATATATAATAATAATAATAATAATACTTAATAATGCAGTTAGTTAATTAAATATTTGAGGAGATTCTCAAACTTGTAAATGGTTATTAATAGACGATGGGTATTTATTATCGCTTGTGCTTGATTGCCAGCCTGTCAGACTTCCTATCTGCATCTTGTACCTGGACTTCAGTTTCAGTAACACGAAACGGATAATTAATTACGCTCTTAAAAAACAACAACAACAATAAATCTACGTATTCTTAACATACTCCATGCTACAGGTGTTTATGTTTTCCTCGATAGGAGAGCTAAGGTTGTTGCCCCACCCATAAACGTTTGAAAATTACCAAGTTTGGAATTAGCAGGAATTCTCTCGGGCGACGAAGTAAATTAACTCTTTTCATTTAAAAGACTTCTGTTTATCGATAACAACAGTTCAATGCCACCCTGAACTCCTTCTACCCTCTCTCACACACACAAAAAAAAAGAAGAAAAAGAAGAAAAATTTTAACTTTCACTCAGAAAATACTTTTTAATTTCCACATTCGGCTTTGGAATTAATGCACAAAAAAGACAGAGTAAGAAAGGGAGAAGTTAATCCCGCCCACGGACCGCCGCTGCTCTGAGATGAGACCGGCAAAGAGATCATCCGAGGTTCTTCCGCGTCAGGGGGCGACACCGTCGAGTTGCTATTGGATTTCCAGAACAGACCATTTGCGTGGTGTTTGGCGTCTGAGTGCCTTCAGAAGGCAACTGCCCAAATGTAATTAGCGTAATCACAGTTCCTAATTTGTTTGGGGATAAATAGATTAGGAAGGGAGCTGAATCGGCAGCAATGCGTGCATGTACGTACGTACGTACGTGTGTGTGAGAGAGGAGGATGAGGAGGAGGAGGAGGCGAACTAAGCAAAACAACATGACCGGAATGGTTCTCGTCGTATGCGGGGCTCGACAATTAAATTACCTAGCGCCAGTGCGCGCGCCCTGGGCGGTTGAAAGGAAACAAAACAACAAAAAAAATGGCCTCGGGTCTCGTGAGATTTCCATCTTCGGCGACTTTAATAAAAGAAAAAAAGACTGCGCAGAGCTGCTTCTGGTGGTAAATCGCCGGAAGATGCTACGGTGGCTGCGCACAAGAACACTGCGCGTCTTTTGACGAAGGGGGTGTGTGTGTGGTGGTGGTGGTGCATGCTGGGATACATCGGTAGCGAAATATTTCTGCTGTGTTGACTTTTAAAGGAAAACATGCGAAATTTAAACGGTTGTGTTTAAAAATGATGGTCTTTTAAGCACGCCTGCACGTCTAGATACTTTTTTAAAGAGAGAGAGAGAGAGAGAGAGAGAGAGAGATGACATCAGACAAGAGGAGAGATGGAGAGAGAGAGAGGGGGGGGAGGAGAAGGATGACATCAGTACAAAGAGAGATGGAGAGGAGAGAGAGAAGAGAGAGAGATGACATCAGTACAAAGAGAGATGGAGATTTGAGAGAGGGAGAGAGAGAGAGAGAGAGAGAGATGACATCAGTACAAAAGAGAGATGGAGGAGAGAGAGAGGATGACGTCAGAGAGAGAGATGACATCAGTACAAAGAGAGATGGAGAGAGAGAGAGAGGGATGACGTCAGAGAGAGATGACATCAGTACAAAGAGAGATGGAGAGAGAGAGAGAGGGATGACGTCAGAGAGAGATGACATCAGTACAAAGTGAAATGGAGAGGAGAGAGAGGGGGGGGGGTGGAGGTGGGGGGGAGAGAGATGGACATCAGTACAAAGAGAGATGGAGAGAGAGAGAAGAGGAGAGATGAACCGACCATCAGTACAAAGAGAGAGAGAGAGGAGAGAGAGAGAGAGTGACATCAGTACAAAGAGAGATGGAGAGAGAGAGAGGATGACATCAGTACAAAGAGAGAGAGAGAGAGGAGAGAGGAGAGAGAGAGAGAGAGGAGATGACATCAGTACAAAGAGAGATGGAGAGAGAGAGAGGAGGGATGACGTCAGAGAGAGATGACATCAGTACAAAGAGAGATGGGAGGAGAGAGAGAGAGAGATGACATCAGTACAAAGAGAGATGGAGAGAGAGAGATGACATCAGTACAAGAGAGAGAGAGAGAGAGAGAGAGAGAGAGATATGACATCAGTACAAAGAAGCGATGGAGAGAGAGGAGAGGGAATGACGTCAGAGAGAGATGACATCAGTACAAAGAGAGAGAGAGAGAGGGATGACGTCAGAGAGAGCTGACATCAGTACAAAGTGAAATGGAGAGAAAGTACTACGCAACGGTTCAGTGATTCTCGGATTAATTTCCCGTTTTTCATGTTCAATAATCGAGTGTCACCCTGGCACTAATGTTTAGTCCGCGGAGAGTCTAGCAGTTTTAAAATTATTGGAATTCTTGTGGTTATCATCGAAGCTTCTCTACATACGATTTCTGTCCAAGTGTAGCTGATAAACTTAGTGAAGCAAAACAGAAAGGTAGTATTTGTCTTAAAGTCCGATAATACAATAAGTTGAAGATTTTTTTTTTTTATGTCTGAGATATCGTTAGTGCAATAAATAGAAATTCCTTGTTTTTGTCTGGACAATAACGTATCAATCCTCTTGCATTTCTTTCTTGAAAATTAATTATACAATAGATAAAGAGCCATTAGTTGAAGCTAGTGCAATTAAAGGTGTTCGAAACTTTTAAGTTAGAAGCGACTGGGTTGCCCCTGTTTTTCTGTGTTTATGGTGCCTTGACGGCGTGTAATTTAACTGATGAAGAGTGAAACTTTTTTCCAAGAGCTCTCGTCTTGTTAAGAAAAGGAAACCAATGACTTTTTTTGAAATGATAGGGGTTATTATTTAGGGGCATCAGCGAATGGGAAACTGTCAGTCTGGTCAGGTGTCAACTCAGCGCAGTTCTTCCACTTACCAGGGGCCCAGTGTAGCTTCATTACGATCCTCGGTTGATATTCCACAGAATCCACCGCTTTGATGGCCGGGTGCGGTACGTCCGGGGGAGCTACATGCAGCACCTGCCGATTTACCTATTAACACCCGTGATGCGCTGCTACTTCGGACCGTGATTTTTTTCTTCTTACGCGTCTTCGAAAAGCCGAGTTAGTAAGGACGGTCAGAGTCGAGGTCGTTAGACGTGAGCTGGGAACTCCGCCGCAGAGGTTCTGTTGGGTCTCTGTGACGGGCTTGTGTTCGCGAGAGTTAGTTGGTGTGTGGCGCCGCCTATCGGATTACCTGCCGCCGTCAAAAGCGAACACGTCCATTGAAAACCGTCAGACCGGATGCTAGCGGGGGTGGGGTGGGGCTCTCCCCGCCCCGCGCTGTGGACTTTTCCTGTCGCCGTTTCCACGATAGATTTTGGTAAGGGACGTTTGGCGGCAGAATTACACGGAAACTGGCAACCGCACAGAGAGTTCCGGCTTTTATTCTTGCTGATGGTTCCGCCATTGGGAGAAGGCACGCTCGCGAGATACGGAAGAGATCACGTGGCTCATGCTCGCCCATGGAGAAGGCAGGTGCCTCTCGTGCCTCAGTCGGTCGGACTCCGTCTCGCCCAGCAAGTAAAACACGAAGCAGTCGAACAGAGAGGACCGCCGGCCGGGGTAGCCGTCCGAGGCTCCATGAAGGGGAGGGGAGATAACCGACGTTGTCCAACAGGGTTGGAGCTGGTTCTCATATCTCCATGGCAACGGTTAAATTGATTAGTGAAGTAGTTAGTCGGCGATAGGCCTTTTATCGGAGTGATTCGATCGACACAGTTCCTGCCTGACGCCGTGAACAGAAAGTAACATAAGAAGTTATTCGAGGGGTGTCAGGGTGTCGACTCAATGACGCGGCATACAGAACAGGTCCGCAGCCAACAGAGACAAAGAAGCACAGGACAGGTGCTGCTGCTGGCCGGTAGAACCTGTCCGGATTAACGCTAATACGAACTGTTACAGAAATTACCTTGTTATTATTATTATTATTATTAAGAATAAAATCCATGTGGGGGTTTTAATAACATTGGTCGCGACACGGCCGGAAGTGCGGCGATTCTTCTCTCACTTTAGACGCATGCGAAAATCCTAGACCTCGTCAGCTTCAGCATTAACTTCCGCTTTCTGATTTACTGCGACTCCCACGGAGAATTTCTAATTAGAGATCGTTTAAAGGGCGAAACTCCTCGATAATTTTTCGCAGGATCTTATTGACATGTTCAGTATATTCCTCCTGCCTTTCACACTCAGAAAACTTTTCCCCCCTATAAAATCTGGGGCCAGGTTATATTTCGCAGACCAAAACTCCAGCTTCAAGAAAAAGATCCAGTTAGTCCAAATTCTACTGCATCTCACACTGCCGTCCTCCCCATCTTCTCTCTTAATTCAACATTTTCTGTGTCAATGATGCATCTGCCCTGTCTATCACATAGGTCAGAATTTCAACTCACTGAGAACAGATCTTTGTTCATCTTCACTAACGAAATTCAAATTGTGTCAAGCCTTTTCTTCTGGACCATCGCATCAGGTGACTTGAAAAATATTTTTTGTTTTGTTTCTTTAGTGGAGAAGGCATGAAGCCCATTCGGCGAACCTGAAGATGGGATGAGCGTAACCAAACTGCCTATTGATGTGAGGTGCGTCTCCAGGGGAACCTGCTTTGTTGAGGAAGCTAAAACTAACTGCACAAACTCTTCATTTGTTTTTAGATGTAAGAACAAACTATGCTAGAGGTAAAACCAAACTTAGCATCCCAGTAGTCAAACACCACCCAATATTCATTTACAATTTTTTCAGCCACTTTCCTGAATGACAATTACTGGTGTGTAGCTATAAATAGTAACAGAGCCCTGCCAGAAGAGCGAGCACCTTGAAGCAGGCCAGTGGCACATTAAGGGCTGGGGAACATGGCATGGATGCAATCATATTTTGTACGATAGCACTCTCTAAATTTTGCCAAAGTTCATTTAATTTTTCATTCAGATCTACTACAAATGAGATGGGAGATAGTTTTTTTTTTGCAGGTAGCAATCAAGATGCTCTGATCAGATTAATGTTCGGGCTCCTAAGCACCCAGGGAAGAACCCGTCAACCATCTTTCTTTTCCATAGAAGAGGGTTGGTTTTTTAAGATGTGGCAAGTGACACAATCATCTTGTTGGAAAAGTGCCATAAGATAATTATCAAGAACAGATATGGATGTCCCTCAATGAAAACCAGGTGTCTTTCCAATCCCAAATCATTAAACTAGAACCACCATGTCACACTATGGACCTCAAGCAGACGTGAAATGCTTGACTGACCCTTCTCCACACCCAGGTTCATTCATTTGATGTGAATTGATGAAACTGAGAACTGTCAGAACAGGATAGATCTCCAAAATGACATAGGTCTGTGCATCATTTCCCTGGGGCCATGCACCTGTGTAGGCCCCACATCTTTTACAGCCCAGTTTATGGAAATAATGTTGAGCTGTATGTTGTGACATATTTACTCTACTAGAAACTGTAAGTGTACTGGACCTCACCTGGTGAACATGGGATATTTGATCTCTTTCCGTAACCGCTGGATGTGGTGCAGATCAGATGCCCTCATTTGCCTGATGAAATTCAACAGTGTTGTGTGCAGACCCATTTGCGAGTCCAAGACTTCATACTATCTGGCTCTCACTTTGATCATCTGATTGTCCACTCATGTAAATGGTGATACATCAGGTGCCAACAGTACAAAACGTCCTTAAGACTCTATCAGCTCATCTAGTGACACACGTTATTTACAGCCAGATCAGAAAGCAATGTTGGTAACATGGATCTGTGCCATTACATTACATCCATGATTGACGCTTTATTTTGGCAGGGCTCTGCATGATGTACAGAGACTCGACATAAATAAATAGAAAGCAAAGTTTGAAAGAACATCTTTTTATTTTGGAATCATACATAGCACAGGCGAAAATATAAGAGAAGTTATTACTACTTTGTGGGGCAGCCTTTTCCTGTAAACAAGGCAACAGATACGATATGTGGAAGAGATCAGCAATCCCACTCATTCTTAGCACAGAATCTGCATTATTTAGTCACAGGCAGATGTCTGTTTACTTACATCAAGTCTCTGTACACAAAGTCCGCGAGCAGTCAGTTTTGAGGGCGTATCTGTGATGAAAAGATCCATGATCTGATGAAATTTTTTTGGTGGTGTTCTTAACCAAACAAAATAAAATAAAGAATATCAGTTTATGGAAAATTAATTAATTTTATTATTTTTCCATAACTTACAAATTGTTTAAATAGTTGCTGACACATATCAATCACAGTTGTCAGGAACTTCTATTAGGCACATTATTTATTGTTCATTAAGGGAAACATTACTACCTCAAATAACAGAGAGAAATGAGAACTGAAGCATTTGGTCCCTTGAAATACATTACTCTCACACACACACACACACACACAGATGTAAGCATGGAGGTGTGGCCAAAGCTAAATGATACAAATTAATATCTAGTATCCTAATAAAAGTAAAGTGTGCTAAGAAAACCAAGTGGTCATGCTTAGTTCCTTTCCTTATTAAGCAGATTAAATTTTCTTAAATTAAAAAAATATAAATACAAAAACTACAACTTAATGCTAGCGACATTTTCAGCCAAAGATTATCCTTAGATTTAATGAAAACCCTAATTACTTCATCTATACATATTGTTGTTTTGATACTGGCTCAAAACCAATTCAAAAGCTCAACGGCCAGTTCTGGAACCAATCACACAAAGTATTAATAGAGTTCAACAAATGCCACCTTCACAGTTGATTCAACTAAGTTAATGATAAAAAAAAAGATATATTTATAAATATATTGCACTGCATTGTTTTTTTTTTCTTGTATACTATTCTATTGCCATAAATATTACTGATAAATTCATCACTATAAAGTGCACCGATATTTTAAGCTGTGGAAAATAAAAAAAGGCAATTCAAATTTCACGTATTACTTTAAACTAATGCAGGAGCTTGAGCTGGAATCCTTTGTTAGTGTAGAAAACCTGGTTGTACTCGTCTAGGGGAAGCTCAGATGAAAACTGTGAAGTTACAACAATGAAAAGGGCAGGGACAACAGGAGCAGCCGCCAAGAAAATGAAGAGGTGGGAGGTAAAAATTATTTAATTTATAATACAGAAATAAAAACAGCATGGAGGACTCACATTGTTGTAGTTGTTGTTGTTTTTTTTTAATACTGTAACCAAAAAGTGAACTCACTAAGCCAATCTGACTTTATTTCCACATCTGCAACTTTTGGACTAAAAGAAAAATCATCATCTATCTTGCATACAAGCATCCATTCCTACTAACAAAACCAAGAATTAGCTAACGATATCCACCAGACCAAAATGAAATAGCACTGTGTCACTCGCAAGATGCAGCAAAACAAAATATCCACTTGACAAAATTTAATTTTGCCTACTTTAGAAAGGTTAAGCACATTTTTAAAGAAAAAGAAAACAATTCAAAATGCATATTAATGTCCACTATAAAGTCTAGGAAAACAAAAGATGAAAACTAAAAATACTGTCAATAAATGTACATTAAAAAAAAAAAAAAAAAACAAACTTACAAGCCTCAGCCCATCCAACAAAAACAGCTAAGCTAACCACCACAGAGCACGAAGAAGACCCCTCTATAAAGCGCCAATCCCCTTATCCGCGATACAGAGGCCCAAGGACAACCTGAAATCTGCTGCTGACCAGTGTACGCTCTCTTGGTTTTCCAGGAAACTTAAAAACAGCTTAGATGTTAAACGCAAGAAAAGCTGCTCCATGCGAGCACACAGGGAGTAATAATAATAATAATAATAATGAACAAAAGGAAATCTTAACTGTCCCCGCATGTAAACGTTCTGTACAGCAAGAGGACCGTCATCTATAATGAAAAGAAAAGGAAAAACAACTCAATGCCAAGATTGTATAAGCAGACCCTTCTCATCAAAAACTGATCAGCACAGTGACAGGCTTCAGAGCTGTACCAATTTGTTTTCTGGGGGAAGGGGAGGTAATATTTACAGCTGCCTCCGATATTTAAAAAAAAAAAACAAACAAAAAACAAATCAAAAAATCTCGTGATAAGAACATAAATGTTAACTCTTTGAAATACTAGATTTAACCTTGCCGCTGTCTTTCAGCTCCTTGTGCCTCCTGTGTTTCTTTCTATGCTTGTGTTTGTGCTTTCTGTGTTTTTTGTGCTTCTTGTTCTTGTGCCGGTGCTTCTTGTCCTTGGAGTCTTTCTGCAGTTGTTTTGAAAGGCTGGAATCCTCTCCATCTGAAGTGTGCCCTCCTCCACTGATGCTGGGGGTGCTAGCTGTAGACAACAGTTCTGTGACTTCTGAGCTGTGGAAGCTCTCTGACTCGCTTGACTCCTCATAATCTGGAACAAACTTTGCCTCATCCATGATGGATTCCTTCCGCTCTACTATCTTCTCCCTTTTGACTTCCTTTACTGAAGCAACAGGGGTTTTAGTCTTCACTTCTTGGGCATCTGGCTTCTTCACCTTGACCTCTTTCACTGCACCTTCTTTGTCAGACTTGCTGGAGGCATCTCCAGAACCAGCACCTGCTTGCTTCTTATTGTGTTTCTCTTTCTTCACTTTCAGAAGTGCCGCTGCTCCCTCAGAAACCTTGTGCCTGTCTGAACCGGGAATGGTTATTTGCACTGAGCTCTGTTTCGCGGTCACTTTGCGGTTATCTGGCTTATCTCCATCGACATACACTCGCCGATGTCCTGAAGACTGCGGAGACACCACGGTGGCAGACAACATTGAAGGTTTGCGGCGCTTTTCAATGATAGCCTTTTCAGCACTTTCAATCACAGACCTGCGTAAAAATAAACATTTAAATAATCAGAGAAAAAAGAAATTTGCAGAAGTTAAAATCTGAAATTTTATTATAATAAAGCTGAGTAATATGAATTTCTCAACTGTTCTTTGACTTTCCAGCTATGAAAGAAAAATGAATATCTAAGATGATTTATTGTTTATCATCATAGTTTTATATTAATCAAGATGAATAATTCATTTGATGTAGCTTTCAACTTCCAAGCCTAAGCTATTCTGTTCATTTTGCTCTTTCAATAAAAATATTTCGCTATAAGGTGAGAAGGATGAATGAAACCTATGTGGCTGCAAGACTCATTAAAAACCCAGTATGGAAAGCTCACTTACCGTGGCAAGGGTTTCTTTTCGCTGGTTTTCCGTGATGGTTTCAAAGGCTCTGGAGCAGAGTCTTCATAATCATCTCTTTCCCACTTGGAAAGTTCAGGTGGTTGTAACAGCAACTCATTCTCTCTGTTCTTTTTCCCCTCAACCTTTTCTGACCTGGGACTGTCCTCCTCCTCCCTGGCTTTCTGCTCCTCTGCAGGTTCTTCCTTTAGCTTCTTTGCTGGACTGCATTCGTTGTTTCCACCCACATTCAAAGGAATTTTCTTTTTCTTCTCCACCTCTGGTGCACTGACATCTGATTCTGAAGATTTGACTTTCTTTTTCACCTTTTTCCGTTTAACAGGCTTCGAAACGGAAACAGTCTGTGTAGTTATCTCCTCTTTCTTCTCCATCACCACCAGTCTGGAGGCTTTTGTAGGTGCCTCAGCTTCTTTTTTCTCACTGACAATAGCTTTGATTTCTTCGAGGGGTCTCTTTACGTTCATTGGATTTCTCTCCTTCTTGACTTCCTTACTTTTGAATTCTTGCACTAGGCCAACATTTTCTACACCTTCCTTCCTGGAAGAGTTATCTGAGATTGCTTCCTTTGCAAGTTTTCTTTTCAATTTCTTTTCAGCTACTGGTTTCAACTTATCATCATCCTGCTTCAAAAGATCCTTTTTGTCCTTCTCTTTTGGCATGACATTCATTTTTTCCATGTGCTTAGTATCCTTCTGCAACTTACCTTTTGCTGCAATCAGTACTTCCCGAGCGTCACGGGGTTTTTCTTTCTCCTTCACAACTTTATCAACAGGCTTCTCTTCTTTCACCCGTCTGTTATCAACAATTTTCCTTCTCTCCCCTTCAACCTTCAGGCGTTTTTCACCCATCTCTTTTCTGTCAGCCCGTTCTTTCTTCTCTTTCCTAACTTTCTCCCGCCTGCGATCAACTTCATGCTCACGCTCCCTTGTGGTTCTAGTTGTCACAGGACTTCCAGGTGGAGCTTGTTTCCTCGTGCGTGTGGGAGAACGGTTCACTCGACGTGGATCATACAGAGTAACTCGGTCGTATGGAGCACCAGGGTATGGGTGTGGAGCAAACCTGGCAAAGTATTCTCTGCAATACTCCTCATACGTCCTAGGGTCATATCTATAAAACACAGGAACCAGTTAAAATACCAATCCATTGAAGTAAAATCTTTATAAATAAAAGACAAGACATCTCCAGCAAATATTACCAACCTTTAATAATGAATGCCTGGCCAGAGCTACAAGCTACAAATGCGATGGTCCAGCATTAATTTTCAAATTGCAGGTGTAATTTACTGCTACACAAGTTAAAAAATCTTTTAAAAATCTTTATCATCGTACATACCCACCCCACCATCGAGCATTCAGTGATATATGGCAAACTCCCAACCAAAAAAACCAAGTCAAAGTTAAGTGGCTAGGTGTGTCCTAACAGTTGAGAATAAAGTTGCTCCCAAGGAAATTTAATTTTACTCTTAATGTATTGTCAAATTTGTATTACTTTGATCAAAAAGATGGTGGAAGGGATGAAAGAAACCTACTGGTTCATTCCGTTTACCAAGCAAAGCTGCAGATGCTTAATGATTTCCCGAGTTATCAGTCTCAGGCA
This sequence comes from Nautilus pompilius, assembly GCA_018389105.1. NCBI lineage: Eukaryota > Metazoa > Mollusca > Cephalopoda > Nautilida > Nautilidae > Nautilus > Nautilus pompilius. The sequence continues at coordinate 317,335 of JACATO010000989.1, read as the reverse complement.
GTAACTTGATGACAAAATGGCATTGCAAAGTCCACCGCTCTCTGCTATGTTAAAGCCAAACAGCCTTTCTGAATAGCGTATCAAGTGTGAGACATTTAAAAACGGTTTGTTTTCAGCTGTGTGGAAATACAGCCATTCCAACTCTCGATGTACAAATGAAGTTTGAAATATAGTAGTTCTGAAAATCAGTTTCAGTCCTTATTTTTAAATTAACTATTGTGATATTCAACAGATATTGCAATAATTATTTCCATAACTAATGAAGCAGTGATATAAAAAAATCACAACAAGAAAACGAATAGTGTCTGAAGAAAGCAACTGATGACAGTATTATCAACAACCTGTTCATTTACAGTTCTTCTAGTAAATAGAAAAATCAAATGATTAGCTTTAAAAAAAAAAACACTTTTAAATACTCAACTATGAGCCCTGATCATGTTAATCAAATGTAGTTACTAGAGTTCTTCCCATGCCACTTTGACAGTGCCATGCTGGGATTTTAAGAAAGCCATTCGCTTATCCATCTCATAAGCATCTGTTGGTCCAAAAATGCAGCTTCCAATAGAATGGACCATTTAAACTAGAGCTGTAAAGTCCATAGTAATAGCCATCTACTGTTCTGAAACACATCACTGTCTATTTGCATGGCTAGGCAGGTTATAATGCAAACAATAAAAAAAAACAAAAAAAAAAACAGCTGTTTTTGGCCTTCTGCAAACCTGGCACCACTTTGAGAAAATTTTCTGAGAACACCTACAAAAAAAACCCCTCAGTAATCAGAGTCACCTTCTGAGGTTATTATATATCATAATATACTGATAGGTACAAAATGTTAGATGTTAAATTTTAAATTTCCCAGAAATCATTTCTGCTTTTGTTTTGTGAGAGAGAGAGAGAGAATCACAAAACTAATCCCCCCCGCAGAATAGTGTAGAAATAAAACTGGCCATTCCTTCCTCAATCTGTTTAATGTCTATGATTTCATCTGCCTACTATAGTGTAAAGGTGCAACAAAGAGCCATCATGAATTTGTTGCATTTATTTTTGGTAGCATATTCTGTTCATCGATACCACATTATATTGTCCAACTAATTTATCAAGCAACAGTTGTTTTAATTGAAATTAAGTTGAAACTATGCAGTAAATGTATTTATAATTTAAGTAAAAGATGTGCAGAAAAGTTCAACAATGAAAGAATAGTCATCCTAAATAAAACTGCTTTTAGAAGATATGATCAACTTAAAAACTATTTCATTTTATCTGAAGCAATATGATCTTCTGAATATTAGACTGCATTAACAATGTTTGTGCAATATAATCAGTATCTGAATTTGTATGTGCAAGACAACTTGGCATTCTATATTCAGGCTTCTAGCAAAAATGTGGCTAATGTTCTAGAATATTCATAGTCAAAGAGACTGACCTGTAATAACTATCTGGTCGAGGCGGTGGCGAGTACTGATACCGTGAAAACCTGTCCGGGGAATAACCACGTTTAGGTGGACTTCTGGCACTCCTATGAGGTGGCGGCGACCAGTCTCTCCGGTAAAACGTATCTCGGGAAGCTGCCAGGCGAAGTGGAGATCTGGACCGTCCTCGACGTGGCGGCGGCGGCAGCAGTGGTGATCGAGAACGACGACGGTATGCAGGTGATCTCCCCCGGTATGGACTCCGTGAACGGGAACGAGAAAGCGAACGAGATCGAGACCGTGAACAGGAGCGTGAACGAGAGCGAGAAATGGAACGAGAATACCTTGATCGTGGAGAAAAAGAATGAGCACGAGATCGAGACCGTGACCGAGAGCGAGACCGAGACCTAGATATGGACCTGGACTTTGATCTGTAATGGCGACCACGAACAGGCGAGCGGGAGACAGATCTGGAATGCGATCTTGAGGAAGATGCTGACCTATATCTTCCACGAGATCTGGATCTGGAAGATGACCTTGAATGGTATGGAGACCGTGAGCGAGATCTTGAAAATGACCTTGAATAGCTCCTAGATCCAGACCTGCTCACAGACCTAGAAATACACACAAAATATATAGTCAGCATAAATAATAGGCATCAATTTTTAATTGCAAAGATTTCAAAGAAAAATCCACCTGAAACTTTTGAACTTGAATGTAGTTTTTTTTTTTTCAAAATAAAAGTATTATAATATAAAAGATTTAAAAACTATAAGGAAGCTCAAGAGAATAAATCTGATCACCACACCCCATATACAATACTTGAAACCTACCTAATATTGTGCATGTGTATAAAACATTTAGAAGGTGATTAATATAAAAGTATTTCTGAGCTTTTGGTTTTATAAACAGTTTTATTTTTTTTTTAAAGTTGAAAATTGGCTGCAGTATAGGTACATCGAAAGGTTTTACGAGGGTAAGTCAAAAATTATCTGCACTTTTGCCATAACATATCTTACAAACTGCCTTCTGCTCATGTGTGCTTATAGTTGGTACTATTGTGGTCACGTGATCGAAGTTTGAGCTTGATCACACCAGTTTTCTTGCTGCTGTTACAGTATAAACATGGCCGCTCCGCTAGCAGTGTGCACCAAGGGGGAACAAAGAGCAGTGATCCAATTTCTCTGGTCGGAAGGTGTGTCAGCGGCTGAAATTCATCAGAGGCTTTTAACACAATACGGCGACAGTGCACTACTGCGTAGAAATGTGTATGAGTGGATTGAAAAGTTTAAAAGTGGCCGGACAAACGTGACACACAAAGGAGCAGGACACCTGTCAACCTCCACCACTGACAAGAAGATTCAGCAAGCTCGAGAGATGGTAATGCAAACCGGCAAGTTATCATCGATGAGGTAGCATGTTCTCTGCAGATTAGTCATGGTTCTGCCTATCAAATCATCCACGACGAGCTTGGCTTCCATAAAGACTGTGCGAGATGGGTGTCAGCGGATAATTTTTGACTTTCCCTCGTATTACTGCAATCATTATACGAGTGGCGACAACTTAATTTTTCTTTTGCACTTGTGGTACTCCTTAGCACCATAGCATTGTTTGTCATCATCAGTAATTCCCTGTCCAGACAGTAAGGTCTTAAGGACAACTCTAACAGAAACAAGCAAGCTAGAAGAGGGAGAAAGAGTGTAGGGCATTAGAGCAGTCATCAAGGTGCAAGCCAGTCAAGAATCACACGTGGAACTTCCACCATGCAGAGACTCTGGTACAGAAGAGTGAGAAGAAACCATGCTGCAGGAGCCTGACCAAGACGAATCGGATCCTGATAAAAACCAAACAAGCCCTCCCTCATCCACAGCAGGCTGATGCACTATGCATACCAACCACATTATCCTTGAAAAAATATCTGTCAAGTTAAATGGTGCAGACTCTAAAAATATGCTGTAGTTTTAATTTGCAAAAATCTATCCAAAACCAACTTACTAGAGCATTAGAATTTTCTGAAAATTTTGCAATTAAACCTTGAGATTTGTTTTTTTTTTTGGAAGGGCTGGGGGTCTGATTTCAAAAGTTAAGAGATTGCAATACACAGCATATAGCAATAATCGGCGTAAAAGGGCCATCAACTTGGAGCACACTCCCATCCAACAAATAGTGAAACAACAACAGACCTAGACTTTGATGTGCTGTAACTTTGCTGGCGCAGTTTCTGATCACGACGAAACTCCATCAGCTCACGAGCAAAGTCATCAAACGGGTCAGACTTTTTCCTGAAAAAATATTCAATGTCGATAATAATAATAATAAAAAAAAATTTCATAAAGATGCGAATCTTTGTCACAATATACAATTTCTTTTGGTATGTTTTTTTTTTTTGTCTGACAAAAGCATATCTGTACAAGCTGAACTTCAATATTTCTTTGGGGAAGAAAAGATCAAGAGAATAGCCAGCACAGTTATCTCAAATTTTCAAAATCTATGCAACCCACAAGCATATTTACATAATAGTAGATGAGCATTCATCCGTGTATAAATACAAGCTATAAATCTCAAACAAGATTTTTTCACACACTGCAAACTTAATAACCATTCAACAATAAGTTTGTTTTCTATCTGTATTTCATGTTAGATAAATAAATGGATAGCAACATAGCTACTCACTTGGCCTCTTCAATCAATCTTCTCTTTTCTCTGTAGAATTCTTCAAGAGTCAGTGGTCTTGGCCCAGTTGGTATTGGTGGAATGGGAAATGGAGGGCGTGGCCCTGACGAGAAAGGGGGTGGTGGTGGGATGTAATTAGATGGAGGTGGCAACACTTGACTTCCTGGTCCAGGTGTCACTCCTGTAACGAAAACCACACCACAATGCTAACAATTCTGTCACTGAACTCTCCTCCGAAGACACCTGATAATCTCTCTCTTTTCGATAACATATGATGTTTTTTTTTGGCATATGTCAATAGCCTTTTGTAAAAGGTCGAGGCTTTGACTTATTCTCCAAACCAACTTAATAAAAAAAACAGGAAATGACAAAAGTGCATTATTTTCTAAAATAAACTGTAAAATTGTTCATTTGAAACAAACTACAGGAATTACTGCCCTGTATAAATACCCCCAACAAATCCTCTACCTCACCTCAAAATGCCTTCCATAAAGCCATGCAGGTCGTACACAGTTGTTGAGTTTACTGATGGAAATGGTGGTAATATGGCTGTGCACAACAAATATGGTGCTGCTGAGAAGTGTGTTAGGAACTGGGGTAAAATGAGGATACATTACAGACTATGAAGAAAACCAAGACAACACCATGGGTGCAAAGCCGGGTTGACTAACATTGGGGATAAGTTGGGGGGAACGTACACTAACCCAACACTCCGAGTGTTGTGGATTTTTCTGTTCAGCTGAGACTAAAGGCCAAATAAATTGCAACTGATGATCAGTCTTTACATTTCTCTCCATCTTTCATTTGCTGGTGTATAGTATTCACCATGAAAGTTTCCTGGAGAGAGGTGTGCCATATTATTCAATCAGAGAACAGCTGAGCATGTTGGACAACTTGAAACTGAGCTATATACAGACTCACGATATCAAAAATAAAATTGAGAGTTGAATTTCTGAAAGTGTGTGCTGTAATATCTCAAAATCAAATGACACAAGATCACCTGATGATCACTAATGCCATGCAGTGACTAAAAATAGACTCCAGACTTTCAATACCACAACCAGTAACAACATTTGCAGTTTGTTTCAAATTTCTCTCCATGTTGAAATACTTTTTCAACCACCCATTTACCCAAAAAATCAGCCCACAAAGTATTTCAATGATGCATGCAAACAGCTCATTAATATTCACGAACCTAGAAGTACTGTAGACAGCAATCCAATGCAACAGTATTATGAAGGATTTGACACATTGTTCTGATTAGTTGAAACTGTAGTTGATCTAGCCTAGTCTTTCTTATACTCCAAACTGACTTATATATGAATCAAAGAAAGAAATAGGGAAAATTAGCCAATCTGACTTATACTCCATCCACATCAACTTACATGCCAAAAAATATGGTATGTAGCCAGTGTTACACTTTCAGACACTGTACTGATTTTCAAAGTTATGCAGTGTCTCAAAATGTTCATGCTATTTTCCCTGAATGCTTCACATTGAGCACAATTATTACACATCACTGATGTAGAATAGCAGAGTTGTTGTTTTTGTACTAACAGATGGTATTAAAATAAAACACTTATAGAATTATGCTGGCTGCAGTGATCTTCCACTAACAACATCCAATGGAATTGTTGTTATGCAGTATTTTACAAATCAATCAATCAATCATAAAATTCTATATTGTCAGAATGGAGGTTTGCCAAGACATTAAAAACAGCTCTTTCCAAACTTCTAATCCTCAAAAGATTTATTCTAAACAAGAGTGGTGCTGTTGGCATTAAAAAAACAAAAACAATACACAATTAAATTCTAGGGAAAAATCAACTCTATTTGCCCCGTTTTAAGAAATAATTTAGAGAGTTGAACGCAGTCATAAATTACATTGCAAAAAATCATGTAATCTCTCTGCTGCCCAAGTGAATGTAAATGATGAGCACCACAAACTAGAACAGTTTGTCAGCAGAGCCCATTTAAATCCAGACAAAAATGTAGACTGAATGGGGTGAAACTTTCACTTGTGGTTTACTAATATTTCTAACTCTGCCACCATGAAACCTACAATCCGATGTGGGTATCAGTGTACAGAGAGATTGAAAAGTCACTCCCTATCAACAATTTTTTCCCCCATTCTCCTGACATCTGTTTTTTTGTTTTCATGCATGAGGAAAAATAGCACAGCAGTTGTCTGATAGCTTAGGGGCCAACTCTCCTAACCACCTGTGATTTCTTGTGAGATGGGTTGAAGACAAATGCATTGCAGTAAAAACTTGTGATTTGGAAGAGTTAGAGGCCAACCGGTTGGATTTAATAAAAATAAAAAGTGGCCTAAGCTTCCTAATTCCTTTTAGTGTCTTAAGGACATACAGAGAGAAAACTCTGTTCTAGAGGGTTTAGCCTGGAGAAATCCTACCTCTCCTGAGCGTATTAGATTATGAAGGAGTTGGGTAGCCCGCTGCTCTCGCTAGGATGAGGTACACTAACACTAAAAAAGAATACTACAGGTCGAAATAAGACCTCACTTATAAACAGCTGTGGCGGCCGGTCGTGGAACCGACCCAGCTCCCAACACACACTTGCAACTTCACACACATACCCCAACAATTGCACCACACCCCACACACCCCCAAAAAGATAACAAAAAAGCTTAAGTTAAAATATAATTATAATCAGATGACACAAGAATGAGATTTCTATGCTTATTAGAACGAAAATAAAAATGTTTTAAATAAGGAGATGCTTCTCAATCAATTTGTGGTTAATAGAAAAACTTGATTTGCAGAACGTGTGTTAAATAGTTCAACAAAAGCAAGAAAATGTAACAGTGATTTCTTGATTCATGTGATTGCCAAGCTAACCTGTACCTGGTGGTGGCGGTGGAACCCTGTAGCCTGGGGGAGGCAGAGATGGTCTTGGAGGTCCTGAGGGTCTGGGTGGAAGTGGTCCGTAAGAGCCAGGTGGTGGTGGCTGAGACTGGGATGCATGAGAGAGCTGAGGTGGCTGTGGCGGTGCTGGGCTGTGGTGGTGGTGGTGTGATGAGCGGTGTGCCGATGGTTGTCTGTCTGATTGTCTACTGGAAGAGAAGAAAAATAAACATTAGAAAACCAAATACAAAATGCTTTAGTGACATTCTACAGATAACAAATCTAAGTAGGGAGAAATGCTACCAAAAAAAAAAAAAAAACATTCAAAATAAGGTAATATGCTAAGCTCTGAAGAGAGATCGATAATCAGCTCCTTCAAAACAATCGCCTCTAATATTATTCACAACCATATTAAATGAACTACTGTACACTTTGTCCATAAATAAAACAAAACAATGTATTCTTCTAAAACAGGCTGGACTTCTGACAATACTTTGTTTTTAAACACAGACCAGACCAAACAAAAAAAAAAGTAACAAATGTTTTATGACTTTCTTTTAGCACTACATGCAAACAATCAAATATGAAAGTTTACATTCATTATTATATCTGTAAACTATATTCATTTTTTTCTTCACTTGAACATTTGAAACATAACACAGGCACACAAAAAAAGCATAAGCCAAATATTTTCATGTATTTATGAAATTCCCTCTTTCAGTTTGTAAAACCTTTTCCAAAGATGGGCAACATGCCACAGACAGTAAGCCATTCTGAGTATCTTGATAACTGTGCTAGTGCCCATTAGCACAAACAGGTTTTTGCTCAGATGTTCAGTAGAGTACAAAGTCACAAAAGACCCAAAGTGGGTGTGCATGAGTGAGAAGATATCTGCACATTAGACTTGTCATGTACATACTGCCCTGTTGTATTTTAAATAAGCAACTTCAAAGTTAAAGTAACATTTACCATGACACGCTAAACTGCAACACATGTACAAAAACAAAATTAGGCATGATATAAATAACACACTCAATCATCATCCCCAGACTTTGCCATGGATGAGTCAATGTTGCCTTCATTGCATCTACATTACTGGGCAATTGTGCAGATGACTCTTTGCTGGTTCTTGGCTCATGCAATACTTCATGATGGATAAGTAAAAACCATGCATCTGATAGTTTGTTGAGTGTATTGTGACCATTAGTGGCTTTCAAGTTTGATTCTGAACACAGTAGCATGTACCTGGTAAAACTGCACAATGTTCTGCACTCAGCCCAAAATCATATATTTAAATAGGTTCTCATTTTAACAAAGCAGGTCACTGCACTGCTGTGAGTGGTGTTTATACTAATTTATTTTCCTAACATTCTGCTAGAATAACCTGCTTTACTGCAGATCCAATTAAAGTTTACTCTTTTATAATGTTCTAAGGAGTTAGAGTCAGTCATAAAATAGTCTTTAAATTGATAAATATAATTTTTACCTGGAGCTTGCATATAACATACTTTCGCTGAAATACAAGTACACAAGTACGTGAATAATATATATAATATAATATTAAGGCAGTGAGTAGAACTAATTACTAAATTCTCAAAACTTTGTTTCATCATAAATGCTTTTGAAGACGTTCACTAAAATAATCAGCAATACCCACATAAACAAAAGAAACAACTGTCTTTTGTTTTTAAAAAATTTTTTGGTTACTTTATTTCATTTACTCTGACAAATTCTAAATACAATTTCATCAGAAGCTCAGTTTTGCAAAAAAAAAAATTTTAAAAATTATGGGTGGCTTATTCCCTTAAAAAAAAAAAAAACACACTGAAAATAATTATCTTTAAGCTAGAATTTTAAATTCATTTAAATTTATTTAGATAAGCTAACAGCCCTCAAGCAGAAACAAAAACTTTTCATTTTTGAAAATGTGGTTTACAGAAAATACTTAGATAAGATATACTGACATGTCAGCAATCAAACAACCATAAACTGTGTATGTTGTGTTCTTTTAAAATACTTTTTCAGATAAATTAAAACTTGCATTTATGAAGGTTTTCATAACTCAACCTGAACTGAAAAACACTAGAAATATTTTTAAAATTTGTGGTAACATTTTTTTCTTTCTTTTCTTTTGATTGCTTACTGCCATATATATGTAGATTCCAGTGTCTCTCTTGAATCACATTTCTAAGCTAAGGCACCTGTATAGTTACAGATGACCACAGCCAGTGGCAGGCTTTGTACCAGGTTATGATGTGGGATGTTATTGCTGCTACCAGGGCAGATTAACAATGGTGAACCCACCTCTGGATCATTACAAATCCTGCCACATGCTGTATTGGAAGAAGCTGACTGGACAAGAAATGGAAGAAAAGTGTCTGCGTTAAGCCGGCACACAAGTTGGTTCAGAAGTGTGTGAAGAATCATGCCAATAGCTGGATGTGAAATATGGTCTGACTTAGTGTACCACAGCTGGCAGCAGGACAAGCATAGTGTTCAACTACTGCACTAATCTCTCACCCAGCAAGTTTACAAGACCATAACAAATTGTTGCAGGGTCCTTATTTTAAATTCTGCTGAATCCCACAGTTTACTATTGCCATTAGCAGACAGAATAAATACCCAAATCTATACTGAGTGACACATTGAGAGCCTAAATTAAATATTCCATACTACTATTAGTCAAAGTGACAATGTCAAAGCAAGCAAACCTTACAGACCACTATAATCTTCTGACTCCAGAATGTACCAACATATAAGCAGGTTATCCAAATGGCACAAACCTAAAATATTTTCTATTTTGTTATCCTTTAGAGTTTATAGGAAGAACAATATGCAAAACATACCTTACATAACTCAAAATGCATTCATGTAACTCTTCTGTTATAATTTAATTATTTCATTCCTGAATCATCTCATTATCAATATTAAAATGACAAATAAAAAAGATGAAAAGAATTGAGTTGTTATTAGTTACCTTTACTACACTTCAGAATGTCAATTAAAATTTCTTCACTACCATGTCACATACTTACAGTTGATTTAAATGTTGTTACAGCTGGTGGTGTTAGTTTCTGTGCACCTGTACTTGACTTCAATTTTCAAACTATTTGCTACTAACTTAAAATAAAATTTCCCAATTTTTTGCCTTTATCAACATGCTACACAATATATTACAAAATAAAAGAATAAATCATTTCAACCCATTTAATCCTCTGTATACCACCTGAGATGCATTTGCAGCCCACTGCACTTTAAATATGTATTACTGTTGAGCCATAGGGGCTGTTACAGTACCTTCCTCATTAATATATAAGACAAATTCACATCACTCAAATCCCATGTTTTATAGACAGATCAACACAAACAGTAATGCTTTTAAGCTGGTATCTGCCAGAAACAATACAGATGCAGCAGCCAAGCCATTCTGTTTTGATAAAAATTAGAAAATTTAAGAGTTTAAACAAATCGAGGCACATTATTCATTAACACTTAAAATTTTAAGCATCAGTATTTCCATTTACTAACCCCCCCCGAGTTTAGTTAGAATTTGTTGTTCCCATCTTGAAATATGCTGCAGATTTGACAATGTGAAATTTTTAAAGAAAAGGACGGAATATAGTTTTACCTTGATCGTGGAGGTCCACTTCTACCAGTCACTATTAAAAATAAAACAGAAGCCAATTACATTCAGAAAGCTGGTTTTTATTAGAGAGATTTTTAAGATTACTATCTGTAAATAGCCTTGTTCTGCATATTTTAAATTTTATTATTTTTTAATGTTACCAATGAACTAATAATTTTTGCAGAGTGGCAATTTGAAGATCCTAAAAAGACAGCAAAATCCACGCAATACGACTTCACTATTATAGTCTTTAAACAGGAATGAAGCACCGTAAGTTATAGAAGTAACAGTTTCACTAACTTTTTTATTCAGCTCCTGTCAAAACAAGGAGGAAAAAAACGATAAAGTATAAACAATGTGATTTATACATCCATGGAACCTGTTGTAATTTAAAAAAAAAATTTTTCTGTTAATAATATTATCATAAGGAAATAAAAATAGATTCTTTGACATCTGTTTCCTATTTTATGCATATACTTGGAATTTGTTATTGGATCAAATAGGAGGAACTGTTATGACTTACATTTCATGAGAGAGAGAGAGAGAGAGAGACGAAAATGCAGATGCGAGTTAATAGCATTCACGGACACAGCACCTGACCAATTTAGACTTGTCTGCAACTACATGGAATAAAATAAATATCAGGAATGCATGTTTAGTAGCTATGGAGCTTTTACACGAGAGAGAGAATCTCAAACTAAGGTGCTCACTGAGCATTCTAGAGATATATTAGTAATTCTTGGAATAAAAACTATTAACTCTGCCCTCTTTTTGCTTTGTAAAGTATTTTTGACATTAACCTCTGAAGAGTAGAAGTCAGAGGTTGGCTTACTTAATTATAAGCTTGGGAGTCAAATAAAATTTTGCTGATGTAATGCTCAGACCTGTTGTTGGTAATACTGATTCACCTACTTATCAACTTGAAAAATAATTGGTTTCATATTTGCCTGTTTTTTTTGGTAACAATGAATCTTTTGCAGAGAATTCAGTTTTCTTCAAAAACAAAACTAAAAATATAGTTACATGCATCTGACAACTTTGTAAAGTTTGATGTTGTCTTTGTTCATTAGCATTCCTGCTAATGAAACTTCTCAAATTCTTTTCAGTAAGTTGTTTGACAACACCATACTTAGGAACAGATCACTCTCAAAGACATTAGAGTTGGTTCACCTGTCTTTTACATTCATTTGGAATGGTAAGTTCAAAGTAGCAGCAACTATGAGTTCTCCCCTATCACCAGTTTTAGTAAAGTTAATAGGCATCTAAAATGTGACAAATACACAATAATACTTTTGTTTGTAGACACCTAGTAATGATTCTTTACAGATGCTTCTCTCTGATCCTTAATTCAATCAAGCCTTCCATACAATTTACTATGGAACACAACATTAACAACTCACTTTCCTTTCTTAATGTGCAAATTACAAAAACCTTTTTTTATAAAACTGTCAGTGCAAAAAGATACAAATATTTAGATTTCTGTAACAACCATTCTCTTGCTACTAAACAAATAATTTGTTCTGCTCTATTTCAACAATCCCTTTAAATTTGTGATTCTGAAAGTTTGCCCAACGAAATGTAAAATGTTTGTAAAGTGTTAAAAAGAAATAATTACTCTAATGAAATTTGAACCAATCTTTAATTAAAGTCAAGTCAGGCTCATCTATCAAATCAAATAATACACATCCTTTTATTCCAAGAATTACTGATGAAATCTCTAAAATAAACAACAAAGATGCTTTGAAGACTCAAAGTATGAGGTCTTCACCTGAGCATTTGGAAAACCTCATAGATGCCAAATGTGTCCCTGGTATTTATTCAATTCCATGTAGTTGACAACTAGTCTACATTGGTCAAAGACAATGTCCTTTAGGGTCTATGAACACAAAAATTCCACATCTGCTCCACATTAATTTTTAAATCCCAACAGTTCTCCAATTTCCCTATGTGATAATGCTGTTAACAGATGAAAGCCTTGCTTTTCTTTTTTAAAACAAAATTTTTTTCAAGTTAGAAAAAACCTTCACGGGCTTAACACCTGTTTACACCAATTTTTACCCCCTCTCCAAATCTCAATCAATTCTTAACATTTTACTTTGAATATTGTTCAGGGTTTTGACAAACCTCAATAAAAAGTAATTTAAAGTTCAGTTATTTCCATAAATCATGGAGTTTCATTCTTATTTTAAGATTATACTGCTACTCTGCAAAACTGTAAAGGTCTCAACAAGTTAAATACCACTACTATTTATGATTTGGTCTCAATCTTATAACTACTGCTCTCAAATTATCAAATGCATATTAAAAATATAATGCTGATACTTCAGAAACCACCATGTATTGCATTTTAAGGTTTTGTTTTGTTTTATGATCAAAAAGAGAAAATAACAGTGGTGGCAGAAAACAGGCAACACAATATCTCTCACAAATATATATGGAGGACAACCAAATACCACACATCACAAGTGATGGAAACAAAGCTGTTAGTGGTCTTCTGGACAGGAAAGCTATCATGTTACTTATACACATTTCAATTACCTGAGATTCTCTTGAAAGCAAGCAAGCTACGATGAGAAACAAATTTTTAGTTGTGGGGACTCTTACCTGTTTGAACTGGCCTAGCATTCCTTCCTCTCTGACCTAAGACGGGTACTGCCATACCCTGCAAGACGGCAAAAAATAGTGCTATGTTAAAAAGTAATCCTGCTGTGAAATGGCTTGAATACTTTCCAAATAAGCCAATTAAAATGACACTATGAAAACAATATTCAAGATCATTTTGTAAACAAAATAATGTTTTAAGTGTACCAAATTGATAAATAAAACCAGACTATAAATTAATTATTTTATAGTGAAAGTTTTGAATCCCTTAATTAGACTATGAAGAGACTTCAAAATGGCTGCACACACAAAAACAAAACACACTGTTAATTTTTGCTGATTACACCTACTTGGTATTCATTAACTCGATTTCATATAGAAATCAACAAAATGTACATTCTAAACATAATAAATATTAGGTCATTACAAAATGTTTGTCAGTTTTTATATTATGTAAATTTGGAGTTCATTTTTTGCATGCTTGTGAAGGTGTATGTAGATAAATTATATATTGTTTGTAGCATGTGCTTTGGCAGACATTATGCAAGACCTACCTTTTTAAAAATCATAAAATGGATACTTTTTAGGGTTCTGAGTGAAGCACGGATAGAAATGTTTTTTGTGCCATTTTGCTTCACAAGTTCAAACTAGGTCACAAACGAGCAAGGCAAGCAAGCATGGGACAAGGACACAGCAAATGAGTGCACAATACAACGATGGTTTGCATGGTTTCAATCAGGAGATGCAAGACTCAAAGATACGGAACAGTGGATGTCTTGCCAGCTGTGATGATGAGCCTCTGAAAGCCTCAATTGAGGCTGATCCAAGAAAAACAGTGAGAGAAATTCCTGGAGAATCTGATGTGAGCACTGTAACTGTTTCCCGGCATCTTGACGCAATCAGCCAGGCAAAAAACCTTAACAAGTGGGTGCCTCATGAGTTTAATGAACAACAAAAAATCGTTGATTGGAGATCGGCTCTTCACTTGTTACAAGAAACAAAACTGACCCAATTCTTGACCGAATCATTATGCGTGATGAAAAATGGATCCTTAACAATCACAAACAATCAACATAGAGGCTCAACAGAGACAAGGTGCCTAACCACATTCCAAAACCCAGCCTCCATCCATAGAAGGTCATGGTCACTGTCTGGTGGACTGCAACTGGTGTCATCCACTATAACTTCTTGAAACCTGGCAAAACCATCACAGCTGAAAGGTAGAGTTGTGAATTAAACGATGTTGATCAGAAACTCTCCAAACGACAGCCGGCATTGGTGAATCAAAGAGGCCTATTCCTGCTCTACGACAATGCTCGTCCTCATGTTGCAAAAGTGACTCTTCAGAAACTGAACAGGTTTGGGTACGAAGTTCTCCCTCACTCAGCCTATTCACCAGACCTTTCTCCCACATTTTCAAACAGCTCAACAGCTTCCTCCATATGAAATTCTTCTCCAACCAAGCAGCAACTGAACTTGCCTTCCAACAGTTTGACTCCAGAAATCCAGATTTCTTTCAAAATGGTATAAATGCACTTGTAACTTGTTGGCAGAAGTGTATTGATTGTAATGGAACTTACTTTGATCAATAAACTTCAAATTCAGCAGCGATATGAAGTCTTATTGTTGCAGTAAAAAAAACCGACAAAACTTTTGTAACAACCTAATACTTTTCTGTATGAATCAAGATTGAAGAGCGTTAAAACCTGAAATTAATTAAGTAATGTTCTCTTGCAATACATCATTCTGAGTAATAGCTTGCTGAAGCAAATTGATTTTCTCAATGATGCAGGATCTACTAAACGTCTCTACGTATTTCCATCCTGCTATTGACAAAATTATGTTTATGGAGACTCCATAATGAGGAAGTCAAAGAACAGTAGTAGATTGATGGACTGTGTTTCCTGAGGTATCAAGAAAATAGCTCATTGTTAAGGAGAGACTAGTAAAAACGAATGACGAAATCAGCTGCTGTCATGCTGCAGACAAAAGCATCCAGATGTTCTTATACTCCCTGCAGTCAGTGGGAAAGATTTCCTGACAGTTATTAGATTCTCAAACCCACCACCACTCACCTTTGGCTCATCACTCATTTTAGTGGTTGATGGTTTTTCATCATTCAGAGGGGTAGAAGGCCTTTCTCCTGGGGAAAGTCTGAAAACAAGAACAAAAGAAAGTTTTGCCTTACAATCAAATGTGTTGTTCTATAAACTGTCTAAATCTATTTTTACTGATATATTTAAAAGACAAGGACTCCCTTAACAGAGCTTGAAATCCCGCCCCAACCAACAAGAAAGGGTGAATAAGCATGTAACTCATCCCAAATTCTAGTTTTAGACTTTCAAGTATGGGCAACTTTTGCTGCTGCTGGTTTCTTTTTTAACATGGACATAAAGCTGTCTGTGCATTGAGATTGAACCTTTCAAGGGTGAGCAGGGGGAGACAAAAATTCAACCTTTTGCAATTTTTACATAATCTAGACCACCTTAGGCACAGCACCAAAAATTCTCAATTTAGCCTCTAAATGCAGCCTAGAAGGTTACCCTATAACTCACTTAAGTCACTTTTCATCAATAAATTTTGATTAAATTTGAAAAGAAAAAAAAAAAAACAAGCTGCTCATCAGAAAGTGTGTGCTACAAATTCCACACATGCATAATCCAAGAACTCTCTGTTTACAGAGATTATGCAAAAGGGGCATTCCATATCAAGTGTACACACCCTCCTGACACTAATACCATATTTTCTCCCCATATGATGACCATTTATTCATTTGGATTAAGTAACTCACCATGCCAACTTTCAGACCTTGGGGCCCACTGGGGCCAATTTTAGGACCCTCCCACCAAATGTGGACTTCCATGGCTGACCCACAATCTTTCAGAAGCTATATCTCAAGGGTACTGGTCCAATTTGGATGATCTTGGCATCAAAATGCTCGTAAAAGCAAGATCTTTCCAATCGCTTAAGTAAAATCACTTCAAAATAGAAATTCCAAAAGTGGTAATTGATGGTGCCCTTTGACCTTTAGCCACTGCCACCCAGGAGAGCTATTGGTCCCAATTTTTTGTGTGGAGAATACTCCTTCATATACTCCAACACCTCGGCAAAAACAAAAATGGGATCTCCAAGGGTTCAGGTGTGGCAAAGTTTTATGTTGGGAGGGGGAGGAGCTCGGGTGCTAGACAGGCATGTCGACACAAGGCAAGATTTCCAATACACTATATCATTGTATTCTAGTACTAGATACCAACATAGAAAGAAATCAAGTTTCCACACACAAGCGATATTAGGACAAGTCTTGCCCAGATAATCAGTCAGGATTTTTTGCCAACCAAAGCTTTATTTGACAACTGGATTTCTTTTCTACTGATTGTGTAGGTTTTGCCTGTAGCAGTTTTGGTTCTACAGAAAGAAGAATATCGGAAGTGTCTAATATACACTGATATTCAATTTCAGGAAAAAAGAAACTATTTGAAGGCCCGTTTGGATGAAGAAAAGTAACTTCAACTCCATGTCCTGAAAGGTTTCCATGATACAGGCAAGCCACCATTGTCCGTCATAGTTCATTGCGACATAACCTGAGAGTTTCGCATTAAAAGTTGGTGTAGATTTTGAAATTACTGACTTGATGTGCTTTCTCGCTAAGGCTGAATTCACGTACTTGAATAGTTTCCGAAATAGGGATGAAAGGATGGAGTTTTTGAGTCCTAGCTATCATCTGGCTGTTTTTCAACCGTCTTCCAGGTTTCGTTTTTCCTCCTTGTACAACTCTTGGGTCCTGTAACCAAACCTCATTTCATTCAGCCCATTTTCGGCAAAAGCGAAAAGATCTTTTTGAGAAATAATTTGCCTGTCGTATGGTCTAAGCAAGCTCTCGTGTGTTGCTTCTCGCTTGACTGTGCCTCCTACCCCATCCGAAAGGGCCTTTCCATGACTGGTGGCAAAAAAAAATGCCATTCTGCATCTCTACCAGTCATGAGCAACCTGTTGCCCACAACATCCTAATATGCAGCCCAAATCTCTTCAAGAAAGCCACTGCTGAGGCAGACATTTCGCTGTGTGCTGGTTATTTGGTCTCCAAAATCCTGGCAAAACATATGAAGCCCTTTGGTGATGGCGAGATGAAGGAATGCCTTGAAGCTGAGGCTGATGTAGCATTTCCTGAGGCGGCTATTATTTCAAAAATTAGCCTGTCAAAGTTTACTGTGGGTAGGAGGGTTGATGACATGTCAAAGAACATTGAAGACATCCTGAAATGCAGAGCATCAAATTTCAAGTGGTTTTCCATAGCATTGGACAAGAGCACTGATGTGTCCCATGTAACTCAACTGGTTGTCTTCATTTGAGGCACTGATGCTGAATTTAACATAACCGAGGAGTTAGCGGGTATGGTGCGAATGATGGGCACAACAACCGGTGCAGATTTGAAAGAAGAGTTGATGAAAGTACTGAAGCAGTTGGGGCTACCTTTAGATAGGCTGAGTGGCATTGCAACTGATGGGGTGGTTGGAAAGAACAATGGCTTGACAACTCTCATCTCTCAAAAAGCTAGGGCTCTGACTGGTCGTGAGTTAATTTTGTGTCACTGTTTGTTGCATCAAGAGCACTTATGTGCAAAATCTCTGGGGATGGAAAATGTTGCAGCAGTTATTGTGAAGCTTGTGAATTTCATCAGATCAAATGGATTGAATCATCACCAATTCAGAGAGCTGCTGAGTGACATGGCATCTGATTATGGAGATGTGGTTTATTATGTTGAAGTGCGATGGCTAAGCCACGGTCCGATCCTCAAGCAAGTTTATGATTTGAAGGAAGAAATTGAACTCTTCTTAGATATGAAAGGGAAGCCAGTGAATGAATTTGGTGATCGTGAGTGGATGTGCGATTTTGATCGACCTTACTCAGTATCTCAACGAACTGAATCTGATGCTCCAAGGAAAGGATCAACTCATCCACGCCATGTTTGACAAGATCAAGGCGTTTGAATCCAAGTTGTTGCTGTGGGAATCACAACTTCGCTCCAATAACCTTGTTCATTTTGAAACATTGAGGAAGGAGAATCCAAACGATTCTGCAAAATATGCAGAAGAGATTCAGCAACTCAAAGATAAATTTCATTTCCGTATTCAAGATCTCAGAAGATGCGAGGATACCTTCAACATCTTTTCCATTCCTTTCGATGTCAGTGCTGAAAGTGCACCTCCAAAGCTTCAAATGGAGCTTTTTGATCTTCAGTGTAGCACTGAACTGAGAGCAAAATTCTGCGATGTGCCGCTCCTTGACTTTTTCAAACTACCTACCAAGGAAGAATTTTCCCAAATTGTCAAACTATGCTTTGAAGATGGTTAGCTTGTTTGGCAGCACTTACATCTGTGAGCAATTTTTTTCAAAAATGCAGGTGCTGAAAAACAAGCATCGAAATCGGCTGGGAGGCGAATGCATGGAAATCTTCTTGCACATCGCAACGTCTCAGATCGAAGCGGACATAGAAAGACTTGTGAAAGAAAAAGTGTCTAGTGTCGCATTAAGCTGCTTAAAAAGTAGTATAACTAAAAATCATCATACAATATATATTTTCTTTTATTTTGGCATAAAAATAACTTTTATGTGTCATAAAAGGGGTGGTTATGGAGTATATTGGTACTCACAAGGCTTAAAGCCTGCGCCAGAAGCCTATGAAGTTCACTTACGGCCCGCATCCAGAAAAGGTTGCTCGTCACTAGTCTATACCATACTCTGATTTGTGATGACATAGGTTTAGGAAAGCTTTGCAAACCTTATATTGACCTGCGCAACTGTCTGAGAAATAGTAGTAAAGTTTTTTGACATTTCCAAACCTATATTTCAAGTGCTCAATGAGCATTCATTGAAAAAGGTGGATTGAGACAACTTTGTGTATATTGCACTCTGATATCACTGTGAACGAATCATGGTTCAGTTTGCCATTGTCTGATTGAAAGAGTAAACCCAGGGGTGGATTGTGGCTTGAGAGCAGTACCAATGGAATCCTTGGGTTGCATCCTGCACAAGGAAGTCCTGAATAGTCCTCTGAAAAGTATCCAATGATGACATATTATCCTTCACCAATTTAATCTTTTTTATTTTTAAAAAACTCAGATTGAGCCTTGGCAATGAAGTCGTGTCCCACTAAATTCACTGCATGTTCGCAGAATTTATCAATAAATTCTTCCAAAGGCAGCACCATGGAATTAAGTTCAGACCTGTCAGTGAATGTCCATTGTTTAAACTGAATTTCATTAATCCCCTCTAGTTCATAAGAATTTAGTGGCTCATTTTTGAAGTCTTCAATTGATGGGCAACTTTCAAAAGTTCTAAAATAACATGCCAGTCGTGCTGGGTTGCAAACTATGCATGCTATCACACGATCTCTGGAAAGTTAGGCAATCTGTGGCATTTTTGATCCAATCATCATGAGTTTCACATTTTGATGGATCGTACACACACATACACTGTGAGTACCGCTTGAACCAGCCAGGACACAGCATGGCAAACTTTGAAAATTCAACTTTCAAGTTAGGGTGCTTCTCTTTGAATTTCTGAAACAGTTCCTTGAGATTATTTAGTACCAGGTGCTTTTGATTTTTTTTCTTTTCCATGTTCATTCCTGACTACCACAAAATGTTTTTTCCCCAGCATTATTTGGCTGACTTCATCACTTTGATAGAATTCAGTTACGGCGGATTTAACTTGCTCTGGCAATATTTTACCCTGTTTGGGATTTGGAGACAATAACATACCCTTTTCTTTCTCTAAATTCTTGGCTTGTATAACCATTCTTTGGGACAATGTATTTTTCTCTCAGACTTTTTATCACCTCTGGCATGCAGTTTTCATCACATTTCGATGGCACAGCAACTAGATCTAATTTCTTTCGCACAGAAACTTCCACTTCACTTTGCAGGAACCTACCCTAGGTTCCTTTCTGCTTTTCTTTTATCGAATGGGCTTTCCCCTATCATGGATAAAGACTGGTTCAAAAGGTCAACTTCTACTTCTTGCTCAAAAACCTCTTTGTCCTCATCTGTCAAAACAGATTCTGCAATTCCTTTGACAGGACCTTCTGATGATGTCAAAGATGATCCTTCAATATGTTATGGTGACAACTTAGCAAGTTTTTTTCTGCACAAAGTCTATCATCTTTTTTCACCTCTGAAGGATTTTCATCAACATATCATTAGACACATTGTGAAGATCTTTTTGTTGTTTTGTTTTATGACAACTGAATGGATCACAACAGTAGTTGCAGAACTCCTTTCTATCTTTGCTTGCCATGCTTATGCTGAAAAGCAAAAAAAAGGAACGAAATTAGCTCATTTGACTTTGATGATGATTATCCACTTAAAAATCAATTCACACATTGGAATGAATGTTTCACAAATGATGCAATATATAGTCCAGAGATGATAATTGCCAGTATCAGACATATGGTCACCTGCCAGCATTTGACGTCTGGACTGACAGGCCGACTTTAGGAAACAGACACCAAATCGTATAAACTTTAAGCTGAGTTTATTTATCAAAAAATGAAATATAAAGTGAAATAAATTATAGTTTACAAACTGTGGGGCCAATTACAACAACAAATCCAAGATACATTCATAAACTTACAGACTGAAACAACAAAGTCCCAATTGTGGCTATAACTGCCACTAAACTTACTTGTATGGTGATCTTTTCCTAGAGTTTATTTTAAATTTTCTGGTTAGCAAATGTGGACGGTTGGTGTGTGTGGACAGTCAGTCAGCGTACATGCATGGTTGGTCAGCATCCCTCTGGTGGAAGACCTGGAGCTGGAGTCTGGAGTAGCAAGCTCTCCACGAATTTATAGCAGAAATTTGTCAAACAATAGGTACAGCTGGACAAAGCAAATCAAACTGTTGAGATAGCAAGCTTACAAGTGCCACACAGTGGACCCTATATCATTTAATGTCCTCTCGGTGAACCCTACAACAACAGCAGCAGCACACAATTCCCACTCAGAGAACCCTACAATAACAATAACATGGTCTAAACTAAAGCTAAACATTGAAACAACAAGCCATTGGAACAATGACATTAAATGTCACTCTCAGAAGCAGAAGCAGGTAGAGCCTCCCCCACCTGAACCCTTGGAGATCCCATTTCTGTTTTTGCTGAGGTGTTGGAGTATACGAAGGGGTATTCTCCACACAAAAAATCGGCACCAACAGCTTTCCTGGGTGGCGGGGACTAAAGGTCAAAGGACGCCATCAATTACCACTTTATGAATTTCTATTTTGAAGTGATATTACTTATGCGATTGGAAAGATCTTGCTTTTACGAGCATTTTGATACCAAGATCATCCAAATCGGACCAATACAGCCTGATGAGATATAGCCTCTGAAAGATTGTGGGTCAGCCAGGGAAGTCCAAATTTGGGGGACCCCTAAAATTGGCGCCAGTGGGCCCCAAAGTCTGAAAATTAGTACATAATGTTTCACTATAGAAACAAACACTTGCACAAAAATGAATGAAATATGAGATGGTGTGTCAAAAATTTGGTGAAAAGTTTGTACATTTGCCGTGGATTACCCCAAAAGTCCTTTTCATTTAAGAAAATCACAGTAGTAGAATAACTACCAGTGTTAGAATATCAATTACTTAAAACAAACCACATATCCTGTACTCACCCTTCTTCAGTGTTGGAACTCGGAACAGATGGGTGTAGTTCAGGTCTATCATCTCTTCTGCTTGGCTTTTGTGACTCCTGTTCCTTTTTCTGCTGTTGTTGCTGGACCATATGCTGTTCATACTGCTGCTGATGTTGGAGCTGTATCAGCCTTCTCCCTTTAACTTTTGTATAACCAGTCTCATTCAGAAAGTTAGTAACAGCAGTTCGCAACAACCTGTTAGCAATCAGTTTGTCTGGGGAGATGTCCATTTCATGACAGGTAGGACACTCATGGTCCTCTGTTTCCAACAGAGCGTTCCGCACACCTGTAAACATTGCCAACAGTACTAAAATATTAACACAGATTTCACTGGCAGACAGCTGACTGACTCCAAGCATTTGTTACTAAACTAGCAGCTTTGCAGATTTTGTGTTAAAGCAGAATTTAGAATTTTATCAACATTCATAAGAACCGAGTGAGGATTTCCTTAGAAGTACTATCTGGTTTTATAGTAAAACTAAACAAAATGAAATAATATCTGGGAAAAGAATAATGCAAGAGAGCACTTTTAATATTTTCAGATTTCCTTACATTCATCACAAAAACTGTTTCCACAGCATGGAATCACAACAGCATCCATAAGGAGGTCTTTGCACAAGGCGCACAGTAACTCGCTTGGGATTGGCATTGGCTCAAACATCTTCATTGGCTCTGGATCAGGAAGAAAAGGGGGTTTTTCTTTTTTACCTTCTTTGTACGCCTTTCTGAAAACACAGATGGAAAACTATCAGACAAGCAGAGAGTTTTCTTAATCACAACGTCCTTACACTATGTAGCCAATTCAAACAAGGGTTACAGATGAAATGTACCCTACCCTCTTCAAATACATCAAAAACTTAAGCCGTCATACTCACGCATCTATGGTTGGCACAGCAAAGTGGCCAGACTGAGTCAGTAAAGCCCCTGGGTGGTCCGGGCTGTCAACCAAAGTCAGGAAGCTCTGTGGTATGCCTGTGCTTCTCTTGATTTTCATATCTGCACCAGTATTATCCTGAAAGAAAAAGTCTTATTGTAGACACTTAGCTTCTTGGAGTACTGATCACCATGCTATCTTACGTATGTTGAAGGCAAATAAACTAACCAATAGCCTCAGTGTAATTCCCTAACTACCATTCAACACTAACTGCTGACCTAGGCTTGATGAAGCTCTCTAGAACCTGTAAACAATGCATTTTTAAAACAAATTAACACAGTACTTACCCCCCGAGATGGACAACTGTATATGAAATGCCCAGGTTTTAAACATTTAAAACACACATATCCTGGTGGAGGTGGTCCAGCAGGAAATTTCCCTTTTGCATAACTGCAAGAATGTAAAGAAAACAATGTACGGTCATATATAACTAAACAAAGAGAGACCATGCTGAGCCATTCTAGACCCTTCAGCAGTCTACTGCATTACCCCAAGGAAGAGCTAAGTTGCACTTCAGATAAAAAGACCCACCAGATCCCTTCTGCATGTTTATTAGTTGATGACTAAGAACCCATTAGAAAATGTTATATTAAGTGTACATAAGAACTTTGATCAAAAGTTTTTTTTCCCACAAAAATATCCTTTTTATTTAATAGCATGACTGCTTCACATTTTACAGTATTCAGCTGCTTGTTTTTCCAAGTAATGAGAAGACAAAGCATTCCATTTCTCACCTAAGACATTCCATACTGCAGAACTTTATCTGGACCCCTCCATCCTTAACCCTTCTCTCTACATTATTTTACACAAGCTCAAGATGGTTGAGATCAGGAGACTGAAGTGGTCAGTTTATCATTTTCAAGAGGATATTGTTTATTTAGAATGTGTTTAGGGGTCAATACTTTGTTGCATAATTAAAATAGGGCCTATCAAGCAATGCCAAGTGTCTAATGTTGCTAAACTGCAAGATATTTTACCTGTATTAAAATATCATGAATTTTCTAAAACAGTCCCATACTTTCAAGTATCCTCCTCCTAACTAAATGCATTACCCAACTCCACTAAATCTTTATTGGTTGTACCGTTATCTCTTTTAGCCAAAGTTTACGTACTAGATCTCATCTGATCCATAAAACTCCATACTATTGCTGAACTGAGTAACTGTGTTGCACCCTTTTCCAATCAAGCTATTTTATCTATCCCATTCAAATGCCTTTTGAACATCATCTTGGAGATGGAGCTTTGTTCAGTAAACTTGTGGTCAGCTGGTAAGAAAACAGTTAACATCAAACTTTCTAATAAACACCTTGACATCTGCCTTTCCTCCACAGCCCTTTTTAGTTGTGGACTGTACCTGCTTTCATGGAAATCACAGTTCACTTCAGACTGAAAAATTCCCACTCGCCAAGCTATTTCATGATGAGAACCCCCTTGGTAGATAGCCATCTTAGGTAGTGAAAAAAACAAGTGTTTGATCTGCCACAAAACCACAATTCAATCATTTGTACTTTAAATGTGAACAGATAGCTTATGTTGGCTATATTATAAGCTAGCAACATGGCAGAAATTAAATTTAAACATTAGTGAACATCCATGAGATCATGCTTTTACATCTGTTATCTATGCCTGTGAATAACGTTATACTCCAACAGTTCACTTCACTTCCTAGTGGTACATGCATAGAGTCCAAAACTGAAAGCAGGGAGCTTATTCCACTGCTGTTGCTAAGCTGTAGCAGGCTCTATGGGTCTGTAGTACATTACATTGGCAAAAATCATGCTCAAGTTCATCTCAAATAGTCTTGATAAGGATGACATGAGATCTGAAGTGAGTAGTGTATACTGTGCTGCCATTACAGAAGACCAGAGTTCAACTACCACTGGAGATCAAGAGCGTTTGGAGAAACCTCCCATAATATAGCTTTTACTTGCTCTTCTGTACTAGTTTGTCAACATGGATTTCCTCCCACAGCTAAACAGGAATTCTAGAGGGACTTTTCATTTCCTACTAAAGATGGTGCCAGGCTTCACAAGGAAGAACGTCAGTGCTTGCTAGTAGTAACCATGGAACTATGTAACTGTGTCAAACATTTACAGTTGTAGACAATGCTAGCAAGAGATCTGAATGGCCAGTTAAGCAAGCATATCAACATTCTGTCTTAAAATAGCTTGGAGCAGGAATTTTATGCTGGTTAAAAAACTGTGCAAATTGCCTATGCATGTAACTATACCAATCAGTCATGACCTCCTAATGTTCCTTGATTTCAACCTCCTCATGATTGTGATTAGTTGCACCAAGTTACACTTTGTTCTTCCTAGTCACTGACACTGAACAGCTGTTAAGTAATACTTCTAAAGATGCAACTGTATCTGTCACTCCTGATGTGTCATGAAAGTCCATAGCTTTATGCAGAATAAATTACCATATGCACACCAGCTGAGCTGCAACTTATCTTTATAAAAGGTTTCTATTCAAAGTATTTAAGAGACAGTCTCCATCTGCTCATCTCAGATAAGTTAAAGTTTTCAGATACCATTCACTTTAGGTGCAGAAATTTTATAATTGTTCTCCACAACAAACGCTTGAAGTATTTGAGTAGATTGTTACATTAGATAGAAAAAAAAAAATGAAGTAGAAATTTTAATATATCTAAGTTTTCTCTACACAATAACATAACCAACTTTAGCTATTTTGATGAACTGTCACCATTTTTACATGAAATTACAGTAAAAGTGTTTATCCAGATTAATTGGCATCAGAGTTTATGCACACAAATAAACATGCAGATAACTGGATATCTGAATTTCCAAAACTCCAGAGCACCTATACACTAAAAAATTGTAATAAAAAATTTAATTTGCACTTAAATAATAAAAATAAATAGCAATTTTCCTTTTCCATTTTAAACAATAAACTTCAAATATCAGTAAATGGGCAACAAACAAACTCAGCTCTTTCATCCTAGCAAATTTGCAGTCCAATCTAAAATAAAAGCAGGTATCTGCTATGGGTGTCTGGTAACTATCGAAATCTACCCCTTGATACTAGATATCCAACATAATTCTTTTAAAAAATGTAACAAACAAATAAAAATACTTTTTCTCATGTCTACGCTTCATCTCCAAAATCTCAGATTTCTTTTATTTTTCCTGAGTTCCAACAAGTTACAGATGAAATTAAGTAAACTGATAATACATACTTTGCTGGATCAAATACTCTTGTTGACTGAGCCATCATTGCCAAAATTTTATCATCTTCTGAAGCATTAGCATTTATCAAATCAGGATTCTAAAAAGAAACAAACAAACATACATTTTTGACACCTTGTTTAACAGTCAAGATCAATAATTTTCTAGCATTTTACTAACTTGCATTGCACAAGAGTGAAGATGTCAGCATAATACACCTAACCATGTCTAAGAGTACTCTCAATTTCCAGACTACATCATACATGTGTACATTCCTTGTCTAATAGATGACACTACAACAGGTATGCCTGGGGAGGTTCTAAATACATAAACAGAAGCAAAACATCCAATCTATTGTTAATTATAAAAAAAAGTATTTATTTAAGCAAATTTTTATAGTAGTAGTAGTCAAATTAGACCAACCATTTGTAGCTCATTGAATAAGTGCTTAAACATAAAATATGATATGGCAAAAAAGAAGCAGAATTCTTAGGAACAGGTTTATGAATAGCCAAGTGTTTGTCAACAACACTGATAAAGCAAAGAACTCCAATGCACTTTCGAGAGTAATTAGTGTTACTGCATATACATTATCTAGAGCTCTGTCAACAAAAATTACCCTAAGACTAAACTCAAAAGAAATTACTAATCTGTCATATGGTGTTTTTGAGAGCGGGTGGGAGATTAAACAATATGTTGACGTC
Organism: Nautilus pompilius; assembly: GCA_018389105.1. Classification (NCBI taxonomy): domain Eukaryota; kingdom Metazoa; phylum Mollusca; class Cephalopoda; order Nautilida; family Nautilidae; genus Nautilus; species Nautilus pompilius. Next base: position 290,643 of record JACATO010000989.1, on the reverse strand, counting down.
CTTTTAACCCTGTCAGTGTTTAATTTTATTAAACTATTTTAACATGCTGGAAAGTGGGGTGTAATTATACATTTGCAAAAGCTCTTACAGAACTAAAATTCCAAGAGACAGTTCTATTACAATTGCTGAATTATTTATTTAATTTTAAACAATGACAATTTCTTTTGGGTTGCTAGTTTTGTGCCTGGTCTCACTGCATAAAATTCAAATGTAAACTGTCATTCTGAAATTACACAGGTTGTGCGCTTTAGCTAACACGTACTTACATCAGTTCTAATTTGGTCAAAACTTTACAGTATTTGTGCTAATACATCTGAGGTTCACCACACAAAACATTTTATTGAAATAAAATTTCCTGTTGTTTATCTACTTACATTCAGTAAAACAACACTGCCCTTCTAGACTTTGCCAAGTTTGTTAGAATACAAATTCTGCTTTCTGGTAAAACTGTGATTTTTAATAATGATTAGGAGAAGAAAAAAAAACAGTAACATTCACTATACCTGAGTGAGCCTGTCGTGAGAAGATAGATCGGGCAGTTCAGGCTGTGGAAAGAAAAGCAAAAACATTGAACTTCTGTAAATCAAATTGTAGATGATGAGCAAAGCCAGGCCTGTATCAAGCAGTCATGCTGTAAGGACCAACTCTAGTGCTCCAAACTCCTTGATGTTCATCTCTACATTCAGCAGACTCTTGGTAATTAGTCTACTGCAGCTCAATATGTCTCTCTCTCTATGTACTGATCATCACAAAGTTAACAGCATTTGCTCATAATCTTTTCTTGTATGTTAACATTGCTGAATAGTTGGGCTTTTAAAAAGTAACCTTGAATGGATAGTTTTGAAAATACAATCTATCAGTAGCTTTTTACTATGTTGGTATTTTATGGTGATGAAGTAAAATGAATGCAAGAAAATATTAAAAGATACAGCTAAAAACTCTGCAACTAAGCTAAATTATATTTTTTTTTTAAAAAGTACAGTATTCATACATATTCAGGAGGGGATGTAAATAAATTGCTGAACAGGTGCTCTTTTTTTTTTTGTTTGTTTATTTGCATGGGACCCGATATAGTTGGTATGTTTCATGTTTAGTTGATTTGCAAAGTTTGATGGTATGCAAATGTCATACGTAAATATATAGTCCAAAAAAATAAAGAAAGCAGCAACAAGCATTTCTAAACTTGAATGTTAAGTTCAAACGTTTATTATATTCTGTTTGAAGAGAAGGACCTGCATAATGTATAAAGAAACTCAGAAACTCAAGTATTACATTGCTTCTGCAGCATGTAATGTCACAGTTGTCCCCTCTGGAACTGAGCAACCATGGAAACTTCTCCCGCTTAATCTGCACAAAAACCATTACCATTTCCTCTATAAACTAGCCATACTTGTGTAAATCAGTTTAAAAATGCCAAGGCAGCATTTAACACTCAATTAAGTGGCTCAGGCGATCAAAATGATTCAAGGACTGCTGCCACATTTATCATCACTTTTACCAGAAGAAAACATTTTTCAACAGCATCTCCTCTCCAAAATGACAAAAAATCAACCAACAACAGAATTTTTAGTTTCCAACAGGCTTCAAACTAGTAACGTGTGGTCCAGAACACTAGTGCTTCATATCTTTCACATGCTGCCATCAATGGCTATGCATGCGATAGATTGAAACAACATATGGAGGAGACTAGAGGGTCTAGATAGGCACCAACAATGAATAGGCTAGAGCAGGAATGAGCAAACAACATATCACTATCACTTTTTGATGGTAGAACAGAACCCACTGTCCATGGAATGATTTTGAGAAAAAAAAAAAACTCAGCAGGTATTGAATGATCATGAACACTAAAATGTGATGACTCATGTGAATTCACAACTGGAAAACCAGATGCTATGCTATTGTTTCCAAAACTAGGAGTCAGTCATAAACCTAGCCAGTATGATTTTCACTACTTTTTGACAATGCTCATTCCAGAAGTCCCCACAGAGATAAAAGTAATGTCTACTACAGAAGGTGCCCACATGATACCAAATGTATGGCATCTATTGTTGGCTATGAAGAATTGTAGAAATACACAGAATAGAGTACAAAACAGGTAAGATAAATGGAGAACCTGAACAAGACTAGGATAGAGAAGCATTGCACGGATGCCACCAAATCATTGTACTGTCTTTGCCTGTGGACTTCTAGTATCATAATCCCCCATGACAAAGTTTTGGGATTTGACTTCATTTAACAAGTGGTCATGCTTTTCAGTTGTTGGTTCACACCAGTCATCACATCTCAGGTAACTTAAGTCATTATGTAATTGTATAACCTCCGACTTTTAATATCAGTCCAAGAGTCATGGCAATGGAAACTTACTTCCTACAGCGATTTGTTTCTTGCAAAAAAGCATCTGCTTCAAGCTCTCGTAATGATCATGTGGATGAGGAAGATAAACAAGCAAGCTGGAAGAAATGAGTTTGGATACATAGCAATATTTTCCTTGAATATGGGTTCACAAGTGTTGAGGAAAATTATGACGTAAAGCCACAAATTGATCTGTGCCAAGCGGTGCTATCTGTAGAAAACACGAAGCCCAATAAACTTAAGCAGACCCTCAAAACAGCACAAAGAATACATGGGTAATCTGAATAATAATAACCTGCATCAAATGTCGCATTTCAAGAAAACACAGAACCTAATTTGAGGTGTGTTACTGTATAGCTCAGTGCAAGAAATCTCATTAACCAGTACATCTTTGGTCTTGATTGCAGCAGCTGACTTGGTAAGATTGTGTGCAGAGAAATTGAGGCAAACAAGGCTATAAACCATCTTCTACATAGTCAAGAGGAGGATTGAGATGACTGCTACAGGCCAGAAAGGTAGTGATTGAGAATTTGCAAAACAATGTGAAAATTGCTCTTTAAGTTGACATCAGCACTGAGGACTATAGTGCACATTTCTTAGCCTATGTGCACTGCATCTAGGAAGCCATATTCTTGAGAACACTGTTTCGTCTCCATCTTCCCAACATGAGATAGCACAAGAAATGTTTGATGAGCTACAAATCTAAATGAAAAAAAGAAAATCCTATGGAATAACATGGGATTTTTTTCTAATGGAGTTCCATTAGTGGCCAGGTATTAAAAAAAAAAAGGTTTGTATACCTTGGTTAAGGTGGTTGCATTATCTGCAGTGTTGTAATTCAATGAGAATAGTTGACATCAAGGGATCCAAATCCAGAACTGAGTAAAGCAATGCAGACTGGTACTTCTATGATAAACTATATCAAGACTCAACCACTTCATGCACATCTTGTTGCTAAGGTGCGAAGAAATAGGATCCAAGCATACTGTACTACTGTTTCACATACAAGGCCAATAGCTCACAAAAGAAATAGTTAAATGCTTCTTTGAATTCAGAAACAAGCAATGAGCATATACAATGAGGTTTAACAAACAAGAATGTGACAACATTTTTCTGTGATGAACAGATGTAGTAGTGAGGTCTACCTAAGCAACATCTTCAGGAAATTGAATTAGTTAGATGCCAATTTTTTAGAGAGAAAACAAAAACATTCTCCTGCTGAGCAATCACATCAGTGGATTCATAAAATCACTTGCCGGCAAGATAACCTCATATAAACAACTACAAAGTTTTTTCCTTAATCTCTGTAACCTTTTGACTGAAGTCACCAACACCTAGCCACTCAACAAGTGTTGTCGTCGTCTGGGATCAGTCTGGATTTTTCTTTTCAGACTTTGGCATGTTAAAGTTGACTGGGTATGATGGCCATTTCAATGTCAGTCTAGTACAACAGGCCCAGCATCAACTGAAGTGGAGCAACTCATCAAACTTTCCTGTAGTCAAAGACTTAAAGCCTCACTCCTGCTACCCATCAATAACTTCTGATTCAGCATGAAGAACGACCAGCCTTGTCAACACATGCTCTCAAGGTGCTTCTATGCTTGCTTGTACCTTTTGTTATGATTCTTCGTGTGAAGCAGGATTCAATATTCTAGTTTCTATCACTCTATTTTGAATGTTACATCAGAAATGTGGTTTGCCATCTCTAACACAAAACCAAACTTTGAGAAACTGTCACTAAGCAACAAAGCTTCACATCAGTAGGATGATAGTACTGAAGTAGTGGTCACAAATATTTTTCAGCTTTAATGGACACACACACAAGAGAGACTGGGAATCTGTGCTACACAGTTACAATCTATATATGGTGATTCATGTCAACCAATAGCCAGAAGCTGAATGACTCACAAATCCATAATTCTGTCACCTATGAATCATGACACCAAAGACCCCAAACCATTTGATCAACACATCACTAGAGAGTTGAAGTTAGGAGGTATATAAATGCTATATATGGTCAAAAGCATCTGCTCAATGTTACTCTTCCTGAATTTTGTTCATGTTCTGCTGCATTTCTTGGTATTATTGTAATTTTTAAGATTATTGCTGCCAAGGTGAGCACAATTTTCCATGGCGGTTTTAAATGAGTACAGAATTAGTATTATAATTCCAGGCATACAAGTTTTAGCAGTTAAACTGTCAGCTAATGAAAAATTAAAGCTGGCTCCAGAACTTCAACTGAACAACTCAATGTGATAGACCTCTCAAAAAAAAAAAAAAAAAAAACTGAGACAGGTTTTACTTATCACTGAATAAAACAAAATTCTAACCAGCAAGACTTGCCAAGAAAATGCTGTTATTGTTCATTTTCTCCTTTAGTCCAGCAGAATGGTGCATATATAAGAATTGTGGGTTTGGAGTTAAAAGAACCAAACTTAGCAGATTGCTTACCCTGCATGCTGGTTAATTCTGGATAAAGAGCCATGTGGGTTTTTTTCAAGATGGCTACTACACACAATATGCAATAGAATTGAAATAAGCTCATGCTGTCTCACTTTATACCAAATAAAAATGATCTTTTTCATTTTTTGGGGTGAACAATTAATCTTCCAAAATGAAAATATTCTTTATTGATGTTTCTTTAGCAGATGATTAAAATCTATTTTGCATGTAAAGTTACAATTATTAATATCAAATTTTCTGGCATATAATAGAAAAAAATAGATGTGCAATTGTTTTTATTATGCTTTGGTGTGTACACCTATTATATATTAGATGTATTTATGCAAAGTCCTATTAATGCTTGTAAAATATCACTCTTCCACAATGCAGCACATTTCAAATTATTTTTAACACTTGCAGTTGTCTGTGAATCCTTTCTCCAGTTTACACAAATATTGTATCAGCTGTTGACAGAATTTAGATGCTTCAGAGCGGTTCCCATGATCCAGATCTTTTCTAATTGTAACTACTTGGAGTAGGTATACCTGGAAGTGATGTCAATCTGTATCAGCAGTACAGGCATTGGTAGCAACATTTTCATAGATTTGGATTTTTTGATGAACATTTCTTTATACGTCTTAGTTACACAAATGTAGGTGTTGGTTCAATCGTGCGTCAAAATGACAGAACATTCTAGCACTTGAAAATTATCTTCAACTACCTGCTTCTTCTGCAGAGGCACAAAAGCTCATGTCACCTCATCATACATTTTCCATATTTCCTGTGCAATGTTTTTTTCCTTCTTCTGGAAAAAACAAAAAAAAAACAAAACAAAGTCTGGTCACACCAGGTGAACACAGGAAATACTGGTAAAGCTTCACATTTTTCAGGTCCTAGGGATGATCTTCCATGCAGAGCTATTTTCTGGAAGTGCTTACCTGTGCTGAATGCTATCCAAAGTTCTAAAATGCCATCCATCTGGTCAAACATAGCAATGGCAAAAACAAGATCTTTGTCAACTGTTTTCAAAGAAATTTTATGACCTTGTTGAACACCAATCTTATCTGCTTTCTGATTAAAATGAGATAAAGCACTGACATCTCTCTTTTGAGACAAAGGCAAACTGTCTGTGGGATGATACTATCTCCTTGACTCTATTTTCAACAAACTGCGTGGCAAGGAACTTGAACAGCTCTCCCCCAATTGCCTGCTTCAACATGTCTAAGACCTTACTCCCCACTACCCTTGTTGTTGCTTTCAAACTATTTGCTGAGTATTCATCCCAAACTCTGCTGAATCTCTTCAGATGGGCCCTTAAATGCTGAAAACAATTTGCATAATCAAAAAAATGTACTGGGTGCTCCAGGCTTTTGTGTGTGTGTGTGTTAACAGCAGCAGCTTCATCAAGATTGGGCCATTTTTTGGTATAAGCATGCTTTTCAAGACAAGAAACCAAAGTTGACTTTGTTCTTGAATGTAATGTTCCAAACTGTGATAGGTGGTGGGCATTGCTGGTTTTCATGATTAGTCATAAGATCTCCCATCTTGACCCTCACAGCGCACGCACACACTTGAAACAAAAAAAGCAGTTTAAAGGGTTAATCTGTTTCCTCTTTCTTTTTGGAGAGCAAATGGAGGCAATTTAGTCTCCGCCAAAGGGTCAAACAAATTTAATTCTCGCCAAGTTTAAAAGTGACAAAATTGTGATTTTGCTCTTCTCTAGTTCTGACAGTTACTACAGAACCTTGCTAGCTACATCGCTCGTTTTAGTAACAGCGGTTTTTTGCTGTTTTCCAAGAGGGTTCCGGCAAACTACAGAATTGCGGCGCAACTTGCTGGCTGAATGTAGACTGGGTTGACTTCGTCTACTCACAGTGGTGAACGTTTCCGCCCTTGCTTTTTGGTGTCAGTCACCATCTTTTGAGATTCCCAAATGTGTTAATAACTCTGGCTACCTAGAGCGCAGAAAAATATCCCTCACAGCAGATCAAAATGAATTTTCGATAAGATGAACAGAATCCACCTTTCACCCATTTGTTGTTGTTCTGTTTGTACACGAAGTCTAAGAAAATTAAATAAAACTCAGAGATTAAAAATGCCTGTTCTTAAACTCATTTGTTACTGATGGATGCATAATCAAAAGTGAAATGGTTCAACAAATGGTCCAGTACAAAAAGCCACGGCAATTTTTGTTTTTAGTTAATATACTATAGTCAACATCTTTATCAATGTCAGTCTTTCCAGCTTTAGCTGGGCACTGAAGAGTTTCCAACACTGTTGACAAAAAATGCATTTTTCCCAAAACAATGGTCCTGGATTTTCTGGACATCATGGAAGCTTCACCATCACATTACAAAATGACAATAAAGGCAATTACAAATGTATCTTCCAGCAACAAAAATATTGATTAAATGATGTTTGTGTTCAAAAATTCCTATAAATGTATCATAGTTATTGAATATGTCAACATTGAAAATAAAAGCTGTCTTTGTCGAAAACAAAATATTACAATAACCCCAATTTTTCACTATTCTACTGTTTGAGAGAAAACATTTTTACCAGTCAAAGTTGGTCACAAATGATCAATTAACTTCTGAGAGCAGTGTTGCATATCTCCACATCGGAACTCACAGGCATCTGCACGTCCCACTGAAATGCTGGCACAATAATTCAACAATAATTGTTATTATTATTTAACTATTAAAATAAGTTATCTGTACACAATCCATCTTTTTACATTAAATATGGCTCTCCAAAACACCCCGCCCTGGCAATGCAACCTACAGAATAAAATTTGCCCACCCCTGAGTTAGAATCTGAAGCTAAGCTGGGGAAACAATTTGCTAACTGTGCCATCCAATACCCAGGATATTCAATTTGTTGAGGGTAGCCTGATTATATATAAACTGGTATTGCCAAAGAACTCAATCTTATCATTATGAAGGTTGCCAGATACAGGAACAAGATCGTAGTCATGAATCGAAATGCCCATCTGCACAGTGCATGTTGCCAATGCTGTATTTCAGGTCCAAAGCATCACCACAAGGTGTAGCCTACACTATCTCCAAACTTAATGATTGATCACAGTTGCAAAGTCCGCCACCAAGACATGTACAAGTTTGTTTTAGGGGTAAGTGACAGCCAGATGTCCCTGATTGCAGACAAATTGATATTGGCATTTTCAAACTACTATAGTTACCACTTTGCATGCTCATTTTAGATAAATTGTTGGATGAAAACAAAATGGTTAACTTAGCTTCCAATCAATCTATCTTTTGCTGTTTTTTAATGGAGAGATTAAAATGCAGGTTCTCTTCAATCAGAATAACACTTATGAATGTATCATACAAGCATTACGTGCTTGTTACTCATTTTTTGAGAGCCCATTCTGTGCACTAGAAAGTACCCTTAATGCATCCAATGCAAATAAAATGTTAATATTAAAAAAGATAAAAACCCTGGCTATCTTTCTAATTTACTGTTCATTTTAGCTCCAACTATTGTGAAGATAGTAAAGCGAAAATAATCATCCAGTTTCTTTAGAATTCTGATACAAATTATTGCATGATGAAATATGAACATAAAGTTAACCAAATTCAAAAGCCATCCAACCTGCTCAAACCAGAATGGGGATCAATGATCATAGACTGAGCTAGAACATGTGTACAGTAGCTGAAATTAGTGAAAGAATTGCTTCACTTGATGTTCATTCAGTTGACCACAAACTACCACTACTAGTTAAAGAGAGAGAGAGAAAGGGATTACTTGGTTTATTACTTTGTTATAATCATTATAAAAACTTTTTTTTAAAGTTAAAATTGAGTTTTTGTTCAGTTATTGAGTATTTATATATAGGATGCAAAATAAGTGTTCAGTGATAGTACAATACATTGGTGAGCTACATGAACATATTAGTGCGGTGAGCTGCTTCTCAGAGTAAATACTGAGGCAATAAAACAGTGACCATTGTAGCACTGATCTAACACTAAAAACAAACATCTTAAATTTCCACACTGGTTTCATTGATTACTTAGAAAACAAATCTGTTACTTAGGCAACACTTTGTATTATATATTTGCACCTGTTCTTGGAGGTGTGAAGCTCAGATTTCCAGGGAAAATATATAGAAGCCAGCTTTCCTTTTCCAATTTCTCAGAAGTAGGAGGGTTGACAGTTTTCTGTTTGCTTGGAAGAAAATGCCTAGCTTTTGAGGACAGATGCACCTCTGCAATGTGGTTCCTGTTAACACCATTCATATGCTGCTTATTAAAATGGACAGCAGCAATGATCAGTTAAAGTTCATTACGTTATCTTAAACTATCTAAAATTTCACTATGAAAAAAAAAAAACACCAAAAAACTATTTTCAATAGCTGCTAAAAAAGGGAAAGAAAACTATTTTCAGTAAGGACATTATTTACCAAGCCAGTTGTCAATGATTTCTAGGAAATTTTTTAAAATGCATGCTAACAATAATCAAACTTACTACTACTTTGTACTTCATACTTAAACAGTAATCAGAGAGTGTCCAAAGATTTGATAGCAAGAGATATAAAATCCGATTTTTTCCTCTCTAAGGCTATAAAGCGATAACACAAAACTATTTGTAGTGATATCTTTATTTCATATAAAATTACAGAATATCATAACAAGCTTGTTCCGTTTTGGTTTGATTTAAGAGAAAAAAATTTGCATTGTTTTATATTAGTGCATAACACTCACTGCACAGGCACATGCAACAAGAACCTACACTTTGGTGTATGCATGTGGTTGTGCATTTGTGAATGCTTTCTTATAAACCACTTTAGAAACAAACTTCAATCAAGCAGTTCAGAAAATATCAAGCTGGCAAACAACATCCATTGGTGCTAATCCACCACCTTCATTAAAGTGGACAAAGCCACAAAGCAACATTAATTGTTAATCAGTGTTCCTTTCATTTCACTATGAAGTTAAAATGCTGATATTATTCTAATTTTAGAGAAACGGTAAAAACCTGTCAAAGTTTATCTGTGCCATGGCTAATTCTGTAGCTAATACATCTTTCAAACAAAACTTCCTTTCTTTAACTGTTTAAGCTGAATATTCAGAATTTGTTAATGAAACTATTTATTGAGATAGTTGCTCACTTTTCATCTAGCAAAGTAAAACATGCTGTTAACATTTGTGGAGAACCACTGAACTAGCTAGTTTATTTCATCAGAAGACCACTGCAGGATATTTTCCACAGTTTACATCAAACTGGTTACTTAAGTAGTTCAAGACATGTTCTCAGAGGACATGGAGATTAATGTCAGAGAAATGAAAATAACTCTTCAGGAACAACAAAAAAACTGATAAATCTTAGGAATTTCAACAGTGATCTAAATGTGATCAGTTTAGATGTGTTATAGTTTAGCCATCAATTAAAGCCAAAAATATATAAATGAATTTAAAAAAAAATAAAAAAATCAGTCAAGTTATGAGATCAGATTTTAAAAAACAACAACATCGAGTACTACTTCTAGACCTGACCAAGTGCAATATTCACACCTATTTTTTTTTTAAAGTTATTTCCTAACAAATTGCATATTAATTTTCTAGCTGTTTGTTTTAAATCTTATTAGTTTTGTTACAAGAATACTTAGCTTTAATAAACTGTACCTAGATTCACAACTACAGGATTATATGGTTACATGCATTTATTAAATAGATTCCACAAAATGTAGAATTTACCAGAAATTTCAAAATTTATAGAGTTTCTGCTGCTTTTGTAATTTAATCAGCTTCAAGAAAACAATTATACCCGTGTTTTGTTATATCAACATTGCTTTTGAATTTTCCATATATAAATACTGTAAATTTAAATGCAAGGCATTATCTTTAATAACTGTTCCATGCCTTTCTTGAAACTGAAATAACCAAAAGATCTTTTTTTTAAATTAACATATTAGAGAAACAAAAAATAACCCAACAAAATACTGTAGAAAGATTAATTATATTTTTAAAGCTTTCCTTTGGTGGTAGTTTAGCATCAACTTAGTTCTGTGAGATATTTACACATGTTTAACTTAATGGCATCTTCAAAGTTTTAAAAAAGTATATTTATAAAGCTTAAAACAATTAAGCTTTTCTTTTTAGCAAAAAAAAATTTTTTTTTTTTTAAATTTGCCTTAAGTAGATTTGATGACTTCAGTAAGTTGACATTCTTCAGCTGTCTCTTCTGTATTTCTTCATAATATACAAGGTTTTCCTAATGTGAAAAAATACCCAAATACAATGTTGCTGAACAGTAAGTCAAACCAAAAAAAATCTCAGAATGACAAATCACTTTAAAGTATTGTATTCATTACATCTTGTCTATGGGGAAAAGAACTAAATAAAATTGTATCTTCAGTTATGGGCAAAAAAAAATATGCAAAGTTGCTTTTGTTTGCTTTAATTTAATTTCAGATCTCATTAAATATTTGCCCTATGTGGTGGCTTTTTTTTTTTTGCTTTAATTATAGATTTCATTTTTAAAGTATATAATATATTAGGCAAATAAGACATTTGCTAGTATTGAGAAAAACAACCATACTACTAATTCAAAATCAAATTTGAAACTTTTCTTACCTTTTAAACTAAATTTTCCAATCCCTTTTCAAATTACATTAAACTTGTCAAGCAAGTCCTCTGGTACAGAATAACTTCACAAAAAACTTAATGACAGGTAATAATAAATAGAAATGTTTGGGTCAGACCCAGAAAGAAAGCAACTGGTTCGTGTGTGTGTGTGTTAATCTTGTTGAAATACAGGCAGACTAATTTAAACTGTAAAGCAAGGGCAGAAAATTAACCTATCACCTGCCAAACAACAGCACAAGACTAGTGTTGGTGTTAACTTAGATGGCTAAACATTTCCACCCACCAGTTCTAGATTATCCATGCAGTTTTCCATGAGATTATTAATCACCCACAGGATGGCTTGGTATAGAGGGTTACAAAGGCAACAACCATCCATAGCTGCCCAAGACCAGGCCAAGCATATGGCAGAGCTGCCAGACCCCTATCCTTTATGGGTAAGTCTTGCAAATATCTAAGCTCTTAAATCTAAAAATATACTTTCTTTCTTGCAAATGAGAGAAATGAATGAATCTAAGTAGTTTTTGAACAATAGTCACGTATGCAAAGTTCAAACATCCTAGTTCAAAAGGGACTTATCTATATTTTCAGTTAGCCTACCTATGTGATGTATAAAATACAGTAATAACTTTAAACAAAAAATGATACACCTTCATTATAAACCTCCAAACTTAGAATTCACCTGTACTTTTAAGTTGTTTTATATATAACTGAAGATCCAATAACCAGTAACTAGCTACAAGTGCAGGGAAACCATCAGCATTTTAAATAAAAGTTAATTATAATTAATACTTGCCCATCCCCAAACTTAGGATGAAAACAAAGTCACTAAAACATGCACACACAAACAACAAGTTTATATTCTTAAAAAAAAAAAAAGATCTGTATAACCTCAAGCACAGAAAAGATCAAGACAAACATGATTAATGATAAACTTTCGCTACATAATTATTTATCTACTGAAATGATTATATTCCAGTATGACAATTATTGAGAGTAGTAAAGGTACTGCTTTCTTTCATTAAGCATACATTTTTCAACAATACCAGCAAAAAATATAGAAATGTTAAAAACAAAACAAACAATCAGTGCACCCAGCATAGGTTCTGACAATAAGCATATACAAATCTTTAATGTATAGAAAACAGGGCACACAAAATGAGTACATCGGTTTGTGTAAATTATCATACCTTAACAGTTGTACACAAGAAATTAATTAATATACAACTTCTATTTTTAAAAAAAAAAAAATTGTAAAAACTCAAAGATATTTGGTTTTTTTGGTTTTTAATTAAAATTTTAGGTGTGTGCATATAACACAAGAAATTCGGTCCTTTGGAAAACTGCATGATATCTAGATTACAGAGGTACATAATTAAAAATTGCACAGCTCCTTACCAAAAAATTCAGCATCTGGCTACAAAAACAAGAAAAAGCCTCTATGTAGGGGACAAAGGATCCAGAGGCATCATCAATTAAAAATTGGTGAAAAAAAAAAGTAGTACATCACCTATGGTTTTATTTTAAAAAAAATAAGTTGAAGGCAATGTTTAAAAGCTAAGAGATCTATGATCAAAGTAGAGAGAGAAATTAACATACTGAATGCAATAGGAAAAGAGCAAGGAGAACAGTCATAAGCTCATGGCCAGAGCCGCCTCCCCGAGCAGTTACGAAAGGCATGAGGCCAAAATGTTTCACATAAATGGCATGAATTGAGAACAGATGGCAAACTATAAACTTACAAATCAGAGTAGAAATATAGAGATTAGACAAGAGTTCAGACAATAAATAGTAGGCTCTGATGGTAACAAGTACAAAGTATTCATTAGTACAAAAAAGGTTATGTGTTTAGATTGTTTTAATACAGTTGTCATTTATTTTACTGAGCTGATAATTGGACTTTGTCAGTGAAGTTAATTTATAGTTAAAAAAAAAAAAAAAACACCACTTATTAAGCAAAGCAGTTTAATCTTTTGTCTTACTTGTTATGTAGAAGACTTAAAAGTAGAAAGGGCCAATTATATTTAATTAAATTGTGGAAGAACCATGTCTACAATGCTATGCTGCTACAGTCTACAAAGTCAACAAAATATCTTAATACTGACATTTACTCTTTTTTTTTTTTGCATTTAATATATTTGTGCTTGTATTCATAATTTCTTTTTCTATTGCATGTCTAAGTTACTGGTACATAGAAAAAATGTTCATTTAAAACTAAAGCTATAATAAAACTAAGCAACTAACATTCCACAAAATACCAAATTATGTATATGCAGAGTTTTTGTGTCTATGACTAACTTATGATTTAAACTTTGCTACATTTTAAAATGGATTTTTTCTTGCGATTTCTTAATTGGATGAGTTATAATACAATTAAAAACAAAGTTATTGAAACATTTTTATTGACAACTGTTTCAAAACAAAAAGCACTTAAGGTTCTGATTATGTGGAATGGTAGAAAATTTTTTTTAATTCCCCATACTAAAATTTTAAATACCAAATAAATAGCAAAAGAAAAGAAAATGTACAAGAAAATTTGTGCAGAATTTTCATTAAAAAATAACAATGTATTGTCATCAAAGACAATGAGAAACAAAAAATACAGCAAAGCATTTTCAACATGTGATGCATATCCAGTTAAATTTACATAACTGCTATTTAAAACAACAAATGAAAACTCTCCATGTATTAATTTTAAAAATCTTAAATTAAAACAAATCAATATGCTCTGAATCAAACTCATTAACCACAAAATTTACTTAAAAACCAATATGCACATGGTGCTGATCCTCTTAATATTAGAGTCAGCTTGTTACACGAGGCATAAACCAGACCGGTCCTCTAACATTATACACGTTTTCCTGCTAGTGTATCCTAAATGTGCTTTGCTAATCTCTGATCTTCACAAATAGAACAGTGTTGGTTAAACAAGCCTAAAAAGGATCTTAAATAAAAACATTATATAATATTATTCTATATACAAATCCCATGATATATTTTATAATGCTTTTCTTCTGGCTATTTCCCACTGACAGCTACAAGATCTATTAATGAAGTATTTCCCAGGGTCCCAGGATAACTCTTAGAGAAATAGTTTGAAAAAATAAAACTAAGATGGCTGCTTGAATTATTTTCAATACATTAGTTACAATGAACTTAAAGATAAATCTGACAGTTGTACTAGAACCAAATTTGTAGAACATTTAAACTTGGAAACTAATTAACAAAGCAATATATTTTTCTTTTCCTATGTTCCTGTTTGGAAAATCTGAAGCTCATTTTGAATGTACTCCTAACAAATTAAAAAAATAAGTCATTTGTTTCTTCTATACTGACAACTTTTTTTCTGCACTATGAAAGGCATACTAATTTATAACCTGATAGAGCCACATAACCAGCTACAAGAAGCAGAATGAACCATGTCCATTGTCATCTAGTCAGCAAATGGAACCATATATAGTTTTTAAAAATTCCTTCTCTTGATTATCTAGAGAGACTTAACTTAAGCAAATAGATAATTCATCACATAAGCATATGGACAGGCTACAGTGTTGACATAATTTGGTCACTTGCTATTACAATACTTTAGGTTTATGGAAATAAAGACAACCAAGAGTGAAATGTTAATACTTGGTGAAGCCATCTTTTGGCAGTGTTTCAATATCTTGTATCATAGATATGGAGACCTGACCAGACTATTTGTAAGAATGCTTTAATTCCATTGTTTTTGCTGTGGGCAGGCAAAGCATTCAGATCACCAATGTAAGCAAGCTATCTGATTCATATCAACTATCCAGGAAGAATGCCACAATTCTTTTTGACTGTGGTCATCATGAGATATGGTATGTAATGATGCCATCCTACTGTAGAATATAGATATTGAATCTCAGTAAGTTTTGCTGATAAGACTTCAAATTTATTTTCAAAATGACAATGTAACCAGCAGAATTGAGATGTCCTTCAACAAATTTCAATTATCTTTCCACCATGCTAAATTACAGATGATACCAAGATACTCCAGCCTCCATACTTGACAATGGAATAAAAGTCTTTGCTAAGTTAGGTCAGGTATGACCTCCAAATGTGTGAAACCTAGACTCATCAGGAAAGAGTACATGTCACCAATACTCAAGGATCTCCCCAGACAAATCATCTGACCAGATCATTTGAAGTGTTTCATTCTTATTAGACAGAAGTGGGTAGCAAACTTTGTGGAGATGAAATGGACCATTCTTGGCTGGTTTATGTCATACAACAGCAAGAGAATTTATCTGTGAATGTGGACAAGGCAAGTGATACCACTTTCTTTGTCATGGGATCACTACTAAATATCATCTAGATTGGTTTGTTGCAACAGTGGCATTCACCTCAGAGAACTTCATAATAACAGACACAGATTTTTAGAAATCTGTTGACTAATTAAAATATGGTAAGCCTATAACATGATCTCAGTGGTCGATTTATGTTTCTTCTTGAACTATGCAGACAAATGTTCATGTGACTCCTGGATGCTCAAATCAGAAGAATGGAAACCATGCTGTGAAGAGGAGCATGTGGCAGAACGTACAAGTATCCACAAGAACTATCAGATATTATCCGCATAGCATGGGACAACAAAAGCAAAGCAGATAAGCCACTTCTCACCTATTGCAGTGTCAGATGTAGATTCTATCAATATCCTTTTACCATTTTTGATGAGTCCAGGTTTTCAGTTTTCAAATAGTGGTCATATCTACAAGCCACAACAAAATATGCTAGTCAGTCCATTTTGTGGGTGTGGTTTAGGGTACCAGATGCTCACAGCTTACCCTCTGCATAGAAACTATAACTTGTCTAATATACCATATACCAACAATCCCTAAAAGTTTACTCGTCTAAGCAGATGCTCATCTGACCACAACTCTGGTACGGTCTGGCCAAGTGACAGACAAAAACCCCATTGATCATGTGTGACCTATCCTCAAATGATTCTCATAAACACAACTCCTGGATCTCTCTAATACAAATTGTGCAACGAATGAAATATAATCCTGTAGAGCAAGACTTCTAATCTCATGCACACAATGTGTTAGCATAATGCTGCCTTGTAAGGCAAAAGTGCCACAATACAAAGTTCAAACCCACTCATTCTGCCAGCCAGAATAAACAAGTGCTTCATTATTTGATTGTCTATTTACTTGTGTCAAGCCTGTCTAGTAGCCAAATGAAACTTAACTTTTTTTAAATAACTGACGATATGAATTTAAAAAATGGAACTGCTTCTTGGACAATTTTAATTGGAGATGTTTTCAAGCAAAATTTACACCAGTGATTATCTAAAATACTGTATGACACCATTAAATGCCAAAACCTGCATTCCAACCTCAGTGTTAACTGTTATCCTATGAACAGAATTTAATATGCTCAATTCATTTTTTCACCTTGTGCATGCTTGTTCTAAAAGAACATCAAAATACTGAACAGATTGTTTAACAAATGCCACCACCAACTGTTTCCAGTTCAGTTTCTAAACTCAAATATCAAATAAATGCAAATGTCTTTGCCATTTGCACAGTAAAGCTTTCAGAAGTATTACATACAGCATGGTTGTTATTCATGCAACAGTTCATACTCCTTGTTTTTAGAATTATGAATTAGCAGCAGCTGTTTTATTTTCATCTATTTCTTAATGTCTCCTGAAAAAACAACTTAACTACTGGAGATATATCTCCATGGTAGAATTTTTAAGCAGTAATAATTACATGCATCTCTAAGAGCTCACAAGCACAAAGGGACAATCCCTGTAGTCCATAAAGATGGGAAAACACTGATTTTTTTTTTTTTTTTTAATTTAGCTCTCTCTGGAAGTGGTGTGCATATTCCCTAAAATTTTCAAAACAAGAACATGAACAGCTGGCATGAAGCATCTAAAAAAAAATAAAATGAACAAGTCATAACAACAAAAACCTGTAAATTCTCTTCTCCATATTTTAGTGCGTTGGTGTCAAACTTTACTTTAACAAGTTGTCAATCTTGCTATTTAAAAATCTTGCAATACACTTATTCTCCATTCTGCAAATCATTTGATTGATACTTTTCCATCTTATGCAATAGAATACAAGCACAATGCATTAGCATTTGTTCAAAGTATTTTCAGAAAAAGCAACATTTTGCAGAATGATCACATACTTTATGTACATTAATAATTCACAATAAAAAATGCTCTGAAAAAGGAGTTAATACAAAAATAGTTGTACATAACATAAAACACACAAAATTGAATAGACTTTTTCTTTTACAAACAAGGAAAGTTGCCTCAATGTAGAGACCAAGAACAATTTCAGGATATATTGTTTATAAAACATGCTTAAACAGTCAAGATCAAACTAATGAATGATTGAGAGAGAAAATAGTTTACTCTGCATATCTATGATGATTCTTGAGTATTATTTGTTTATCAAATCACTTAAAAGTTCATATACACCTAAACAGAGCAAAGATTCTAAAGGTATACAAAACATGAGCACAATTTGACTCAAATAAAAAGAACTAAAGCTGGTGTAAGTAGATGCTCCAAGAAGCCTCCCCAGATAATACTGGGTGGCTGGAAATTTTATCTTATAAATTGACCTGTGCATTTCTTGGTTGTTGCTGTTTATCAATAACAGAGGTACAAAAAGGAAGTGCTGAGAAAATCTAATTACATTTTAGAGATGAAATCATTAACTTTCTGAGCAATCATTTAAAATACTGGCACATTAAGCAGGTTTTGCTGTGCAGTCTTAAAGGCATAACTTCATATCCCAAGAAAAGAATCCACTTATCAAGTGGTTAACCAAAGTTCTCTAATGGAAAACTTGGAATTATGCAGATTTTAATTTTGAATAAATTGCATTATAAGTTATATTCAAAATGATTTCTTCTAACAAGCTATGAAAAATTACCATCATCATTAGTGGAATCTATAACGGTCTCCTGCATAAAGGCCATTTTCTTAAATCAGTATGCTTTGATTTTTCTTTTAAGAATCTAACAATACATACAGGATCTAGAAGACTGGACAAACTTTGCTAATTAGTTCACTGCCACATCACAACTTAGGTTTCATAACCAGCTAATTTTTATACTATTACATTTTGATTCTTCTCATATTGCAAAAAAAACAAAACAAACACACACCACCCTGGTTTTATATTAAGACTATGTTGCATTGAATGGGAAGCAGAGTAAAGTTGTTAATAATTACAGCAATCTCAAAACATCATTATCAACTTGTCAATTTTGCAAGATATTTCTTATCATCCAAGTGGTAGCATCATAGCAGAAAAAGTGAACAGGCCATCAGACTGGATAAGAGCTTTCACTCTTGTCAAACTGCTATAGCCACCTGCAAGAACCTTTCGTTGACACTAATACTGATCTGTTCAATGGCCTTTGTCTTTCAGAAAAAGCTGCTCGGTTGACTATTCTTTTAGTAATGTTTAAAGTGTAAATAGACTTCATCTACATAATTCACAACATGCTGCTACTCGCTGGTTTCCCCAGTGTCATGATAAAGCTACTGTATAAGATCAAGATACCTGTAAAGATAATAACATCCAGACAGCATATGAAATTCTATGAATTCAGTCAAATTATGCAATTGTATTCAACAAATTTCTGTTATTACACGAGCAAAGTTGTTGTTTTATTAAACCAAATGCAAATATACAAACGTGAAGCATCACTGTGTACTATGTTAACGTTGAAAAACATTAAGTATCAAAATAAATGCACTAAACACAATACATTAAAATATATTGAGTCATACAGGATCCCAAATTCAAATGTTAACTTTCTTTTTTAACAGATAACTTTCATCAAATTTGCTTAAACAATCTGTACATTATCCAGATCTAGAGTATTACGTAGGAATTCAGTTCATCTAACCCCCTCCGTTTTTTTTTAAAAACCAGTTCATAGAAAAGCTTAAGTTCTTTTTCTTCTAGATTGTCTCGTAGAACCCTAGTGTGTGTAGTGCACGTGTCTTCTAAGCAGCATTAACAATTCTGCACAAAAGACCTGACAGCTACTGAAAAAACTTTAGATGTGGGAGGAAACCCCACAGAGCCAGCTAAAAAAGAGCAAAAACCCATGCTAGAGAGGTATGCCAAACTAAGCCAATCTGAACCAGAATTTGAATCCAGTAGTCTCCCATACTGCAAATCAAACAATTCTTAATATCCTACCCAATCTAGCTACAGTAATTAAGAACAGCAATCCCCAAAAAGTTGTACTTCAGTAAGATAAAGACAAAGTAAAATAATCGTGACACCATTTGACCATCATTTGCTGGCTGCTCACTTTATTAGGTAGGACCTATACTTAATAGTGGGTTGAGCCAACTCTTGCTAGAGAATAACAGCCATATCATGTAACACAGAATGTACAAACTATTTGAAGATTTTCTGAAGAATATTTTCCCATTCAGTCAATGTATGCAACATATGGAGTAAGAAAGGGCAGAGGATCATGAATATATCTTTCTAGTCCACACTACAGATGCTCAAATGAAATGAGATCCGAAGATTTTGCTGGTCAGGAGAGATGCACGAAATGTTTGTCATCTGCCTCAAACCGTGTGTAATGCAGGCACAGTGAATGGGAAAATTGTTGTTTTGGGAGTATCAAGGTGCACATGAAGCATCAGTGGATGCAGTTTATTGAAAATGCAGCTGGGGTAAGCTTTGGCATTCATTCTGCCTGCTAGAGACCAAAGGACCCAGGATATGCCAGTAAAACATCTACCAAACTATAGCTCCACCACCAGAGACCTGGACAGCTGGAACCATACAGGAGATTAATGCAGCTTTCTCTAAATTTTACATCTATGCAAAATTGATTTGATGAGTTGCATTTAATACCATCACTTCATAGTCTAATTTCTGCACTCCATATACCATACAAGGTTTTTTTTTCCCCAGGTTAACTGATATATGGTTTACATAATGGTCTACTACTTTGTCTTTTTTTTTTTAACATTCTATGGCAAATGAGTACCCTGCATTAAATGTCATTTGGTCTATTGTTTGATGACAATTGGATAGACTTTACTGTCCTGTCCGACTGCATTTCTCTTCCTGTGTGCTTGCAATCACAATTCCTCCTTGCAGAAGACATTTTCTTCGCCTTTTTGCCACTTCTGATAAATTCAAATGACCAACATACCAATGAAAACGTCTTGACCACTGTAACATCTACATGACGTGCACCCACTATCATGCTTCTTGAACATCAATGTATTTGCCCTTTTCATTATCTAGTAGATTGACAGAAAATGTTTATCTAAGAGAGACACAGTATTGCAGTGAACACCTACCCCATGGTCAACCTAATTTTCATCTGTATCACAGGTCAAGCCCAAGTCAGAAGAATACATAAGTCCTAATAACATGGCTAGCCAGTGTATAAGACAAAAAAACAAAAAAACAAATTCTGGTCAAACATTGTATTCATACTACGCTGGACACCCATCAGTGCATTAATACTACTCATCTCTTGTTTTCTTTAAAGCAAAAAAAAAACAAGCAAACAAAATAGCCACACGAACATCCTTGGTCCATCTCAGCAGTCATTCAAACAAAGAAATCCATAAATGACATTTGTTAAATTAACAAATTTAATGAGTTATCTTTCCTTAGTGTTAACAAGAGAAGGGGGATATAGACTGCAGCTCCAAAAAAGAAATGAACTGCCGTTTTCACTAGTTTCAAATTAAAAAACATCTAAGTAGTTGATTTAACTTGGTAAAAGAGAACCTACATTTTTAAATAGTCTGTCTACTACAACTTCAGAATAAAAAAGGATCATTTTAAAGTTTATGAAAAGGCGCCGTTCAGAGATATTTTAGAAAAATTACATTCTAATTAAGGAATATTGGTATTTACCTTGGGGGAGGAATCTAGTTTATGCATGTTATAGTAAAAATGCAAAACTGGTTAAACACACACCTTTCAGCCAATGTGCATTTTGAAAATAATGAACTATAATTAAGAAAAAAAGGGGGGGCATGTTTTATAGTTTTCCAAGCCTAGTTATTCCATAAAATGTATCTGACGGAGATCATAAACTGCTTTCCTATCAAGCATTTGTACTCTACATTCCCAGGAGAATTCAAATAGTAGAAATACAGGAAGCAAGCAGGATTTACACTGGAACAAATTATGGCATTGATGAAATAAGCAAGGACAATACTGTTAAAAAAAAAGAAAAAAAGAAAGAGCATTAACTATTTATCCTTGGGGAGTATTATCCTTTTAACACAACAAAATGTGTCATTCATCGCTTCTCAAGTGCCTTCTGAAAAGTTTGTTTATTTTAAAAAAAACAACAAACTTTAAGATGAATGGGGACTGGTTACTACAAAAAAAAAAAACAAATATTACATTGCAATCTTAAAGTTAAAATGAACATCTTTGGCCTAAAAAATTACTATGGTAACTAACTCACAAAAAGGATATGATCCTCATGAGAAGTGTTCCCAATAAGAAAAAGGGTCATAAGAAAAGAATCCCACAAAATTAATCTGTAAGAAGAAAAAAAATGGAGCTCTAGGCTGTTAGAGCAAATAAAAAGTAGATACCTTACTCAGATTCGAGCAGTGATTATAATGGTCAGAAGACTTACATAAAGCGAAGTCAAAATTCTTTCCATTTTTAAGTTTTGTGATAGTGAAGAACTCCATAGTTTCAAAACAGAAATGCACACGCTAGTTCAAAAGGATCATTAATATAATGCCCTAGATTTTACTGAAATTTCTAACTTAAAACAAGTGCGCTCTACAAATCTGATGATTTTAACAGAAGATAGCTACCAGGAATATTGAAATGAAACCTGAGTAAATAGAATTCCTATATTTTATACCTGAATAATTTTATTTAAACATCCCTTATAAACAGATTCAAATGAAAGGATAAAATGTGTTAATAAATAGTTGATGTGGCTTAGTCAAAAGAACAAACAATCTGAGATTGTGCTATGTAATGGGGAAAAATGAAAATACACTAACTTATTTTTAATTATACTAATTTTTACCTTGTTAAACTAATCATCCACCAGATGTATTTCACTGAATGAATTTATCCTTCACTGTAGTAACTGTAATACTTAAAAGCAAATCCCTGATTTAATCCTAAAAGCATACAACTGGTTTAAGAAAATATTTTTATTGAATAAACAAATTATAATTTAAAATGTTAGATATACATCGGTTAAACAATAAAACAAGTTAAAACTTATACAGTATGCCTTTAATTAAAAAAAAAAAAATTGTACGTTGGTCTTAGTCAATATATTTATTAACCAATGGAATTAGCTAAAACTCATTAGTACAAAAGCTACGTGCGTGCATGTATGCTGATGTGGTCAGATGCTAGAAGCAACCTACACCATGAGCTCAGCAGAGAAATCCCTACCAGAACCCTTCATTTCTAGATGTGGGAGAAAACCAACAGAAGGAGGGGGGAAAATAAACCATGCCAGACTGAGCCAACCAGGATATAAAACTGGGCCCCTCAACTGTTAAAAGTTAAAAATTGAGAAATTGCCTCACAAAGAAACTGTAGCATTAAGAAAAATAAGAATGTAAAGCAAAGAAAATCAATTGGAAAAAAACAAAACTATTCAAGTAATATCTTAACAATGGCCTTCAGTAAGACTTATCAGAAAGAGATTAATTTCCTTAGATTCTACCACTCGCCTGTCAGTAGTTGCTATAAATCATCTGTACAGCATATCTGATTCTAGCAATTTGTTTAAGAATTTTGCATGTCAAGGTTTTGCAAGTCTAGTCTCCTTTTAAACTTTCCTCCTACTTTTTAATGAAGTTGGTTTGCATCTGTCTTATAACATGAAACAGGTTATTCATATCTAACAGTCACAAAACAAAGATACTTGATTCAATTTATTGAAAGGAAAAAAAGGGCCGGGTGGGTGGTTGGTTGTGTGCATGCGTGCGAGAGTGAAATGTTGAATAAAAATTATATCGAAGATCTGAAAAGTTGCACAATTTTTCTACAAAATTTTACACACACTGACCAATAAATCATGACATCAGGAAATGTTCTTTTAGACAAGTTACTTGGTAGATATTCTAGAACAGGGGTGCACAACTTTTCAATGCAGGCCACTTTCATGTGACACCATCAGCAGGCCACAAACATTTAGCATCCATCTCTATACCTTATAACATGAAATATTTTTATAGACTTACTCAGATCAATTTGTTATACAGAATTATTCTACTTACATGGATGTCAGTTACAAAAAAAAAAAAAGGTCATGGTCAGTGGGAGACATTGTAGCGCTTCTCTGACACTCAACTGGTTAATGTTGGGCTCCAATGAGATGGTCGCAACTCTGAGCACTACCTGCAGGTTATCATCTGCTAGTCTTGTTCGCAGGGGAGACTTAGTCATCTTCATTAAAGAAAACACTTGTTCACATATGTAGGTGATTCCAAACATTGAGATCCATTTCTGTGCATTTGCAATATTGGGAAACAGATGCCGGTCCAGGCCCTGATAGAAGTGTACGAGTGGCAACTCCCTGTGCTTACTCCTCATCACTGTGGAGCACTGGAGTTCAATTACATCCAGCTGTACATCACCAGGTACAGTTTCAGCATCCACAGAGGATGGATCTGCAAGTAGTATGAACACAATCTGTTTGTTCATGAACTGCCCAAATCTGGTGGTGAACGCCTGCTGTAAGTCTTCAAGCAGAAAGCTGTGACGGCCCCAGTTGTAATGCATGTGCGCAAAGGTGTCTTGGAATGCTGGAAAGTATGTTAGATTCCATTTCTTTAACAGGGTTGCAAAAAGTTTCAGTTTCATTTCAAATGCACAAACTGCTTCAAACAAGTCGGCAAATCAGTTTCTCTCTCCCTGGCAATTTCAGGTTGAGATCATTCAAGTGTCCAGTGAGGTCTGGTCTGTCAAAAAGGCAAAATCAGCAATCCAGTCAGCATCCTCCATGACTAAAGTGTCCTTTCCTCTCTGCTGTAAAATCAGCTTGGTTTCATTTCGCAGAACAAAAAATCGTTTCAAAACATTACCACAGCTCAGCCACCTCACTTTTGTGTGATAGAGAACCTCCCCATAAGCCGCACTGACGTCCTTCAGAAAAGACTGGAATTCTCTGTGATTTAGTGATCTTGCACAGATAAAATTTACAGTAGATATAACAAAGTCCATTATGTCTTTGAATTTTAAATGTTTTCCACACAATGCCTCCTGGTGAATTATGCAGTGGTAATCTTTTAGTTGTGCTGCAAGATCTGGTTCCAGGTGCTTCTTCAGATATCTGATGAAGCCATTCGTCTCACCGATCATGGCGGGAGCACCATCAGTTATCACAGTTACTAACTTTATTCCATGGTAAATTTAGGTCCACGACTGTTTTTTCGAAGGCACTAAAAATTTCGTACCCAGTTGTTCTGCCAAGCAAGAGCACTAGTGATGCAAGTTCTTGATAGACTTGACATGCTTAGGTGACACCACAGATAAATATTGAGAGCTGTGCTGTATCGGTCTTGTCTGTGCTCTTATCCAAAGCGGCAGAAAAATGCATGATGTGATTCATTTTGCTTCTTAACTGATTGTATGAATTATTGGCCATATCAAAAATGCGTAGCTGAATGCTTGTTCTTGAAAGACTAGTGGCGTTAAAAACATCTTTGGCCTTCGGGCAAAGTACATCACATATCACCATCATACAGTCTTTCACAGACTTACTGCCGTTGAAAGGGCAGGCAAATTTCGTGATAAGTTTAGCAGTCCTGTAGCTGGCAATGGTAGCTGCCTCCGACTCCTCTTTTCAAACACGCTTTGTTGATACACCAATTTCTTTTTCAGGAGTTCTATCTTTTGCGTTGTTCTCACCTTGTAGATCGCTAAGTTTTGGGAGTTTTGTTTTGTAATATCTTCGTAAATTATATTCTTTTTCCACTGCTACACATTCCAAACAGGACTTGATTTGAAAAAAAAAGTACTTGGGTGTCCATTCTGAATTTCCTGTGCTCATGATCAACTTTTCTTGTTTTACTCGCACTCGGTTGTGACAAAGACATGTTAGAACGTGGAGAAATAACGTTTGCCTATTCAGTTTGTTGGCACCTAGCTTATCTAGGGAGCGGAGCTGAACCGGTGTGCATCCGGCGCTTGGGTTGCTGTCTTCGCAAGTACCTTTTGCTGACGCCTGCCCACGAGGTGTGGCGTGTGGCAGTTTCATGTTTTCCCAGGCAGAACGCCCCAGCGCCGTTAGCCAATGGCAACGCGACCTCGATCGCATCATCCACACTGGCGGTCAGTTTGACTGCCAGCCCCAGTCCACGGCAGCAGTTGGTGGCCTATGTCACAAGCGTGAGTCATCACTGTGACAATAGTACGCGATGGATAGCGAGTAAATAGCGGTAAGCGAGGGTCAATGACACTTGGGAATGGGAAGTACAGTTCCATACAGTATTCAACTGCAGTTAGATTCATAACAGTGAGGTCTCTTCCTGGCGATTATGGTCTCCATATTGGGTGTGTTGACCCACCGGAGGATTTCCTTGTAGGGCATGCAATCCCCCCAGTGGATGCCAGAAACAAATGTGAAACTCCTTAAGGCATCACCGATGTTGACAGTACAGGGTCCAGCACTCAGTGCCATGCGTCAGCGCTGCCAGGCCCATGACCCGGTAGACAGCTACCTCCATTGAGGTCTGCAAGTTACAATCATTTAAGATGATGAAAATCTGAGCTGCAAAAAGTGATGACGATTAAAACATTGGAAAATAACCACTAGGTGGCGATGTATCACATTTAACTAATTTATCTGATTGATTTAGACATGGCTGCTATATTTATTTTAAAATGTTTTCATTTTTGGCACATTCATTGGCTGGCCGTATGTTGTGCACCCCTGTTCTAAAACAATGATATTTTCACTTCCCCCTATTTAGGTAAGGTACATTTCCAAGGCAAATTAGCAATGTTATGCAGTAATGTTGGTTATTGTG
Source organism: Nautilus pompilius (assembly GCA_018389105.1). NCBI lineage: Eukaryota > Metazoa > Mollusca > Cephalopoda > Nautilida > Nautilidae > Nautilus > Nautilus pompilius. The sequence continues at coordinate 264,228 of JACATO010000989.1, read as the reverse complement.
TGCTACCTAAATAGATGTAGAATCGTAAAAGAAATTGCAAACAAAAAAGGCCCACAGAAATCAAGGAAAATAAAAAGCATAGAAAATGGACTAATCATGATACAGGAATACTAATAAGTATGTGTGTAGATACAAAATAGCTCTAAGTGAAGATAAAATTAAACAGAAGTGTTAACACTTGCAGTCAATACTGGAAAATGCATAAACAGTTTTAGTTAATAAAAACAATCTCCGTGATTCAATCATGTACTGCAAACACACCAAGCACAAATCCATACCTTGGATAAACTGGTTACACAGCTCAACATGACAAAGGCAATCTTGCTATTTTTAACATATTAGAATACGAGGTGCATGGGAAAGTGCACTACAAATGCACATATCAAGTACAAAGTTTCCATTGGTTTTATTTGGATGAGTTCCTTATCAAAAACCAGTGTTGCAAGAGAACATGCACAAACCAAAGTTAAAGACTAAAGTGTGGCTGCAAGTCACAAAAGCACATCAATGAGCATTCTGGTAATGGATGCCTGAGCTCCAGGACAAAACCAATGAACACAAAGCTGTAGGATCTAGAGACCATGTTCATTATCTGTCTGCCATTCAATTATAAATAAAGACCACGAGGTGAACAAGCCAGTGGAGACAAAGTGGTCATGCTTTCTGATAGTGATCCTAACCATCAACACTGCATAAATTTTTTAACAAGTAAAATGCTTGGCTAAAGCAACACTTTACATAAATGACATTCAAATTAAGATTTATTTGAATCATTCCCCCCGGTTATACCTATGATCCTTCATTTATAGAAAGAGCTCAATCTGTAGACTGATGACTGAGTGGACAATCTCTAAGAAAACTGAATGAATGATAAAATGGCACTTGTTTCAGGCAGACCTGCAATACCATTTATGCATCATTCATCCTGAGAAAAGAAACTGCATATCCTGAAGGTCTGAGTTGCTGTTTTAACAATAATCATTTTTCTTTAAATATACTTCTTTGGATAATTAAAGGCAATATAGGTATACTGGTAGTAACTCCCAGTTGGATGCACCTCATCATAGATCACAAAGAGACTGCTCATTTATCTTGCTCATACATATGCTGGTTTTTTTCTATACTTTTCATTGACTTTTGTTGGGGAAAAAAAGTGGGTGTGATGAAATGTTAAATACTGCATGTAGTAGTTGAATGTGTCAGTGTAATTAACGCTAAAAAGGTACTATAGACCCAGAAAAGAGCAATTAGAAATGATAGTTACTAATGAAAAAAATGTACATAATCACTAAGTGTGGCTTGAATAGATGTTCCCTTGTGGGGTATTGTGGTTCATTTAAGTTTACAGACTTAATTCATGATCATATTACATCCTCCTTGCTTTCATCTTGTAGAAAATTTAGAGTGGTGCATCATCAAGTGCTGCAAAATGTAAGTTATGAAAGAAAAAATACAAGATAAACTGCAAAAATTCCAAAACCAACTTATCTGAAATAAGACCAGATGCAAAACACAGCCGTTACTATTAATTTCACTGAAACTTACACAGCAATGTCTCTAATAACAATCAAGCAATATTTTTCCACCAACTTCAAATTCCAAGACAGTTGTCCTTTGATCTAGCAAACCATTTTGCTCCTGCTACAAACAATTCAGCAAGTAGGGAGAATGAAACTCAGGTACTGACAAAGACCAATGAAGAGCATAGCAATTATTTGTCTAAAACTGGTTTTACTATCAAACCATAATCTAGATTTCAGCTTGACTGAGAATATACAAAGGGAGATCTTTCACAATTTCAATGACTAAATACTGAAAAGCTTCATTTCCAATAAAGACATTTTGCTTTACATACACTGTTCTGGTTTTTTTTTAATTATTATTACTAGTTTTAATGACTGAGCATATGCTAATTGTGCAGTAAAACAAAAAGTGATAAATGCACTGACAAACTATTATCTGATTGAAACTAGCTACAGTAGGAAGCATGTGAATACTGAACCTCTGTGACAAATTAAAACTATCAGCAAGCCTAACTTCAGCAACTTGAGAAAGTTATCAAATTTCTCAGTGAATATGGTTTGGCCTTTTAAAGATAAATCACTATCCCAGGATAATAGGGTTCACATAAAACTTATTGTTAAGTCTGAAGTTTTCCTTGCAGAAAATCCTTCTTGATTTGGGAATGTGAACCAAGAAAATTCAAGTTACTTCTGTGACAAACTGATCCTCTTCATTAGCAAAAAGTTGGTTATTGTCTGCAAAGTAACAGAAGTAGCAAAGTATTTCTTGATTTCTGTTTAGTCATCACATGATGTATCACACTGATTAGTTGACATTTACAATTGGCTTTGAACTTATTGTGTATTTTTAAAAAATGTATTTCCATCAGTGGTCATAATGGAGAAACTAAGTGCAGGCTGGAAATATTAAAATCACTGAATGCCAATAGTGATAACTCTTGTAGAATCATATGGAAATGTCTTTAACATGTCAGGTTATAACCACCACCTGAGAGCAGATCAATGTCGTCAATGAACTTTGACTACATTACTTTCACAGCAGATTCATCGAAATCAATAGGGGTTAGCTGTTGACCTGAAGCAATTAATGTTTTTTGAATTCCTGAATAAAATGCATGTATTTTCTGCTGGGTACCCACAATGAACTTTTCTGACAAAAGCCCAGCACCAAATGAAAACAAAAGACATCATCATCAATAACTTCATGATCCTGTCAGATGAAGTAATCAAAAGCACTGTTTGAACTACAGTAACTGTTGACAACTTGAAAAAATTGATGATGCAGAAGACTAACCAGAAGAACAGAAACACTATTGTAAACTGCATTCATGACAGAACACTGTGGCATCAAGTAAGTGCTCTGTTGATCACCTAATAGAGCAATTCAACAAAATTGAAGACAACAAAAGAGAAACTTTCAATTTCCCAAACAAACAAGTTAGGCAACCATATTGATAAATCTGAAACATCCAAGGAAACTCTCAGAATCCTCCAATCAAAATTTCAAAGTATAAACAATTCTGGATATTATTAAAATTGAAATCATCATTTGTAGATCATCATGACACAAACAGCTATCTGAAGATTGTTTTTATACAAATTTGTGCACTGTGGACCTTGTATAACAGACTTCAATTCTAATTGTGCTCTTGAATTTGAACATTTATTTAATTTCATTGGATGCTAGCTTACAATTGCAAGCAAAAATGATCAATTAACTATTAACGTTCATTTAACTGTCCCGACACCACATTTCCAAATGTCACTTGCACAGAATTTTTAACTCTACAAGCAACTGAAAGAAAAGTGTCTACCTAAAATGAACCACATCAAAAATGCATTTTCAACTTGTGGTTAAGAGAAATTGAAATGTCTGGCAATTATGACAAATGAAAGCATTTTCTGCAGTTTTGACATTGCATATATTGTTAGTACAATGGATAAGTTGAATGTCAAAAAAATGTGAAGTTTTGAAGAAATTATACAACAGAATAACATAAGATATAACTTTATTTATATATCTTAAATAATCTCAGGGTCTCCAATCTTTCAGTACCAAAAGCCCAAAATTCCTTAATCCAACTATCCAGGTCTGCAAGAAAACAAGGTCATCAAAGATTTAAAGCATCAAGCTATGGGCATATCGTGACCAGCTTAGGTTCCAAGTCTATGACTGCCATTTATATCTTTCAGAGTCCAGGAGAAAAGCTTTCAAGTTTGGCATCCACAACAAGATCAGTAGTAGTATATCATGCTGTGAATGTTTCATTCCTGCCAGAAAACATCCATACTTCTTTCTCAATGTACTGCACATCAAAAGCTAACAGATAGACCTCTGAAATTTACTCAACTACACTAAGACAGCCTGCATCCATTTGCACCTTGGTAACAGGATTGCAATAAGTTAATTCCAGCTGACAATCTGGACAGATCAGGCTGGCATTAGAAGCTTAACAGTTTTGTTCAAATCAGCCACCCAACTATTTATCCATTTCTGCATAAACTGTAATGGTTCTTATGCAGGAAAGAAATGAAAACTGATGCATTGCCAACTGACTTCTCATTCCTGATCCAGCTTTTAACGGGTGTCATCATTCCCATCCTCGCAAGATAATCTTAATCTGTAGCCATTGCTTTTCCCTTTAGCTAACTGATTATCTTATAATTTCTACTAATGTGAGATCTAACTAACTTTACTCTTCATTTCTTGCTTGAAAATTTTAAGAATGGTTGTTTCAGCACAAGGTGTGCTGGCTTTTAGTAAAGAAAACTTAACTTTGATAGGCTACCAGTTTAATGAAGAGGCCTGCTGATAGCTACAATCAGCATGCATTACTGCTGCTGCAAACTGTTCACAAAGCAAATGAAGCAGTGACAGCATTCAACTTTTGTTGAACTTTACTTTATAAATGGAAATTCAGTAAAAATACACTAAATTAATCTCAGTTATGCTTATATCCTTCAAAGAACAATACTGTCATTCATTGCTTTACAAATCTGAGAACGTAGAAGAGGCAGGCCAAAATCTGAGAGTTCCCAAAAATGGCAAGCGTGTTAATGAAACTACATCAAAGAAAATCAGTCAAATAGTTGTCTCAACAGGTGGGATTAAAATAAAAGGTAGTAACAAATATTAAGAATATCTACTGTTTCCCTTACAAAAGAGAAATGGTTAAAAGAAATACTGGAAAATTGAAAACATGGAAAGCAACTTTGCAGCTTCTCAGATTATATATAGAAAAAATTCCTTTCACACATGAGATAAAGTACATCTTCACCTATATCGTTAATCAACTGAAATACAGAATGTGGACAAAATAATCCTAGTGCATGAGAAACCACACCAAAAAATAACAGTCACAGCAAGAGACAAGGAAAATGCTGTCAGCAGTGCTCCTCCCCATCATGCCATTTCTAACTTTGGTGACACTCTATAGCATCTGACATCTTAATATCTGATGCCAATGGATTTCTTTGTGGGGGTTGGTTACCTTTAAATCTAAGGCATGAGAGAAAAAAAAAAAAACACTGGAAAACCTCAGTGTTCCAGTAAAAACATCAAAATTGCTAACTCACAGGTTCCAGTGCTGATTTAATTTTTCTAGAAACTGAATATGCAGGCAATCTCTCTTTTGACCTATCTAAATAAACAGTAAAAACGTCTGTCTGTCGACTGAAATAAAATCTAAATAGTATCATAACTTATTGGTCACCTCGTATGTTTCATAACTATTTTTGTTAGGAAAATGCATGCTTTACTGAAAGTTCAAAACACATTTTAAGTATTCATTTTTATAAAAATGAGCATTAAAATAATTGAATAGTCAATTTAATTAAGTTCTGAGAAAAAGCCATTAAAAAAGAGAAGAGAAGAGCAGATTTTTGGTGCCATTTTAATAGTTCAACTAGCTGGATTTGTTCTGATCAAGACAACAGTAACTAAAACTGATAAATAAAAAACTTAGAACAACACATATCAACAATTTATCAATCCATTTTCCAAAAAGTTTTTTCATGTTTATATCTTACAAAAAGTGCATAGTAAATTTCATCCACTTGGTTTAGCAAAAATATAATGAAGATAAACATGAAGATTGGCTCTGGATCTTAGTGGATAGTACAATGGACAAATCGCTAAAGCAGTTTTTATAAACATTTACACTGCTAAAATCTAGTGACATTTGAGTTTACTCGCTAGTCTGTCAAGTTAACACCAACATTTTCTAGTTTGTCCTTTATGAACTAATTCAACAATTAGATAATTCATTTATTTAGAAATTGTAAATGAGAAATAAGTTACTTAAACTTTGTTATAGATCTTGATCTCACCACAAAGAGACAATTTTCCTAATCCTATCTAATCACTACATGTGCCTGACTTTCCAAACTGATAATTAGTGGGTCTTCATATTCCACAAAAGACAACCAATCTTAAGCCTTGTTAGGAAAAAACAAAACAAACGCAATTACTTACATACATTTTATTACCTTAATTGATACAATTTTCAAAATGAATTTACAGCTTTCTCACTAATTATTTTAAAAAAAACCAAGAACTTAGCAACAAGGGCTATAAGAAATTACCCTTGTATGTAAAACAGTTTTTTTTTCAAAATTTAACAAACATTATATCGCTATTTCATTTCTATAAAAAAATTTACACACACACACAAAAACAATAGCAATATCAGTAACTGTTAGAGAAAAAAAGGTAATTTATGGAGTTGATAGTAAATATACCCAAACTAAACAGCTGTAAATTAATTTCATTAGTCTCTAAAAAATAATGAATGAACTTTTATTTGTATTTTGCAAAGTTAAGCCAAGAAAAATTGACTAATAAGGTACTTGAAACTTTTTAAAATAAATAAATAAATCAGAATTAGAAAAATATTTATTTAGAAAAATAATTAGATAACTGGAAAATTTCATTTAAAAAAAAAAAGTGGTCAACATACGGGTTTCTGGTAGTCTTGTCTGTAAAGTTCCCTGCAAAACAAAAACAACAACAAAAAATGCTTTAAAATTCTTTTAATAGTAAATGTAATAAGCAGGTAAGCACCCACTATTTGCCCTCATCTCAAAGTGACAAATGAGCACTATCTGCACAAGTTTCCATACTACAGAGCTCTTTAATTAATGATCAGTATGGGGAAGTCACATGTTCCAAGTGTTCAGCAGGAAAAACTGACAGATAATTTACACCAATATTTAATGTAGAGTTGGCCTTTCATGCATGTTGTTACCAGTTTTTAATACACCAGATAATATAACAGATGCAGGTTGCATTTAGTTAAAAAAAAACAAAAAGCTAGATGCATGCATTCTTATCTTTAATTGCATTATTTTCTACTTTGCACATTTCTGGTAATTTTAGGTTTCCTTTATTTATAAACATGTTTAAAAGTTCCAATTGCCTGTTTGCATGCCAACTGAAAAAAAATAATAAAAAATCTTTTACTGCTATTCAGTAGAAAAGAGCCTTTGCTTGCCATAAATAAATTGAAACGATGAACATTTGCATTGTGTCAACGGTTAGAAAGACCCGTCAATCAACTAGAGTTTAACAAATAAAAGTAATTTGTGCATAACACTGCAGATTTCAAGCTGTCCGAGTGTTAGAATAATATTTTCAGTTAAGTCTTGACTTCATGCAAGTATGGAAATAAAGCTGTGTCTCTCCTCATCAACTCAAAATAATTTTGTTAAAAAAAGAAAGAAAGAATAATTGGCTTTGAATAATTAAATGCACTGGGCAAACAAATACTTACCAACTTTTTGGTTGTGGTTTAAGTGGTTCAGATATAGGTACCCTTGTAACAATGACCGACGCATTCTTTGGAATCAATTCATCATCATTTCTGTATTCTAGAAAAGTTATAAAAATTGTTCAACTAAGCTCATCAGAAGAATGTTGGATTGTGATATCTACTTATTCAAACTTACTTTAGGATATCTAAGTAACCAAGGAAGTTCATTTAATTCGCTAGAGGAAAAAGGGAAATCTGAAATACAGAGAGACAGACAGACACTGGGAAATCTGAAATACAGAGAGACAGACAGACACTGGGAAATCTGAAATACAGAGAGACAGACAGACACTGGGAAATCTGAAATACAGAGAGACAGACAGACACTGGGAAATCTGAAATACAGAGAGACAGACAGACACTGGGAAATCTGAAATACAGAGAGACAGACAGACACTGGGAAATCTGAAATACAGAGAGACAGACAGACACTGGGAAATCTGAAATACAGAGAGACAGACAGACACTGGGAAATCTGAAATACAGAGAGACAGACAGACACTGGGAAATCTGAAATACAGAGACAGACAGACACTGGGAAATCTGATGCTGATTATAGTTTTAAAATGTCCGAATTTGGTGGGTGGGGGCCGGGGGGTTCAGAAATTCAAAGCAATTTTTCATTTTAACTAATAACTCAAAACAAGAAAAAAAAATGAATCTTAAGTGTTTGGTTGTCTGTCAATCTTGTGTGGCTGGCAATAATAGTCCACACCTCAAATTGTAATTTTAGGCTAGTGTAGTTATGAGGTAGGAAAATACCACAATCTATACAAGCCCCACCCCTCCCCTAACCCCAATCGCAGAGAGATAGATGCTCATCATCAGACACCTATTCCACTTAAGTACTCGTTAACGGATGGAAGGTATTAAATTGCTGCTCTAGTCACACGGGCACAAAAGGAGGAGGAAATACGTGTATAGATAAACGCAGCGAGTTACATTAACCGCCAGGCATCTATCTGTCTGCTTTCTGATCCGATGGCCAAACCCGTCCCAGCTGATGTTGAGAAACGAGATCGACCCTTTTATCCTTAGTCAGATCGAGCCTGGGGGGGGGGGAGGGGAGGGGGGATGGTGTCTAGGTGAACAAAAGAAAATCAGGCATCGCAGCGAATGGTTACCGCGGATTTGGGACGAGACCAACTCAGCTCCGACCGACCGACAAGAAAACCAAAAGGAAACTTACCCTCTTTGGTCTGGGCATTCGTTATTTGCAGGTCGAACTCGTTGGTCTTTCCCAGCTTCTTCTGCTGGACTATGGCTTTCTTGAGGTCCCCCAGCGATATGTGCAGGCCGTCGAAAGTGACCGTGTCGTAGCTCAGGCTACTCTTGAATTTGTAATGGACAGAAGACATGGCAGCAGGCCGTCGTCGTCGTCGTCGTCACACACTCAGCAGCTGCTCCTCCTCCTCCTCCTGACATGCGAAACGACGGCGGCGGGGTAGAAGGGAAAGGCAGTAACCTTGAAATGACTACTAGGGCATTATTGGAGGGAGGGAGGGAGGGGACTCGTGGCGTCCGGTGAGTGAGTGAGCGAGAGGCGATGAGGTCTCCGCCGTCCTCGCTCTCCTGCCCAGAAACCTTCCCTCGGCACACGGTCCTCACGCACGCGATGAACCAAGAAACGGCTTCCCGTCCTGAAAAGTCTGTCTCATTCTCGGGGGGTGGGGGGGAGTTAATGGTAGAAGACGAGAGAACCCTCCGGGGTAAACTCGAGCACAATATGGAAGTGGAGTCCGGCTTCTCCTCCTCCTCCTCCTTCCTTTCTCCTCCCTTCGGTCAGCCGATAAGCGATATTACCGACGTCCTGCTCGACCAGCGCATACTTTATGGCTCGAATAGAAGAAGAAGCCCCGAGGGAGACAATGTCGGGCCGGAATGTAAGAAATGCACGATATAACCATCAAATTTACCCGCATGAGAGCGAGACGTGATTCATCTCGGCGCATGAAACAAACATGGCAACCGGGCAGTTAAGAACAGGGAGGGAGGGGGGGGGACACGTGTATATATATACGATTCTCGGCAGCATTCTCGGACCTCGACGAGAACTCGCTCGTTACTTTCCGGTAAAACTCGTTTCAGAAAATACTAAGGCGATTAAAAATTTACCAGGTGTAAAAAAAAAAAAAGGGGGGGATATTAAAAGACAAAAGACAAAAAAAAAGCGAACAACTTATTAATTAATTTTTAATAAATAAATAAATAAATAAATAAATAAATAACCCACGCGAGGAAAAACGTTATTCGGGGTGATGTCGGAAAGAGGGAAACAGGCGGCGGTGATGTTATGCTGAGCTATTCCGACCGGGTGCCATTTGAATGTCCCTAGTACAAACCCTCATCCCCACCCCAAACACACAGAAAAAGGTCTCTCTGGGTTGGAAATGTAGGAAAACCTTGGTTTCCATAGACCCCCCCCCATTAAACACCATTCGATCCCTTCTTGGGGTCCTGTAGTGTAGTAGTGGAGACGACGGAAACCATTTGTAAAGGTGATGAACCTGAACAACAGGACATAGTTCCAGGTGCTTGCTACTCTTTCGCGACCGATCCGTAGCTCCTAGAAGCCCCAAATTGCTGGTACGGGTGCTAGAATCTGGGCAGGGTTTTAAGCTACCGCACTCTGGTCCTAGAGCCTTCCACGACGGAAACCATTTGTAAAGGTGATGAACCTGAACAACAGGACATAGTTCCAGGTGCTTGCTACTCTTTCGCGACCGATCCGTTGCTCCTAGAAGCCCCAAATTGCTGGTACAGGTGCTAGAATCTGGGCAGGGTTTTAAGCTACCGCACTCTGGTCCTAGAGCCTTCCACGACGGAAACCATTTGTAAAGGTGATGAACCTGAACAACAGGACATAGTTCCAGGTGCTTGCTACTCTTTCGCGACCGATCCGTAGCTCCTAGAAGCCCCAAATTGCTGGTACGGGTGCTAGAATCTGGGCAGGGTTTTAAGCTACCGCACTCTGGTCCTAGAGCCTTCCACGACGGAAACCATTTGTAAAGGTGATGAACCTGAACAACAGGACATAGTTCCAGGTGCTTGCTACTCTTTCGCGACCGATCCGTAGCTCCTAGAAGCCCCAAATTGCTGGTACAGGTGCTAGAATCTGGGCAGGGTTTTAAGCTACCGCACTCGGTCCTAGAGCCTTCCACGACGGAAACCATTTGTAAAGGTGATGAACCTGAACACAGGACATAGTTCCAGGTGCTTGCTACTCTTTCGCGACCGATCCGTAGCTCCTAGAAGCCCCAAATTGCTGGTACGGGTGCTAGAATCTGGGCAGGGTTTTAAGCTACCGCACTCTGGTCCTAGAGCCTTCCACGACGGAAACCATTTGTAAAGGTGATGAACCTGAACAACAGGACATAGTTCCAGGTGCTTGCTACTCTTTCGCGACCGATCCGTAGCTCCTAGAAGCCCCAAATTGCTGGTACGGGTGCTAGAATCTGGGCAGGGTTTTAAGCTACCGCACTCTGGTCCTAGAGCCTTCCACGACGGAAACCATTGTAAAGGTGATGAACCTGAACAACAGGACATAGTTCCAGGTGCTTGCTACTCTTTCGCGACCGATCCGTAGCTCCTAGAAGCCCCAAATTGCTGGTACGGGTGCTAGAATCTGGGCAGGGTTTTAAGCTACCGCACTCTGGTCCTAGAGCCTTCCACGACGGAAACCATTTGTAAAGGTGATGAACCTGAACAACAGGACATAGTTCCAGGTGCTTGCTACTCTTTCGCGACCGATCCGTAGCTCCTAGAAGCCCCAAATTGCTGGTACAGGTGCTAGAATCTGGGCAGGGTTTAAGCTACCGCACTTTGGTCCTAGAGCCTTCCACGACGGAAACCATTTGTAAAGGTGATGAACCTGAACAACAGGACATAGTTCCAGGTGCTTGCTACTCTCGCGACCGATCCGTAGCTCCTAGAAGCCCCAAATTGCTGGTACAGGGCTAGAATCTGGGCAGGGTTTTAAGCTACCGCACTTTGGTCCTAGAGCCTTCCCCACCCCAATCAGGCAGCGCCCGGTGCCCCGAGCTAATTTACCGAATAAATTGGTCAGGAAAAAAAAAAATAAACAACGAGAGATGGAGTTCAGGAAATACTGTAATTATTGTTATTATCTGAAAATGGGCAAATGTCATTTCAGAAAAGGATTTGGGCATAATTATCAACAAAAGTCTAAAATGTGGCAATTTGCGCAATATAGCTGCTAACACTGGGAGTGATTAATAGAAACATCAAAGATAAATTATACAATATTTGATTCATAGCGCTTATATTATAAAAAATATTCGCATTTTGGTTTGCATAACCTATTAACGAATTTAAAGATGTAGCTGTAAAAAGTTACAAATAAAGAAAAATAAACCTTTATAGAAATTAACTGTTTCTCACTTTAATAACGTAATTTTCTTATACACATTTTTTCCCTTAATTCTATTCATTTTACATGACTGCAAATTTTCATTTTTTTCTACTTTCATATTTATTTATTTCAGAGTAGAAAGACCCTACGATAGGTGATTATTTTCAAAAACAAGTTTCAACAAAAATGTGTGAAGTACTGACGCAGCTATAAAAAAAAAAAACCTGGATATTTGCAAGAATAGTGACTAAATACAACTTCTAAATTCTATGCTGTCTATATCTTAAATTTTTCCTTCTAAATTCCTTGATGAGAAATTCTTAAAAATTGCATTTTTTAAAAAGAATTTTTGTCACATCTGCAAAGACAATCAACAAATTTTACAAGATTAATCCTGTATCTTGAAATTGTTTTACATTTGTGTAAAAATGTGTTTAAACAAGCAAACCCACCAAAGATGTAGGTGATAGAAAAAAGACATGTCAAAAAAAAGCAACAACTATTTTTGTAATATGTAGCCCTTGGGACTAATGTGAAATGTGAAAAATGTCTCTATCTGTTTATAATTAAGAAAGTTTTCCCACAATGCAGCAATATAGAAGCTGACTTAACTGCTCAGCTATGGTAGAACTTGGCTAATGACTGACTTTGAAGAATTAACTAGAATTTAAGATGTAGACCTGATGCCACTAGACTGCAAAATTACTTAAAATTAAAAGGAAGAGCAGATCATATCAGTGTTTAGTTTGTAGTAGTAACTCGCACTGCTTTGCATTATAGGAAAATTTTGTTAATTAACAGCAAAGCTTGTTAGATGTTATATACATCGTCCTTTGATGTATTAGCATGGCAAATTGAAATAACATTAATCTTTATTAATGAGTCATTCATCTTTAAGTATTAAAAGCTGCAGTTAGAAAATTAAGCATCAAAACAATTTACATAAATGTTATACTGTTTCATTGTATGAATGTGATATCCAACAACCACTTATCATATATGAGCAATACCAATCAAATGTGACAAGTTCACAACAGTCTAATATGAGAGTCTGGGGGTGTTTAATTCTCAACAGATGGTGTGTCCACCATGGGAAGTAAGTAAGGCACACATGCTTACTAACTTGAATATCTCACCTGATCTGCTGCAACATCTATCAATCTCAACATTCTGAAATTGATGGAGTTTCTGTTGCATTTGGTGACACAAATGATTCCAATAAGCTCAGAGAAATTCAAATTTGGGGATCTGGATATCCAATACAGTGCAAAATTATTTAATTCATAAAGACTCACATCACTCTAGCTGTAGGACTGGATGATCAGCACCTTTGCTCCCACACCAGTGGTTCTTTATCAAGTAGCACAGATCACAGAATGTTGTCAAGATAACCTTAAGTGCTAATGCTGCCATTCATGACCACAAGCTGAGATCACCATCTAAAATTAGTGGCAGCCCATCCCATCAAGCAACCACACAGAATAGATCTTTCTCAAAGAACACAGTCCTGAGCAAACTCCTCATGTTGCCACTGATATACATTTATTCACAAAATTCATGGTAAGCAACATTTTTTTTTTTAAAAAATGTCATTGTCATGTCATCCTCAAAGGGCCACTTTTCAATGATCCAAAGTCTAAAGTTTCCTTGCCAAAAATGTATTTATTAAGCAGTATCTGGCCATGACATAGATACTGGCAATGAACAGCTTGTTCTGCAAGAGGTTGACAAAGTTACAGCATTGATTTGTTTATTTCTTGCTTGGCAGTGGCCTGGAACAAATTACAATGCAGACAGATGTTCAACTCTAGAATGTGTTTGTGTGTGTGTGCGTGTTGTGATAAATTAAGTTTTGCTATTGTTTTCAAAGACCCACCTGTGTGTCACACATCAGGTATTTTGCCAGGAAATAAGTGTCTTGCTCATATAAGTTGACAGTTTCAAAATTAAATTGTACGACTAGTGAGTGAAAAAAAAGGTCATTTGTTGATGATTTTTTAAATCACAATTTGTACTCTCCGATATAAAATTGATACCGCATTATGTCTCTCAGATATTTATCCTGTTTGTGAGAAACCACTGAAATAACAAATTTCAAATACAATGGAAGTAGACAGCAACCTGGCCAAATCAGCAAATTGTTTTTGAAAGATTTCAATTATTTTACATTTTCTAAAAATGTCTAAATGTAATGTATTACGTATTTTTTTAACAACTGAAAACAATTTTGTCATAAGCAGTTTGATTTAAATTGAGAGCAGCAATGACTATGGAATGGGGGAAAAAGGAAAAATTATGCTAAAAGCTCTCCTATAGATACTGATATAAGAGAAAGAAAAAAACGTTAAAAGACAAAATACTAAAAAAGAAAAAAAACAAACAACAGCCTATACAACTCCAAAATCCTGTAAAGTCAGAACACTTTACTACTCTTTGCACAATATTATAAAATTAACAAGTGGTCCACGTTGTATTATTACATAGTGAAAAAGTTTTAAAAAATTACACTATACATTAAAATTCAGATAAATCACAAATTTCATTTGCATACCACATTATATGGCAAACAAAATGCATTGAAAAGCACATATATATATATATATATATATAATGCTGAAAAGTTTGACTAGATAGATAAAACACATACCAAGCTAGCTAAATTTGTATTTGTATACTGTACAGCTGTAACATTGTGTACAAAGGAAGACATCTTTATCCTGAAAACTGTTCCTAAAGTTAAACAAATATAATTCAACAAATTCTGAGGTTTTTTCAATCTTTCTTAAAATACTATAGTGTGCTTTCTATCGTTTTTTCTATGTACTATGCCCATCTCTAACTAAAGGTAGCACCCTAAAGTATCATGTCTACAATAAAATACTATATACATTAGTTTTGGGGGGAGTTGGCATAGCATATTGCTAATGTATAATTATAATGAATTGTGGCAATTACTCTGAAAACACTAGTGTACACTACTATCCTGTTCAGCTCAGTTTTCAAATGACATGATGAAAGCAATCAAAATTACAAGGATGTTATATAGGACTATCAAGCATAAAAGATAATTATGGTTCACTATAATGGCAATGATTATGACACATTTAGAATAATGTGATGCATCATGTATATTGTCTTTACTCATGAAAAGACACGGATTCACTCAAACAGTGAAAAGAAATTTATCTTATTGTGGGGCAAATGGAAAGTTGGGTTAGCCAAAACCTTTGTACAGGTGACTGAAGGAAAGAAAGAAAATGATTTGATTGAAATATTTAAAATATTTAATAAATTTTAAAAATGTATATTTTACTGGTAGGGGGGAAATTTAAGATAAAGTTATTTAAATCTAGACTGATGGAGGGTTGTAAGGTCTTGTTCATTAAATAAGTGTAAGACTGGACTTGGAAGATATTCTTGGGTTTACATGGGCTGTATATGTTACAGACTCCCTGCCCCTTTGCACAGTGCACCATACTATACTTATATAACAGTAGTAAAACGCGAATTATATGTTCAGAAACTGAAAATCGATCATGGAGTAATGAAAATAAATAGTTAAAAAAAAAAATAATAGATAATGTTCTCAGATAAGATGCATTCCTTTTCTTAAAGTTGCTTCTGTAACACAATCAGTTGAGTTGATTTTATTATTAAACGAGGAGAGAGAGAGAGCCCTGAGAATGGTTTGGGGAGTGACTGTCACACACTGGATCGGTACCAATAGAATGCGCAGCAATCTCCATCCCTATCGTGGGAGGGGGGGATCGCTCTCGAACATAAGCAACTACCGTCAGACTGAAAGAGAAGAAGGTTAATGGTGGTAACAGTAATAGCAGTAGTTTTTTTAGGAAAAATTAATTAAATTAGACGGAACACGTTATCAGGGATGCCAGAGGTGGAGGGAGCACCCACCCACACCCTTTGCTGCTGTCACCAGGTCCGTGCGCACTTTCGCTGTACCGTGCATGCATATACATACACTTGAAATTCGGTCGCCATCGATCACTTGGGCGTTCCATCGTCTCCGCAGCTGCACCTACATGGGGCCCTGACAGCCCCGACATATCTCCTCACCAACAGGAAATCTGCACTTAAGGAGGCGGGGGAAAAAACTCCGATTTATTCTATAAATAAAAAAAAAATAACGACAATCCACTAAACTAATCCTCAACCCCTTTTATTAAAACTCTCAAAAATATATATATATATACATATATATAAATTACATTTTTAAAAAAACAACACGGTTTGGGTTTGTTCCGATCGCGCTTCCCCACCATTCGAACTACCCACCCTCCCACAAGAGATCCTTTCACCAGACTGGTCCTTTCCTCGCCGGCGTCTGCAGTCGAGCCTCGTCTCGCGCGAGCGTCTCGTTCCGCGTATAAATAGCATCCCGAGAACGTGACGTCATGACGCGATGGCGGAGGAGCCACAAACAGGTGACTGTTGTCAACCAGGATGCTTGCGTGCTGCGCTGTCGTGAAAGAGCCAGCGGGAAAGCTGCACAGTTCACCTCCGCTTACTAGGTAAGGCATCCGCGCCGTGGTTGCGGGGTGAGGGGGGGGGCCGTCCCCCGCCCGAGCGTTTCGCCAGCCGACCCCGGGCTGGGCGGAGAGAAAGCAGCGCTAACTCGGAAGAAGGGAAAAACCAACAACAAACAACAACCTCCCCCCCCCCCACTACTACTACTAACTACTATCGGGTCGGGGGTGGGATCCCGGTGGAAGTTAGCCGGGGAGGTGTGCTTGTGTACCGGGAGGAAGAAAACTGGCGAGGGGTTAATCCGAGGTGCCACCACCACCACCCCCCCCCACACACACACACACCCGGTATCCCACCAGAATCAATGATCTCCAATATTGTCCACCTGACAACATCATCTGGCTGATGGTTCCCCCCTCCTCCCTCCCTCCTCATCATCATCATCATCATCATCATCCGTGTGGGCACGTTTATCTACCTCCCTCGCCACAATACCTCTGGTCCATAAAAACCCCCCTTAGCCCCTCCTTGCATCTGTTACCTGCCCACAGCAGATTCACCTCCTCCCCCCCAATCCATTATTTAATTACAATAAAATTCTCCTGTCTCTGATTCTGCTCAAGGAAACTGGGTGATTGATATTTGTCTATGATACGTGGTTTTTTAAGTTGGCTGTAGCTCTCCTATCAAAAAGATCCCAGACACATCCTTGTGTGAGATGGTGTGTTGTATTGCATTGATGTGGGCTGTGTGTCGTGGTAAATTGCTTTAAGAGCTGAGAAACCCTAACACTGCAGTATAGAAAGTCGGGGACAGGAGCTTTCAAAACTTACATATAGCCTCTTAGCTAAGAAAAGGTTTATTTTATTATTTGTTTGTTTAAACTTTTGAATGCCACATCAGCTTTTGACTTTCTTTATACCAGCATTGGTTAGTATTTGTGTTGAATTGGCCGTACACTTGCAATGCAAAGCATGTGGGTTTGCAGATTTGTTGTTACATAGGACTATATTACTGTGTGTCACAGCCCTTATTGCTAGACTTGCAGTAAGTAATACTGATTTGGAAGGTATTGAGGTGTGAATGCACTTCAGTTAGTATACAGAGGGTTAAATGTTTATCTGTGTCAACTACCTGATGATATGAGAATATTTGATTGGAAAATTTTTTAAATAGTAGTGATACATATTAGCACTGGATGAGTAGGGTTTTTTTATTTTGAAAATCATCACTTATTTTTTAATTGTTTAAATTTATACATAATTGGTGTTTCAGACTGATGGGTTAAACAATCATCAGGCAAGTCCTGGGTGATGGATTCTTCACCAGCAGTACAAATGACAATGACCAGGTTGACTAAGAGCAGTGATGCTTCACTTGATGAGAACACCAGTTGGGTAGGAGAGGGAAACATCACTAAAAACACCAGCACTACACAAATTAGCTTCCTTTTAAACCAAGCATCAACATTTGTTAAACAGGTATTTTATAAAGATAGTGTTAAGCCTTCTGCTGTTTGTGTGTTTTTCTTGCTTTTCGATCTGCTATTCACCGCTTAGTTTGAGAAATGTTTTGATGAAATTTGTGTTTGCTAAATAGATTGAAGAAAACGTTCCATTGATCCGTTAAGTTTCTACCAGGAGCCAGGAAGCCAGCACGTTTTATGTAAGGGCCCAGAGAGGTATAAAGAGAAAATAGGAATAGCTGTTTGATTTTTGTGGCATTACTGTTATCAACTACCACTGGATATTTATTCCATTCATTTACATTCCACTTGGTAAAAAAATTATTTTTCCTCCTCATATCAAGCCATGCTGATATTTAGCTAATTGCAGTGTGATTTCTAGTACTTCTTCTTGGCAAGCCCTTCCTTGACTTTTACAGTCTAAGGATGACCTACAGCAGTGAGCTGAGTGGAATATGTGGGTATCAGCCTTGGTAACTAAGCAAATTACCTGGGTATAGTTGGGGGCTTTTGAGCAATTGTTGCAATACAAGCCAGTCAAGAGTTAACTGCGGAATTTTCTCTGCATGTACCTGGAAAATCCTACTAGAATTTATTTTTTAGAGATATGGGAGGAAACCCATGGAACCAGCTGGTGAATAAGAGCAAGAAGAACCATGACAGAGAGATACACCAAACCAAGCTGGATGCAACTGGGAACTGAACTTGGGCCCTCAACCATGGCAGTCCAGTAGCCCGACCACCAGCTATGTACGGCCTTGGTATTTTTAATTAAAAACCTAAAAGAAATTGTGATTGTCCAAACACTCTAAATCCTTAATTATTTTTAAAAATCCTATCAGATCTTATGTGCATGTATTGCCCTATCAGAAATAAGTTTAATTGTTTAGCATGTTTATACAAGATCTTACTTTTTAAATGGATAATGACTTGAGAAGAGATCTGTTTGTGGCA
The DNA here is from genome assembly GCA_018389105.1 of Nautilus pompilius. Lineage (NCBI taxonomy): Eukaryota > Metazoa > Mollusca > Cephalopoda > Nautilida > Nautilidae > Nautilus > Nautilus pompilius. The sequence continues at coordinate 245,616 of JACATO010000989.1, read as the reverse complement.
TCAGCAAGAAGTAGTGAATGAATATTATTATCTGTCAACCTTTGATTTCATTGTATGTGGTTGGAAGGAGAAATTAATGAAGTAGTATATAATTTACATGTTTGTTTTTAATAATCCATGTATTTTCTGATTTGTAGATAAAGTGAAATATCTTTTATTTACTTAGGAGTTTAAAGAACATCTGTTGCTGTTTATTATATAGAGATATGACTGTAACTTTTAAATTAGATTTTCTTATTTTCAATGGTACAGAAGCTAACACATTGCTCTGCTAAAGGTTGACTGCCAAAAACTGAAAAACATTGATGACACACATCTGGATGCAATATAACTAATGATATTTACAATTTAAAATTCAGAAAGAAAGAATCATGTTGACACTAATTTTCTAGCAATGTATTGCAGGAAGGATTACTTAAGCAATAGCAGAGAAAGTCATTGTCAGTTCCTTTGAACTCTGCTTTAATTTTTTTTTTTTGTTGTAAATTTATAATTGAAAACAACCTTCATCATGAAGCTGTATTAATATTAAAGTGGCACTTGTTTTTCCTTGAATGCCATTAATTGGCACATTTGTAAATTGTTCAGATCATTATGCTGTTCTTTCCTGCTGTGATTTAATTTCAAGACTCTTCCTTGATTCTTTATTTTCTTAAGCAGTTGACGTATTAGAGAAGCAAAGTTTTTTGGAAATCTAAAGAATAGAAAAAAACAACTTATCTGGTTTTTTTGCTTGTCTTGTTCAGCTTCTTTTTAGAAAAAATGGACAAACTTTATTTTTAAAAAAGAAAAATTTTTTTGCAAGTTTTTGTTTATTTTCACTTTTTATTTAAATATTTTAATTTGACATTTCTGATGTTTATTTGTCTGTCTAAAAAATGTTTACATTTTTTTCAAATATCAGCTCTCTCTCTCTCTTTTTTATCTCCCAAACTTTAGCTCGCTTTGTTAGGTATGTTTGATTTGTACTTGTAGTTATGTATTGACGAGCCAAGCAGATTGCTAAATGATGCATTGTTTCTGGTTTTCATCCATTTATTTGTGTAGCTCAGCCCATTGTGAAAACCATATGTCAAGAAATACATACATTTATGAGCCTTTTTTCTACTTTTACTTTAAAGTTATCAGTCGGCCCACTCTAACATTTATGGTAATGCACAGTATCAGGGGATTTGGTGCATTAGTTTGACAAATTTTGTTCAGATCTGCTGTGTATAGAGAGAGGCGCACACAAGTTGTAGATGCATGCTAATGTCATAGGTTTCCTAGCAACTAAAATTAACTTTTTAGAACTGTGTGCATATTTGTTTATTTTGCTTTGTACCTGATGTTTTTGTTGTTCTTGATGCATTAATTTTCCTTCATTGTGTTTATTCAATCTTTATTTATGAATTAAAGCTCTGCTTTTTTAACACAAACGTCTTGACTTTGTACTGACTTCTGATCTCAGTTTTGTTGATTGTACGTGTCTGTCACCTGCTGTGCTGGCCAAAAATATGGCTCATTTTTGATTCACAGTGTATGTCATGCAGTCTGGCCAAAACTATTGAGTGTTTTACAGTGTGATGTGTCTGGGTAGTGCGACCCAGTATTATCAAGGATGATGAAAAAAATATATACTTTTCCGCTTTTAATAGTTTTTCTTTTTGTTTGTTTTGTTTTGTGACCAGATTGATGTGGATTAGTGTATGGTTGCTTTTTAGGGAAAAACAGCGAAGTTTTCTCGTGAATGTTTTGATGAATCCATTGTTTTACGTTGCTTGCTCTATCAAAATTACAAATCTACGATTGATTTTTGACTTCCCAGCCTGTGCTTCTAAAACAATTGCAAAGAGAAGTAAATTATCTTGTCAGCTTGGTGTGCAAACCAGAAATTTATTAGGCAAGCATTTTGATTTGATGATAACGTGTTACTATTTCTGTATGTGGATAAGTGTTTCCTGTGGCTGGTTTAAACTTAACACTGTATGCTCGTTTTTGGCATGAGTAGTTTACTCTGTAATGCAAGATCCTGTCAGATTGTCACTAAGTAAGCCAAGAGAAGGATTGCCTTGTGGTCTGCCATAAGGTGAATGTATTTATAATGAAAGAAATCTAATGTCCCAAGCAGCCTGAGAGAACCGTTAATAGTCTCCTGCAAGAATTGAATGTAGTTGTCATACAAACAACAGAAGTCAGTCAGAATGGAAAAGGGTTGCTCTGGTTATACTTAACTGTTAATTCTTCCATTACTATTACTACAAAAAATAAAACTTGGTGAAAAATTAAATTTTTTAACAAACATTTAAGAGGAGGATGATGACAAATAACACTGAAAATAAAATCCCAGGCAATATTTCTTCAAGACTTAACTAACTCGGGTGTTCCAAAAATATACTGATACATATTTAAATAAGTAAATAGTTGTGTAAAATACTTTTCAAATTTTCTCTGTCTATACACACATTTCTTCTATATCTTATCAAATTTTGATGCTAGCTCCTCTTGAGAAAAGAAAAAGAAGGGAATTAAGGATTTTGCATGTGCACACATGCTCACATTTTAGTTGAATCCATTTGCAGGATGCTAATGTTGTTTTGTAGCAATGAAAGATCATATTTCTGCACTTCAGGTGTAATTATATAAAATCCACTTTGTACTGAGTTTTGCTCCATATTGTCACCAGATTTGTTCCAAATGTGTCTCAAACATTGTTAGCAAGATATATATAGTATGAACGCAAAATTAACTATCCAGGTAAAATTTATGTACTTAAAACCTGAGAAGTAAGATATAGAACATATAAAAAAAAAAAAAAACCAAGATGTTAGCTCTCTTGAAAACCTTTCTGCCAGCCGTAAAACAACAAAACTAGAAATAAAGCATGAGAATACATTTTAACTTTACTGAAAATTTTCACAGCAAAAAATAAAATGTAAATTTGAAGAACAAACTACCAGATACTTAATTTATTCTTTGCAGACATAAGACAACCATGTATTCTTATTGCTAAAACTGTTTTAAAATTAGTGAATCTTGTACACAGAATGCTTGGCAACTGCAGGCAACTCTAAATTGTTTTTCACAAATGGTGGTGAAAAACAGTATTGTACCTATTGTTTTATGTTTTTCAGAGGCAGCTAAATGAAGCCTTACATTATTGTGACAAAGGTTAGTCCACAATCATTTTCTGACTGTATATTGTAATGGTTTTTTGTGAAATGACAACATGCATGTCTGGGCATAAATATGACCAGTTTCCCTACATTGTCATTAAATCTTAACATGTTGGTAAAATTTTTAAAAAATAAAAGAGGGAATCTATTTTAATTTAGATAAAAGTTAAAACTACATTTTATGTTAGTAGGATGTTACATGGTACCACTCCATTTGGTTAACTGACATTCAGATAACAATGTTGGGTGGTCAGTGGACCAGTAGTTAAGCTACTAGACTGCTGAGGTTGAGGTCTTGAGTTTGATTCCTGCAAAGGGTTGGCTCAGTTTGTCATACCTTCCTGGCACATTTTCTTTTAGCTCTTCACTGGCCGGTATCAGGGATTCTTCTACACCCAAAAGTGTAGAGTTCTATAGGGATTTCTCTGCTGAAGTTGGCAGTGCCAGGCCCATGTGGTACAGGATAGCACACTCTGGTGGATGTCTGCATCACTACATTCCCTTGCCAGTGTAGTCTCATCACTTCTGTAGTTTTTTATATACCATTTCTAAATATGCGAAGTAACTATTGTCACAAAAGCAGGTTTTGTTTACTAAGTTGTTGGTAGCACTTTGATGGTATTGGCATCACAGGTTAGTAATTCTTTAAAAATTACCAATATGGATTATTGTGCTTGCTCTAAACAGGAGTTAGATAACTGATTTATTTAGACAATACACTATTTTAAAATTTGTAAGTTAATGAAATAGTAATAATAATAACTGGCAAGTTGAAAATTTTGTATATACCATCAAAATAGCTGTTTGTTAAAGCAGCTTTTAATTTGAATTTTGTATATATTTCAGACTAGATTTTAGAAAATTTTTACCAGAATTTTTCTTTGAAAGAACAGCATGTTTTATTATAGTTTTTGCTTCTTTAAAAATACCATTTGTAAATGATTAAGTGCTTTCACAGAAATGCACACCTGAGAAATATTGTAACTTTTAAATCGAGAATATCCTTCATAAAAAAATTGAAAACCTTAAAGATTTTTATTTGATGTAATTAAGAATATCTTGTTGAAAATGATGATGTCATGAGTTATTGGGATGTTACTGGTGATTATTAGCTAATAATTATCATTACTTTTTGCATTTATACCCACTATTATTAGTTTGTTTTCCATTGTCTAAAAATTGAGTTGTTATGAGTCTTGTGTGATTAGTTTTGGGAGAAAGAGCACTTACCATCCTCAAAGTTTTCTTAAAAATTGTTCAGATGCTTTCAAATGACTACTGAAGTCTGCAGAATGTTAATGTAAGAGGTCTATCGAAAAAGTATCCGACCTTAGGCTGGGGAAAAAAATTACATACTTGGTGGGGTTCAATTGCTAATCCCCTTTGAAGTAGACCCCTTGTGCCTCCACACACTTAGTCCAGCGAGTCCAGTGATCCTTCCACTGTGCGAAGCACATCTGGAATGCTTCTTCCGGAATGGCTCTTAGCTCTGCTGTCGCATTCTGCATGATGTCCTCTCGGCTCTCAAAGCAGGAGCCTTTCAGTGGCATCTTCATTTTTGGGAACAACCAGATGTCAGAAGGAGCCATATCTGGAGAGTAGGGAGCCTGGCGAATGAGCGAAATGCCTTTCTTTGCCAAGAAATCATGGATCAGCTGCGACGAATGAGCTGAGGCGTTGTCATGTTCCGAACTGCATCACAAAGACGTCAGAGGACTTCCTGATAGTACTCCTTTGTAACTGTTTGTCCTTCTGGTGTGTATTCATGATGCACAATGCCTCTGTAGTCGAAGAAAACAGTCAGTATCACCTTGATTTTACTCAGGACTTGACGTGCTTTTTTGGGCCTTGGCGGCATTGGGTGCTTCCACTGTGATGACTGAGTTTTGATTTCTGGGTCATACCCGTACACCCACGTCTCATCTCCAGTTATTACGGTATTCTGGAACTCAGGATCCCTATTGGCAGTATCCAGCAGGTCCTGTGCAACCTCAAGACAAAGTTGTTGTTGTTCCTGAGAAAGCAACTTGGGCACAGATTTTGCTGCCACTCTGCGCAAGCCCAAATCCTCCTTTAAAATTGCATGTGCAGAATCTTTACTGATCCCAACGTTGTCACCAATTTCCCGCACCATCAAACAACGATCCTCCATTATCAAGGTCCGCGCTTTCTTGATAACAGCTGCATTGTGGCTTGTTGAAGGCCTCCTGGAACGCTGGTCCCTCTCCACCGATGTGCAGCCACCTTTGAACCTGTTGTACCATTCTTTTATTTAGGTAACACCCATGGCATTGTCACCAAAAGCCTGTTGAATTTTGCAAATTGTTTCCACTTTGGTATCTCCAAGCTTTTGGCAAAACTTTATGCAAGATCGTTGCTCCACATGTTCCGTCATCACAGCTGAAATGGAAATACGACAATTAAGTAATACAGCACCTCACACACTGGCTGCCTGACAGCAACTGACGCATCCAGCAAGCCCGCCAAAAACCACGCATGCGCATGAAGGCATGCGGCTCCACTATGCACACTTTTGCCTGAAGTCTGATACTTTTTCCACAGACCTCGTATATTACTATTTATGATTTGGTTTCAGTGCTGAAATTACTTGCCATACTTATTAACCCTGTGTATATCATGTCAGTTTTTATCTTATGCTAACCTACTCCTGAAGCACTAGTTGAACTGGCTGTATATTTATTCAAAATGCATAGGGTTGGAGTGCTACAGATTTGTTACCAAAGGCTTATGTTAATGAGGAAGGTACTGTGTGTACAGTTTTTATCACTTGACCTCTGCTGAATAACACAGGTTTGAAAGGAAGGTGTTGGGTACAAATGCAAGATGTTACTCAGAGGGCTAACTGCATATAGAAAATAATCACGTGCTCAGTGGTGAGCTCTTTTAACCTGAAAGTTTGCACTCATATAAATGCTATACAGCATAATCTTGCCAAACTCTGATCCACAGCTACATTTGTAGACTTTTTTGACTGGAGAGTTATATCATCACCATATATGTTTGAAAAGTACAAAAGTTAAAATTTTCATAAATTCCTTTGAAATTATAGGGATAGGTAAGTTGTTGGGAAAATGCATTTTTAGTTATGGATTAAATTCTTGGATAATTAACTGACATCACTGTTTCTTCAAGATTTTTTTATAACTGGCTGCTCATGGGAACTATTTAGTGTCATTGATTGTAACTTTATGTAGAAGTGTCTTTGATTGTTAAGTGTGATTGCTTCTAAAATTATTATTAAGCCACTGGTTTTTACTTGAATTTGGCTGCATGGGTGATTTATGTTTGATGTGGTACTGGATGGCTCTGACACCTTGATATGTCAGAGATCTGAGAGATCTGTGTTGGATTACTTGTGTGAATTGTACTTTCAGTTTTAAATCTTGATCCTATCAATGAAACAGCCCTGGGGAAAAAGATAAAAATACTTTGCCTTCAGGGAAAATTTCCGGATGCTTTTCTGCTGGCTTCAAAATGGGAGTCAGAAGATTCTGAGGTATGTGATTTATGCTATGTTCTCCCTTTTCTAAGTAAGGACCTGTGTATTCATGAACCATAAACTGATTTACTGCAGTTGTTTTCTTATAACTCTCAAACCTTAATGAAAACATTAATGGAGGTAAGTAAGCTGCAGCTTTCGGGTTTAGGAAATATTGGAACACCTGCCAATTGGTCAGCAGTTTGGATCCACTAATGGGTAGCCTAATAGGAAACTCCCAGTGGCTAACCTTGTGGTTGGTTGTGAGATTAGGATGCTGCCTTTGCTGCCTCCTTTGGTGATTCTTCTTCAGAGTCAGAAACATTTACCACTTGACCTCAAAGCATTCTCTGATTAGATATCACTATTAATATAGTTGTCTGAAAAGATAAAAACACAAAATCTGTTCAAAATAGTGGCTTTAAGTCAACAATAGGTGTAATACAATTTGATAACACAGTATAAATACGTTTTTAAGGAGAAATCAATACCCTGCAGAATCATATTATACTAACCGTGTTCCATAATAACTATTTTGGATACAATAATTAATAAGAAAGTCTCATTATTCATAACCCTAAGCAGTACCAAATTTTATTATTATTTTTTTTTACTCTATATGGACCACAATTCAAGAGAATCTCTGCCATGATTCCCAAAGCACCTAAATCATCTTCAGCATAATGGAGTTGCATAAAATCATCCATCATTTTTTTCTTTAAGACTAGTTTTACCAGCTTCTTGCTCTTTTTAACAATAGTTGGAACTATTTATATTGAGCAATTTTTTGTCAGTTTCGGGCTCATGAGGGAGCTTTCCCCATCATCTGAAACAAAAATAAATTTTTGGTTTCTTAAAATCCTAGTGTCAAAAACCATGGGAAAAATTTTTTTTTTTGCTTGTTTTCTTTATTGTTACAGGTTTGCAGAAAAAAGGTTAACTTCATTGTAAGTCTCTTCAGATGCCTCTTTTCTACCACTGTTTAGTACCACGCATTTTTTCTTCCATTTTCCCATCATCCATCCATCCATCCTTACTCGCAGGAGAAGCAAAGCTACCACCGAGAATCTTGGCAACTCGGTGACTTTCTGCAGCTCTGCCTACACCAGCTCATTCTGTGCTGGTTCCCAGCTCTGACAAGTTCTTGAAGGTTCTTTAATCGGAGTGACCAAAGTCAGCGTGCATCTGGCAGTTTCACACCAGCTATTATTTCTGTTTACACCACACACACACACACACACCTAACTACCTTCCTTGTTCTCGGCTAGTGTTTAGGTTCCTGGCTTCAGGATATGCAGTGGATGTGCCAAATGCATATGATGGTTTTACCTGTGTACCCAACAAGAGAATCAAGCTTGGTTTTTATTAAACACCTGCAGAGACATTTTAATTACTGGATTTTTTTTTAAAATTTGGGTTTTAATTCTGTTTTGCAGAGCATACTTGCTGCAAAAGAGGTGAAAAGATTAAAAATTGTTATGAATGCCCTAAAAGATCAGGTAAAAAGCTTTCTTTTTTTTTTTTTAAATTTCTGTTAGTTAAGCACAGTCTAGCACAATACAGTTTGCCCGTAGTTTTTCTGATGCTGTTTGATTGGGTTGGCCCATGGACTTTTAGATCGTTTGTAGCTTTATTACAGCACACGGAGACACACAGACATTGTCTCTCCACGGACTGTTCAGATTGGAAGGCAAAATTAGATGTGTAGCAAAATGCAGACTGAAAAAGCTGGACATGAGCATGAAAACATCCTTCAGTGACTGCAAACTAAAGAATTTTTGAGAATGTCATCACCCATTTAGCAGCAGCATTTTCCATTTGTCTTCACTGTACCCGTAAACCTTTTTCCAAGAGAAAGTGTGAATTTCTGGTCTCGTTCTTTTCTCTGAATCACGATTATAACACTAATGATTTGCAGTAGATTCTGATTACAATATTACATTTTTTTTCCATCTTCACAGACGTTGGAAGATGAGGATAATTGTCCCAAAACAAAATCCTGTGAAAAACCAGTTTCAGTTGAATGTGAAAACTGCAAACCTGAAAGTAAATCATCCTCATCTGCTCTTAGGGGTAGGTTTTGAAAGCTTGCTTCATTATTATTATTATTACTCAAATTAGTAAATTTAAAATCTTGAATAATGGCTTAGATTTTTCTAATAAATTAGTTTAAATCTGATGTGTTCAGGTTTTATCTAATTTCATGCTATACTGGGTTTGTTTTTGTTTCTTTCTTTTTCCTGATAATATGACTTTTAAATTTATTTCCACTTGAAATCATGCAACCATTGACATGGTGTCTATTTTCCACATATCTCCCATCCTATAACTTCTCTCTTCCACGGGCTGTCATTGTACATGATAAAGTACTGAAGAGTTTGTGTGCTAAAGGGGATTAAACTGCATCTGATCCTGTGTATTAATCTAACAATATGCTGAATTCAAAATGTAAATGTGTTCCCTTTGTTCTGTTTTGTTTCCCCTCCCCTGTTCTCAATAAAGACGACGTGGCAGGTGATGAGAAAACAAAATATGAATGTTCCTACTGCAGCATCACTTTCAACAAAAAGGAGGAGCTGGAAACTCACTGCAAAAGTGACCTCCATAAGAAGAGAATAACATCTGATGAAGGGCAGGAGTGGAAATACAGACCCCCTCCTCGAGGATTGTCTGCTGAAGAATACTCCTTGTGTTCAAGGTATACTACCAATAGGACTTTGTTTGTCTCTCTGGTAAGAGACGTTGATTTAAAGAGTTTCTTTTATCAAATTGAACAAAATTTCTATGAAATAATATTTATAAACAGTTTCGTAACCAAAACATGTACACACACGCACACACCCAAAACATTTATTTTTAACATTTACTAACAAAAAAATCAGCACTAATGAATATGCAATATGAATCTTTAAAAAAAAATTTTTTTAACCATTTAGCAGAAATTTTTGTTGTTGTTCTGTAAGATGTAATTTTTTTAATGAATTCATTCCTTTGACAAAGCAGAAATGTATTTTGTTATAATTAGTGTTTGACAGGACAAAAGTTAGTTGATTGTTTTAAGTTCACAAAAGTAGAAGATAGAAATGGAATTATTTATTACTTAATAGTCTGTTTATTTCCAGGTTCCTGGAGAATGGAAAATGTTCCTTTGGCGACAAGTGCACATTAGCACACTCGGATGGGGAGTTGAAAGAGTGGAAAGACCGTTTTGAATTTCGAAAGCAGTCTCTGCAAAAAGCCCGGGAGCAGCAGCTCCATGGTGTGTCCTACATCGAACGACTCACAGAAAAGCTTATGAACAGTGAAAATCCTGACACTGTGGTGCGTGCACTTGCTAAGGATACTGTAGAGGGCTTCCAGAGCATTTTCACTGTCTCACAATGCACTGCTGTCTGTCCATCTAAGACAGATGTGTGCAGAATAAATCAACAGGATGACAATAATAGTTGCAGCGTTTCTTACATGTGCTGTTTTCAGCTGTAATGGCAAATCAGAGTTCCCTTTGACTACCAACATCTTGACAAGCTGACTTCACAAACAGATTTGGTTTATTAAGCATTTAAAATAGAAAATACTACTTCACAACACATTCTGGCTTCATGACAGTTGTTGTTAGAGATGCACAAGATCACAAGACTGCTTGGTTATCTTAGGATGGTCTTGAAATGTCTAAAGTCATCCAAATGTTGGAGTTTTGGTGCAAACATTGAAAACTAATTTGGCTGATTTATGGTTTTGGAATAGTCAACTAATCTTTCCAAAGTAATTTTCCCTATTTGCAATATGCCAAGTAATTTATTCTGGAGGAGATACAGCAGGTGCCTTGCATCCTGAAATGTGATACCACATAAGAATTATAATAATAATATCATTGAGCAAATATTCACCCCAAAATCCAAGGTGGTCACCATTACCTTGGCAACAATCTTGCCCCAGGTGAAAATAACTTTTGCTTTTTAATTTGTTGGAAGCCTAGATAGTACATAACAAGTTTCATGCAGATATCTTTAAAAATAAAGAAGTTGGAATTTTGAGTACTGGTCTCCACTTAAAGAGAAAATTGGATCGAAAAACCAAATAGTTAATTGTTCATACGCTTGAAGCACATGGAAGATGGGAACTTGTCATGGCTGGTAAGTTTGCCAACCTCGCCAGTCCTAGTTTGTGTTCACAGCATCCAGTGTAGCAAAGTAATAGTTTGCTCTATCAAACTATGACACAGATTTTTTACAAATCTAAAGAAGACAGCAGCATCAATACACATGCATGCAAACATCAGAATTCTGGCCATTTGCACTGAAGTAACAAGATGGTCTTCTGAAAGCCCTCTATAGAGTCTCTGCTCTTGTTACTGCTTCCAGAAGAGTGTTAGTATTCTTGTAACCACAAAAAAACTTTTCCTATGCATTAATGACACTGTCCTGGTTCATACTTGATCTTGATGGATATTTTTCTTCCTGATTTTTTTTTTTTTTTAAAGCAGTATTCTAAAGACATTTTGGTGAGGCAATTATTTTCAAAGTGTACATACATTTCTCTTCTTTATTTTTTTTTTAAGCTGGTGCAAACCCTTGAATACGTCAAGCTCAATGTCAACTCGGATCTGAAAGTCAGCATGTCCAACAAAAAATGCACAAATTCTTGGACATTCACAATCACGAGCAAGGTACTGTATGCTGTGAGCTGTTTCAGTCTGGTATCGTTGTGTGCTTGCAGGTGTGCCTGGAAGTAAAATGGCCATGGGTGTGGGAAGGTCCCATTTCCTGAAAAAGGTGTCAGTTGAATCCAGTTAAAAAGTGATTCAGTTTCCACCTTAAGTAGCCTGCCTGCCTGCCCGCCTGCCACTTATTTGTCAGTTGTGTTTTTTTTATTTTATTTTTTTTAGATAGAAAACTTCATGTTTCGTTTTTGTATTATCAATTTATTAAGGCAATTATTGACTAAAAAAAAAAAGATTTTATCTGTGAATCAGATTATCACTCATTTGAATGAAGAAAGTACGGTAGCCATCAAACATGAGCCAAAAGGAAGATTCCCAGTTTTGTCAGAGCCCTGTAACATTTGAAATCTGTAATCAGATTGTATTGAATCTATTTATGTCATGTGGTGTTTTTGAAAAATGCAAAGAACTAAAAGCTAATTGATACAAACTCATCAATCCTTTCTTTCCATGCACACACAAAATCTCAGCTGTGCACTGAAGTTCTTTTGAGAAGGAAATCACAACAACAGTTTTCACTTTTTAAAGGTCTCTCTCCACCGGGTGGCACTGCTAGATGATAACAGCCGGGCCTATTTTCACATGTCCAGTATTTCTGTGGGTCCAAGAAAAACTCAGAGGCATCAGAACATTGAGCAGCACTGTCAGGAGTGGATCAATCCCGACTCGGATCAGCCTGGGTCAGAATTTGTCTACAGAGTGAAGGTGAGCAGACTCTTCGAATTGTATTTGTTTTCTTATTTCTAATATTTTACTTTTTTTTTTTCTAGAACTTTCACTTTGAAATACTTGCTTTGCCCAGAAATTACAAATGTACAACTAATGGAGTTAAGATTTTTAATGCTTAATTTTGGACAAATTTTCAGTTTCATGAAAAGGCAGCAAAAACAAAAATATACAGACTGTCTGCTACAGGGAAGTCTGTTAATCATCTCTTCTGCTAAGTGATGACTTGGTGTCCTTTTAGAAGAACAAATTAAAAGTACTGAACTAAAAATATGAAGTCCAGAATAATTTTTAATTGACCTGTCTATCATTACGCTGGTGATTTCCTTCGTATACATTTACTTGTTGGTTTTATCCAGTTTTGTTCACATTTGGCATGAAGTTGTCATAAATCTCCAGATGTAAAAAAAAAATTGCTTAAATTTTATTACAGATAGTCATTTAAAATTCTGCATCCTTTGTTTTTGTTTGCCTTAGGTTTCATAAACACTGATACCTAAACTTAGAGCACGTTTTAATTAACGCACCAGGTGCAGACACGAGAGAGGGAGAAAGAGAAGGGCATGTTCACTTGCAGAGGGAATTTACAAAGTTCCTTTATCTCTTTTTTTTTTATTTAATGTGTGGCTTTCAAAGTTAACCAGTAACTGTTGTGGCCGATGCATCTGTATGCATTCTACATTATTTTTTTATTGGTTTTGTTTGTTTGTTTGTAATCCTTAACTTTTCCAGGTGTTTTTTTTTTTTTTTACATTGTGATAACCTAGCCATTCCTTCCTTTCTCTCTAGGTGGTTTTCAAGACCAACATTTATGGCACGTTTCGCCAGTCAATTGTCTGCGACTTTGGCTCTGAACCAGTTCTTGCTCGTGAAATGCATGTGGAGTCAGCTCCCATTACTGATGTTGAGAAGCTGTCAAAAGATTTCCTGCTGGCTGATACCAACAAGTGGAACGAGGAATCTGTCAAGGTAGTTGAGTTCAAGCCCAGGTAGGCATCAGGAAGGAATTTGACCACTGGCTCATTTTACTTAAAAACTTCGTTTTTCCTCTAACTTATTTATTTTTTAACTATTCAGTTCAGAGATTTTTTTTTTTACTTAGTTATCAACAATCAGCTGATGTTTACTAGGTAATGATAAGAGTGTGAAATAATGAATTAGATATTTCCAGATCTGTTAAGTAGAACAACTTAAACGGTGAGTGATTAACTGGTTCCATATATGTATATATAAATGCACGCACGCACACACACACACACTTTCAGTTTCAGCCCTGAGTTTTTGTTTTTATGATGACGATAACCCAAATTAATATCTGCCTGCTTTTGGCGAGAGTTTGTTTCATGACTGTATTTGCTGAAATGACAAACTTTGAGAGTGGAGAAAAATGTATACGCATATAGCAGTTCCCCTTTTGTTTTAAAATCATTGCTGCAGTAATACATAAAGAAATCTTATGATTTTGTGCATTCAAAGAGAGAGAAAACAAACACTGGCAGTGCAATGCAGAAGTAATTCTGTAAGACTTCAGTTAGATGTCTTTTGGGGGTAACTGTAATTAATTATTTGATAAGGCTTTTTCAACAGATTAATGTTACTGTTTGTTTGTTCCTTTCAAGGAATAACTATAATTTCCTGATCTCTGATGTCCAGTGATCTATTATATATGATATTGCTTCATGGGGAAGGATTTTTTTTTTTTTAAAGGAACTATTTAAAATGAATTTTAAACTGAAATTCATTCAATTTATTTTAGCTACCAGATTAAAATAACTACCTACTACAAAATATTCAGTTATAATAAAATTTATTATGGTGGCTTTTGAAAATCTCGTGCACAATCCAAGATATAGAAAGACTTGCAGAAGCTGTGGCTGTTTGCATTTTCTTTCCTTGCTAACCAGAAGAACTTTGGTATGTTCTTTTCCTCGCCGAAGTCGGTGGTATTAGACCTGCTTGTACACACGCAATGGGCATCAAAACTATAATTTCACAGTTTTTCCACTCCTACAAAACTACGTCCATCGTTTCCATGTGTACAATAAAAGGTAAACTTGCATATGACACTAAAATGGAAAAAAACACAAAAACATGCCTATCTCTTCTGACATGAACAGTTACAGTGTAATTTTGGTTATGTTTTTCCAATTTGTTTTCGTTTTTTCTTCACTTCACCGATTGATCCTCTTTGTAAATAAGCATGAAGACAAAGAGTCCTTGCAAGCTGGTAAAGTGGATAGCTGGATAAACTCAGTAAAACAAACAGTTTTCTTTCCATCATTTTTTTTTTTTTTGTGAAACTTACAGTATTGGAAATAATTATGGAAACAAAAACCTTATAAAATGCAAATGGTACTTAATAGAATCGCATATCACGTAAAAATGAATACTTTCGTGGTACAATCATGTATTGATATAGAACGCTGTTTGGTTATCGTGCAAATATTCAAAGTGCCACACCTGCAGAAGAACTACAAAAAGTATAAGAAGTGATGTTATTGTAATGTGATGAATACTATGGCTCCTTGAAAGGAAATATTATATGACAGGCATATAGAAATCGAAGGGTCAGTTAATGAAGGCTACTTCATGTTTCAGAAAGAGCTATGTGGAAAACTGATACTGTTAACAATGACATGGTTAAAAAAGAGTGTCCAAACTCTCCAAAAGTGATATTAAATACCTTGGTATGTTCTCTTTGATAGACAACAAACCAGTAGAGTTGTGACAAATGGCCTATTAGCAAGTATGGATGTTGATTTCTCAGAACTGTAAGATACATGTTAGTGCTAAATGTCTCAATGGATGTGTAGCTGCACAAAAGCCTTTGCTGAGGAGAGGCAACCAAACGGCAAGATTCAAAATGGACTGTGGAAATAAAACAGTGGAATAACCAAACTTGGAAGGAGGTGAGTCCAGGTTTGAAAACTCTGACGATAATCAGTGAATTTATTTGAAGGTGGACCACAAAGCAATATAGCAGTCAGGGTACAACAGTTACAGTGAAGTATAGGGGTGGATGAATACAGGTGTGTCACTGCATAAGTGCGAAGGGTGACAGAGGTTTGCATAAAACTGAAGGTATACTGACTGTCAATAGGTACACGCAGATGCAACATCTCATTGGGCGAAGATTTAATTTTCAACATGCAATGGCTCCAAGCATGCAACCATTGTGTTGAAAAACTGTCTGGAATGTGAAGATGGAACACCTAACAAAGATGCTATGAACACCACTAAGGCTATATGGGATTACATGGCTTCTGAAAGATCCACACACCTTGGATGAATTGTGGAAAGTGCTACAGGATTTTTGGAACAAATGTATGGAAGCATGAAAATTGTTATGCTGTAAATAAAGCAAAGGACACTCATACCAAATACTAATGCACTGTGCAACATATTCATTTTGTTTTTATATATTTTCTGTGATAATACATTGTCTATGTATTATATATGTCTCTCAGTTGCAATTACTCTATTTGTGCATATTTTGTTTGCTTCCATTACTGTATATTTTACACATGCACTCTCTCTCTCTCTCTCTGACAAGAGACAACAAAAGTATTCATCTGACAGTTAACCCTTTTCTGGGAAGTCAATATGGCATTAGATCAAGGGTTCCCAGCCTGTGGTGCATGAAAATTCCAAAAATATACAAAACTCTTTTTTTCTTTCCATTGCTAATTTATACAATTAATCATATTATTTAAAATTTTTATTTAATTTAGTTTACATGTGATAACATACTATTTCATATTTGCATACTTTATGCATCATTTTACCTGCAAAGTATAAAAAACATTTTTAGAGCCCACCAAGCCTCCAACCTGACCTCTCTTCTGCAGTTTTTCTCAGCCGACCTAGGTTGTCCGCAATGGTGTTATGCTCACTTTGCTTTTTTTGATTTGGTAGTATAAAAATATAGAATGGTTGGCAACCACTGCATCAAACTAAAAGAAAATGTCTCTGTATATAAAAATGTTGGAGAAATATCATAAGCCCTGAAAATGAAGTAAGAAATAGCTAATATAAGCAGGTAGATTGGTGCTCATTTGTAGCTTTTTGATAATTTTATGCATACTTGTGCACAGTAATGTATGTGCAACTAGGAAAATGTATTTCTTTTTTATTTCAGACTTTTTAATGATAATGTTTTGACTTAAAACTGCAGCCCCTTTGTTAAGCTGAAGTTTTATCTTGACATTATTTATTTTTGGGACCACCTTGTGATTTCTATGATTTGATTCTCAAATTTTAGCTGCAGTTGAGTGAACTTTTAAGCAGCTTTGGTGTACAGAATCAATGGCTGCTAGCAAGAGGTGGATGGAATGGTCAACCGACTTTAGTGATAGAATACAAATTTTTTAAATAGAAATATTGCTAGATTAGTTTTTCAATATGTTTGTTAACCTTAGTTTTTGTTGTTTTTTCAATATAGTAAAAGATAAATGCTATTAAGTTTTTTTTTTTGTTGTTTTATATAGACCAGCTCTGATAACTGAAGCTGACAGAAAACTATTGGCAGACTACCCTCTTCCACAACCCAACAAACTTCAGCTGACAGAAAGCTTGATGCAGCCACCTAACCCTGAAAATTATCAGGAATGGATGCATGGATTTCTCTACATCGAAGAAATTGCTCAGTTAACCACAATATCAAGGTGACTGCTTGTTGTTGTTGTTGCCGCCTCTTTTTCTTTTTTCTTTTTTTGTTTTTTTGCAAACATACTTACAAGGGGAGAAAACCCTAGCGAGGAGCATAGTACCGCGGTTGTCTGCTCATTGCCAAAAATCTGCACCACATGAGGCCTGGCACTTCTGACTTTGTTGGTGAAATCCAGTGGCGTATTTAGAGTAAATGGTGCCCGGGGGCAAGCTCAAAATTTGTGCCCCCCCCCAAGTAAGAAAATCAACCTATTATTTATTACTTATGAGTTATAAGTAACTAAATCATTTCATTTTATTTTTCTAATTTTGCCCAATATTATTACTGCTCCGTAATATTCAACCCACTAATTCCAAACTGTCCTTTTTATAGGACATACTGTAAAAAGCAATGAACAAATGAGTCGTTCTTGCAAATATCATATAAAAATGCTTATACTATCATGTACCTGTTAAGCAAAGAAATTATTCTTGTCAAATTTCGTTTATCTGCTGAAATGAAGTACGGATATTCCTAACTTTAAGCCCTCTAGAGCTAAATGGGTTAGGTTAGTTAGTTAAAAAATCTATGAACTAAGAATTCTTAGACAGTAGTCCGATTTAACCCCTTTAAGGATTTTTTAAAGTTAACTTTATCCCAAGTACTAACTATTGAAAATATCATGAATGCATTGTCTAAAAATACTCTTATGAATTGAAATGAAACAAAAGAGTAACAAAAAGTATTTACAAAGGGATCTTTCTAGCTTTCATTGATGCAAATTGATCAATTATGTCTTCAAAATCGGTTGTGTTTGTTTCTTCGCTTTCGATGCTGAGGAGGGCAAGGTCACGCAGGCAGCTTTGAGACACTGATGTCCACAAATATGACAGAATTAGCTTGAGTTTGCTGAATGACCTTTCGCAGCTTGCAATTGAAACGGCTGTTGTTAACATAATCTGAAGACCGATGCGCAAATTAGGAAAGACGCTGTTATCTCCGTATTGAACAATAAATTTGAGGAAATGTTCTGGTCTTGATATTGAAACTTTGGTGCGAATGGACAACAACGCCTGGCAGTCAATGATTTCTTTGAAGAGCTTCTCGCCGTCAATGTCAGCACTGTAATGATTAGCCAACGAAGCGCATTTTGATCGAAGTGCAACATCGTCTGGAAGTGAGGGATAACATAGAGTACGAACATCAAGGAGGAAACCAAACTTTGCATCAGTATTGTGTAAATGGGCGAATCTGTGCTGCATTTTGGATTGAAGACTATGAAGAACAGTCTTCATGATTTGTTCTATCTCATTGGTTGGTGCTGATGTTTCATCTTTGGAATTATCAGAAGGCCGTCGTTTTGGTCTTCCGCGATGTTTGTTGATGTCAACGTTCCAGTGTTGACTAAGCTCAATGCCTTCATTTAGAGATTGATGGACAAGAGCATTTCCATTATCCAAGAAATGCTGCTGAAAGGCTTTGATATCATCTGTGGCATCCCGGAAGCTCATCATTGGATCTTGTAGCCGTTTCTGAACCCAGTCGATTCGAGCGAGAATCCTGTTCCAAAATCCAAGCAATGCAAAGAAATGGAAGACCAGCATTTGGCTTAAAAGATGGTCAGTATCACAGCGTGTGTCGGATGTCTCATCATTATCATCTACCAAATTTTGCAGAAGGTTTAGAATTTTGTTTAGGAATGTTGCAAGATGTTTCACAGCATCTGCTCTTGCGCTCCACCTGGTATCCGATGGAGATTTGAGAACAAAAGGGATGGCTTGCTTCATCTTTTCCCAGCGCCATGTTGATCGCGAAAAGAACGCAAACAGGGAATCGATGACGTTGAAAAATGAAATAATCTTAAAACTGCTCTTTGCTGCACTTAAACCAACAAGGTTGAGCGAATGGTTGTCACAATTCACAAATATCACCTTTTCGTTCAAGTCTGCTATGTGTTGCTGAACTCCACTGGTGTGTCCGGCCATGACCGCAGTGTTGTCGTAACATTGCGCCTTGCAATCACTCAGTGCAAGGCCATCATCTTCCAATTCCTTCAAAATTATGTCGACAATACTGGCTGCATCTTTCTTTTTGAGTTGGGTGAACCCAAGAAAGGACTCTCAGACACGAACAGTCCTTTTGTTGAAGTCAACGTCGGCATATCTCACCATTCGTGATAGTTGGTCCCGATGAGCTTGATCAGGAGATGAGTCCACCATCAGCGCATAATGACAAGCACTTTGAACGCGGCGAAGGACACTCTTCTTGACGTTGAGAGCAAGAAGATGGATGAATTAATTTTGAATGGCAGGTGAGAGATATGACATGGAGCCTGGGTACTTTTCCACATGAAACAAACTCCTTTGTCACAGGGTCGAAATTTGACAGCAATTTTAACAAACCGATGAAGTTTCCAAGGTTGGCCTCATCGTTTTCCTGGAGCGATTCGCAATGTCCCCGCAATGCAAGATTATGAGTCACAAGAAATTTGATGCATTGTAGAAGTCGAGATAGGATATCGCGCCAACGTTGTTTTTCGGTGTTTTTTTGTGATTGCAGCTGCGCATCGATAATTCCTTGCTCTTCGGCCAAACTGCGCTCCATCTCTTTCCACTGGGTAAAACAGCGCCGATGATGAAGACTATTCTCGTGCAACTCCATCCTCTCGGGCTTCTTCCAGTGGTTGAAGCCATTTTCTTGTTCAAGTGTTGATTGAGAACTCGAACTTGAAAAAAGTAGGCAGCAAAAGCAGAACGCTGATTTTTTGTATGGAGAGTATACAAGCCACGATCGCATTATTTCTTCTCCTTTCCCGTTGCACAACTTACGGCCGAACCAACTCCTCGTCATTGAGCCGTTGTTGCTTTGCGCAAATGGACCCTCGGCGTTCTGAAAGCACTTCCAACCGAGTTGCAATAACTGCACTCTTGATGACTCAGATACAAGTGGTCTTCTGGTTACTTTGTCAAACTGAAGAAGTCCAATGTCGTGCTGTTGAATGACGTCAGGAATGACGGGGTCAGTTCCATCCGGTTTACATTGCTCAGGTTTTATGACACAATGCTGCAACTCATCGACGTCTTCTGAGGAAGATGAAATTGATGAAGCTTCGCAGCTCGGATGCTCTTTGACAGCCTCAAGTGGAAGAGTAGGAAGTGGTAGGTCGAGTCAAAAAAGACGATAACTTGGCTAGATTTCATATCTTCTTCTTTCTGCAACTTCCGCCTTTTCCGTCCTTCGGCTCCACTTTCTTTAATGATGATAACGCACCATGATAATATAAAACTCCTACAAAACAACAAATGAATGCATTTTCAGAAAGATAGTTTTAATTATGAAAGAACTATGCAAGTATCTTAATGAAGACATTGGCTATAGTGACTATAAGGCACGATTGGTGCAATAAGACAAACAAAGGTTATATTCTGGTGCTTACTATCTGAATGTTTATAAGTGATTTCAAGAGCTATGAACTGTACTTTGCCTTTTCCTACATTTGGAGCCTGCATTGAACGGAAAAAGTTTAAACACTGTTATTAATGTTTTAACTTTTAAATTGGCATATCATTAATTAATTTGGATTGATTGCATTTTGAAAGTGCAGCTCATCAGAACTATCTGATGCCAATTCTATATCTAGCAAAGATAAAAGTTATATTGATTCATCAAATCAGGTATCGATTTCTTAAACTCGTTCCTAATTTGGCTTATTATTGCAAAAGTAAACACCACAGCCTGCACGATTTAAATAATTAATTCACAAGTTGTTCACCAAAATCAAGACCGCACTACATTTAGCATTCACCATGGAACACATTTCGTAAACTCAAGGAACCAAATAATATTCACTGCTAACTTTACTTCCTTAATGTGCCTCATGATGTTACACTTTCAAAATGCTATCATATCAATTCCTTTTATTATTTTTAAAAGATCCTTCTTGTTTCTGTAAAGCAAGAGCTCATTTAGAGGGAAAATCGGCAATAAGTCATATTTTATGGGTTTGGACTTCACATATAAAATGGACGGTCTTTAGAACAGCTTAGTACCATAGTACAAACAATTATCGGGCTTATGCATAGAGTAACGGTAAAAAAAGACATTTGTGTTCGTGCACAATGAAAAACGAAAATGATTTACTCATTTCAAAATTAACTTACAGTGAGAGCACACAACTGCACAGTGAAAAACTGTTCTTGCAAGTGACTTGCAATTATATTTGGTGAGAGGTACTTTGAGCTGCATTATTCCTGTTTATTCATGCTTCAGTTGCACACAGCCTCAAAGCGCCCCCTCCGTCAAAACGCATCTAGGCATGCCTAGTGCACGCGTCCCTGGTTTTGCAATCCGTCATGCGTGAGAATGCGGGTATTGTTTTCCAAATTTATAACAAAACAATCTTGCAATAATGTGGGTGTTCACCAGCTTGAATTTTTACGCCAACAATCTTGGTCAATTTTGCGCCCCATCAAAACGGTGCCCGGGGGCACGTGCCCCCTAATTACACCACTGGTGAAATCCCTACTGGGCCCTTTTATTATTTTTTAAATGTGGGGGGAAAAAACAACAAAAATATGCTGGGCCAACTGGTGAAGGAGAGGGAAAGAAAATTGTAGCAGGGAGGTAGGCCAAACCGTGCCATTCCCGGCCAGGATTCTAACTTGTGCCCTCGACCTTAGCAACCCAGTATAGCCACCATTGCTGATTTTAATGGTCAGCTGCTATTCTATGTACATTTCTTGAAAGAATGTTGTCAGTACGTTGGGATTATTGTGAATCACCAACACCACATCTGTCTCCAACTGTGGGATGGATTCCCTCCTCTAAGAACAGCTTTTTTTATCAAAATGTGAAATTTTTTGAATGAATTTTTTATTAATTTTTTTGCTCTTGCTTCAGGTTCAATGTCAAAACTAAGCTTCGGTTGGTGAATCGGTTCCTTCTCATGCCCGGTACCATTTCATCTGCCAAATACGCACAGAATGGAGAATTGTTTGGAAGGATGAAACTGGAAAATGATCTTTCAGAAGACTCTATGCACGGCCGGTTAATCTTACAGAACACACAGATGGTGTTTCTGGCTCTTGATAGAACAGTAGGGGAAAGTGAAGAGGAGCCAGTAGAAAAAGTGAGACACTTTTTTGTTGTTGTTGTTGCTAACTAGTTTTCTTCCATAATAATTTGGCAGCCTGTTATTTTGTTGCAGAAAATGGCAAATAAAGACAAGCGGTATAGTGACATTCATTACATTAGTGCTTGGATAAGTCATCTTTTGTAGCACCTGGGCCTTTACTTTGTTTGGCAATAAATGAACAAGATTTTGCATTGCAGTTTGGTCAGTGTTCCTCTATATCCATGTGAGAACTTCCTTTAATTCTGTTACATTGGCAGGATGTAGATGGGTTGCTCTCACCTGCTCTGACAGGTATGCTGTAGGAATCGTATCAGGGCTTGAAATATCTTGAGTTCTCTTCCAGATCATAGTCATACAAGAGGTTTAGCATTACTGTCATCTGTCTGAAAAATATGAGCATCAAATTTTTATGCCTTTAAATGTCAGTACACTTGGAAAAATTGTGATGTCCTTCAACAAACACCAATTCTATTTTTCATGATGCCAGATTGCAGTCCATAAAACGATACTTCTGCCTCCATACTTGATCCTGAACTGTAGACATTGAATTTGAAGGATTTTGTTAGGTTTTTTCCAAACTCAGGTGCAACCTCCAGGTGTCAGTTGCTGAAACTTGAACCCCAAGGAAGAATGCATGCTGCCAATACTCATTGCTTTTGCCAGACATTTTGAAGTGTTTTTGTTCTTTTTGGACAAGGAAGAAGGTCTTAGATGCCACATACTGTATGTAGCCATGTCAGTGAAATGATGATGGATTGTTCTTTGGCTCATTACTGTTACGTAAACATTGCCAACAGATGAATGTTGACAGTGACTGCAGATGTGGTAATTAATGTTAAGTTTTTGACAGTGATACCACAACAAGAACATATCAGGTCACTTTGCTACAGCAATGAACATTGTGATAATATTGGCTAAAGATTCAAGAGAAATGTGGAAATTATCAGGAATCTGTCATTGATTGGCCAAACTCTGAACAGCCTATAATACAGTCTTGGGTAACCAGAGTAGTATTGTTGGAGCTACCTGTTTTGGACATTGTGATAGCAGACAATAATTATCTACCCACCTTGACATCCAGTGTATACATAATTACACCTGAAATATGTGAATTAAAGATGCATTCATTTATAGGATGGACAGATTAATATGACAGGGCACATTGAAATTGTTACATTTTTCAACTTCTGAAATTGCAGCAGAAATAGTCTGTAATCACTAGTCACCTATGGAAAAGAAATTATATCAGTTCTTTAGCTCTTTGTTCCATTTGTCATAATTTGAGAACTGAATACAGTTTATTTTAGAATTTTGATTTTTTTTTTTAAATTTGGATTGATGAAATGCTTGAATAGTTATGAAGCTTTATTCCAGCACATTAAATAGTATCTCTATTATAAACAAAGAAAATTCATTAAATTTTCATTACTTTTATTTATCATGTGCTGTATAGAGAATAAAACATACATAGCCATTTACTTAGTCAGAATAGCTTCTTTGCTGAGTTTTTTTTTAATTTTAGAATGTGTTAACATTATTGTATTTGTATTATTATTCTTTCTTTTCTTTTAAATTTTCCAAACATTTGTGAAAAGGTCTATGAGGCGATTATTGAAGACAGAGGAAAAAACTTCATATTTCTCCGCCTTTCAGCTGCATGCGTCACAGAACTGCAGCTTTCTTGTGATGATGACTTTCCCGTTCAGGTAGGTGGGTTGTCTTTTCTTTTTTTTATTGAGAGGAGAAAGCTGGTGTTGATTCTTTCAACCACATTACTACTAGGAATATTTTGCTAAAAATTAATCAGTTCTTGGTACCTAAATGAACTCTTTCCAAGGTTAAAAGATATGTATATATGTACAGACACGGATAGAGGCATGTGTCTGTCTGTATTTTTTCTGTAGGATTAAATTAAATAAAATCATAGAGGTATGTTAATCAGAAAAAAAAACTTCATTTTTGCTGAAAAAGATTATACTTTCAGATGGGAAAAGCATTGCAATTGCTGATGGTGTTTTTAATGATAAAATATTATAAACTGTATAACAGGGAATTAGTTTTTCTGGTAATTTTACAATGTTTGAGTATCAGCTAATATTTTGTTACCATTAAGATGGTTTAGAGCTTAGAATTTATAGTGCAGTTTCATTATGATCAGAATCAAATGAAACAAACTTACTGGACTTCACTATGATAAGTTTAATGGTAAAGATATTCCTTTGGCTGTAAATGAATTCTGAGCATGGGAATTCCAAGTTCTGAGACTCACTTATAAATAAAGAGTTGCTGAAATTTTGGTTCAGGCTACAATAATTTTTTTCCTAAAGTAGTGGCACTAATTGTGCTAACATGTCATCACTAAGTCAACCAAAACTCGAAGGTAGTGGTGAAGTCAAAGAATATTTCACAAGGATTGAAGCAGGAAGAAATTTGTCAAATCTGTAGTTGTGGCATTTCTTCTCGACACATTTTTCTCTTAGTTTGCTGAATACCGATTGTAAATCCTGGCAATGTCATTCACTTCTGGTGGTTGTGAGTTACTGCTAGAGGACCATGTGTATCATTTTATTCAAACAACTATGGAGTAGATTGTTACTGCACATAAAAGGAAGTTTCAAACATGCTCTTCTGCTTATTGCTTCTTGTAATGTCAGGCATCTTCTCGACACAGGTGCAGTTCCAACTTAACAGAGCACAGAAATGTGCAATCCATGCTGCCATTGACCAGTTACCAAAGCTTGACATTGTGTTTCCAAATCTTAAAGACATTCCCACACTTGTACAGCCCCAGGAACAGTAAGCATCTCTTTTGAACTCCACTGTAAAGAGGTCAGCTGTAAGATCAATGAACCTATGTCTGTGTTTGCAAACAGTTTTCTTTAAAGACAAAAGAAGGTGAAAACTCTGTATAACTAGAGAATTGTTGCTGTGCTAATTAGAACATTTATGATGCTTCAAAGATTAATTACTTTTTTTGTAATGTTATCAAAGTGGGAAAAATAATTTAAAAATAAATAAATTTAGTTGTATAATCTCAGAAGCTTTGCACTGTTGCACTGGTTGAAAGTGCAGATATGTGTTTAATGAAAATATGTCCATTTTTATTTTAAATTTTGGTGATATATCTGTTTTGTCCGTCAGCCAGAATACCTCCAAGAGGTGCTGTCGGTTTAAAGGGAACTCTCTGGGTAAAGTGAAAAGTAGGATGAGATTCATTCTGGGGAGAGTAACTGGGTTATTGAAACTGAGTAGCTGTTTGGGGAAGATGCCAAAGTTTTCTTTTTTTTTTTTTTTTAAACATGTTTGTGTCCATGGTTGTTTTTAAATGTTTTTTTATCTTCTGACACTGCAGGGTTTCGGAGGAACTGCTGGATTCCAGGTTGAATGTGAAGCAACGGGAAGCCATTCTCGGTATCACAGCACTGCCCGGGACCAAGCTGCCACCCCTTTTGCTACTGGGGCCATATGGAACGGGCAAAACATTCACGTTGGCACAGGCTGCGAAACTTGTGCTCCAGACAGAGAAAACACAAATCCTCATATGCACACATTCCAACAGGTAGCTTAATTGCGTGGATCCTGTAGAAGTGTCTAGAGAACTAAGTCGTCTTTTTTTTTTTTATTTTCATTTAAACTAGATAGAAAAAGTCTTTATGATATAGCGTTTCACATCACGTTAACATGTAGGTATGTGTTGCCATAGAAAATCATACTGTGTATCTCGTTCCTCATCACAAGCTTGTATCACATATTGAGCTTGCAACAGAAGGCTAACTATAGTGAGCAGTTTTTCATATTGCTAAGTCAGTCAGTCACCTATCAGTGATTTGACTAAATGTGTCCATAATCATTTTGTTTTTCTATGTCATAATAAAAGTTGATCTTTTTTGTTTTGTATCAGCAATCTAAAAATAGTCACACAGTTTGTCCAGGTGTGTGTTTACAGTCAACACCCAGGAAAGTTAAGTCAGTTCCAGTAGTATCAATATGGTATCGTTACTTATCCTTCAGTTTTGCAACATGCAATTTTTTTCAGTCTTGGAAAGGAATTGGACAAAGCAACAACAACTAAAAAGTCTGATAATGAATAAAATCTAGTATAGATGGTTGTTGGAATTTTTCTGGCTTTTCCAAGCAAGATGAATCTTTTGGTGCAATGAAGTGCAGAGCTTCCTGCAACTCAGATAGCCACCATATTAATTTTGCCAAGTCAAGATTATTCAGTTTTCAGCAATGAGCAGTGGTTTGGCACCAGGAATTCTAATCGCACCACTTTTTCAAACCCACCAGAAGTCCAGAAAAACATTGTAATCATTTTAGACTAGCAAAAATAAAGGCCAGTGACTGAAATTCTTGTGGTTACAGTCATGTTCTGCATTCATGAGGAATTGGCTAATAAAAACTCTCTAAAATTTACGCAGCATATGGTGAAGTATAATTAGCTTAAAAATTATGTTGAATTCAAGATCATGCCAAACTATGCTTAATAGTTGTAATATGCATTCTCACTTGAAATTAGGGAAAAAATTTTTTTTTTCAATCTATATTACACTATTTAATGCTGTATATAAATCATGGCAAAGACTATCACCTTATACTCTTTGCTCCAGTTTGAAAATGGTAGGAAAACCCTTAAATATCAGAAGTGTCTACTGCTGGTATAATCATGATTCTAATATGAAGTTACTATGAATATTGAATTTAGACTGGTTTATTTTTTATCTATATAAAGTATTTGTTAGTAAAATAAGTTCAAAATATAAAAATGCTTTTGTGACTTCAGTGTACACTGGTTTCTCACTGATATTGTAGATCAAAGAAAAGTATTGACTGGTTGTATTAAAGCTTTTGGTATTTCTCATGGAAAAAGATTAGATTAAAGCAGATAATTAACCTTAGCAAGTAACGCATGGATAGAAATGTCTGTTCTTTCTTGCCAGTGGCATAGCGGTTGGGTTGTTGACCATAGTTGAAATTTTCCATTATCTAGTCTTTGCCGCAGCACATAGTAAAGCAAAATAACTCTTGATTTCATCTGACTACCAAAAAAAGGGGAAGTATTCTGGCAGGAAATACAGCCATGCATTTGTTTTATGCTTGTCCATTTTGATAGCCACACAGTGCAATGTGGAAAAATGACAGTTCTTTGAAAACACTCTAGTTTTGATTCGTAAATGCTGTGCCCACTTTGCATCATTTGTGTATTTTGAGAATAATGGATGAGATTAAATCTGCCCTAGCTAATACGTTTACTTGTGGTTTTTCAGTGCTGCTGATTTGTACATAAAAGACTTCTTCCATCCTTATGTAGCCGATGGACACGCCGAAGCTACACCTCTGAGGATCTATTACCGTCAACGCTGGATACAGACAGTATCGAGTACTGTTCTACAGTACTGCCTTCTGGAGACAGTTGAAAATAGAGGATCCACTTTCAGAGATCCAACCATCGAAGATGTACACAGTCACAGAGTGATTGTGACTACACTTAGCCTGTCAAGGATACTGTGTGACCTTGGGCTCTCTCAGGGTTGGTTTGTTTCTTGTTTCTAAGAATTATTGGTTTGTAGTTGTGGTCTACACTGGTATGATTCATTTATCCTGATTTTAAACACAATCGGTTTTGATGATGTAACCATTTTTCTTTCCTTACATCTGCATGATTTTGTTAACTAATTTGTTCTTCCCAAATTAAGCTGAGTAGTGTTTAATGCTCTGGTATGTATCGGACTTGTGTTACTGTCATGATCTGTGTGTGTGTGTGTGTGTGGTGTCAGTACTGAAACAACAACAGTTTACTGGATTAGAATTACACGCCATTTCCAAAACTTGCACACTTTTGTCTACTTAAACTCACCTCTCAGTAGATAGTGCATCAGCAGCAATTAGTTAGATGGAACTAACTTTGCTGTGCAAGAGAAGAGATTTTAAACTAATTTATACACCTGTAAATGCATAATTCAGTGCTGTTGTTTGTGGTTGTTTTTTTAAGAACTGTTGTAAATATAACCAAGATGTCTGCATACATTCTTACTTACTGAAGATTTTTTTTTATTATTAGGAATGATAAAATTAAAAGCAATAATGATGATTATGGACATTTGTGTTTTATTTTTTTAAAATTCTGATGGAAAAGTTAAAAGAAAAAAATCAAAATTCAAAAGAAAACCCAAGTAAATTAACCATATACTCAAAGTACTACAGGTTCCAGTAAAGTGACTACGGTTTAAAATTCTTTTATCGTTTCCATCAGGTTATTTTACACACATATTTCTTGATGAAGCAGCCCAGGTAATGGAATGTGAAAGTCTAATCCCATTGGGTCTTGCTGGGAAAGAGACAAGGATTGTACTGGCAGGTGATCACATGCAGGTAAGCAGTGGTAAAGGGCAGGAAAGACTTAATTTTTTTACTTGTGCAGTGGAAAGGCAGCTATTTTATATGCATGCATATACAGGGGAAATGAAGCCCCGTTTTGTCTTATTAGCATTCAGCAACTTCCCTTACACACAATTCAGAGTGTGAATTTATATAGGTATGTGCATGAAGTAGATAGATGCATATTTACATTAATTTTTTTTAATATGAATGTTTATTGATTAATTAATTTAATTCATAAATAGATGGAAATAAAGATGTAGAATTGATGTAATGACATTAATTCTTTATGATTTCAACCAATGACTACAGCATCCACCATTGAGCTGCTGATGAGGCAATCGCCATAACTTCTCAGCCAATCACTGAAGCCTCAACTTCAGGTCAAAGGGTCATTGTCATTTGCCAAGTAGTGGATGTTGAAATAATGAGTTCAAACAATGGAGAGAGAACATGTTGACTACACTAAGAACTTACTACCTTAGAAGAATTCATTCTCATAAGTCTGTGTGTAAATAGATGTTTTCTTTTTTACTCTCTCTGGTAAAAGGGGAAGTTCTAATTTTATTTTCTGGCAATTTTATTTGTCTTCTGTAAGAATTTACAAACTACCTAGCTGCTCTAAACTTTTTAACAAAATTGTTTTAAAAAATGAAGGAAGAAGGGTTACCTACATGTAGAATTCCAATAATTGTTTAAGGGAAATTCAAGATTTGTATCCGATCGAGCCAGGACATCGGGACTACAGTGGAGAGTGGTGATAAGAACTTGAGTTTTCAAGTCTGTTATGTTAAAAGGTAAAAAGCAGCAACGGAGTTGTTGTTCTGTGGCTGTCTAGCCATGTTTTCAGCACTAGAGAAAGAAAAAAAAACTTTTATGTTTTAGCCTGGTTACCTGGCAGGTGGCCCTCATTTGAAAGGTTTTCTTTGTCTGACACCTGCAGTTCTTAAATAGTCATGTAATGTTTTGTTTATCGGCCTGCAGTTTTGGCTAAGTGCTGGCGTGAGTTTACCTCTCTAATCAGAAATCGGGGTTTTAATTTTAGCATTTATTTACTACATGAGAAGCACTCTTCTTCACAGCAGTCCGGTCTTTATCTTATTTATTGTAGTTGAGCCCAGATGTGTACTCAGACTTTGCTAGGCAGCAGAGCTTCCACCGATCCCTTTTGGAGCGGCTCTACGAGACATATCCCGAAGACTCTCCCTGCAAGATTATGCTTTATGAGAATTACCGGTCTCACGCAGCCATTGTGGACTTTACGTCAGAGCTGTTCTATGACAACAAGCTGACAGCCAGTGGAAAGCAGCCTGCCCACAATACCTTTTACCCCATCACATTTTTTACTGCAAAGGGGGAGGAAGTCCAGCATCAGAACAGCACTGGCTTTTACAACATCCCTGAAGTAAGCCAGTGTTAATTCTATCTTCATTTTGAATGAAGTTTGTTTATTTGTTTTAGAGAATTTTCAGGATTTCTCTTTATTTAAACTGAAAAGAAAATCTGTCAAAATGATACCAGAAGTTTTTGGTTATATTATTTATACACATAAAGATGAGATAGATTACAGATAGATGTTTAGATTGGAAAGAAACAGCACGTGATTTGATTATGCTGAGCTTTACTCAATAATTCAAGTTTTATAAAAGCTGAAGTTTAAATGATAACAGTAGAAAAATGTATATTTTTATTTAAGTGATTGGACATTCTGGATGGATGCACTGACCTTTGATCCCAAAAAAAGAGGCCAGAAGAGAGTTTACTTACATTTAAAACAAACTGCCACTTGGAAGAAAGGAAACATTTTCACAAAAGTTAAGACTAAATATATACATTATATTCAAATGAAAAAAGATTGTTCAAAAGATTTAAATGAAAGGTGATTACTATAATAGTATAGTCAAAGTTAGTTCTGCTTGTCCATGTTTTGGTTTTTTTTTTATTTTAATTGTATTGTTTTTCTCTTTTGTGCCAGATGATGCCATTGTTTTAGAAAGTTCTGTGGATGACTTCTCAAACTTTTAAGTGGGGCTAAAATGTAAAGCAGAAGGCGTGTGTGTTTGGTGTGACAGTTATGAACATTATGTCTGTGTGTATCTTGTGTCGGGTAAACCTTGTTACATTTACAACAGTTTCCTTGTAAAGCTGTAACTGCTTGCTGGCTGCTTCTGAAGTATCATCAGCCTTCACCTGCATGCATCGTGGCAGCTATTTATGTTTAGTGGATTGTAAGGTTTTTACAGATTGATATTCAATTTTAAGGGATAGTCTTTTCTAGAAATTTTTTTTTTTTTAAATAACTTGAGAGATCATATTAATTGTCATTGGTTCAAAACACACAGAATTCATCAGGCCACAAAAAAAATGTTCATCTGTTTACTCAGCATAAAAATTAATCTTTGACACGACAACAGTTGTCTTTCCTTTAATGGCATTGTGATGTAATGAGATAAAGATAGCCCTTTTGATTAATTTAACATGCTTAAGTATTCTTCAACAGCAAGTACAAAGACTTGACATAGTAAATAGATGCTTAAATTTGAAAGAACTACTATTCTGGAAAAATATGAGTGTAGTTAATATGTGGGACAGCCCCATACTGGCGCTGTGTGTGTGTGTGTGTGTGTGGAGACGAGATCAGCACTGCATTGCATGAGATGAAGAGTGGCTTGCATCTTGCTTTTCTGCCATTGGAGATAATGTTTGCTGATTTTCATGACCTGCCACATTTCCAGCTGGTTCCCAGGGTTTGGTTTCCACACACCTCTTTACAACATAAAGCATCAGTTCTGTAGGATTTTGGTATTTAGGATACATGAACATTGCCTTTTGGCTTTTCTTGATCTGTTGCCTTGGAGATTTTTGGCTGGCTTCTACCAATATCTCATTGCCAAACTTTCAGAGTTGATCAATGACCTGTGAACCTGAAGCTCATGGCACGACTGTCTCTGGCCTGCGCTGTTCTTGTAACTGTAATCATGTGACTGAAATAGCCTATTTGAGTTTTTGGGTTATATCCGTTTACTTTGTCAAGTTTCTGTATTTGGGTATTTGGTTGTTAAAGTTTGATTTATTGTAAAAGCTCAGTAATTTTAAACATGTGCTGTGGGGTTGTTGTTTTTTTTTCTTGCTAGGTGTTCAGTAGATTTTGTTTTATTTATCTGGGTGCATGTACCTCATCGGGTTAGGTCTGTTAAATTTCCTATATTTAAGCGTTTGCCTTTTTTTTTAAAAGGTGTATGAAATAGCAGAAAGGGCAGAAGAACTACAGAGAACCTGGCCAGACGAGTGGGGTCCTTTTGATGAGAACAGTATCGGAGTTGTAACACCTTACGCTGACCAGGTAGTGTGACTAGTATCCTCAAGTATTATTGTCTGTCAGCACGTGATGAGAAACTTTGTTTCTGGTTTTAGTCCGAGTGTAAAAATTGGCAATGCTGTCTTCCTTTCATCAAGAAATCTTAATTCAAAACAAAGCAAAATATATACCTCATATGTGTATCTCCAAACATTTATTTGTCTATCTTAAGAGAAGGTCCAGTCATGATGAAGTAGAAATAATTATTTAACGAGACAATTGATTTGACATTTTTCCACTGGACTAAGATATTCTGGCCGTTTAGATTTTGTTTTATCAATGGACTGCCTGTTTTAAAAAAAAGCTTCTGTGTTTTGGAACTTGCCATTATTAGAATTAGATCAAGGGAGACTGTTTTGGTGCACAAATGTCTATGATGTTGTTTACAATATTCTGCTTAATTTGTTTATCAGTAAATGTTCACTTTTTTTCTTCTTTACAAAGACCAGTGTTAAGTTCTGAATTAAGCGTTTAAAAGACTCTTCATAATTCACTGTGGGTAATTAGATGGAAGTTCAAAACTTAGTGTCTGGAGGTTTGGAGTATAAGCTGGAACTGGTCGCCAAGAATACCAGAAGCTAGGATGACTTATTTTGGGTTTTAAACTTTTTTTATAATATGTTTCTATTTCTTAATGTGTACTGCTTTATTTTATCATTAGAATGTTCCAGGTTTTGGTAATAAAACAGAGAAGGCAGTAAGTAGTCTGATGATTAAACTACTGAACTGCAAAGTTTGAGGGGGTCCCAAGTTTACCTCCCATGAGAGAAGGCCAGTCTGTCAAATCTCCTGTCCTCTCTGCCATCTGGTGCATGGATGATAGACTTTCAGAAGGTTTGTTAGGTTGGAGCATAGCAGGCAGGCCATAGTTTCTTGTGCCACAAACCCCTGTCCAGCTAGTATTCCGGATAGGGAACACAATGACAATAGTAATAAAACAAGCATTCCAAAAGTTTATCATGATTCTCCTTGGTTTCCCCAAACAAACCACTTGTGAGTGATAAATTCTCTTCATAGAAATCAAAGCATGTACCTGCTAAAATGCACAACATGGATAAATTGGTTTAGAAAAACTTTCCTTAACGGGTAATTGAACCAGGTTGATCCCATTTTCTGTTATTTTCTTGATCATCTCTCTCTCCACTGAGATCCTTTGTTTTCCCTCTTTAATAGGTCAGTTCTCTGTAATACCCTCCTAATTTGGTATTGTCTTGTTTTGGTTTGTATTGAAATAACAGATGAACCAGAACAGAGATTTTAAAATAATAATTTTTTTTTATTCTATTTTGAAAATGCTTTTCCAGGTCTACAGAATAAGAGCAGAATTAAGAAAAAGAAAGATGCATTCAGTTTCTGTAGAAAGAGTGATGAATGTCCAAGGTTTGTCCAACTATTGTTGTTTTTTGTCTTTTCACTTAGCAAGTTAATGGCGATGCAAGTTATATCATTTTTGCACCCGTTGGCATTTGAGAAAACCACAACCATCCATCTCCACTATCTTGGTTTATTTTTTCTTAACTGCTAAGCATTATTATTTGACACTTTTTTATTTTGATTATTTGTGTCCGAAACAGTTGCATCAGTATCAGAACAGCCAGGTTATTGCACTTCACTACTTATCATGTATATCTGTATGGCTTAGATTTAGGGATCGACTCTTATGTGCTAATGACATTTTTGAAGGGTGGAAAGTATTGCTTGATTTTGATCTCAAATCTAAAAATGGCACAAAAAAAAAAGATTCATTATAAGAGCACAAAAAACAAAAGGGTTTTTAACACTAAATGTGCATTAGAAACCACTTTTGGCATCATCTGAAGCACTGAACAACTTGTCCGAATCACCTGGCTGAACAACAACTTATTGATCATCGTCATCAGCTATGGTTTTATCAGTTGCCACATTGGTGGCGTGATTCCACAAATAATCATTTTCTGTATCATCGGATGCATTTGAGTTCATTCCAAGCATCCACAATTCACTGATGCAATGTTGCTGTCATTAAGCTCCATGTGTTGCTCCCTTGGTGATGTTTTCTCTCTCTCTAGCATCCAATTGCTCTACTTTTTTCTGGTGATGTCCTTTGAAGGCTTATTGATATAGACATCTAATGGTTGAACAAAGCTTGTAAGACTGCAAGAACTATTGTGGTGTCTGTTATGCAATTGAACTTTACTGATTACTTCATCTACAAGATGAGATTTAAGCCTGTCTTAGATGAGTAGACACTCTTCTTTCTATAATCCACCAGGCTGTAAATTCCATGCCTTTTTCAGCCATTTATTGCAGCTGCATTTATCCATCCATCTGTTTATGTGAACGTGGACAGCTACACCTTTTGGAAACTTCTTGAGGACATTTTTTCAATTACATATCACCATTGGTTTGAAAATGGTTCCATTACAAAGGAATAACTCCACAGTGAATCTTTGTCTTCTTATGGCCAATTGTTTTAACTAAAACAGACTTTTCACCTATCCTGCTTGCTTTTCTACTTGCCAGCATATTGAATAATAAGTCATTGAAATTCTGTGATCTTGTCATCAAATTCAGCTGGTAGACTGTGAAATCTTGGTCTTCTAATGAAGTATGAAGTTGTGCCTTTGCTGCTTTCAGGCTGTATAATTGGATGGCTTTGCAGGATATGATATATATATCCATCCTTTGATATTCAATGGCTTATTCTGCAACTAACTTACACTTGCTTAGTTTTTCTTCTTTTAGCACATTTATTCTTCAGCATTTTCTCTTGTTTTTAGGAAATTTCTCTTCAATTTCTTGTGATCTTCAATATATTAAACTCTCTCAAAATGCTACAAATTTTATTTTTGAACTGTGCAGTGTATTTTCTATTCTTCCTTGAAGATTTGACATTATATGGTCCTCCTGAACTTTGGAGGGTATTTACACTAGTATGTGAAATGTATTGCTATGGTAGTGTAGCTAATAAAAACAGTTTGTCAGTTGATTAGGTACAGATGGTGCTGCCATCTAACAGGGAAGTAGTGCTCAGCTTCAAAGAATAACTAAAATTGGCCAAGAATTTTAAAAATTTCATTCCTCCTCGACAACTTAGTAGCATAAAACATCCTTAGGATTGTACTTGGGTTCTGGAAGTATTAGGCTACTATCCTTGAAAAACTAAGGTTGCCTTTTAAATGAGGTACATGGAAAAATTATGAATTTTTTAACAAAAATTATGGGTTGACTTTTACATGAGATCGAGTATATACAGTAATTATTTAACCTTGGTAACTCCTGAAATCTAGACTGCAGAATATCAGCATCTTTATTTTAATCAGATTTGAATTTCCCACAGTCAGTAAAAGGAAATATGTTTATACATATAATGGGCACAGAAATCTGGTGATGTTGGAATTTGACATTATATTGAATTTCATTTGTGATGAAACACACAAAGCAATCAGTAGTGAAGGAAAACAATCTATTCCTAAACCAAATTAACCTATGGATTTCATACATTTTGTCATGGAGTGATGGTGTCGTCATTTGTATAGAGAATATACAGAGTAACAACACATGATTGACTTAATCGGCACTTGGTGTAATCATCTTAGAAGGAACTGTATGCAGCTGGTAGAATATTCAGCACATGAGCCTTGACTCAGGAGTGGAGGATTACACACCTACCAAGGATATCTCAGGGATGCTTAGTTGTTGAAGGATCTGATGACAAGGCTGGCTAATCCATTACAGTGATGTCAATCCTAAAAATACAGAAAGACTCTTTGTGGCCTGGTGGTGGTGGTGTTCTGGTACCAGTTTCTGATGAGGCACAGGCTCTGTCTCATCCAGCTTCTCTCTCTCTCTGATCTGTCAGGCTACTTATGAACAATGACCAGTGGAGCTGTCTTGCCAACCATTACGTTTGTTATCATAACGATCGTGCTGAACAATGTTAGTAGCAATAGCATAACTTTCTTCAGCTTCTCTTTGACTGGCACCGTTTTGCCACTGACGCTGCAGCGTTTGCAGTCTAGTTATGCATTCTACTATACAAACCTGGGACTCTCTTGGAAGCTGTGATCGCCTCCTGTACACTATACTACACTGTTTCTGCACTCACCCCTCCCTTTTTTTTAACTTAATTTTTGAGGCTACTGATTTTATAACTTGTGTGAACATTTTAGATTCTGCAAATTTCCTAATTTTACAACGAGACAAATCTTAGTGATTGGTGTTCAGAAAATTAAATAGTTTTTCAGTTGTTCTAATAACAAGTAATCCCTCCTGGGAATTTAGGGATCACGGCGGTAGGCTGTCGGCTGTAAGAAAGAAAAATAAGCAGCTAGCAATTTTTGGGAAAAGATACAAATTACACGGTGAAGCTTTGGGTGAAATGACAGGGTTAGGAAAAAAAGGGTATTTAATTGCTTATTGCTGACTGGTTTCAGGGAAGCAGTTTCGTGTTGTGATCCTGAGCACTGTGAGAACACGGCGGTCATGCAGTTCAGATAGTAACATGGAGGACTACATGGATTACGGCTTCTTGTCCAATGTCAAGCTTCTCAACACAGCTATTACCAGAGCACAGTCATTGGTTGCTGTGGTCGGGGACCCAATGTCTCTCTGCCTGTTTGGGAAGTGCAGGTGAGTTTATCCTTCTGGTAGGTTTTAGCTGCATTAAGATGCCACTGGGTAAAAATGTTTACAATCTTTTGACTAAAAGATTAAATGTTAACTCTACTGTACTAACTTTGTTGGTTTATTGGTTTCAGTCTCCTTAGAATCCCCAGGTGAGACAACCCTTTCAACTGAGGCAGTACCATTCTTATTTCTGAATAAAGCTGTTCTAATTTTTTTTTTTTTGTTGTTGATCACCATGATGGTTATTTTAAATTTTCTAGTGTTTCTTTAGAACATAAGGAAAAATCTTGGTGCTCACCTATGGCCAACGAGTGAGAGGTCCCAAAAAGGCTCTGTGGTTACTCAGTGCTTGAAACTTTCTGTCATGTCAAGATTACATTTTGAAACCTCATCAGACAGCATAAAAACACCTTGATTATGAAAAATAATTTCAACCTGATCTGAGCATTAATCATTATTGATTGTGTGTATCAAATTCTCATTTTCATTTGTGTTGAGTTTTTTTTTTAGCTGACCTATCTGACTAGATAAGACACAGCCATATCTACGTTTAATGAATACTTTATTATAGATAATCTCTTGCTCAACAGGATATTGTATAATAGTTAAAACCTTGCAACTTCAGGATGGAGCATGCTTTGAGTTAGTTGCCTCTCAGCTGCAAG
Source organism: Nautilus pompilius (assembly GCA_018389105.1). Taxonomy (NCBI): domain Eukaryota; kingdom Metazoa; phylum Mollusca; class Cephalopoda; order Nautilida; family Nautilidae; genus Nautilus; species Nautilus pompilius. Next base: position 208,725 of record JACATO010000989.1, on the reverse strand, counting down.
ACTCTCCTCAGACTTTACTCGAAGCTTTACAATTTTGTTGTTGAAATAAAATGACACACATATTCTTAACTGTTTTCTAGAAAAGTGTGGGAATATTTTATTGAGATCTGCCATGAGCACAACAGTTTGTATGGAATGACATGGACACAGTTGCGAAACCTGCTGGATGGAGCAGAGCTGAAGAAAACCTATGTACTTAATCCCCTGGCACCAGAGTTCATCCCAAACCGCTACTTCCACAACAGCCAGCATGGAATGTTTGATGGTCGTTTTGGCCCACTGATGCCACCTACATTTTCACCATGGGGTCATTTCCCATCACATTTGAACCATCCATTTTATCCACAGGTACTCTTCTTTGAAGTATTATAACTATTTTTTTTAGATACTAGCTTTAACAATTGTTATAAAAATCTTTCCTCAGAAGGAGAATAGCAACATTTGATAGAATGAGGGGTCTAGGCCAGGGGTCAGCAACCCAAAAGATAAGAAGAGCCATTTTTTAAAATTCTTTCAATAATCAAGTATTTTGAGAGCTGCAATGGACATAGCTTCCTGGTTAAGTGCTTTTTAACAGCAAAAAACAATGTTTACTGATGCCAACAAGCAACTTACATATAAACATTTAAGCACTGTATAATGTGTTTTAATGACTCCATCTTCTGTTGCATTATACATCCTCTTACCCCTCTCTCTCACGTGTTCCTCCCTCTTAGGACATCAGCAGTCACATGAATACACCTGGAAATATGTCAAATATGAATAATTGTTTCAATTCTAAAAAATTATTAGTGTGAATGTGAATTCACATCATTGAAACCTTTTTTTTTTTTTGCATCTATAACTAACATTTTCAGTACACTTCTTTTTAAAATCACTAAGATTCTCAGGCTGACTTATCAGTTCAGTGCAATATCTGCTGAAGAGTCTCAGATCTGTTCAGCACAGGACCTGTATGATGATGATGTCATCTTCATTTTCAAGCAAGGCATCTTTGGAATCACATCTCTCAGATTCTTGTTGTCAAGCATGCATGTTTCCAGGTCTCTCGCAAACAGAGTTAGTTTATGCTCGAAAGATAGTATTTCTAAAAGCGAGAATGCTGTGTTTTCCTTTCGTTGCAGCAGTCCATTGAGGTCATTCAAATGAGGTAATGTCAACCATGAGGTGAAATTTCTGCAGCCACGGGGGATCTTCACTTCCACACAGGCAGCAAAGTGCTTCAGCACCTTTCCTCTGACTACCTTATAGTGTAAAAGCAGATCAGAATATTGACAGTTGACCTCCAAGAAGTTCGCAGAACTGCCAATGGATTGTTCAGTCCTTTTGCCATTATTTTGTTTGCAATTTGCACAACCAGGGTCGTCACTTCCATGATCTCAGGTGGAAATGTTTGGGCGTAAAGTGCCTCTTGGTGGATTATACAGTGAAATGATATCGCATTTTGATCTAACATTTTCTGCAACAGTCACGAACCCCTTGTTTGCCCCTCTCATACTCATTGCCCCATCAGTAATGACAGAGACCAGATGGCTTGTAATGATTTATTTAGCCTTCAGACAATCTACAAGCATTGTAAAAATATCCTCTCTCCGTGTTTGGCCTTTGAGTGGCAATAAGTCTGTAAAACTCCTCTTGGTGACCCTCTGAATTCCACCTGCAGAGGAGGGCATCCTGTGCTATGCCATCAACATCGCACAATTCACATGCGATTGAGTAGGCCAGAGCTGAATTTGTCCCTGATCATCTGACTACTGATGCCTGTGGCCATTTTTACTGATCAGTCACTGTCTTAGCAGACAATGGCATATCTTTAATTTTCTGAATGATTTCATTTTTGTTTTTGAAAGCTGCAACCAATTGCTCCAATATTTTAATAGGTAATCACTTTCTGTGAATGGCTGTCCACGTTTAAATTTCTTGGGTTGCCACAGAACTAGTGGTAGTGGTGCTTTTTGGAGTTTTCGTCCATTTTAAGGTATTCTTGCTCTGCTTTGCTTTGCACTCTAGCTCCTCAATTGCCTTCTTCATCAAATCTCCAGTTGGATATTTTTCAGCAAATGAAGCAGGTTTGTGTAAAATGCCTCTCATGATTCAACGTTCTGTTTGCAAATTTTTTGTTGCAAATTAAACATAACAGGAGTCCAGCTGAAGTGGGACTCGCCGTATAATTTCAATTTAATTTTGAATTGAATGTCTGCTTTTATTACTGATAATCTTCGTCGTGCATCAATGATTCATCTTTGTCTAAAGCCAAATACTGCAAAAATTGTGTAGTGTGGCGAGCAGAAGCGGAGACACTGGTGCGGAATGTGAATCCAGAAGAGGATGTGGAAAAAACTTTTAAGATTTCTCATCCCTTCAGTTTCATTCTACATCTGAATGCTGCTGTCATATTTTAAGATTGCCATGGAGCCACAAGAGAGCAGTCAAAGAGCTGCAGGTTGCTGACCCCTGGTCTAGGCTTTTAAAAGCTTGCTTGTGAGGGAATTAAAATGCTAACAAACTGTGCTGGTGTATAAGTATGGTAGAATAGTAGTAGAGTAGGGCATACATCACAAATTGCAGTCAAGGAGTAGATACGAGGTCTGTCAAAAAAGTATCTGACTTTATTTTTTCCCGTTGGAAGTAATGACGTTAGAGAGGCAAAAGTGTACATAGTGGAGACGCATGCGTGGTTTTTGGTGGCCTTGCTGGATGCGTCAGTCGCTGTCAGGCAGCCAACGTGTGAGGTGCTGTACTACTTGTCACATTTTCATTTCACCTGTGATGACGGAACATGTGGAGCAACGATCTTGCATCAAGTTTTGCCAAAAGCTTGGAGATACCCAAGTGGAAACAATTTGCAAAATTCAACAGGCTGTTGGTGACAATGCCATGGGTGTTACCCAAATAAAAGAATGGTACAACAGGTTCAAAGATGGCTGCACATCGGTGGAGAGTGACCAGCATTCCAGGAGGCTTTCAACAAGCCACAATGCAGCTGTTATCAAGAAAGCGCGGACCTTGATAATGGAGGATCGTTGTTTGATGGTGCGGGAAATTGGTGACAAGGTTGGGATCAGTAAAGATTCTGCACATGCAATTTTAAAGGAGGATTTGGGCTTGCACAGAGTGGCAGCGAAATCTGTGCCCAAGCTGCTTTCTCAGGAACAACAACAACTTCGTCTTGAGATTGCGCATGATCTGCTGGATATTGCCAACAGGGATCCTGAGTTCCAGAATACCGTGATAACTGGAAATGAGTCGTGGGTGTATGGGTACAACCCGGAAACCAAAGCTCAGTCGTCACAGTGGAAGCACCCAACGTTGCCAGGCAACAAAAAAGCACGACAGGTCCGGAGCAAAATCAAGTTGATGTTGACTGTTTTCTTCAACTACCGAGGCGTTGTGCATCACGAATATGCAGCAGAAGGACAAACAGTTACAAAGGAGTACTATCAGGAAGTCCGTGATGCAGTTTGGCGCAAGAGACTGGATCTGTGGGCCTCGCAAAACTGGCAGCTGCATCATGACAATGCCCCGGCTCATTCATCACAGCTGATCCAAGGTTTCTTGGCAAAGAAGGACATTTCGCTCATTCGCCAGGCTCCCTACTCTCCAGATATGGCTCCTTCTGACTTCTGGTTGTTCCCAAAAATGAAGCTGCCACTGAAAGGCTCCCGCTTTGAAAGCCGAGAGGACATCATGTGGAATGCGATGGTGGAGCTGAGATCCATTCCGGAAGAAGCATTACAGATATGCTTCGAGCAGTGGAAGGATCACTGGGCTGAGTGTGTGGAGGCACAAGGGGCCTACTTCAAGGGGGATTAGCAATTGAACCCCACCAAGTACGTAATTTTTTCTTCCCAGCCTAAGGTCGGATACTTTTTCGACAGACCTCATATTATGCATAATCTTGTCATGCCCTGAAGCTATTTTGTTGGTGGCTTGTTTCTTTGTTGATTGTTTCAGTAAAACGGCAGTCAGGCATAACTACATGTACCAATCTCTAAATGAGTATGAGGAAACTTCAATTTTATCTTCAACATCTTGAAAAGTCTGTTGCTTTGGCTGTTCCTTGCTTCAGTGCCCAAACACCCATTCAAGTCCATTTAACAGGAGTTGGAGAAAAGATGGAAATGCAAATACCCAGAAAAGTGATGAAAATAAACTAGTTTCCAGCACAAAACTGTTAGGGATGTTAATTCACTACTTGCCTTATAGATAGCATTAATGATTTTCATTTGCTTAAAGCAGTTAGTGATTATTATTATTTTTTAAATGCTTTAATAATTCCACATGACTAATTTACTTTTCTGATTAACAGTAGTGGTTAGGCTTTTGTATCAGAATAGGTGACTGGCAAAATATATTGGACCTAATGTTTGAAATTTGGAAAAGAGTCAGGGAGGCCTTATTAAGACATGTTAGCGTTGTATTAGAAAGAAAATAGTCACCTCAGCTTTTAAAGGTCTTAATGACTTGACCGGAAGGATCACAACTGCTTTTTCAGGTGCCTATTGGGAGGGGAGAGTGGTGACTGTACATTCATTGTTTTTTCAATATTCTTGTCACGATCCCTACTGTGTGTAAAATGTGGATTGTATTGCATCTCAGTGTGTTTTTTATAGTTTTGCTTGTTTTCTTCCATTTCAGTTCTACCCAGCATGTATGCCGTTTTTCCCTGCACAGTTTTACTTGGGACAGCACGGACCAATGTATAATCCCCACATGCATTCTTCATCTACCAGCAGAGGTGGCTCTGGTACTGGGAACGCGCCTTTAAACGGAGTGTCAGCACATCGCACTGGTTCTCCAGTACGAGCTGGCCACACAAAGGCAAAATCTGGTGCTGCGGCTCAGTCAGAACAGGGAACTCCAGATGACCAGCGAGGAAGTGACTTGGTCTATGGTGGGAAAATGTCCAAACCGAACAAGGGCCAGACGATGATGTATCTTCCACGCTTGCCACCATACCATCAGGGACCATTTCTGCCTTTCTATTCTTCTATGCCTTACTATTATCCAGATGATCCTCGGATGTTTATGATCCAACACAGATATAACACCAGCCCTTACATGAATGCCCACCACCAGCCAAAGTATCACTTTGCTCACAGAGGTGGTGGAGGCTGGAATGGGATGTGGGGAAGCACATCTCGAGGTGGCCAACACAACCTCAGATCACGGTCAGAAAAAGGATCTCATTTATCAAAAGAACAGCGATCCAGCCAGTCACCTCAAAGCTCAACAGCAGCTGGTCAAGCAATCCAGCTTCTGCCTAACGTGAAGCATGTGCCACCATACCTGTTAAGCAGCCAGCCAGGCAGCAGCAGTTCTGAGGTCAGCACCCCTGTGTCACAGAGCCCGCAGCTGGTGCCAGATGACAGCTCTAAGATGGAACCACCTGATCAAAAGTACTCGGAAATTCCAGCAGCTGCCATACTGATGCCAAGTCAATCAGTGACTCCAGACAGTAGCCTGCTCCAAGGTTTAACTTTGAAAACAGAACAGGTCACTGAAGTTTCAGCATTTGCTCCTCAAATCATAGAAAACTATGAGCAGCCCAGCATGAGGGAGCTGACTGAAACCAAGGGTTCATTTTCTCGTCTGCAACTGACCACTGGATTCAGCCGACAGTTCAGTGACGATCTGGAAACTCCCACAGAGATTACCAACTTGGTCCACATGATCGATGAGAGCATAACAGAAGGAAATGAAACGCCACCAGCTCCAACATCAATGGTTGTCTCCTCGAAAGAATCTGACAACTGTTCACTGTCCTTTGGTCAGTTTTTCAAAGAGAAGCTAGCAGTAGACAGTGACCACACCTACCCCATTGTCAGTAAGCAGCTGTCAGTGCCGTGGTCAATGGTGTCCACTGAGGCTTCACACATGGAGAACTCTGATCTGCTTGAACCCAAGACTCCAAGGACACCAGCGGGCTATTCAGCTGTGGGAGTTATGGATCCTGATCCATTAGCAATTTTGCGGAATTTGAATATCAATGCATCTCCTGGACCAAAGTCTGAAAATTCATACTATCCATAGATTTGCATCCTACAATCATTTTGAATGTGTACCATTATTTTTGTTTTAGTTTCTTTCTTTTCAGATAATATGTCACTTATTACGATATTAAATAGTGCTTTTCCGTGTTTAGTTGTCTGCAGGGGGTAGCAGCAAGATATTTTTAACCTCAGTAGTATAATGCAGTGGTCTGGTGTAAAATGACATATAGAAAATTGTAAACATTGTTTTGTTTACGTCACAACAGAATCTCATTTATGGTTCACAATTTCAACACATGCTGTGCAGTGGTATACGCAAACCAAGTATATGATAACCAGCTCTTCTTTTTCTTACTGAAATCTCCTGTGATCAGGTTGAACCCTTAGCAAAGAGTTTTTCTAAGCATTTACTAGCATCAACATTTTTTTTAAAAAAAGTCCGGTTTACATTGGTGTTAAGAAATGTTGTTTTGATAATGTCAACCAGCAGTTTTTTTAATTTCTGGTGTTTGTCTATGTCAAGTTGTTTTTCCCATGGAGAGAGTTTCCGTAGTTTGTTTTTCCCATGCAAGATCCACATGAATAATGTTGTCTTACACCAGTTTACAGCGGAGACACCTGGTGGAGGTGTATACTGCCAATCTTGCACCATGAGGGTCTCAGCATTTCCTACTTTAGCTGGGAAACCTTTACCAGAGTTCTTTACTGTTTAGATGTGGAAGGAAACACAGTGAGGTACGTCAAATCTGTGGAAAATAAAGACATTCCTGTTCGTTTTTCTCTCTTTTTTTCTGCTTTTGATTGGGTTTTCCTTTGCATCTGTCTTTCCTCCACCCAGCTAGCTGGGGATCACTCTGTTGTGCCATTTACTTCTAAAACTTGCCCTGCCAGTGCCGCCAGATGACTGTCCATCATTTGTTATTTCTAATGAATCAAGAGGCTGCCCAACACTCTCAAAGTCTCCACAATTCATTGATCAGTTACCTCACAGCATTCCAGAATCCTCTAAGCTTGTTCTTTTCATGGTTTTCCAGAACTACAAAGTTGAAGGTGTGATGTTGGTAGATTTGTGAAGTGGAAAATATTTCTGAAATGCCACTATTCATAGTAATAAGTACTCAAGGTGGCAATTATTTGCAATAATATGATCCTATGATTTAGAAGAAAAACAAAACACAAAAATTATTACTCTTCTCATTATTGTTGCTGTTGGGTTATATGGTGGGTATTTAGCCTACAAAAGCTCTGTGTAGAAAGAAAGCATTTAATTATTAATGTCTGGCTACTTCCTTGAAAAGCTTTAGCGGTTTGTTTGTGTGGATTTTCTCAGCAGCTGACTGGTACAGAAGAGGGGAAGAAGCTATGTGTGTGATGCACCAAACCAAGATGGTTTCCACCAGGGTTGAAACTTTGCTATAGCAACATTTTACTGGGAAAGAGGTTCCAGAAAATCCATTTAGCAGAATTCTCTCCTCCCACCCAACAAAAGGGACACCATACCCAAGCTGTTAGATTTTTGTGATAAATTCATGCTATAGTTCTGGTCAAAAGCATTTACTCAGAATAATTCTGTAGAAAAGCTTAATTTTATATGAAGATCTGTAGACTGAAGAGGCTTGTGGGTTGGCTTCAGAACAACCCTTCAAATTGAGAAGAGATTAAAGGAGTAAAGTTGGCAGACATCTGTCAGTGGGAAACTGAAAGCTGATTGAGGCTAAAGACTGGAATTGTACTGAAAACCAGAATAACTCAATTGGCAGCCAGCAAATCTTATTTTATGGTTTATTATTGATGCTGAAATTAGTCAACTAAAACAAATGACAAAAGTTTGCATTGTTGAGCCACTAGGTAACAATAAAAAGAATTGTAACAGTAATAGCAAAGTATTTTCATGTGTTAAAAGAAATATGTATCACAATGCAGACTCTCTGGTAACATTTTCCTTTTGCATGGAAGGAAGCGGGTGAAATGATTCATCTTGGTTCAACTTTAATAACATGTAATGGCACTTTGCACCATATAACAGGTTTTGTCATGTCATAAACCCAGTGGTTTGACATTTACAGAGCAGGACATGTTAGCTAACGTGTAGATGGATCCCATCACTCTGACAGGAATTGATTTGTCCAACGTTTAATGATGATGCTAAGTGCTGAAATTGTCTGTTACTTTTTTGGTACATAAGGAAATATCTTTTCTTATGTAGATGTTTTTATTCATGCTTGTAAAACAGTTTAAGTGTACTATATGTTGCCAAGCTTAAAGAAATTTACCTATAAAGAATGTTATGGCATTTGCAGTCTAATCTAATGGGAAGATAAATGCTCTTTTGTGCTTGCTATCTGTAAAGTTAGTACAGAAGCATCTCCAAACGGGCTATTTATCTAGATCTTTGATTATAAAAGGAATCATGGTTTTCATAAATGATCTGACTACAGACTGAAACATTCCAGAATCTGGGAAGATTTCTCTAAATAGTTTTATCTGGAGTATTTTTCTTTTTGTGTAAATACAAGGTATGCTGTTTCAACGGCAGCCCATAAGTATGTAAAATAAGCTGAATCTTGGGGCAAATGACAGCTTACACATTCAGTGAAACCCAGCTGAAATAGCAATGCTATACTACATTGAGTTTGTTTATACACATTTGTAGTAGCATTTTTTTTTGGACTTAATTTTGTGGGTGAGCGATGGCGGTTAAATGTCTTGGAAAGACTCATTTGCTGGGGTAGAATACATGAAAATATCTACTGATGGCTCTGTTGAACCTGGTTTGCGCTCCATTGAGCTTTCAGCATGTATGACTGATATTTACTGCACTCAACAGCATTGCAATCTTGCCTTTTGATCTTAAGAAATTATTTTTCATAATGTGTTTAGATGGGTTGTTTAAAACATTCCCATCAGCATCAACCTAATATCCATCCAGATTATGTTGAGGAGAACTAGTCTTAGGCAAAGATGGTAGACTCCTGTGCTCTGGTATTCTGATAAAGGAATTGCTGGATGACTCTGTGATGTCCTGAGAGAGAGCAAAGGATTTCAATCAATTTTTTTGTTAATATGGTATTGTGAGAAATCTGTGCATGTCCATTATACATATATGGACATTAATATTCTTTGGATGATCAGAAACATTTAGTAATTACTCTAGTTTTCAGTTAAGGCATTAGCACGATTCCTTTAGGGTAATACTTTGCTATCTGAGAACCTCAAACTTACTTTGGGTTTTTTTTAAAGAGTATCAAACTTTTTATTGATGTCCCAGAATCTATTGCTATCTTTGCCTTTTTGAATTAATCATTTTTTTTTTTTTTTTTACTGTAGTGCATCATATTCCTCTTATGGAATTTTTTTTATCTGCATGCATGAATGAACATCACTTGTTTTAGATCCAACCACAAACAACAAAATAGTGCAGGAACATAGAGATAATTAGTATTGTGAAAACACATCTCAAATGCATTCCTGATTTGGGGCAGCCAAAAAAACAAAAAGGAAACTAACAAAGTTGAGAAATGTCTTCCTGATAGCATTGTGAACTATTTAAATTACTTTGTATCTCATCTATAGTAGATTTATACCGCTAGAGGCATGGGGCCCAGTATTGTGCTGTGGACATAAGCACTTCGTGTCTAAACTCCAGGGCCTTTCTGGAGTTGATTCCAGATAAAAATACTAAAAGAACAGCAGCCATAAGACTTATATTTGGAATGTTGACAGTTTATTTGCAAAGCTACTTTAACTGTTTTGAAATGTGGCCGAACTATCCCACTACCACTCAGATGAAAACAGGAGAGCATTAAATTCTGTTACACATGAGTAAGTGGTCAGCAGTGACTTGTAATCAAGGAGCGGTCAGTCACTTGCTTCTTGGATGCGAGAGAAATTATTGCTTCGGAATTCACCAAATAAAAAATAAAAAAAAAAGCTACTGCTTAAGTTTGATACGGGAGAGTGGATAATTGCTGATGTCACCACTATTAAAATCATAGCACTTAAAGCACTTGCTTTATTCTCAATATGTGAAAATTCATCCATTATTAAGAATGTAAAAGTGGGCTTACTCAAAACTGTTAATGACAGGAAGGCAAATTCTGGTTTCCTCAACTGTTTTCAGCTTGTGATCAAAACTATAACATCGTTAGAGGGTAACATCCATTAGCTCATTTCTGACCATCCACTGTAATAAAGGATTAATGGAGAAGCAACATGGACTCCATTATAAATGCCAGCAAGTGCTCGGATGGTTGTAATGGAAGTTTTCTGATATTATCAACCAGTTTTCTAAATCATTTTAGGAGTTGGGGAGGGCAGATTTCTGGGTAAAGGTGAACAATGAGTAAATAAAACTTTTTTTTTTTGGTTTTTAATCTGGTGGTATTTCCAGATTTGATTAGGAAAAATGGTTGATCATTTTCTTTCTTGCAGCAATTAAACACTGTTATACCTCAGCTTCTCTGGGTAAATGGTTATAGAAATATCTGTCTTTAAACACTTGTGATTTGTTTTGTAAGCTAACCAATAATCAGCACCCACATTTGTTTAATTATATATATACACTTTGCTTGATTGTGCTATTGAGATTAACATTTTTAACCAGAAGTCTATAATATAAATATACAGTGAACCCTCCTATTATCTTGTATTTAGTACAATTACTGAAACAATCAGCACAATGTATGAGATATTTGACTAGCATATGAAAGCTCTTGTATTACTAGTTTCTCTGGCAGGATTTCAAAACATGCTGGCTGTGATCTCTCTCTCATTGATCTAGAACCAGTGTTGATTGGGTGAAGACAATACTAAATTTAAGAAATTTTCTACTGGAAAATTGACAGACCATTTACTGTTAGGACAAAGCTAAATACAAATGTTTTTTGTGCTTTTAAAATTCAAAATAGAATATTCACCAACTGCTTACTGAGTTAGAATATCTTGTTATATTCTGAACTTTTGTTATTACCCATAAAAGCTTTTGAGGCATAACAAGGTATTAATCACTGTGCTGTGCCAGATAATCTGAGTGTTAATTTGTAATCCTCAACCTCTATCAGAACCACCTGATGTTTTGTACATTTTTAATTTTGTAGCCTCTCATTTCAAGAAGTAAACTATTTATGGCTTGTATGGTATACAAAAAACCCATATTAATGGCAGACGTTTTTTTCCTTACACCTTGAAATACAGAGACATGCATCCCAAGGTGAAATGTTGCATTTATACAGATGCAGGAGCAAAATTGAAATTTCAAGCTAATATTATAAACTTAACCTAATCTGATCTAAAGTATACCTATATACTGTCATATATTATGTATATATGAAACATTTTCTTTAAATGCAAAGTTAATATATTACATTTTTTTATATAAAATCTTAAATGAGGGACTACAATCTTTAAAATTATTTTACAAATGTTAGAGAAAAAATTTTTAAAAAATAATTTTTTTTTTTTTTTTTAATATTTTCATTTAAAATGACTATTTTTCTGTATATTGTTGTAGTTTAGTGTTTGTAGCAGACTTCAGTTGAGGACCTTAGGGAAGAACAGTGTAAAGCTGACTAAGTTTACCCTCAGAAAATAAACATTTATAAAGGAGCTTTGTCATGCCTGCTTAACTCAAATATACATTTACAGCAATTTTTCTTCTTATGGATGCAACAAGTCATCTGATCAGGAGCTAGTGCAGAAGAGCAACCATCAATGGCTTGATAATTTAACTGTTTCTCCCCATGACTCTATTTTTAGCAGGAAACCACTCAAAAACACTCTCTTCTTTTGTTAAGGGGCAATAGAAAAATTTCTATTAACAAACCAAAGTGACCATTTTACAACAGATTCAGAAGATCACTCTGGGATGAGGCCTACCAGAGTTTTCACTGATGTTACCCCAGCCACACCAGAACAATTAATTTCAGTGTGGTGCCAGTTTTTCACAACTATTTTGTATGGTATCAACACCCACCCCCTGCCTCGTCGTCATTTTTACTTGCTGCTAGCATCAAACTAAATGAGTTCACAAAATTCTGAAGATCTGCTAGCAGGTTCTGACACTCGCTGGCTTAGTGGTCCCCTGATGTTTCTGAGTGCCACTTTCCTGGTCATCCCAAGAGACAGCAAAGGGTAGGTCTAAGAGGCTCCTAATTATAACCTGACTCTACATGGCTAAACTGTATCATTACTAATCACTGCTTGAAAACAGTCTGAAAGATTCCCTCTGATCATTGAAAACTTGACATTTGAGTCTAATTATCAGTAAATCTTTAATATGCAGTTTTATTCCCCCTCTAAACACAATTAGTATTATAAAAGAAAACATACTATATTCTTAGGAGTATAAGCCCAGCAGACTCAAACTCATTTGGGCAAAAATGGGATTAGACTTCACATGAAAGTCCTAGAATTATATCCAAACTTTAATATTTTAAATGGTAGAACCAACATTTATGAAATACAGTAGGTACTTGTTTTTCATGCAGCAATAAGATGTAATTAGCAAATAAAAGCACAATTTTAATTTGCTATTTATTTGCCAAAAACAAGTTTTTAATTCTTTACAAGATAACTAATTTTCAGAAATGACAGAAAATTAAGCTGGGCTTACACTTTCTAATTTCTGAAAGAGGAATAGATGATCAATTCCATGCTTGTTTCTTTAGACCCTATAAAAGAATTCATAGGTTATTCATAAAACTGAAAACGAATTACTGCAGGTCAACAATTTCATGTTCTTTAAAAGAAATGTTTACAAAAATTTAACAGTATAGTAACTTTGGTTTGTATAAAACAGAAAATAAAAATAAAATGAGAAATTTCCAAGTTTCTGTGGTGGACCTGCTGCAACCAGAACCATCATCATCACAAGTCTTTCCCAGCTACTGTAAAGAAAGAAATAGAAGCAATGATATTTCAACAAAAAGATTCAAAGATACTACATACTTTGCTGCAAAACATTTACAGTTAGTTATCCAGAAGGGAATTTAAGCCCACATCAGAGAAAGAGATTTTCTAGTCGGTGTATGACAATGGACTGACTTAGAAGGCGAGGAAATCAAATGAGACTTATACCTTGACATCCCAGATGATCAAATTCCCATCCACAGCTGAGGTAGAAAACTTTGAACAGTTTGATTTAGATCCAGTGTGTAGAGAGATTTGGCTGAAAGATAAAATACCAATTTAAGAAAAATCAATGTGCACGTTTCTAACAGTTTCATTCTCATCTTGTCCGGTACTCTCCCTCTCTCATCAAACAGTTGTTTGAGAACTCATTTAGAGTTTAGGAAAGACTGGCTAGAATATTTCCTTGGTCAATCTGCTGAATTATCAGAAACGGTAGATTACCAAGGATGAATTTTAGACATCTGAATTCTAGTAACAAAATCACTGACAAGTAGATTTAACAGGGACTTTAATTGATTTAAGAATCACAAAGCAATTTTTCTTTGTGGGGTCCCCCCTTCCTGGTAGCTACAAAACTGAACTGTTCAAAGTTAAGCACAGCATTGGTAGTTGCTCGGCACCCTGACAACCAAGTTCTCCTGCCCACTATTAATCAGGGTTACAAATAATTTTCTTTCATTATAACCTAAACTTGGACCATTAAAGAAAAGGTGAATCACAGTGTGGGACCAATACAAGGGGCGGGGTGAAAAATATTGACAGCCTTCAAACAACAGTGGTAAAGCAATGCAAGCCTCACTCAGAAGGCTGTTATGCAGTTAAGTAGAAAACCAAAATATAATCATTAGTTGTAAATTAAAGCAAAACAGAGTAAAAACACCTCTATGGAATTTATCTGCATTGATTCAGAAAAATAATCAGCTGTTTGTATAGAGCACAAATTAATTCAAGGACAAATTGCTAATGCGCAGACAGTAACACAATAGAATTTCTAATGAAGCGCCATCTGATTACAATGCCAAGGTTTTAGGAACTACATGCAATTGTGCTTGACACCCTTCTGCTGCCACACAACCAAACATCTGAAGATTGCTTCAAATTGCTTTTTAAAATCCTCAAAATTTCCTTCTGTTCCTAGTTTATATTGTCAAGTCTTAAGTATAATAAAAGTGGTTGTGTAAAACCAAAATATCTAAATGGATGTGTTCATCACCACCAACATTAATAATTTAAAAGAAGCAAATTCCCTTTCTATGTTATCAAAACCTTACAGAAATCTAACATCATTAATTCATATAAAACTTAAATTTTAACAACAACAACAACAACAAACCAAACTGGTATCCTTAACATAAACAATAAAGCCACAATATACAAGTGAAAACAAACTAAACCAAACAAACAGAGCTGTAAAAAAGAACACACTGTGTCTATGGTTATTACTTTTGTATTAAATTCCTTATCATCAACTTGTTTTCCTGAAATGTAAAACTATTCCAGTTGCAAATTATTGGCAGACTAAAAACTCAAGCGAATTAGATCTTAAAACCAACATACTCCAAATTACTTTATAATGAAATGGTTTTAAAAATACAAAATCATGGTTTTCATTTATACTTAATGCACTGATTAAAACAATGCCCACATAGATTAAAATAATGTGAATTTGTTGAAGATAAAACATCTACACACGATTCAAAATTGGCCATAAAGTTTGACATAGAGAGCTTATTTTGCACAAAATCTAGATAACGTTTGATGCATTCAGTAAAGTGATAATGACAAATAATCACACGGTAACAGCTTGTAGGCCATGTCTGCCTCGGACTACAGCATTACACCCGTCCGTACCATTCACTTTACAGTCTTGTGACAGTGTGTTCCTCCCTTCTGTTGAGGCTCAACAGATTCAGAATGTAATCCCCGTCCAGTACACCGAGAGACCTCATTCTAGACATGTTCTGTGGGGTTTAGATTGGAGAATGGGAAAACCATGAAAGATAATGGACATTTTCCTTTTGATTTGCAATTATTCTTGTACAATGGCCCTTTTGCATTACTGTCCGTGAAGGTGGATTAATAATGACGACTTTGCACAAATGATTTAACAGGTCTAATGATCTCACCCAGGCAGCTCCATCATGCGGGACAGCAACTTAGATTAGAATGCTAATATTATCGCGTGGACTTGCTGTGATTTGTCCTGGACTGAACCTGCAGAGGTGGTGCAGTCACACCGAGCCAGATAGTGGCCTACCATGTCTGTTTCACATGAATTTTGTAACTTATTTAAAAAAAAAAGAGACAGCTCAACTAAAACGAGCTGAGGTCTACTCACGTAACGGTGTTTTTGTGCAATGTTTTTAATGTTTTTTTCCCATCATCAGCAGTTACTGCTTTCTTATCCAAGTCCTGAAATCTCTGCATGGCGCTGTAACAAAGGGAAACAATTTCTCTCTCTTTACTTTTTTAATATAAACTGTTTGATTATTTAACCAGTCTAACAATTATTTTCAGAATTTTAAAAGCTGCTGGCGTGTTTATATAAAAAAAAGTAAATACAAATCCAAACAAGTTAGAATCTGTTTACACAGGTGTATCTGACAATCAAGTGGCAGCATTTCTCTACTTCAGAGATTGTTGCAAAGCCTTACTGCAAAAGGTTTATTTATATATTGAAGATGAAAAACAAAAGTTTCTACATTTCAGTGAACTCTCCACATCTTCGCAAAACAAAGCTGTCATGGACGAATTAATCTCTGAAAACGTCTCTCAGAACAATGATCAGGTAAAACAAATCATTTAATAAACATAACGATTATTGTGCCAGTAGATGAACAGTTCCAGTGCACACATGATACACTCTCTTTATCTGCTGGCACATTATTAAATGGACAGCTCCTGTTAATTGCCCACCTCTGTTTAGTGGACAGTTCCTCTTTCTGCACATCCAGATTTTTAATAAAGTTTAGCTGGTCGTCATCATGACCAAAGAGCAGAGGGCAGCAATCATAACCCTGAAATGGAAATGTTAAACATTTCGGTTAATAACAAAACAAAACTTGATCTGCTGTTAAATGTTTCCTACTCAAGTACTCGACATTCATAACTGATATGTACAGAGATTCCGGATTCACATCCCTGATCAAACACATTTTTCTTTTAACAAAATGACAACTAAAAGGTCAGAGCCTAACAGAATGCATCATGACAGTAAAAGTGAAACAGACACTGAGATTTTTAATTTAAGAAATCCTTCCAACACTAATCTTCAAAACAATATTAAAAATTTCTTTATACCCACTAAAAGCGTACTTACCACACAGATCAGGTTCTGCTCATTAATCCAAATACAGCTCATGAAAGGCAAAAATTTCTCTCTCACAACAGCCATCCTAAAAAACAGTTATCACTAAGATTTCACACAGGTAAAGAAAGTCAGTCAGTATTTTTTTTTAAACACTGTATAGAATCTCATTACAAAAACTGCATTACATTTCAAGTTATTTTTTGTCATATCATTATGTATTCAGCTATCTGGTGCTTAATAATTCTTATTTGAAAAAAAATGAGAGAGAGCATTCAGTTTTGATGCTAAAGTTGCTAATCACAGTGATTAAATATCCTCTTACAGACAGAGGAACCTGCCATCGTGTGTTCCTGAGCTCTTCTGAAGTGAGAACAGTGGTGCAGTAAGACTATGACATGCTACCAGGATCTACATCACTTCGACAGAAAAGTTAGGGCACTGCCCATAGATGTTTAAAAAGTCTCAAATTTACTGAAATTTCCTTGTAATTAATTATATAAGGAATCTATTTGCCAAGACAAGGAAGCAAGATCATGATCATTACAGATCTCTCCTTTAGCCAACGTTTTAGCTATCGAATAATTATGCACCATTTTCCACTTTTCGATAAAGTTTATTAGTAAGAGTAACTCATCCAGATTAATAAAACTGTACAGATTATTAGTGTTATTAAGTGGTATCTTATATTGGCACATCAAAGCAAATTTTATTTTTCTTCACACCCCCAAAGTTCAAAGTCTTTTCTATGCTAGTTTTACTTTCTGTTGCAGAGAGATCAGGGGAAGGGCAGGTTGAAAATCAAGCAAGTCACAAAAGGGGCACAATGACCTGGGGCACAGCAGTGCAAGAGCAGCAAACAGCAACATACTTGTTTCCATTGGTAGCATCAACAACTGAGATGCTGGAGTCATGCCCAACCCAGGCAAGCTTGTTACCACTGGGAGAAAAGGAGACAGCATGAACCCAGCCACCTGCAAGTTAAAAAAAAAATGCAATAGTGTCTGTTATTAAAGATAACTGCCAAACAAATTTCTCTCCTCAGCAGCACTGGGAAGAAGTTTTTTTTTTTAAATTACTGTTTATATGAACTTTTTTTTTCAAAACAAAAAATTAGAGATTTTAGTGACTAAACTAAGGAAATAGAATTTTAAAATCTTGAAGTTATGTCTGCAAGTTTTCTCATTTATATCATAAGTAGAAGATGGGGGTGCAGATGTTAATAAACCTGTCATATATACACATTTAAGTATATTTACTTAAGGTCCTTTGTTTTCAATTTTTCCCATTTTTGACGAAGAATTCTCTGGTTTCACAAATCCTGGGAATAAGATTTTACAGATTTCAACCCAAGTACAAAAAAAGGTTTTTTTTATTTTTTTTATTAAGAGAATACCAGATATGCCTGTTGTGTTAATAAAACTTTAGACTCGCATGCAACATATACAGTAATGTAGCATGCACACGCGTGCATCTGTTACACCTGGTTGCATCAGCTCACTCGTGCACTGTTCACACCAGTAGAAGTTTTTTTTTGTTTGTTTGTTTTCCTGGTAATTGTAAAGTAATAACTCGCCCTTCTAAAATGGGGCAGTAAAAATCTGTGTCGGATACGTTATCGAGCATAAGGATTCCGAAAGTTATAAAACGAAAACAGAAGAGGATACGTTGAGCTGGCCGGATTAAAGAACATTTGGGAGAGCAAGCAACACTTAAAATTAAAGCAAGGCAGCAAAAGTAAACTAACACGCATTGGAGTCTGCATTCATGCAGACACGGCAGAAAGGCTGAGACCAACACGATGCAGTAAGTGAATTTGTATGTGCTCTATGCTCTTCAGGACAGCAGTTTGGCCTTTCTTATGGTCCTTTAGGGGAGTTTGCACAAAGCTTCTGTCCAGCTACAGAATCCTTACCAAATTCAGTCAATCTGACGAAAACCCTGGTGATTTTGTTGTGGAGAATCCCGCGCTCATTGTAGCAAATATGGAGTCTGTAACATCAGCAGACAGTCAGACAGTTCAGCGTACGTCAGTAAAAATTTTAATGAACATTCACTAACCTGGAAGATATTGCAGCAGTGAATTCAAACTCAGCCTCTTACTGTGCAAAGTTAACACAGGATGTAAAGCCCAACGAAAACCTGAATTGATCTGTTGTCTTGCCCAACTCATCTGCTGCAGGTTGCTATCTCTCATGCATCAGGCGGTGCTCCAATAATGGCTCATTTAAAGAAGTTCACAATCAATGCTGGTGCAGTTTTCAATCATCCAAAAAAAAACTCTTCTATGATGTTTGCGAGATCTCGTTTGAATGCAGCATTCCAATTACCACTGTACCAACAAGATGGTTCAGTCCGTATTCGGCTCAGAGTGTGCTCAGAAGGTATGGCCATCTTAATACAGCTTTTAGATCACAGAGTTCAACAGTGGAAAATCTGAAAACTCAAGCAGCCACGCAAGAAACTGGGCAAAGCCTTCATACGAGCTCAAATTTCTCATCGAAACACTTCAACCACTACGTGAAGCACACAAAAAAAATTGGAATCCCGTTGTTCAGTAGGCACAACATTCTCTAACAGGCGTATGGCATTCTTGTTAACATTTTCTCTGCAGGACTTTCTCACCCAATCTTTTCATGTCCATGTTGGCAGTCAATGAGCAGGAAACACCCAGAAGTGGAAAGCTACTGCCATTCACAAAATGTCAGGCTTTTCACAGCAAATTGTCATTCTGGAAAGTAATTGTGCTGTTTGATCCTCATCACAAAAGTGTGGCTTGAACTGATAAATTCACACAATGTGCTCATATAAATAAACTAGGGCATGTACACTTGAGACAGGGCAAAACCAACGACAGTCATAACTACGTGTGTTTTTATCAAACAGTGGATGGTAAAGCTCCACTACTGAGCCCAATAAATACACCTGCTGGTAAATGAAAACAAAATGCTGAATTATCTAAGTGGGAACTGTCACATTCATTCAAAATAGAATTTAAACGTTTTAAAAATAATCCTATTCACTGCAAGTAAAGACTCTCTAGACGCTGCAATCCATTTTTACTTACACATCACAGTCGGTCTACTAAACCCTAGCCTAGCACCCTCAGCTGTTAGCTTACCAATGCTGTTACTGAACTCTGCCAGCAGATTTCCAAATGTTACTTTTCCTTCACTCCAAGGTGTGCGAGCTGGCTTTTCTTCAATTTCTTTAATATAACCAGAGAACACCCTGAAATAATATCACCAATGCCCAGCATAAGTCAGATCTCATTGCACACACCTTTTTGTAAGTAATATATCATGAAGAAAAATTGCTGTACACGTCATAAGCTTTCCCTGGTCTCACCCTTAGACACCATTGCTTCATTTAAAACTGAAATACAGTCTCATTAATAAAAAACAACAAACATCCATGACATCCAATAGTGAGACCAGCTTTCTTGAATTGCCATTATAACCATTATTGAAAAATGGACAGTAATAGCTGCACAACCAGCCACAAACAATACTATGAGTTGTACTAATGATATATAAAATTATAAAGACCATCAGTTATGAGTTGGTAATTCTGAAAGTTAAGGATTGGTTCTGGCTAAATGAACAAAGCCTACGGAGCAAAAATCTACAACAAAACCTAACTAAAATCATAGCTGTTCATTGAAGATAAAAAAAAGCACGTTTCATCGCAGTTTCAACTGGCAATAGTTTAATTAGAAGAATTCCAAAAATTTGTTCACTCTCATAACTAGTTATCAAGTATACGAGAAATACCAATTTTGTTCAGAATAGATGTATTTGATGATGATACATGTTGCTCATCAATATGACAAATATTATCTTTTAAATTCTAGATAAAGACATTTTCAAATGCAAATCGTCCAGGGCTCGGCGGCCATAATCTTCGCTTCATAATTCACCCATTCTGAAGTAAACAACTGGAAGACATCACATAAATTCAAAATATTCAAGCAAATGTCCTTGACTCGCAGTCAACTCATGCCAAATATTTTTACAATAAATTACAAGTACTCCAAAAGTAGTGGTAAAACCAGCTACAACTTTCTGGGCAGCTATTCAAACTAAGAAAAAAGCTGTGATGAGTTTTTCTCCTTTTATATCTGTGAACTTCCCAAAATGCAACAGAATATAGCAAGCTGCTTAAAGATGAACTTGCTGTATTTGCCAGGAAAAGGTCAAAAGAAAATAATTCAGCCATTAAAAATTAACGTTAAAAATTCTAAAATATTTTAGAGTTTAATATTTTTCAAAAATAAAATAGAAACTTTCAAATGAAGTTAGGTGTGGGGATTTTTAAAGTATGTGTGTATGTATACAAATGAGCAAAGAGAAACAGATAACTTACTTTGCTTTAAAGTCTGTGGAGCCAGAAGCCAACAGCACATTGTTTGGATGCCAGTCCAAGCTACAATTTACAAACAAATTTCTCACAGACAGAAAATTAAATATTATATTACATTACAATGTTCTTTCTTTTTCTTAGGACTAATAAATCATCTGAAATCAAAATGTAAGACTTCTTCACATCACTGGTGAAGAGCTAACCAAACTCTCAAAACCAAAGAAATTCTGATAATCTTCTGAAGTACATTCTATAGGTGTGGAATTCATACAGAAGGAAAAATACTGCTGATGTACAGAGAGATTCCAGAATAGACTCCTTACAGTGTTTCCATGGTTTTAAGCATTTAGAACATCTTCAACAGTTAAAATTATTAGAGTCACTTGGCTTGGGTACAAGATGTTAAAAGGGATAATTTGATAGATGTTTCCAAATTAGTTAAGAGTATTGGCTAAGCACAGCTGGACATACTGAGTGAAGCGAAAGCAGTAATTTACAATGCCCTTTTATTCAGTTTTCTAGCCTGTTCACACTGCCAGAACCAGACTTTGACTTACTGTTCAGAC
Source organism: Nautilus pompilius (assembly GCA_018389105.1). Classification (NCBI taxonomy): domain Eukaryota; kingdom Metazoa; phylum Mollusca; class Cephalopoda; order Nautilida; family Nautilidae; genus Nautilus; species Nautilus pompilius. The sequence continues at coordinate 187,588 of JACATO010000989.1, read as the reverse complement.
AGAGAGCCAAAACACTAAACCAGACAGCCTGGTGCAATCTGACTTACACAAGTCCCTGCTAGAACTCCCCCCTGGAGTACCCAGAAAAAACTTGCGCCAACCAACTGGTACAGAAAAGCTAGAAGAAACTATGTTCACCAAACCAATTCACGGCCCCGCCACACACAGCTATTGCAGGCTGGTACACTACACAACCTGCCCGTTAATAAGCAAACTATCTACTCCATTACTACAAGCACATTTTTTCTTAAGTCATCTACGTCACTGGTTTCAAGAGATGTCGGCAGTAAATTTTAAACTTTCAACACTTCTGGAACATGCACAGGTTGATGTAATAGTTCTTCTAACAAGGAGACCAAAAGCAACTTTGTGTACGTCAAAATTAGTCATAGTCCATATGGCATTCGCATGAATTTTGGAGATCATCACTAATTTTCTACTCTCACATTAAGAGCCTATAAAAAAAACAAAGATGGCAGTCTCTGAAGTAGAGACATGAGGATGTGATGTGTAACTGTTTTTTTTATAAGCATTTGGTATTTGATAGTTAGAAATTTTGGCAATGAAACCAAACCATAAATAGCAGAGATATAAAATGAAATTATTTCAAGCTCAAATGCTACCATCTCTATGAAATAACTACTTAACGAGTCACATGAATGTCAAGCTGGTACACTGGTTAGAAAATGTTCTCACTGACCTGGTTACAGTTGATCTGATTGACTTTTTAATATGCTTGCTCACCCACCAGTCATTGTCCTCTTCGAAGTAACATACCGAAATAGATCGAGCTCCACTGCCTACAGCAAATTTATTTTCTGCAAGAAAACATGTAATAGCTTGTTTTTACATGGTCAATATTGCCAATCCTTAGTAGTTACAAAGCTTACAAATAATAAAAATGATCACATTTTAATGTTAAATCACATGCTGCACATTTCAAGATGTCCAAGTGTAGACCTCAAAGGTTTGACAAACCATGCTAACCACCTAAACCATTCTTATCTACCTTCACAACCTGCGAGACACAAGGGGCAATTCAAAGAGCAGCTGCTGAATCTAGTCATGACAGGCCAAATTCTTAGTGGATCTTACCTAATACAAAGTCTTTGAATACTTCACTCACTCAATCAGCAGGCATCTAATTGGCATTCAAAAATTTGTTTTTTTGACTATTTAACTATGATTAGTGAGTTAGTTCATCACTTATTCCAACTGATAAACTACTAGTGAGTTCCCATCAGGTAATTACTATAGGACAACAGCACTGAGCATCTCTAAGTATTTAACAAAATAAAAGCCAAAGTTTAACACCCTTTTAGACAGAGGGAAAAAAAAGCATTTTAAAAAACTGACACTAAAATTCTTACCTTTTGGAGACCATCTAACGTAAGTAGCTGCTCGATTGATGCGGAGGATGACCAGAGTTGGCATCCATTTTCCTCTGGTATAGGTCCACACATAAGCATTACGATCCTTTCAACAAAAGAAAACACAAAAAGCCTATTGACATGCCTCCTGCTTCTTTATATCAAAATTGTGCAATAAATGCTGTTACAATTAAGAAACATTGTCAAATTTACAGTGGCATCGTTAATCTACTTTCAACAAAAAACCCAAAGATTTAAAAACCAAAAACTTCAAATTACAAATTGTTAACAAGTTATATATATATTTTTTTTTGACAAATGAAAATAAGAATCAGTATATAGCTTACTTTATGGCGATGAAGTAGTAATAATAATAATAATGATACTGATAATGTACAAAGAGTGGGCTGATTACAGTGAATATTTCACTATTAACCCTACTATTATTTGCAATTTTGTTTTCTGAGATATAACAAAATGTAGAATACGCCAGCAAGCAAACAAAATTCACTTACTACTCAGTTATTAACTTTCCTTAGGCAATTCTCTGGTGTTTTAAATGCCAATAACCTCCCTCAATAGCAAGCCAAAGTTGATGCGTTAGCAAAGAACAACAGAAAATCTGTCATGTTTCTTATGGCACAATAAAGATTTTAAAAAGAGGGACAAAAAAACTTGGCCATTTAAGATCAACAGCTTTCAACCACAGAAAAAATGTAAAGGAACACTGCAATCAACACAGTTTACCGTTACTTAGGATATGATTTCAATGCTGGAATTTCTAACCACAAGTTATCGAACGCATCTAGTTTCTTTTTATATCAATACTTTGGAGAATATCATATTGAGGTTTGTTTTGAGTAGAAAAAGTAATGTCAGTTTCTATACGAAAGCGTTCCGCAGCTTAATGATGATGCACAACCAAATACCATTTTAGTTATTCTCTTAAGCATTTGATAACTTGTGATGAGTAGATCTCAGCAATGAATCCAAACATAGCTATTGATTTGGTTTACAGGGATATTTTCTTGTTCTGAAATATTTTTTTTGGATATTAAAAATAAGAATTTAATATCCTGTGTGCATAAGTAGTGAAATCTAATTTGTGAAGACCAATGCACACACAAAAATAAAGATTGGCTGTAGAAAGTTAATGGTATCTAGTGAGGAAAATCAAAAAAAAAAAAAACAAGAGAAGTAAAATATGCTGTAAATAATGTAGGAAAATTCTGTTCAGATAGCCTCTGAATGTGGAGTTATCACTGATTAAAAGCATGAATTTTTTTTAAAAAAGCATAAAACTTTTAACCGTATTAAAAGGTGAGAGATGAAGAAATTCTGCGAATTATGCTTGATACTCACAGCACCACATGTGACAATCCTGTTACTGGTGGGTGCCCAATCGATGCTTGTCACTCGCTGACCATGCTCTGTCATTGTTGCACTCTCCAACCACCCATTTCCATTCTTCTTATAAATTTTCACTTCTGCACTGTTTAGAGACAATGCAACTTCTGTCACATAAAATAAAACAAACAGGTAGCTATTTCTTTTTTTTAAAAATAACACTAGAAAAACGAATAAAAGACTATACAATTTTCATGTTTAAATAGTTTAACTATTTTAAGATTTTGCACACGTCATCAGCTTACACCTAAATTATGTTCTGACAAACTTTGAAACCTGCAAAACAAAAACTCATTAACGTTCCATAAGACTCTGAACTAACATTAGCTTAATATAAAAACATGGTGTAGGTAGAACAAGGCAGCCGGTGTAGTAGCTAAGATATCAAGATTTCCATAACACCCAACTCAACAACACTACAGAAATAAGTTGAATACAGTGCAAAATTTTAATGGAGAAATGAAACTATTTTGAAGAATTATATAATTTTAAGGAAAAATTCAAACAGAAACTTAGCAAAAAATCCACTATTTAACCCACCTTTGCCTTACCTATTAGCACTCATAATCAATAGCATGGCATCAGTTCATGTTTTTTGCAGGATGGAAATATTAAAGGCAATCTAACAAGTCATTTAATGCTAGATTACTGGCAGATTCCTAACACCTACTAAAAGTTGAAACTCTGTACTATGACTATTCATGGCACTCGTGCATCAGAATTTGGTACTTTACCTAAATCTGATGTACATGTCTGGACACTACTATAAAGGCAGGTGTACCTGTATGCAAGTTGGTCACCATAAGGCACATGAGTTTATGAAAAAAATTAAACCTTTTCGCATATGGTATGATATCTTCATTAATATACAATATAGTTTTTAAAGTATCTGAACTTACCATGGTTAGTTTTATTCCAAGCATGGCATGTGATTGGTTCAACTCCAAAATTATGTACCTCTGACATCCTGAAAATTCTGAAATTACAGCACATAGCAAATCTATCAGATTTTTAAAACAAACATTCAAAATATAACAAATGTGAGGCTGTAAGCAGATGATGATGCAAAATTTTGTGATAATATGCACCACCAGTTAGGACTGTTAAACAAACTACAGAGATAATAATATCTGCAGGTGTTTGGAAAGCACAATTCAAGCATTTTTGTTAGCCAAAGTAGCCACCTACCTACCATTTCCTGTCATGGCATTCTGATCTATCTTCTGAATTGATTCATAACCAGAGTTTTAAAGTATAAAATTTGTTTTTAAAAGAAGTTATATCTATGCCTCACAGCTGCCCCTGTGAAGGTCTGCACAGTTTTCGTGTACATCGCCACTTTTATTATTCCGTTTCAATGCTGAAATCATGAATCACCAAATGCGATTTAAGGAATTTAAAAAAGCAGTCTGCGATCTCGTTTCTGAACTGTTTTTTATGCGAGCAGAAGAAAGAGTAAAGATGCCACAAATACAGATGGCAAGTCGTTTGGGAGTTTCGTGACAAAAGCTACAGCACCACCAACAGGACTGAAAGTATGGAATGAGATTCCTTTAAAGTTAATGTTTCGGGTAAGTCACGTGAAAAGGGTTTTCAGTTAAGTCAGTACTGATTCTGAGAAGTCTTATTATGAATCTGTCACCTCAACAATAAGGGGGAGGGGCGTATGGATGGAGTCGTTGTTATGGCTTTTAAGTTGTAACCAGACCATAAGATGAGGGGACGAGGCTGGACTGACCAATCAGGAAGTTGAACCGGCTAGATATGGGAGATGTAGGCAGCATTTCACTAATAATGCAGGAGTTAGTGTGCAGCAGGGGTTGAAGCGTTCATGCGGCAGGCAGTAGGACGGCAGAGCGCTCTTGAGCATAAACACGTAATAATGAGAGTGAGGGGGGGGACTCAGGCATTGACAGCCACTCGTAACCAGGAGTTATCACAGCCCTTGAGGTTAGCCAAGACTGCTGGCAGTTTGAGCATTAAAGGGGGCAGTGCAGGAGTTATCACAGCCCTTGAGGTTAGCCAAGACTGCTGGCAGTTTGAGCATTAAAGGGGGCAGTGCAGGAGTTATCACAGCCCTTGAGGTTAGCCAAGACTGTTGGCAGTTTGAGCACGAGAGCATTAAAGGGGGCAGTGCAGGAGTTATCACAGCCCTTGAGGTTAGCCAAGACTGCTGGCAGTTTGAGCACGAGAGCATTAAAGGGGGCAGTGCAGGAGTTATCACAGCCCTTGAGGTTAGCCAAGCCTGCTGGCAGTTTGGGCGCATTAAAGGGGGCAGTGCAGTAGGTGCCCCGACTCGGCGGATCACCATCAGGGCAGTAGACTGGGGCACGTGGGCTTGGCCAAGATGGCTTACTATAGTTGGAGAACTCGTCGGATGCACACCCCCCCCCACTCCATAAAAAAAGGGGACAAAAGACATGCGGGAAAGCAATCACCAAATATTTCTAGGGGGTTGGGTAAAGGACCCCTTCCGGGGCATCAGGAAACCACGGCCGAGGGCGTGCGTCCGAACACCGTCAACCGAGGCACTGCAGAGCTTCCTTGTCGCTCGTACTCCCGCAGCCCGACATGGTCGGGGATCAACAGCCCCTAGGGTTAGGGTTTTGCTGGCTGGGGACCAGCACGAGCGAGTCACCCCCCCACCCCCCACGTGACCGACCGACCGACCGAGAGCTTCGTCAGTCAGACAGACAGACAAAAAAGACCCCGAGAAAAATTATCGGGAGAGACTTACCGGGGCTGTTAGCACAACAACAACAACAACAATATTATTATTATTAATTATTGTCCCCTTCTCCTGGACAAATTTGGCCGAAAAGACAATTCGCGGACTCTGGTCAGTCGACACGAACTCTCCGCCCCGCAGGCCACCGGAAACAACGAGACGCTCCTCGGTCACGTGAGGGGTTTTTTTGTTTTTGTTGTTGTTTTTTTCCTGGTTAGTATTTCCTACTAAGGTGCCGCCCGTGAAGGGTCCCCACAACACGTTTTAGGGTCTCCGTTTTCAAACGGGTTTCCAGAAGCGTAGAGACTAAAAAGTAGAATGAAAACCGTCGGGTTCTATTTCGGCGCTTCACGGAAACACGCGAAGTTTCCCGAACTTTCGCACGTTGCTCTCAGCATCCGGTAACCCCCTCCCTCCCTCCCTCCCTCGCCGAACGGTGGTGACACAGCCGAGCAGATGAGATTTCCAGCTCTTCTGTTAATCCTCGCCCGCCTGCCTCTCGCCCGCGGAGCTAAGACGACGATTCGGGACCAGTAAAGGCGCCCACGTCATGTGAAGGTTCGTCCCCCGCGCTTACAGTTAGAGAGGCGTTTTCCGGAATATGGCCTTTAAATGTCGGCCTGGCTCCCCCTCACCCTGCCAGTTCGGACTCGTGGTTCCTCTTCCTGCTCCGTGCTAGCTCTCCCCGTGTCACGCAGACTTCATTAAGACTCACCTGTCGACGGATGTGCAGAGGTGTTGCTCACCAGCCAGTAACAACTTAACCCTGTAACGACCAATTTCCCCCCCCCCCCCCATCTTATTACTTATCCATTGGTGTTGAGGTATTGGAACCCTGTGGGACTTCATCGCGAAATTCTGGCAGGTGTTTAGTTTTCCATACATTAGAATTTACTAGACTAGACACAAGACCTGTCTGTGTCAGTGCATCCTCTCTGCCATTAGGTACTTTTCCTCCTCCTCCCCCCATCACCACCAAAACCTAATGCCAATATCAAATAACTGAATATGTCTTATATTTGCGAATGGGTTGCTTCTAGGAGCGATTAAACTGTTAATTGAGATAATACTGTAAAGAGTGCCCCAGGATTCTGCATTGCAGCATTTGTTTTGTTTGTTTTTGTTTTTGTTTTTGTTGTCTCAGATGCTTATGATTCGGAGGATGGGTGATAACTCGAGTAACACCAGCATATGCTAATTTGCTGGTCCCTCCTCCTGCTGCACGTTTTAGAAAATATGGTTAGTTGGAGAAGGCTTGTTTCTTTATGAACATAAAATAGGCAGAATTGACCATTATGATTTTTACTTCAACATAAGAGGTTTCATAGTTTAGCATTTCCATTCCTGATAAAGGATTATCATCAGTGTCAATAGATGAGAATAGTGCATATCTAAAAAATTTGCTTTTCTCGTATTCTGCTGTGAGTCTGACCTGTTGATGCAGGTGATTTAGTAAATTCAAGAAATCAGAAATTTACTGATTACTGCAGAATGTGGGAGCTGTATTCAAACATAGGAAATGAGATAGGAGTAGCCTTTCCTTTCCGTTCACGACCACTTTATTTGCTTGCTGCAACAATCTAACCAACTTTGTTTGATTTAACAGCAAACGCCAGAAGAAGAAACCTAAAATGTCATAGCAGATGATGCGAATCTACCTTGAACATTATATTTTATTAAGACAATTTCTGTAGACTTAAGCAGTGTAGTGCCATCATTATTAAAGCAAGACATACCTAAAAGCATAGTCATTTTTAATTAAGAAATGCTTTACAGAACCAGGTAACCTTGACTGTGATCATGAATCATTTCTGCTTATATGCTTACCTTAGCTAATTATACTTTGAACATAGGCAGTTGTATTTAATGTAAGGTGCACACATTTTTGTTTATAAGCATAAATCTTGTAAAGGGAAAATAAGGGACTGACATATGGGATTTTACAGTATTGATACTTTCATATATATTATATTAGAAAATAATTTCAGGAAAATTATTATTAATTCCATTTCAGCTCAATTAGAAAGAGGTGAAATGTCAACCACATAAGTCTTTGATGGAAGTAACTTTCTTCAGTATTCATGAGGTTCACGGGTGGCTGATTATTATTACTACTATTATCTGGTAGAAGACTTAGAAAAGCAGAATGTCTTCAAGAAAAAATTGAGCACTTTGTATATTCATCTGAAACTATTTTCAAGCTTGACAAAACTGAAAAAAAAAAAAAAAAGATTTTCATAAAATCTAATTTAGCTATAAATCCAAACTTTTTTAAAAATTTTAATCCAATAATAATTTTGATGATTGAAGCTTCTTAACTTTTTTAGATAGATGCAAATCATTTTTAGTTAGTTAAAATAAAATTTAGCGTACCTGCTGGGAATACTTGGCTAAACCATGTTGTAAGAAGCAGAAAGCATAAAAATAGACTTGAACTTTTTGGCAAATGGAAACTTTATGAGTCTTAAAACATTTTTGCTGATGTTTAATTACTATATATATAGTGTGTGTGTGTATATTTTTTACAGATGATGAATATTTTACTCAATTCAACATTTCATTCATTTATATCTCGGTGATTCATTTGCAACATTTTGAGAAAACAGGGTAGCATAATTTTTGTCGCATTTTATTAGAAATAAGAATTTAAAAGCATTTGTTCCTAGAATCCTCTATGGCTACAATTTAATCTTGTAGTTGAATAATATGTCACTGTTTATTATTTTAGTTCATACTGTGAAATCTTCCTTCATTCATTTAGTGGTTAGTAGCTTATTTGTTCATTTTTTTTTACTTTAATATTTCATTTATTCAATTATTTTGATTTCTTAGTTTGCAAGTATCTGGCAGTGGAACTAAATGAAAGGTTGAGAGAAACAGGAAAATCCAAAGAAGTCCTGGAAGCTGGACAGGGACTTGGGGGAACCAGAAAGTTCAGATATCAGACATCGTAAGTAAGAAAGGGCTGAGTTTTACTGTTTTCAAAACTGGCAGAAGTTTCCTCATGCAGTATCAAACACGTGGACAAAATAGGTATTTTAAGAGGACCGTCTAGCTTATTTTATGGAGAACATTATTTTGGAAACAGCATCCTTGAGTTTCAGACAGAAAGTACAGTTTAGTTTCATGGTTACAAGGAGGCAAGAAGCTGCCATGGCTTATGCAAGGAATGCCCTGTCCTCAGAGAAGTGGCCTTTGGCATGGTTTCTAAATTGATTAATATTATCACTGTTAACTATGCTTGCTACCCTATTAGGTCCCCCTCTTCATTGACCAAAGGCTAAAACTGGCAGATTTTAATACTATAAGCATTACCTGGCCGGTCGCATGCTTAAATTAAGTATTATACATTAAAGTGGTATTCTTAATAAACCTCAAATTCAGATCCACAAACAGTGTACCTTGTAATATATGACAATAAAACTAAATCGCTAATCAGAAACCTCTAATTAACTACAATTTATATAGAATATATAATTTATTTGTTTTTTTTATGTTAGTAGTTAGAATTTTACACAGGTGTGTGGCAGGTGAAAATGCAACCAAAGATTTGACTTTATCCCGTACCCACTCTGTTCACCTTGTTGTTTGTTTGTTTTTTAAGTTATTCCAGTTTTACCAATAATTGATTATCACTTATAAAGATTGTAAAAAAAAAGCTCAAAATTAATGAGTTATTTTTTTTTCACACTGTGAATAAACAGTTAATACCGCTGCCAATCTTTGGTTAACTATTTCGCTGCTACTTTTTCTTCCCATACACTCTTTCATCAATATTTGGTATGGGCCACGTTATGTTACGTTACGTAATAAAAAAAAATTGCTATTAACAAATCAAAGTGACCGTTTTACAACAATTTCAGCAGACCACAGCGAAACAGTTAAAGGTTATCAAAGAGAAGCATCTCAGTAAAGGTAAATTATGGCTTAACCCTTTTAATCTCAACATAATTTGTTTACATTAATGTATTTTGGGTCATAATGGAAGCACACAAGATCAGTACTAGAAAAACTAAACTTGCGTAGAGTTGTTCGCTGTTAATATTTGCTTATAAGGTCAACAGGTGACTTCCCTTTATTGGACCAAAAAAACCCTGACTTTAGCATTGACCCTATTGTAAGATGATGTCAGAAAATGAGGTTTTGAAGTCATAAAAATATCCCTTTGTTAAGTCAAACACAGTATTCAGCTGATAACTTGTTTTGGAAACAAATACTGTAAGTATATTGTGGATGTGTGTGAAAACATGCCCTTAAATTTAAAATTGTGGCATATTCTCAAGCTTATTATAATGCATTCAGTATCTGACTAATGCTTAATTTCTAATTAAATAACTTGAATATATCACAATGACATAAATAATTATAACTTAAAAGGAAACTACTGATTGATAACATTTTAGTAATGTGACAGGCATGCAACATAAACCTAGCATCATCTACTAAAAAGAACATTTGTGGCATTGGTTTTTTTTCCTTTAAGACCCACCCGACTTGAAAAATAAATTGGTCATTAAAAAACCTGTCTTATAAAGGAGTATCAACAGTATTCTCATATTTTTAATGTTCCTAAACTATAAAATCAGAAACTAAGGTTTTACAAAAATCCTGCAACTCTTAAGCTTGGTGAGAAGGGCTAAACCGGACTCTGTTTTGCTATCTGTCATAATCCAGCCTCTGTATTTACTTTTAAAGTTAAATATGTCATTTTTCTAGGCTGTACAAGGTTTAAAGGTAAGCTGCTTGTTTCCATTTTATTATATTTTTCCTGTCAGGCATTACCATCTTTTTTTTTGTTTTGTTTATCTTATAGAGAACTTCGACTGACAGAAACCCTCCATGAGCCTCATATTTGCAATAGGATTTTGAAATATAACATTCATGCAGAAAAGAAGGGCAGCCTGAGGTACACAAAGGGTCAGAGTGAGACCATGCAAACTCTCCATGGACTCGTGTAAGTTGGTGTATGGATTCTTAAAATCAACTGATGCAGACTCGTCACAACTCCATGTACGGTTCTGCAGCTGTGAAATCTGAGAGGCTTCTCGCTAATGATAAGAGAGAAAATTTTCCAGCATTGCAATGATACAGAAGCTGACATAATTCTCTTCCCCAGTAAATCATGACCAAAAAGGTTTATGCTACAAATTCTAGTTACTACAAGTGTAATATTTGCAATTATAAAAAAAAAAGAAAAACAAAAAGACACTTGTATAGTTTTATATTAGGAATGTAATCTCATATAGCATTGCATTGTGGGAAAGAGAGCCTTTCTTGTTTAAGCCAAGTAAAAGCTAGAGAATAATGTATAATATGGCCCTGCTGCACTTGTTTTGTGTGCTTTTCCAACATCTTGTTTACAGTGTGGTTTGTTAGTAATCTTTCCTTCTGTCATTGAAGCAACTTTTAGCTAGGTGATGGTATCCATTTCTTTTCTAGCAAGAAAATGAAATATATGGTCTAGCTGGAGTACCGAGCACAGCACAAGAAAAAATAGCTTATATATATAAAAAAAAACAATTTGAAAAACAGAAATTCTATTTGTTTAAGCACACAATCATTGAATGAACATTGAATTGATGCTAATAATACAATTTTTAACATTCTGTAAACCGTATACTTAACTTTGCTCCATAAGAGCCTCTTTATAGACTATGTTTTTAGTTTTTCCTTTGGGTGAAAAGCAAAACAGATTTTTGTTTTGGCAAACTCTTGAGCATCCAACATACAGTCGTACATAGGAAATCCAGGGACCATCTAAGTTGAGGTCAGCAACTTTCAATGATTGGCCCTGTGCATTATTGATAGTCATAGCAAAGCTGAGTTCAATAGAAAACTGGACTTCTGAATTCGAAGGGGCTTTTTAAAATTGCTTAATGGTTATGTTTTAGCTGACTTCTTTAAGAATCTGAAAAAGTACCTGACCAATACATGGCTAGCTTATAAGATGATGACAAACTTGTAGAAAACTACTCATGAATTTTTACTATTAGTTTTCAAAGTTATACAGTGTATGATATCAAAACCTGCCATTGATGGCTTTCAAATGGCCTTGAAGGCCAGCTTTTGAAAAATTGAAATCTGTGGTCACTTCTGTGTTGAATGAGTACCATGGAGCTGTAGTAACTCTGAACCTTGAAAGGTGGTTTTTGAGGTCAGGTTCTGGTACCTTAGATCCTGTCTTTGATCCTCTGGTATCTTTATTATAATTTGAGGCTGCTGGTCACCTGTTTTGAATAAGTGCAGTAAACTAAGTGTAATCTATAAGGCTTTTTTGAAAAGCGGCCTTTGATGGCCTCAAAACGGCCTTCAAGGCCAACAGGCGGTAGCCTAAAACCTTTTCCATTTTCTGAAGTACACTACACTCAAAATTTGGGGGATTTTAGGTGCTCTGGTTTGGCTGTAAAAGAGTAACAAACAAATCCGCAAACATTTTAAAATATTTATTAGATGACTAGATGAAAAAAAATTAAGGATAGTGTTAAGCATATTGCTAGATATTTGAAAATTGCCTTTTCATTTGAGGGAATAGAATTAATTTTTTAAAACTCACTTCAAAAAACTTGGAATGCTAATGAAGTGTGTGGAGCGAACTAATTGAGGGTGATGTGGTTTAAGTTCTAAAGAAAGAAAAAATTCAATTGTTTTATTTTTTTCTTTATTTCAAAAATGATTTGTTTTGGCTAGAGCTTATATATATATATATGTGTGTATGTGTATGTAACAGATAGATTAGATAATTACTTACGTAAGTTTGAGACCGTAAAATTATTTATCAGAGTAGCATTAATAAACTTCAAACTTCATTTAATTCTGACTGACTTTTTTCTTTTCTTATCATCGTTATTTTGATGCAGGATTTTTTCTTTAAATACTTCAGACAGATTGCCACATGGATGGGATTTTTAAAAGCTTTGTAAATAAGTCAACACCTCATATTTCCCAAACCAGTTTATTAGATCTTTACAAAAATAAATGAAACTGTTTTTCCAAGCTGTCAGCATTTTTTAATATGGTAACAGGTATCAGGTAGGGATCCCCTTCTTCAGAACTGAAGGCAAGATTAGTCTGCTCTTCAAGAGAGATTCAGTTTGCCAGCCAGACTCCGGAGACCTGTAAACATTAGGACAAGTCACTATTTAGCACTATAGCTTCACACTTAGATTTCCTTGGTTGCATTGAATATCATTGCACCACATAGGTAGCTGCAGAAGCAGTGCAGTGAAGCTGAGGAGAAAGGACTGATGCTTATTTTTCTTGTACCACTGTAGCAGTGTGTAAATCCTACCAGCGGCTGGGTTGAATTCACATTTTATTTGCAGGACTATCAAAATTCTTTTGATGTCAGTTCTTATGGTAGGTCCGGCATGTTTGCTTGCTCATTCTACTTATGGAATTTTGACACCTGTACACTTTAGTTTCTTTATTTGATTTCCTTTTCTTTAAAGTATGAATTTGTTTTAATCTTATTTTTTCAAAGTAATAAAGGCGTGAAGGTAGACCTTGGGATACCTTATGAATTGTGGGATCAACCATCAGTTGAGATTACTCAAATGCAAAGAAAAGTAAGCCTAATTCATACTACTATTTTTAAAATGATGCACACCTGTTTGATCAGACAGTAGTAGTGTCTTCTGTTAGCTGATTATACATGCAGAAAGCTTTGGAGATGTATAAAAAAGAGACCACAAAATGTTACATGTTGAAATGCATTGAGTATAGAACCAACCCCTCAGGCAGATACCCTTCTCCAATACTTTCCTTTCCATTAGCAGCAAATTAAAGATGAAATCTGTTTTTGTGATGTTGTACCCTGCTGAATTTCTGTCAAAATCCATGATATTACCCAGCATCTCTACAATGGCAGATGTTTTACATTTACAGTTCATATACTTCTAACTTTGTTGTCTTTCATACTCGAAGATTATAAACGGTATTTGTCAGTGATAAAGTTTGACTTTGAAAACCTGAAAGAAAAATGGGACTTGTAACTGTAAGTTCCATATGGGCAAATTTTAGAGGCTGCTAAGTTTTCATTAATTTTGCTTTATCTTTAAGTTATTTTTAAACAACGATAAGAGTATAAACAAACTGCTGCTGTGGAGATTTTTTTATATTCTTCTGTGAACACAATTCTCCGTGATTTGACCAACCTAGCAACTAGAGCAGCAACCATAAGTACTTGGAATTCAGCTTTGATAGTTACTAGGTGGTGGCTTTGTGCATAGAAAAGTACTTCATAAGAAAAAAAAAACAAATTTCCACGTGTTATCTCATGAGAATAAATTAAAGCTCCACAATGTTTCTGACCAATTTACTCTGAAACCTTTTTTTTCTTTTCTGAAACTTCATTTTGTCAGCACTAACTACATGTGACAAACAGCAGCATCTTTCTTCTTTAGTGTTTCCAACTGGTGGAAGAATATGAAGATGATATAGAGGAATGGTACCATCATCACCAACATGAAAATTTATTGAACTATTTGTGCAAGAATAGGATACTGAAAAACAAGGACACAGGTGAGAATGAATTTTTTAAAAAGTGAGATCTAACAACTGTCTAACACTAAATGTAGCACTCTATCAACAACCTTTTGCCAATTCTGCCTGTAAGAGTTAGTTATTTAGATGTACTCTAAAATTCCTTTGCTTGTGTGCTCTCATTTTTTGCAGCATCTGATAAACAAATGCAAGCTTCCACTTTATTTATTTAATGTTTTTAATTTTTGTTGTGCTGGTGCTGCTGTATATTGATGCCTTCAAGGTAGATGGCCCTAGTGCAGCAGCTTGGTGCCATATTGGATCTGGAATTTTTTACTTTGGCAGGGAAATCTCTACTGGAGCTCTTCATTTTTAGTTGTTGGATGAAAACCAGACAGCCAGCTGGGGAAGAAACAATGTCGGCCAGGTTTGCCAAACTGAGCAAATTCTGGCCCTCGTCCTTAGTCGTCGCATAATCTGACCATCACACAACTCTTTTTGTACTTGTTTTTATTCTCACATTTGTTGAGCCGCTCATTAAAACTTGCCAGTCGGACAGGTGAGCAGACAATGAAGGAGAGCAATGCTAGAAAGAGCTCTTTTTTTTTTTTAATGTCTGCCTGTTTTATCTACGTTGCAGATTGCTTGTATGAAAAACATCCAATGGAGAAAATCAAAAATGAAGGTAAGAAAAATTAAGGTGGGGGAAAAAAATGTTTATTAATAAAGTTTTTTTTTTTTTTCTTTTCCGTCTTGTAGTTGCTGCTTTTTATTATTCATACATTTTGGGGACCTTCATGGGTGTTTTTCACCCTTATATGCTAGGAATGCCAAGAGGAGATAACTTGACTAAGCAGATTGGAAAAGTTAAGGAACCTGTAAGTGAAGGGGGGGGAATATATATATATGTACAGTGGTAATTTTTCTTAACTAACTTATTACTAATGGAAGTTGATTGCATATTACATCATGGAGATTTAGAATGTTTTCTGTGTTTACTTCAAACACTGGCAGCCAGCCTATTTTGTTATTATCAAAGCTTCATGTATTGTCATCAGTGATTAAATTTCTATACAAGCCAGTTTTAGGTTAAGTGAGATGCCCAGTATTTTTAAGAACAGAAATGTGTGTATAAATAACAAAGAAACATACTCTCACTAAAGGTTCCTTGGCATTCTTTTGAGTTCTTATTCAGCTACAGTTCAGCCCTGAGGATCCATATCATGATTTGTGTATAGCCCATGGCATTGTTTTCTTATTTTGCATCAGCAAGTTGTGCATGGGTTTTCTCCTCCCACTAATTACAAGTTATAACAATGGGCCAGCTTCCTCTATACAAGATGTGTATATATGTATCTCTCGGTACCAAATAAATAATCCAGTAATCATCTGAACTTCTCATTAAATTTCCTTTTCTAAGAATGATAAACCCAGCGTTTTAATTGAAATCAGTAATACTAAAAGTATGTGAATCAGCATGTGGCTGACCAATGCATTACTGAGTGTGTGAGTTATCCTTACATCATCAACCAGAGCTGCATAACTGAGATCATTTGATTTTGTGTGCATGGGCATAATCATTCAGACATGTTACGTTTACTTACAATATTACAAGAGTTCCCTCCCCCTCTCTCTGAATTTTGAAAATTTCAACAGATCGTTGGATTGTGTCCAAATGTTGTGGAGTATGAAGACTACGATGTTACATGAACATTAGTTACCCATAAACAAGCAGTAAACCCTTTTGTTGCTGATAGTTTCACAGTACACTGATATAATTCATTCACCTGACCAGCTCTTCTCTCTGTCATGTGATAAGAGATTGTAAAACATGCAAAAGTCCATTGTCATTGCCTATACACAGAGAATGCATACGTTTTGTGTTATCGATTTTTGGTTTTACCCATTTTAGGAGCTAAACTTGAAAATCAGAACATTGTCATTGAACAGGTCCCTTCTGATTGAGTTTTTTGTTTTGTTTTTTTTTATTTTTATAGGAAAACAATTAAAAGGAGAAATGGGTGGTGATAAAAACTACCTCAAGACTAAAATGGAATTATGATAAAATGGTAGTAATATGGTTCACTGAACAAAATGCCAACTCTGCTTCATCTTTAATGAACCAAGAGACCATCTTTACATGGTAATTATATGATATTAAAAAGGAAAAAGTAAATGTCATGTAGCCACCATATCAAATGGTTCTTTGTTACTCATTAAAGATGAAACACATGAATTTTTATCCATTGGTTGCAAAAGTGAAATTATGTCAAGCCCAAACAAGGAAAATCTTTACATTTTGGTTTTGTAATCAGCTGACTGACTTTGTCAGGAAGAATATGTAATTAATGTAACTTGACATTGGTGGATAGAACCGTTAGTAAATAACATGCATATGGAGCTGCTGAAGATATGTTGTTTGTAGTACTAGGAAAAAGGTTGATCTTCAGTTATGTGAACTAAAATAGCAAGTGTAGCAGTGATATCAGCAAGAAAAACAATCTTCCAGCTATTTCCATCATTCAGTCATGTACCTAAGTTTGCTCAACTTTAAAGCATAGCTTACTATTGCTCCATTAGTTCTGCAAAACTACAGGGTCAACAATGCACCCCATCTTACCCACTGCTCACATAGAAGACTTTATAAAGGTGACAGACGTTAATGTATAGTGGTTGAGTGGTTTAAAAGATGCGCAGATTCTTTTGCTTAATTTATCAAGTGAATTCAAATTTAATTAGAAATTTGTTGACATTTTTCTTGACAGTTAGAAAATAAAATTATGCATTTGTACACAACTGTCGGGCTGAGAATTAGCTGATGAAATACAATGTAGAGTTACTTGCAGAGATTACAGTATCTCAAAACATCCTCACCTAAAAGGTTTTTGGTTTTTTTTGTGATATATATATATAATTATTCTTTTGATGTAGTGATTTATATCTTTTGATATTTCAAAGGGATTTAGATTTTTAGTTAAAAGTCAATAAAAGTTTCTAATGCTGCATTATCACATTTGTGCCCCTTTGAAGAGCTGGTTATACAATCTTTCACAGACACACACACCTGGTTATTCCATCACCCATGCTGGCTGCAGGCCATTATTTAAGTGTACATCCAATTCTGCATCTGAAGCATGAAAAAATAGGGCATTTATTTTGTAAAAAAAATCTACATGAAAAGGGGATCTAAACAATTACTGATGTAATATTTTTTTTTTTTTTTAAACAGCTACAAAATTCACTTTTTCTAGAATGTATATTTTTTTCCTACTAAAGTTTGTTTTTATCAGTTGAATAGTTTAGACATTAATTGTTGTAAGAATTGATAAGTGCTTTTTTTTTTATCATTTCATGTTAGAATCCCACTTCAAAAAATTTATATTTCACTCTGAAATAAAAGCTAGAAATATTTTATCATACTCTTGGAATAAGATACCACTTAATTTATTTGATAAGAGTGATGTAATCTCATTTTTCCTCTTTAATAAAAAAACTGCTTTAATGGTGTTTGTTTTGCTTTTGCTTTTTTCCCTTATTCTTTACTTACCTTAAGATAACAGTAGTCACAGTTGGTCGGTTAAGTACCAGGCACAGATACTTATCTCAATTTTGTACAATCATAATGAAAATGTTGAAGTTCATTTAGATTTTAAATGAAATGTTGAATTATTTACATGGAAACTTTTAAATGTTATCAAAAAAATTTAGAAATATATATATAATGTGTATATGGCAGATGCTTTTATTACAAACTATTGGATGTTGTGTGATATCTTAAACTAATACTAAACATTTTAAGAACATTTACTGCCTTCAAATGTTTCTGAGCTTTAGAACAGGGGCTTCTGTAGCAGGAGAAAGTAATTTACCAAAACAAATCCCCCATTTTTAACTTTATCAGTTGGGAACATGAAATATTTGATGGTCATCAATTTCTTTTTTTTTTAAAAATTTTTCATGTTAGATTATTTAGCTGCGAAAATGTTCAGAATTTTTTAAAATGAATTTCTGTATTAATGAAATCTTGTTGTGCAAGTCGCGTTAATGATGTAAGACTAATTTAAAACTAATAAAACAGTTTTTGTTTTTCTCTAATTTTAATAATTACAATTTCAGCACTGGGTAGGATACAGCCTAATTCTCTCTCTCTCCTCCCTCATATTTTTCGAACAGGATATGATCTCTGATTGATTGCTGAACAAAGTAAACTAAATGCAAAAACATACACTTGCCATATTTACAGTTAATGCCACAATAGCATTATTGGATTTTCTCCAGAAACTGCCCATGTATTCATAAAACTGACTCTCAAATGCAGTGAGAAAGATAGAAAAAAAAACCAACTGACTTGTAAATGGTTCTGAATGCAACAATGACCACTAATTATAACTGCCCCTTTTACTTATTTTTCAAAGTTTTGGGAAAATCAAATGGTTTATATGCCAATAATACATAATAATGGTGGTGTTACATTTAGTCTAATACAAAAATTTTTTTGTTTCATTTCAAGTCACATCATGTAATGATTAGATTATAGTTCTCGGTATGAAATTAATGTTTATAATTAAAGTGAATTTATGTAATAAATTTTATTTCTTGACCTAGATAAGCCACACCATTCTGAATGATTCTGTCCTTCCAGACCCCATGGATGCTAGGATCAAGCCTGCTTTCAGCCAGTCAGAAGATTAATATAATCACTTCTCAGCAGAGATTTTATCAAACACTAGTTTTGCTGACACAGCATCTTCTACAGCCATTCCTGTAAGACAAATAAATACCACTAATTAAAACAGGATAGAAGTAATAACAACTCTGTTAAAGCAGGGTGTGTATAGAATCTAAGGAAATGTTCCCACAATGCAATGCTAATGCTACAGAAGGTGACAAAGCACTAGCTAATAGTTGACTGAAAGCAGCTAGAAATGCTTGTTGAGTATGAAATTTGAAGAAATTTGTTCCAGTTTGATTAATTTGCACATTTTAGGGGTTATAAGGATTTTTTTGGTTTTAATGATAGCGTAATATCTTCAGAGGCCAGTAAGAGAATTTCTTTTTTCTTTTAAAAAAAACTGCACTCACCCAAGTTCTTGAACACCGTAATATGATCTTTGTGCCCTTTCTTTTTGCCATTTATAACTTCTCCTATTTCAGCATAAATTTCAGCCTAGATCCAAAATTGATAAGAATATTTTTAGGCAACCAGTAAAAGCAGGGGAGAGTTCCTTTTAGGAAAACAGAAAACAACCACTAAATATAAAAATTTTTCTACTAAACTAATTAATATTGCCATGTGCAATATTTTAAAATATTCAACAGTTTAAGTTCCTTAACAGAAAAAATTGATGGGATACTTGTTAAATATAAAAATTTTACTTTAAGCAGTTTAGTTTCTTTTTCAATGCAACCCTAAGAAGATAACTACATGATCACGTCTATCATTACTCACAATGAGATCAAGAATAAATCTACATAATCCATTGCTTTAAATTTGTTTTTTTCCACAATCAAAAGTCTTCAAGAAAGTAATGTTAATTTGTCCCTTTGCACTTTTTTTTTTAGTTAAAAAAAAAAAAGAGAGAGACTGGTTAATAACAGCTCAACTTAGTTTATCAAATTACTGGTGAGTTTTTTTCTGTAGAATTATATAAGGACAGTAGGGCTTTGGGGAAAGACTCCAGCCAATGCAAACTAATCAGTGCCATCAATTAGGATCGGTATACAGTAATCTTTCAGCAGGGCTGTACATGGAAACTTGGTTATATGGTACACAGCAGTCTCACTTAACAGGATTAAACATACGATGCAATTCAACTTTTTTGGTTGCACATTATACACAGATCTTGACTGTTACTGGGATTATACGGAGTCTGTTAGAGTTATATATAACAGTAAACCCTATGTTTAAACTTCATCAGTCCATCATAAAAGAAAGGAATAGGCGAAAAATGTGTTTATTTTTGTTTTTTTAACATTATATAATATTTTGTGTTGTTTAACTCACTTTAGACAAAATAATATCCCCGCTTT
The DNA here is from genome assembly GCA_018389105.1 of Nautilus pompilius. NCBI lineage: Eukaryota > Metazoa > Mollusca > Cephalopoda > Nautilida > Nautilidae > Nautilus > Nautilus pompilius. The sequence goes on along the minus strand of JACATO010000989.1, from coordinate 167,572 downwards.
CTTTTTTGGCACTCTCATTGCTCTCCACATACACTTCTGCTGACCTCATGAGGTTTGGGTCAATCTCTTGCTGATCATATTTACAAGCACCTACAACTGTTTTAAAAAAACAGGAATACAATTTTTACAAGTTTCGTCATTGGTAAAACTTGGTGGCTGTACAGATGGACAGTTTAAAATAAGATCAGTGACCAGTATCCAACCTTATGTCAATGTATTAGAGATGTTCAAGTAAAAACCCAGCTGAAATAGTATCATTTGCACTGTTTATTCATTTATGATGATAAATGCAAAGTAGATTTTAAAAACAAATGGTTTGAACTGCCAGCAGCAAGTATCAAAACAAAAAGAAAAAAGGTAGGTAGGTCATAACAGAGAAATGAGGAGGAAAATCCCATACTTGTTTCCTGTGAAAGAGAATGCATTATTTGGTCTATGAAGATTAGCAACTGAGACCATTTATGGAATTCTTTGTGGCTAAAGCAATCAAAATTTAGACAAATACTTTCCATGGACTCTGCAAAAATAATGTGACTGTCTAATTTATCAGAAACTAATTATTATTTGTAGAGAAAAAATAGGTTAGTACTTAAAGGTTTATTAAAAATACAATAAAAAGTTAAATATAAAAGCTAATTTCAGATTTTATGATGCAGTGTTTTATTTCTTGAACAACTGTCAGATAATTGTGCTGCTGAAATTGTTAATCAGCTGGACCTTGATCAGCTTCAACTCAAGCATGTGGCAGCCACCACTATGGCACAACTTTTGACTTGCTCCAAAAATCCCCATCAAACACTGCTAACATTCAGGCATGATTCTGCTACTTCTATACAGTTTCATAATGGGTGTGGTCAGTGTTAGAAGAATGTTATTGCAGTATTCCTGCCAAAAATAAATATATATACGCAGCTTTTTAAAATGATACCATACCATAGCAAGATATTCCCATCACAGCACAGTCCATACTGCAAGTGCTTGCTCACTTATTCAACAACAGAAACTCTGGTGTCTCAAGACACAAAGTTATCTCTAAAACTAATGTGCAGTTTCTTCCCCACTAGTTCAATAATACTGATGGGTTAATTGATGTAGAATTCCACTTGTTTGAATTTGCCAGAGATGCAAATTTAATCTTTTCCCACTATCCACATATTAAGAATCTGCAAACAGAAGTATGAACAATCAAAAAAATGCAAGAGTTTGTTCCCACAACTTCATTTGAAATCGATGCATTTATATGACTTTTTGACTTAGTAAATTTTTAAAATGCATACATTTTTTAAGTTTCTTGTATTGTGTAATTTTAACACCATAATTCATGAAGTCAAACATTGAAAACTGGATGGACAGGTGTGTGTGAAATAAACAAGAAAACTGAACTCACCATTAATGTGCACACCTGGCTTAACCCACTCAGCATTTAAAACTGGCTTTGTTGCTGAAGTAGCAGTTACTATAATATCAGCATCTCTCACGGCTTCTTCAACATTTTTGCAGTGTTTTCCACCAATTTCATCAGAAAATTTCTTAGCATTAGCTTCGGTTCTGCTATAGACTCTTACCTTAAAAAGGAATACATTTTTTTTAAGAATTCATACTTATAACAATAAAAAAATACAAGTTTCTGCTGCAATCATCAGTCTACACATATAGACTTACCTAATGAAGTTACATAGTCCCATGGTTATCACTAATTGTACTGCCATTTCCCCACCTGTCTTCAGTGGAAAATGAATAGTCCCTACTAGAACTCTGTTTTGCTGTGAGAGGGAAACTAGAGTACCTGACAGATATTAATACAAAGAGCAAGAAGAAATCATGCTATGGTAGGTTTACCAAAAGTCAGTTTCCAACAGGAATTAAACTGTCATGGCAGACTGGTATGCAAGCACACAACATAAATCACCAACATTTGTGTTGAACTGGTTGTATATTTAGTAAAATATAGTTGTAATGCAAAACGTGTGGTTGAAGCGATACATATTTGTTGTGCAAAGTGGGGTCTAGGCCCACTGCCCTCTGGACTGTTGCTGCCCTGGCCTTTTGCCCCTCTAGAGATGTTGCCCCACATAAATTTTGAATTAAAATAACAACTTATTTATTTCTTTTATTATTCATAAAGTAAACATAGTTAATAAATATGTCAAGTAAGCTAAGAAAAATTGTTGTGGTAATATGCCTACACTAAGGAAAAAAATGGTTACTGATTTTAAATTAGTTTTCGAGTAATCACATAACTTTAGAATGAGATATTGTGGGCAATACCATACAGATGATCCATTATATGTCTGTTCTCATACATTCCAACAATTGTTCTCATGGATTGCCTATTTGTCTGTTGTTGCATTTGTGGTGCAGGGTGGATGACCAACAATCAGTGTGTTAATTCAAACATTGGTTATGGCCTGTTCTCTTAACATATCAAAGAATATCCACATTTGAATGGTGAGCAGCAACATTTGTTTGGAATCTCCGATGCCAGCCCTCAACATGGTTGTTCATGTGTAGCAAATCTCCTTCAGTTCCGCCATACATATTCCAAAAGAGAGATTGGAAACCTTGGCTGTTGATGATGAAAACCATGACCACGTTCACAGCCTATGAATGTGTCCTCAAAGTAATCACAAATTACCATGGCCTCTTCTGGTAGCTCTCCCTGCAGCATCTCAAAAGCATGAATAACCTTTTCCTCTGGAAAGAAGATGAGTGCCGGTAGCATGTGAACTGATAACGAAAATCCATTATTTTCTGTGTACAACTGTTTGTTGTAGACCAGCTTCCTGGACTTTACGGTACCCACACTGGGAGAGGTGATAAAAACATCCTTTCTTCATTGCATCTGGGAACATTGTATATGTAGCATTGATAGCAGCAGATTCAAAGTCAGTCATTATTGAACTGCAATTGAGTTTCGGTTTGATATTGAGCAGTTGTTGCAGAACACTGGTGTATGTGACTTCTTGTTTGTTGTGGTGTAAAGCATAAAAACATGGGATTATGTAGTGTTCACTGAAGGCATGTATCGTGTATAACTGATAAAAAAGCTCCAGACAACCTTAAAAGTACCATCAGCAAACCAATCATCAGAGTTTTTAAGCAGAGTCAAGGAAGGTACAGATGCAAGTAATAGAACACAGTGGCTTGTGGTGGTGGTGTTGTTGTATTGAAGAAAGCGATTGCCTCCTACAGTAAACTGTGAAAATGAAACTTATATTTCTTTGCCATTTTTTATCATATTGTTGTATATCCAGCAACATATGATACATAAGAGACTAGCTAATCCAATAAGATAGTAGGAAAGAAAGCAATAGTGAAATCAATCACGAAGACAATTTCTGAAGTTATTATCTAAGTCAGTTCTGATCTTGGTAACTTATATATACATGCAAAAACAAATATATTTACTTAAATACTATCATAAGTTTGGGTTCACATAATTAATGTTATGATATCATTAGTATAGTAAAAGAGAATCATTACTTTGCACTGTTCAGGTATGATTAGTTCAGCAAGGTTGGTTGGAATAGAATGAGAATTCCCAGAAGCCTGTCTTTGCTTATGAATGGTATGGCGGATTGAACGGTAACTGTAAGTTGTACAGAGGTAGCTTCAGATAGAGGATATGGATTGTGAAATGATCTGCTGTGCTGTTTCCTCGCCATCTATCGCTTTGCACTTTATAGCATTACGAACATACAGCATTTCTGATCTTGGTGCATCTGCCAACAACTTGACCATCGTGAACCTTCACCTTAGCGTTGCACATTCCTTACCTTCACTGTTCACATTCATATATCACACCATTTATAGGGATATTCTGCACAGTTTAAATGTATCCATCAAGAACTAGCTTATTTCCTCTACAAATAGATTCAACATACTCCATGATGTAGACAGTTTAGTTAAGAAAACAGTCAAGTTCCTTATTTATACCAGTTTGTTCCACTAATCAATACTTTACTAGGCTACATTTGTAATTTCTTATTCTTTGATCTCACTGATCTTTTTAGATCATTCAAAAGCATAACCAGCAGTACAAAAGAGGATTAACAGCCATCAATCACTGAAAACTGTCTTGGATGTCGCATGTACATGTATATAAAATTTCAACAAAGGGAAAAGCAATGTCCACCAAACATGCTTCGTCTTTGATTTAGTGATTTTACAGTATTTGAAATAACAAAAAAAAACAAAAAAAACTTGCATTTAGGGTAGAGGCCCAATTCACATTTTGAGAGGACAAGTCCTAGAGGGGGCACAAGGCCAGGGGAGGCAATGGCCTGATCCCAACTAAAGAGATCTAGAAAAAAAAACATTAAGTAGCAGGGGAGAAAATCAGGTCTGTCCATTTTATCAGCTTTTTCCCTATCTTAAATTCCTTCAAAATGATATGATCACTCAACTTTGGGCAACAACTTTATACCAACCTGTAATCTTAAGAAGCTAGCTCCTTCATGGAATTTACATTTATAACAGTAATATGTTAAAATGTCTTTCCAATTTTTCATTGCTACTTTTTGTAATCATCTAGTTTAAAAAATACTGTTCATAAGAATGAGTGGCCTTTTCTAGTGCGTGTACAGACTTGCATAAATAGGATTTTGCAGACAAAAAATCACCATACATAAAAGCATTCTAAGATCATGGAAAATGTTTCAGAGCAATAAAAATTTTTAAAAAAGCCCTGGATTTATTTACTGACTTTACTTCCAACTCTACCAGGGACAAGCAAAAGAAAGTCTGTCAACAATTCATGAACTGCCTCCTTTACAGGATTATTCTAACATTTATTCTATTATCTGGATAAAGAGCAATTCCTCCAAAGCTTCACAAGCACACACTTTGACTTAACATTTCACTTTTCTCATTTTTAAAACGATTTTGTTGATGATGTGGTTATTAACTGGCTGTTTGCATCTGCATTTATCTCCACCAACGCAACTATAATTAGTTATCACACCATCAGTATCACTCACAAATTTACCTCGTTAAACTTGAAAGTGGCCTTCAATGCGTAGTAATGTGATCTGGCCTGAACTCCAGCTCCTATAATTGCCAATACTTTTGATTCAGCTGGTGCCAAATGCTGTAAATAAAAGAAATATATATATACACACAGCAATGTAATCCATAATGTACAGTAGTTTTTAAAAAATTGAGTACATGTTATCTGTTTAATTCCCCTACATCTCTTTTGTACATTTTTAAGGTAATAAATGCTTTCTAATGAATCTGATCTCCTTGGTATCTTATTCGAAGAGCCCTCCTTAAGCAAAGATTTTAACAATTTAATAAGGCTCAATAAAACTACCCATCTCTCTCTCTCTCCCAAAAATTATTCCACTATAGTAGTTCATATGTGATTACTTCTTCACTTCACTTGTCCCATAGGTCATTGGGGCACCTCGAGAGGTGTGTCTAGGGCATTTTACAACCTGGCGGAGCCCATCCATCCCCAGGTTGAAAGTCAAGATGAATGTCAGTGTCCAGAGGAGTGCTATACAGCTGTTTTGGGCTTTTGGCCCTCATGTGATTACTTAGAATGGCTTAAAACTGAAAGTAGAGAGCCAGTCAGCATTTCAAGCTTTCTGAAAACTAAGTGTCCTTAAATAAGCAAGCTACATCCTACCTTTGACGATAATGCAGAAACAGCAGCTGTTCTCATAGCTGTAATTTCACGGCCATCCATCACCTGAAGGAAAAGAGTCAATTTACACCATTTACAAATGATAAGCAAGAGTAATAACTACATGAAAAACTGGCAGCCTTTTTACCAAGAATACTGTTCAAATGAATAACCCAGCTGAAATAACATCACTGAATGGTATCAGGCCAGGTTTCATTTGAATGTTGCCTCAGGTTCGATGCATTTAGATTTATATACCTGCTCCATCAAAGCCAATTTTTTTACTCTGAAAAGTGGCCCCTTTCCAATTTATATTTGTTGTTTATTCCAATAAACCAAAGCTATTACATTTATTTTCCATCAATTTCTCATCTATTTTTTTTATCCTCTTTACTGTGCATTATTTGACAATTTTTTTGCAACATATGATAATTTATGTTTGAAACATCTAATTATTTCCTAGTTTAGCTTTTTATACAAAAAAAAAAAAAAAATTCAAGAGTTTATGTCCCATATCGATTACAATGGATGTCCTTCCATATTAACGGATTTAATATTCCTCATTTGTTTTATAGCACTATCTTTTTATTACCAGAAGACATTCCTACCGAAGAAATAAAGCCATTATGACCTTTCCAGTGCCATATCACCGATTCTGGTAATAAAATTACTGCAGCATGTGTTATAAAAAAAATTTTTTTTTTAAAAATCTAATGCTAAAAAAGCAGCACCCTGTGTAAATATCTACAGGGTAGTTGGTTAGTATTCAGCAACGTGAAAATGCCTCGAAAATACTTTATAAATCTAAATTTTTTCACATTTTTCATGGCTCATATACAAACTGAGACGATAGGCAAGGGTTGGAAAATGCCCTCTAAAAGAAATTCCAGCCACCAACTTACACTCAGAAGATCTCCATTTTGTCCATTGAACAGAAGCACAGGAGCAGAAAAGCTGGCGGTGCGTCTGCTATCTGGGAAATTGGTAATTACTTTGACGACAAGCAGGTTTCCCATTGTAATGTAACAAGGCATCGTTAGACAGTACCTAATCAATAAGAATTTTTTTTTTAAAGTTTTAATAAAGTTTCACAGGGGCAAAAAAGGGTCTGTGTTCCTCTTCACCTAGACAGGGACTAAATAAAACAAATTTCAGAGAAGTCTGATAGTAATTGTTTTACTCAGCTTTCTGACAAACCAATTCTGTTCAAAATTGTAGGCTAAGATACAATACCAGATGGAAGAAAAGCATGTATTACAGAATATTTATTTAACACTTGCTCACATCTAAAACTACCAGAATTTATCAAGACACAGAAGAACCACTAATATATGTGCATCCATGTAACAACAAACCTTACCCATAATTGAAATTCTTTGATAAAAATTGCATACAGCAAATTCTAGTTTAGGACTGAGATTGCATTTGCATTAAAAAAAATTTAAAATTCATTAATAATGTCCCCATTAAGATATGAATAAGCCTATCAGTCAAGACAAAAGTACAGAGGAATGCTGATAGTCTGAAAAGGTTGTAAGAAATGAATAATCTTAGTTACATAACGATTACCAAAACTTTAACTCCCTTGTTTTGCATAATGAAGGTTCTGTGGAGATAGTTAAGACATTTAAAATTTAAAAGACTATAACTTCAAACATTATAAAAGTTATAGTACCAGACATCTGTAAGAGGTTTTGTAGTAATAGAGTGGAACATGGATAGAGTTGTTGTTCAGCGTAACACAATCAGTACCTACTAAATCATTGGGGAGGCAGTCTGAAATAATCAGAACTTAGTATAAATTGAATGACTTCCTGACCAACCACTCCGTATATCACTATATTATTAATGAGGCATTTAAAATGAAAGGTTTTGAATGTTTAAAAATAGTTTATTCTGTTTATTAGGACACAAGTAAACCTAATCATTGAGTTACTGAAATGTGAAACAGAGTACAAATCAGTGGTAATCAGTTCAAGAATTATATAAAACACTAGTCAAACCTAGAGCCATATATAAAAGGTGTGATTGCTTCCTGCCTCTCTCTAGCAGCCTAAAAATAAGCAGTGATGATTAGCTTCCTGTCTCCTTGTAGCCTCAATACTATATGATCTATAGACACTACTCAAATCAGTGGAGGCTATGTAAGCTGTGATGGCTTCCTGTCTCTTTCTAGAGACCATTTATGATTTATAGACACTTCCCAAACTGGCAGGGGGGGGCTGCATAAGGCAGTGATGGCTTTCTGCTTCCATGTAATCAGCATACTAAACTACACTAGCTTGCAAACAAGTAAAACTCTTCACATTCTGAAATACTGCTGAAGAATGGATCTTTAAGAATGTGAATATATTCCTCCTTTTAGCTTACCTACAATTAGGAGACAAAATTTCCAGAGAATTAAGGATAATGGGCACAGTTTTCTATTTTGTTTGTGTGTTTTGATCATATTAAAATAAAAAAAAAACAATCTAAGTGAACATAAGAGCAGGAATAAATCTTTCAATTTCTATAAACCGCTAATCATTTCAAATCATGTAATGCATTTCCCCTTACTTCAGAAATAATTTTAAGTGTTCCAGTTTGTAATCTTTGATATGCAAGACTACAAAGTTATAATTTTGCTAAATGCTCACATTAACTAAGATTCCTCATTTTAACTACATCAATCTGGCATTTATTCTTCTGAAACACCCTTGTGCCCCCCCCTATCCAGACCATTAGCATCCCTAACTAGAAGACCACAAAGCCAAGATATAATACTGATAAAAGCCCCAGTATTTAATCGCAGATGCTTAAAATCGTATCTTGACAGGACAATGTCTACTTCTGAATGTGCAGCGAAGTTTTGTGAAGGTCCTGTGAGAATTATTACACCCGATTCTTCAAAACCTGATAGATTCTAGTTCAACAGTTTTCTTTACCAAGTAAAAAGCTCTCTAAATAATGGAGCATAAGATATAGGTCCTTAACCCCCTTTTAGGTCCAATTCACATAAAATGTAGCCTACCACAAATGCAATGAAATAGGGCAGGATATGGAAACAGAAATAAAATTAAGCGATTCGTGTTTTCCACTTCGGACACAAGAGTTGATGAGATCAGCCCAGCGGACTGGCTTCGGTGAGTTACCTCCCCTTCCGACGTCCGCTCTCCCCCCCCCCACCTCTGTCCATCACGGTGAACCGGGTACCTGGTTGTTTGTGGCCAACCATTTTACCGGCGGAGTTCTTCACCTGCACAGATGTCCCGTCTCTCTCCCTGATCCGACCGTAAGTCCCGGACGCACACCTGCGGCCGAAATAATTAAGTAGTGGGGGGGGTCATCCAGTCTGCCACCTTTTTCCGACGACAGGTGGTTGTGAGCAGCATCTGCTGAGAGGGCCCCCCCCATCCACTGGTGCCCGGCGTACAGTCAGTCTCACACCACCCTAGACGTCCTTTACCTGGGGAGGATGACAAGGAATAGAACCTATAATTTTATGACTATGTGAGTAGCGCGCGAGTTCTCTGTCCGGTTGTCGTCAGCTACTTGGGGGGTGTTCACAGGCTGGACTATACACATCGTGGTCGCCATAATCAGCGCTCCCAGTAAACAAGATGGGTGGGTTCCTGCTGGCCCCCGACCACACGCCGCATTTGTACGCGGAGAGCAGCTCTTACTGGTATCGCCCCCCACCCCCACACACACACACACGCGCGCGCCGTAGTTAGGGGGTTAACCTAAGCCGCAGCCGAGAGCGTGGCGACCGTACCCGTTATGCTGGGGGATCTCGATCAGTTGCCTGACCGGCTGGCTGATTCTGCTGTCATCTTTAAGCGAGAATTCCCCCAGTACCGCCTCCAGGGCCGGGAAGAGTTCCTCGTACGTGAGAACCCTGGAAACATCCGCAGCCGAAAACACAGGCAGGCTGCTAGCCATTTTCCCCTCCGCGTAGGAAGTTCACGGTTCGGCAAGATCGTGAAGGGGTCGGCTTTAAGGAGAAAAAAACATCCCCTCCCCTCCCGGTTAGACAGACGGATTCTACTTTAGGAGATCATAAACTAAGCGGCTTCGGAAGGGTGATGGTTTCCGGGATCAGACCTTATAACCGTTGGACGCGCGGGGACTATTTTGTGTCGGAGGCGGTGATTTTAACCACGCCGACGTCAACGGTCCATGGTCCAATTCCTCCTCCCCCTCCCTGCTGCCATGACAGCCTCCAGAAGATGGAAGCCAGACCGAATAAGGGATTCTATTCCCAGGTGTGATTTTACTGCGGCTCGGAAAATGAAAAACTGAATTTGTTAAACTACAAACGTGAAGGAAACCGTCTGTGGCACAGACATAGCGTAAACACACATACAAGCAATGTTATCCTCATTAATTTTGACAATGAAGATGCAACAAATAGCATTACCTGATCAATATCCATAGCATTCTTATAAAGAACACAATCTGCAGTTTTATATACCTTTAATGGAAAACTAATAAGCATATACTGACAAATATATAATGAAAACCAGTATCAAGTTGTACAGAAATACATCTGATATTAGTAAACTCAGCTAGATGGGTTTGTTTTTTTTGTTTTGGAAGCAGCAAAAGTTAATTTTGCATTAGTATTCCATTAAAGTAAAACTTCTATGTTTAACTTTCTTATTTTAAAATAAACATTCATTTTGAAAATCAAGGTTTACTAAACTTAAGTTAAATATAATCAATTCTTGTATAAATGTTTAAAGAATACAGTAGAGCTGCCAAAACCACTTGCTCTTAATTATGTAAATCATATGTTTTCTGTTAAATTAAGTTTAACAATTTTTAAAACATATTTAAGACAACAAAAATACCATCATATTTGTCACTGAGAAACAAAAATAAAATCATGAAAACATAAAGATGCATAGTTCGATATACAAACTAAAAGAATAACATACTTTCCCCTATCTTACATAATGTTACTATCATATACATAAATAAAATTAGCAGCAAAGTCACTAAATGTTTTGAAAAAAGAACCATTCAGCATCATAAGGGTTACAATTCTTAGCCAAGCTAAATAAGTATGATGATAGTACACAATTTATATTAAAAATTGACAAAATATACAATAGAATTTGATACATGTATTGTTTCCATACCAATTTTTTTTTGTTTTCTCAAACAAATAAAGCTGATACACTGTTTTGTACAAAATGCTCAAAATAGAAAGTAAATGATTGTTATTATTTCTTTTTAACTTAAAGTTTTTAAATACTCCAGTTTCTTCTCATACACACTGCAGTATTCCCTTGCAAGATAAATGAATGGAGCATCTACGTTCTGCATATCTTTCTGAAAAGAAAAGGAAAGAATGCACAGAAACAAATGTTCCTATACAATAATGGAGTATTAAAATATAAAAACTAAATGCATTTTTGGAAAACAGTTTAGGAAACAATGATTACAGAGAGCAAGACACACAAGATCTGGAAGTTTAAAGATACAGTAGAAATATATTATTTGAGTATATCTTTTAAACAAAAAAGTAATATATGCTAATAATGTATTTTAATCTTTTTTATCCATAAGAAATAAGAAAATGAAGAGATATACGTGTAAAAGCTGAAACAAATATACCAATGAAAACGTATTTTGAAATATAATAGTGGTATAAAATTTATAAACTAATAGGAAAAATCTATTGAATTTATGAATGAAAAGTTTCAAGTAATCTATATCAAAGAAAAAGAAAAAAGTTAACAAAATTATCATTTTTAAAAAATATTTTTCAAGAAAGTTATCATGTTTCATCATATGGTTATATACTTTGTTCACACTAATGATCTACATCCGTGATTTAGGATGAATGAAAGTAATTTAAAACTAAGTTGGTATATATATTTTTTTAAATATTTCTTAAATGATGAATCACTTTTTATCTGAAAACAACAATTTATAAGTACATGGTTTGCTTGTTCTTTTTAACAAATTAACCCCCTAACCCAAGTTAATGCTGTTAGCATCAGACAAAAAGTTCCAGTGCATTTCTATACATAAGGCAAGATATCCAACACTTAATAATATTTTCAGAATTATTCTCTGTGTGTTTCTGTACTATGGGTGCCTTTAAATAGGCTTATTCAACGATTAAATATAGTTAAGGTATGTATAGTTATAGAAAAAACAAAATGTGATTCTACAGTAACGGTGTTCAGCAGATTCAGCTCATGACTACATCATCATTTTGGTAAAGGACTTCTTTAAAAGCTACATTAGGTGAGCCTTTTCTTTTTCACCCAGCAAGAAATTCAGAAAAGCAAACCATATCTTGAGGTATAGTCTGTAAAAGAAGACAAACCAAGGGGATTACAAACTAAACATTTAAATAATGTTTTTACAGGAACATTTCAGCTCCTTAGCATATATTATTCAACAGCACTGATAATCACTTACTGCTGAAACTTCAAAATATTCCATATTATGAGACTCTGCAAATTCCATCCCCTCTTTTAGACTGATATTCCGATGCTGGTCAAGATCAATTTTGTTTGCTATTAGAGCACCTGAAGAAAATAAAGATATTTGCTTAACAAACATTAAACCAAACAAAAAATATGTAATATGTCAGCAGAAAACCTTTTACATAAAAAATTTAATTAATGCTCCGTAACAAGTAATAAGATAACATATATATATATACATTATAAGAATATAATAATGTTATTCTACAGCAATAATTTTTTTTAAATTATCAAGCAAATTAAATGATCTTTTTGAAATTATTATAACTTCATAGTTGATACTCTAGAAGACAAACCTATAAAATCAGGTACAGTGTGCATATGTGTGTGCATAAAGCTCTCAAACTGATTGCTAAGTCAATAGTTTTATTTTTGGTATTTATCTTTAAATTTCTAAGAGGTATTATAAAAATATTGACAATTACCTCTGTAATTATCTTTTTTTTTAAATGAGCAAGGATTACATTCTGTTGTTCAAACCCATTAAGATTCAGAACCTCTCTAAATAATGTAGTGTCACAGGAGTCAATAAAGCCCTTTATATAAGTTAAAATTAATGCATGAATACTTACATGGAATTCCTGATTTCAACACTGACATTTCATTCAGCCATTTCTTGCAATATGCAAAAGACTCTGTATCTGTTACGTCGTACACAACTGCCACCATTGCAGGATTGTCCAGCTTAAAAAAAAATTAGTCGACTTTTTCTAATTTCAATTGTAAATTTCTTTTTTTTTTTTAAATCTCGAAAAAGCGCTGATACATATTTCTTTATCACTAAAGGCACCTAAATTAGGGTGATAATGCACGAAAATGTTTATCTTTGCTGAAGACATAAAACTACTTACAAAGCTTTTTATTGTTTCAGAATAGATGTCCTTTGAGGGTATATCATAGAGATGAAACTCCTGTTAAAAGTAAATAAAGAATAATTACAACAAAATCTGTTTGCTCTGAAGTTAAAATATTCTTTTAAAAATTCAGTTAAACAAAAAGAAAACATTATAAACTCCGCACGCACTCCAGTCTTTTTTTAAACATTACTTGACCAAATACAATTATAAATAATATAATTAATAATCATTCCAATCAGTTATAGTCTTTTGTTAAAATAGTCTCTCAAAATAAATTAATCTTGAAAAAAATAAGAACACTGTACTCACAACAGTATACTTAGAATCTGGAATCTTCACTGCTTTGACTAATAAATCAATGTTAGTAGTCTGAAAGAAAACGGAATAAAATGAATAAAGATATACTGATCTTTCCAAAATATTTATGTTTCTTGAACCCCTAAACTGAATTTTTATGTCTAAGAACATTTCACGGCAGTGGCTAAATGGAGAGGTGTAGGATAACCTTGGTGACTGAACAAGCTACCTGGATACTCTTGGGTGGGGTTATTGAGTGGTGGGTTGAGAGTTACCACCACTACATGTACCCAGAAAACCTGACTAAAACTCTTCACTTTTAGATGTGGGTGAAAACTGGAGTGCCCAAAGAAAACATATGTGGCCTGCAGGTGAAGAGGAGGAAGAAGAAGAAAATACCAAGGAGGTATGCTAAAACAAGCCAGTCCCAAAAAAAGAATTCAGACTCAGGACCTCATCAATGGCAGTATAGTAGAATAACCACTGGGACACCAGCTGCCCTTCTAAATACTTTTAAAACCTGAAACCTTAAAAAAAAAAAACAGTAGGCCTACTAAATTAAATAAACTTAATAATAAGACTGTTCAAGAATATTTTGAAATGTCCCAGTATTGTTCACTTTTTAAATTTATTACTTTATTGATGTTTGACAAACCTTTAACAATAATAATCTCAAAACAGTGTTGATAATCCCAATTTTGTTTCTTCAAACTCACAAAAAAACAGCAATGTGATTACTTCAAGTGGTACTGAAAACTTTCATGTCTAATCACTGATAAGCAAATTTGTAGTCTGAGGCAAAAAAACTTGTTTGGATCAGAAGAATTCATATCATCAAGTTATCAAAGTTGAAAATAATACACCTTTTTTCTCAAATTAGATTTCAAAGAAAATCAGATTGAATTTCTTCAGAACTCAAGCATATTTCAGTGCAGAGAATATGAGTTTTGCTAATGGTCAAACTAATCAATTTACTTAGAGCGCACTAACAGCCAAAGCTTACCATAGTGTAATTCTTGGAAAAATGGCTGCCATCACTGTGGAACATCTGGCAAAGGGCAGTTTTTCCAACTGCAGAGTTTCCTGTTATAAAATATTTCAGTATAAAAATATTTAATAATTTTTTCCTTAGTATGATAATTTTATCATATTTTATCACCATCATTATCACGTGTCGTCCCCAATTTGAGGATCAGCAGTCTTGGATAACCATCCATGAGCAACTAGGGCTAAAGGGTATCCGTGTGCGTTGGGTTTCCCCAGTTCTTCCAAGCCGAGTGTTATTCAAAGAAAACACCAGCCCCCAATCTTCATGTCAAATCTACTAAAGTCCCCACTAGAATGCTTCATTTTCAAAATGTGGCAGAAAAACCAACAAGCACAGCACAGGAGAAATTCCCAAGACCAGCAGGTGAAGAAAAGCAAGAAATTATGCCAAGCCAAGCCAACCCCAATCAGGGTTCAAATCCAGGTCTCTCAGCCTCAGCAGTTGAGTGGGCTAACCACTGGACTACCACACCACTCCATCAACCACGATTTCTGAAAATGTCCTACTGGCTTAGACCAGAAGGATATACAAGGTAACCGGTTCCGAACTATCCTCTGAAGCGCTTTATTACATTAAATAACAGGTAATTATAAGGTGACAACGAAGTGATAATGAAATATTTTAATTCTTGCCGTTTCTACAAAGTTTAAATTACGATGAAAAAACTGAAACGATTAGACGTTTTGTTGTTGTTGTTGTTGTTGTTGGTTTTTTTTTTTTTAAATAAATTTCTTTTTTAACCCCCTCCCCACCGTTGTCGGTCTAAGTATCCGTCCAGGCGAGCTACCCACTTGACCACTTGACACTTCTCGTCTCGCTCTGGTCCTCGGCACGATACAGTACATTCTGGACCGTCCTCCTCACCAAACTCAGCAGCAGCAACAACAACAACAACAACAAATAATAATAATAATAATAATAATAATAATAATAATAATAATAATAATTAATAATAATAATTTTCAGCAACAGAGAAGAACAAAGTGAGTAGAGTTTCAAGGTCTGCGAGTGACGAGGAATTAATTAGTGTAAATTGCTCTGATTAATTTATTATTATTATTATTATTATTATTATTATTATTATTATTAAAAAACAGCAGGAATAATACTGATTCTAATTGATACATTTAATTTTCGGTAACCTTAGCAACGGAAGAAATAACTGATTATTATTTGTGCCAACGTTTTAATTAAATTATGCTCTCTTTACCCCTCCAACACCCACACACACCTTCGTGCTTGCATTCCTATTCCTTTTTTTTAAAATCAAGTGACCGAAATAATTAACGCATTAAGTCAAAATAAACGAACCAAACAGAATGCATTTCCCTCGAAGTAATTTTGACATCTTGTTATCAGAACAATGTGCGTAGTGCAGCAACTGGGTTTCGCTTAAGCGATTGGCAATTATTATTATTATTATTATTATTATTATTATTATTATTATTATTATTATTACATCGCTTTAAAAATGTACGTTAATACTGTACTAGTAGAAATTCTTTCATAGTTTTTTTTTTTTTTTTCCCATTAATAAGAGTGACAGCCCGGCCAAGCTCGTCGCTAGGCAACGCGACCTGAGTGAGCGCCGAGAGAAGAAAGCTTCTGGAGTGACGACGAGTCAGTCGGGCAGGACTGGGTTCGGCTCAGTCACCGCCGGCCGGCCGGCCTGGGAAGTGATGCTGCTGTCTTTATTTCCAGCGGGCCAGACGGCCATTCAAAGAACTGCTGCACCCCTGACACTAGGAAATCCGTCCTTCTTCCTCCCTGACTACCTAACTCGCCATCAGGGGACCCTTTGTTGAATGTTTATAATGCCCCCCCCGACAGTGACCGCGGGTTCAGAAAGGGTCCCGTGCCCCCCCAAACACACAGTTTTAAAGATCCTCCACCGCCTCTAACAGCAAATATCATCATAGGACTTGTCACACACACATCACAAAAACGGGTCCTGATAGGTTTCCTTCCCGCTTCTACTGGCATCCACACATTTATGACGCCAGTGTAGGCACGGAACGATCCCCCGGCTTACCGCGGACATTCCTCGCTTGCTTCGTTCTTTCTCTTTTTTTTGTAGATTATTCGTTTACTGCTTAGTATTCCATCAAACTTACAGCCTGGCTGTAGGCTTCCCTTCCTGAGACCGATAGAAAGAACCCTTCTTACAGTGCAGTTTGGAGGTTAGCTCTCAGTAAATTATGCTTACATTAATCTACTGTAGTTTTTAAATTGTTATTATTATTATCATTATTACTACTACTATATTATTATTATTGCTACTACTACTATATTATTATTATTATTATTATTATTATTATTATTATTATTATTATATGAATTTAGGTATATTTGTGGACCGGTACCTATTTCAGTCTACACCGGTTAGAATAAAAAGGAAAATGGCGATCTCGCGGGGAACACGAAGTTCCAGTTTTGGTAATGTACTTCTACTTTAAGTAGCTTTCATAATTGTTTAAGTGTTATATAGGAGCAGTACCTTTATTCTGATGAGCAGATGTGGGTTTTTGTATTTCAGAGAAACCTTACCGAATGCTGGTAGTGTAAGTTACGCACTCGCACGCACTGACCACGCTCGCGAACGTACGGTCGGTTCGGGGTCTGGACGGCTTCGGCTGGTCATTATCACCCCCCCTCCCCCACCCCACCCACTCCCCCAGTTCTCCGAGAATCAGTAGCTGGGCCTTTAAAAAGAAATATTCCAAAAAAAAAAGCGTACATTATCAAACCAATTAAGTTTTTTTTTTTAAATACTTCGATCAAACCGCTGCCTGCCCTCTCCCCCTGGCAACCTCGACGTTTGCAGCTGCTGGAGAAGTTTCCGGGTCTCCGACCAGTCTCGTTAGAAATCTGCTGCTCCGGGCGGTCCCAAGTCTTTTTTGCCCCCCCCTCTCCATCCCAAATGTGCCCTGATCAATGCTTCATACACTGAAGCCATCATTTCCGTGCTTTTGTGTTTGATCGATCGCCGCTTCCATTCTAAATTTGAAGAAATAGCCACACGGATTAAGTCTCTTCATGCTGTTGAGGAGGGAATCATGGAACACTGAAATAAGTGTTTTCTTGGATATCGCTGTAGTTGTTATGAAGAAGAAGAAGAAAAAAAAAACACCCTGGGAGATAGTTTGTTTTTTTAATGTGTTCATGAGTGTTACTAAACAGCTGTAGGTAGGGTTTAATTGGTCCTTGATCATTTTGTATTGTGTAATGCTTCATTTTAAACTGAAACCAGGGACTTCATCTGGTGGATGTCCTATGTGTCGATGTCAGCACGCAGATTCTAGGAAAGAAACGAATGCTTTACTTTAATAACTCATATCAGCTATTCCTTTATCTGTGTATTTTTCCATGTTTTTTAAATGTCTTGTGGGATGGTACATATTGGTGAATACATCCCTTTTACTTTAGTAGTTTCTCTTTTTTTAATAATGTTAAGTAGCTGTTTAGACTAATTTTTGCATGGAAATTTCTTATGTGCAAACTCTATTCACTATATGAAATATGAGATATGTTGACTGGTTGGTGTGTATTTTTTTTGTATATGTTTAAATCTGTGTGTGTGATTAGAAAAGATTCACTGGCAATTTTTTTCAGTCAATTTACAAAAGTAGTATCTATGAGATTGGTAAGCAGTATTACATTTGCTTTGTATACTGACATTACTTTTTAAGTTTTAATCTTAGTATTAATTTATATATTTTTGTTTTGTTGTTTTTTTTTTAGTTAATTAAAGATCCTTGCAGCATCCAGGGTTTACATGCTGCTTGGGGAATTGGTAATAATCTGCTTGTGTTTTCTGGAAAAAACAAAACATATGCTAACAGAGGTAATGCTAACACAGCTTTAGGGCTCATTTCTTTTATATATTTGCCAAACTGTCAGACACCAAAGTATGCTGCAGTGCAGAAATCAGAAACCACCTATGTTATTGCAAAGAATTTGATGTTAGATCATCAATAACATTAGAATGCATATACTGTGGGATCTGACATAAGGTATAGCAGTAGAGATTATTAAAAAATTAATATCTTTAAAATCTGATGCTGCCAAAAGGGGGGGGGGCCAAAAAATTTTTGTTATAATACCAGTGTCACGTGTGTCTGAGTGATTATGGCTTCTTTTTTTCTTTTTTCTAAACTTCTGCAACTGCTTTTGGAATTCATTATCTTAGCTTTTAAAAAAATGGAAAAATTACTTGACATGAAAACTTTTAGGGTGGTACTGATATAATGTGTAATCATGAGGATAAAAAGAGAATAAAGTTTTAAATACCATTTTAAAAGATACTTTATAGGTTATTATTATACTTAGTTTCAATGAAGTCCAGCATATATTCACAAATTTTTGTTGCTAATATTTGTAACTTTGAAATTTACTAGTCTAGCATTTTGAAAGAGTGTATTTGTATTGTTTTGTTTTTTTTAAAGTCTTTTCATCAAAAGAATAGCCTTTCCATTGTGCTTAAAAAAACCTTGTTTTTATTTATTAACTTAAATTTTAGTCAACAAATGATCTTTTTCAGATCCTGTTGCCATGCAGTTTTCACCAAAAATCTATGAAATCAACTGGGATACAGAAATGCATAGCCGCATCAATAGGAGGCTAGTGAATGAATCTCATAGTAGGTACAGTTAGTGAAATGGCTTATTAATGGTATTTTATTCTTAATACTGGACAGTGTCTTTATCTTGTTATCATTATTACTATAGAAGATTATGTAATTCTTTTTGATTTTGCTGGAAAGTGACAGGCAAAACAAAAATGAACTACCATCCTGGAATATTTCTTAAATCTATATGATTGTTGCTAATTGTTTTGTCTCACCTTTTTGTTTAACCTTTATGCAGCTACTTGTCTAGGCTGGTTACTGTCAGACATAGAAGATAAAGAAAAGTATTTCTGAATTCTTAAAGATGCTGTTTAGAATGCATTTACTTATTCTAAAATTGTTTTTTTTTTTTGTTCTTATTTTATTTTTAATACCTGAAACAACAGAAAATATAAGATATAGACAAATCTGCAGCCTGTTGTGAGTTCACACATTACAGGAGTAGTCAACTCAAGTGGAGGTATTTGTATTTTTGAGATGACTACTTGATATTTTTTCTTAAGAATAATAATCTGACTATTTGCTGTTAGATTTGGATTAAACGTATAATCACTCACTTTTTGAAATATCTGCCTCCCCATTCTTTATTTGTAATTTATTTTTTTGTTGTTTTTTTTTACTTTTAACAGGACATTTCAGTCCAGTTGTTTTTGTGATTTGATGGTGAAATGAATAATTTTACACTTGCAAATGATTTTGAAATATAACGAAAGGAAAATAACTTAAAGAAGTTTGTATTGTGTAGGATGTCATGGTATTGCAGTCCAAGGGTAAGCAATACAGGTGGCATGATGGTCCAGTGGTAAGTTATTGGGATGGCTATGGTCAAGTGCCAGAGTTTCATTCCTCTGGGGCACCAATTCAGTTTTGTATGGTTTCTTCTTTACCAGCTGGCCACAGGGTTTTTCTCCTTTCCTTGCTTAAGTTGGAAGTGCTGGGTCCTACATGGGGCAGGACAGGCAATGTTTTCTAGCAGATTATTGTGGCACTATGCTCCTTTACCAGGGTTTCTTCTTTTGTAGGCATCAGTACATGAAAACAATCACATGCATTATGCATATTCTGCTTTTGCATCATCTATTTGTTGCTATTCATATAAATTAAAAATAAGATAGGAACTATTATGGCTGAGACAGTATGTCATTATTTCAAAAGATCTTTTGACACAAAAATTTGGTGGGTGGTCTGAACAGACCTTTCTTTTGCTTTATTTTAATATATATTTTTATTAATATTTGTTGCTATTACCCGGTGGAAGGGGTAAACATTACTACATGTTAAAGAAATCTAATTGAGTCTAATTAGTCACCTGGGTACTGTTGAGGCCAGTGCTTATTGCACATGGACATCCATCACCTTAAAAATAATTGAGAGTGTGTGCGTACACGCACATATACTGTTATGATGTTTATGGAATTACTTATGGCCAGTGGCATGTTTGTCTCATTTTCTTATGTACCAATCTATTTTGTGTGGGATTTCCCTCTGTCACCAATGAGAATAGATTCTTTCCAAATTGAAGTTTGTAATATTTGGTCTGCTGATACGTAGACATCGGAGCACATGTTTGCAGCCACAACCAAGCGGCTATACTCACTTTGCACGATTAAAACATATAACCTGTCCAGTTACCTATGTACATGCACATGATGAAGATTAGTGGAACGTAGGATGTTTGTTTATTTTTGTATTGACATGTTTGTATTACCATATTCTTTTTTTTTTTAAATCAGACATCTTCATAACACTTCAGCAACAAATGGCTGAATCAGCTTCAAAAGCCAAGTAAGTTGGGGATTTTTAGTTTTACTATAAACATCAGTTCTCTAATGACAGAAGAAACTTAACATCTTTTAATATGAAGTGAGATTTTCTGCTGTACCGTATGACTATGAATCTGCGTGTTTATGAAGTAATCAAAATAAATTATTGATAACATTTTAAATTTTAATGTTTTAAAGGCTGAAATAAACATGATTAATAAAATTGGGATTATCATCTGCTTGGTTGGCTGTTTTATGATGTGTTGCTTTAATTTTTTAAAAAAATTTTTTGCTTTACAACTTTTATTAACTCCTGTTCTACTGTTTTTAGTTTAGCCAAAACTTAGCTTATTTTCATCTCTTAATTCATCCAACTTTATAATTCATTGAGCAATATCTGTTTTAAAGTTAAAGACCAAATTTCTTTGTCTATTGCTTTAATTTTAGGTTGGAATATCAAGGAAAGCACTTGCAGGCCAGAATATATTTTGTATTGTGCATCTAATCATTGAAAAGAAAAGTTGAATGCAGAAATGAAATGTCTTGCTTTAAACGAAATATTTTAATGAACATTCTTTCTTTTTCTCTCATAGCTTATTGAATGTTAGCAGACAGTACAGGGCCACACTGAAAGCATGCAGTATGGCACTGCAAGCAGAAGCTGGTAAGTGCTTGTTACCTGCCTTGATTTTGTTCTGTCACTAGTATAATATTATTGGACTGAAAGTGAAGCATTACAGCTTTTATTAACTTCTCTTCTACTGCCTTCTTCAGTTTGTTCTTGCAGCTGAAACTTAGTTTGTTTCATATGTTGATTCATTCTACTTCTTTACAATTTATTCAACAGTATCTGTTTTAAAGTTAAGATCACACTTCTTTGTTTATTGCTTTATGTTATCTTAACAAAAATACAATGGTATCTGAGTTTAATACCTTGAAGAGAAATATTCAGAATGAAATGATTTAACTACTTCATACCATATAGCTTTATTTGTGTATATTAATATTTTCACAGCATGTCTATATTAACTAGTTTCTTTATTTATTGTTGAAATTGTCTTTGGAAATTTCCAACCTGTCTGTCATCAATATGAAAGAAAAATGACAGCAAAGGGATTAGATTTCTAACTATATTTATGCCATGTATTTTACATTATACATTAAGGGAAAAAAATGTGCCCACAGTTAGCCCTGTATCTCTACAGGGCTGGCTACATTCATAGTAACCGCCAGTGAGCCCTGTTTATTTTTTCATGGACTGACTACATCCACAATGCATGTATTTTCAGTTTTTAAATCTGTAATTGTGTTTATTCCTAAGGTTAGTTATATTGTAGAACTGTTACCAAATATTTTAGTTTTTCCTCCCCTTGCTTGTTAAATAGGCTATTGACCTCTCTATTAGATTGCTTAGTTGAATATAATGGTAAGTCATCATTTTCCCTGCATTAAGACTTGCATTTCTGGATTTGTTTTTTTTTCATCTTGGGTAGATTATAAATAATTTGTTAACCCTTTCAATAAAGAAATAACTTTAAAAAGATAAGTTTTTTGGCAGTTTAAAATTTCTGTCAACAAACATATTATCCATATTATATTTTCCATTTATTATTGTAATTTATCATTAAAAGTGGGTGGTCTAGATTCTCTCATTTCTGTTATTATTATCTACAAAACTAACTTTTAATCTGCTAAATATTTATTTTTAATGGTTAACTTTCTTTCTGAACGTTCTTTGAGTTAAAGTTTGAAGTAAAAGATTTTTTAGTCTTTAATGTCTGTTCATATTCTAATTCACTGGCTTATCAAACGCATCCATTAATTTTTCTGGTAACTTGTGTTAGAATTATAAATTTGGCCTTCAACTTAAAAGCAAACAAACAACAGAATGATGAGAGTTTCCTGAATTCCAACTTTTTTGAGCTGAGGAAATGTTTGCAGCATTTGGTTGTTTCTAGCTATAAATATTTGAGAAAACTTCTTTAGTTTTAATCATTTATTTAGTTTCAAATTTTTTTTTTAAAATTCAGAGTCCACCATTGATGAGAAGCAGAAAGTCAGCAATGATAATCAACTGCAGATTTTTACAGTTATTGAGCTTATTTGGAATTTGTGTGAAATCATGTTTATAGATAAATCACCCAGTAAGTCAGTGTTTTATTTTACAGTTTATTTATATTATGGAGAAGTATCTGTTCTCTTGGAATCCAGAGGACGTGGCAATTGCGAGAGCTGGGTTAGGTTTAGTTGATTTTACCATACAATATCTGGAAAACATTTTCTGTCTAGGACAACAACCAGCACAGTGGCAGTTTGATGCCGATACCAGACATCTAGAAAGAGCGGTTTGTGACAGTGGTGGATTTCTTCTAGCCACAATTAGTTTGTCAAAAGCAGAAATACAATCAACTCCACTTTGAATTTTAAAAGAGTTTGTTTTGTTTTTTTTTCTGAATGAGGATTGACAAGGTCTCTAAGTTAAAACATTTTTCCTCGAGAGAGAGTGCGCTTACCTGTGAAGATGAGTTATCTCTCCATGTGTAAGACAGCAGGCGGATTCTGGCCAGTGGCAGTGATGGCTGTTGGTGCAAATGAGTTGTTTTGTTTCAGAAACATTAAATAAAATTTTGCTCACTTTAAATATTTTAACTAGAAATATGACTAGACACTTATGAGGTATTTAAATTATTGTATGGGTTTTATCATAGATTTTTTTTTTATTTTTAAATTGGAATATAATCTAGTGTGGCTCTTGGCATGTGGAATGGTCTTGACCATTTGAGCCTATGGGAAGTCGTGCAGAGGGCTGATATAGCACGGGCAGATAACTCAACTTGAACTATTTTCACTTGAATTAATTAATTGAGCAGATGCCACTCTCATATTGCCAGAAATAGTGGCCATTGTCAAACATGACGTGGCAGCTATCAGTCTGATGTGTTATTCTCTGACAGTTGTTAAGAAAGTGCACTGCATAATTTTAAAAAGTCCTTTGGGGACACTCTTAGTAACTCTTATTATTATTAGTTTTAAATAATGATAATAATATTTCCTATGTGAGCTTATAATATTTAAAATGTAACAGCAATTAATTTTTAAAAGTATAAATAAAAAAAATGTTACTCTTTTCTAACAATTGGAAAGCTAGAAAAATATGAACATTTGTTGAATAATAGCTTTGCTTGATGAAATATTCATTTATTTATTTTTTAAAGCTGGAGTGGTACTGGGTCAGTTAAGAGAGTGGATACAGTGCCATTTTACCAAAGGAAGCTATTTAGCTGAAGAAATCTTGATGGAGGAAAGGCCAGATGTTCATCCAGGCTACTGGGAAGCAGTGTGTATAGACTTGTGCTCATACCATCATATTTATAAGAATTTGAAGACTGCTTGCTAAAAATTTAATTTCAGTTTTCCAGAAAATTAACTCTCTGCTTATGGCTAATTAATTACACTGGACCAAAATGCAGAATAAACCCTTAAAGGGGCTACTGAAGAAAGACAATTGAGAATCGGTTAACTTTTTTTTTTTTTTTTTTTGGTTCTCCAGTCTTCTGCCTCAGCTGTGGTTATTCATTAGAGAATGCCATCCCGCACTATGGGAGCTCAGCACTCCCAACTTTGGTAGGGAAATCTCTATTGGAACTTTTCACTTTTAGATGGGCAAAGAAATCAGAGGAAATTCACATGATGGCAAACGAGAAGGAAACACGGCAGGGAGGTACACCAAACTGAGCAGACCCTAACCAGGAAGTGAACTTGGGTCCTCAATCAACTTCATTAGTCCACTAGCCTAACCAGTGGCCTCCTCTTATTGACATTTATTTGAAGGATTAGCTCTACACACATTTGCAATGCTAGTTTTTGGGCCTTCTCTATCTGGAGTGGTAAATAAAACTGATTAAACCTTACATAAATGGTCTAACGACAGAAAAACCACAGCAAAGTCTCTCCAAAGTCACAGAAACACGCACAAAATGTGTCACTAATTCTTCTAATGACAAAATTTACATTAGGTTTCATGTGGATCTGCTTTTCTTGGATTTATGAATTTGTGATGTAATTGTTGAAAGACCATTTCAAAGTGACAAAAATCTGCAGAAATGCCCTTGAAGTTTCATGGAAGCAAGCAAAACAGCATTGCGGGCTGGAATATTCTTTTTCAGATTTGAGTGGTGGCTTCATAACAGCAGTGGTGACATTGTATATATTGTTGCCTATTTTTTGGTGGTGGAGTTATTGCTGAGGACAGTTTGAATCTATCTCTCTGCCAGATGAACATAGTATGGTAGGGTTAGGGTTGCATTTGGGAGTCTTAACTACCTAACTGGAAAATCTTTAGAACAGCTGGCTTCAGAAAGTCATTGGCAGTCTCTTTGGGAAAGTCTGATGTTGTTTTTTTTTTTTTTTTGCTTTTTTTTACTTAATGGTTATGCATAATAAATGTTCTCAGTTTGTGGCTAACAGTCTGAGGTAGAAGACTTGATGGTTGATGTCTCTCAGTGTGTGTGTGTGTGTGAGAGAGAGAGAGAGAGACGACAATCAGCAGTCTGATTGTGTGCCAGGATTCTCATCCCTGCCAGAATGCTCACAACTGAATTCAGTACCACCTTTTATACTGAACAATACATTTTCAATACTGCAAATGTTTTGTTGTTTTTTTTAAAGAATTTAACTTTCTCAGCAATCAATTTAATTTACTTTGATTGAATTTAATACAGTTTTACTGAAAACTCAGATTTTTTCCACAAACTTAATCATGTTTCATTTTCATTGAAAATCTAAACTAAGATTATGCAACGCCGAGAAAATGTTGAGGATTCACTAGCCTCAGTATATCCCTACTAACCTTGATTTTGGTTGGTATCATCTCTCACTGCCATACTACATGAACCAGCTTTAGCTGATATCAAAAAGACATATGTATACATTATCTCTCTCATTATCACTGAATATTTGTTTATTAGACTTTTTTTAAAAAATTTTATGCTGAGCATATTGTTAATAAAACATTGTAAACCTCCTTTGAACCTGGAGGGGAGAACAAGGTGTGGAGAGAGGTCGGCTGCATGGCTAACAGTCCATACTAGAGCTCTTCATTTTTTAGATGTTGGAGTAAAGTGGTGGAAACCCATGTGGCCAGCTGGTGAACTAGAGCAGACAGAAACCGTGCTAGGGGAGTACTTTGAACTCAGGGTCCTCAGCTGTAATGGCTCATTAGTCTACCACTGGACCGGTGCTGTTTCATTAAAAACTTAGAACTTAGTAACAGTAGGAAATTAAAATTTTCTTTCTTTTTTTTTTTTTTTCATAAATATTGAGCTGGTATCATTATGAGAGTTCTGTGTTATAAGGAAAACCTTTTAATATATTTTAAGTAAAATAAATATGAGAGCTGTTGGAGCAGTCGTATTTTTCTACCACTAAGTCAATCATCCAATGCTTTTGAAAGATTTAAATTTCTTGATGAGCAAAGCAAACAAAAAAAATGTTTTATTTAACTTTTTCTTTGTCAGATTTACCGCCTGGTGCTGCAGGGGAGAGTGGATGATGGAAGACAAATGCTGCTTTTACACTCAAACCGGCATCTAGACAGCTTCAGGAGCATGGAAGGAATAATGAAGAGAATGCCACAATTCGTGGTGAGCTACTCTTTGTTGCTTTCAAGAATCAGTTGTAAAAACTGATGCTTGCTTACTCGCTTCTGTGATATACCAAGATTTCAAGTGAGCATCCTTCTATGAGTTATGCCGCACTGGTCATAAAAACAAGCAGAGAACAAATAAACACCAGTTGGTTTTTTTTTTTTGGCAGTGACTGATGGCAATAATGTTTGGAATGCATTGCGCTCCAGCGCCTCTGGTGACGAGTAGAAACCATTTAACAAGTTTCGTTTTGTTTTGAAATGATGATTGCATCTCGATATGTTTCTGAACATTTCTCTAACAACGTTGGCTTCCTATTGCAGCAGTCGGCTCAAGGATTTTCCCTTGCTGACTTTGAAATGAAGTGGCATCACTGGCAGGCCGAGTGCAGGAGTAGATTGGACAGCGGCGACTTCAGTGCCAACGAGTACCTACAAACTTTGGCCAAGGTAAATTTACTGTTTGAAGTAAAGCCAAGTCGTCCTTGAGCTGAACGTAAATTGCTGAGTTTTTCTGTGACCCCCACCATCTTTTGTTCTCTGTCTACAGATCTTGTGTGGCCAGGAAACTGTGTTTTATGAACTGAGGGATTTCTGTGAGACATGGTATCACATGTTGATGTCTAAACTGCTGTACACCAAACCAACAATAAAGAATGTGGACCTACACGAATACATACAGGTTTGTCGATTTCTGCTTTGACGTTCTTTCTGTGGATTTTTACCTTGCGTTTAGAAAAATCTGCTTTTCCTGGCATGTTTAAGTTTTTACTGTGTTAGAATAAATTTCTTATGTGAATTTTTGCTATATTTTCATTATAAACACTGATTATTTTTTTTTACTTCTGTTCTCTAGGAATGCATAAGTGTTTTTTCTGATGAAAGACAGCTTGGTCACTTGGATAACATTTTGAGGGCTGCTTTGGAATATGACATCCATCAGGTTATTCAAGACAGCAGGTAACATTCATGAATTACTTTTTAAAAAAAATTATTTTATCTGCACTAGTAGCTATTTACAAATCAGGAATCAGCTAATAGTGTGTATATTTACTTATCTTCTGTTGAGGATTTATGCTTGCTGGTAATCTACAAAATGTATACTTTATTGGAAAAACTAAAATGCCTGTGTCCTGCTCAAAGAAGTTGGACATCACTTATTTATTTGATTTGGTAGTTTTAGATATTTCATTAATCTTTTTATTGTATATCTTTAGCATTTTATCATACTAATCAGTACTGATTATTGTTTGTTATTGCTCCATCCTACTGGTGCATTGGATTGGATTCACAGCCTCAATTTGCAGTTGTAGATTATGGAAATGATTATTTTGATGCTAAGTGCATTAAACTTCAAAATTTGTAATGTCTTCCTCCAGCACGATCTTTTCACTTGGTTTTAGATATATTTCGTTATAGGTACTGCAATAGTTTTACATCAACTTCAAGATTTTGGCACTGGCTCTTACTGTTTTACATTTTAAAAAAAAATCTAAATAATTCCACACATGCCCATTATTGTTAATCTTTTTGTTTCAGTTTTTATTGTTTAACTATTGGAAATTTGAGGAATAAAGTAGGCAAAAAATTAAAATGAAAGTGTCTTTCTGGATTCTTAAGAAAAGGTATTTATTTTTAAATATATAAAATTTTGTTTCTTTCTCTCTTTTTTTTTTTTTTTTAGTTTGTATTTACTTTTATTTCTGTAGCTCCTACTTTAGCAGCTGGTGGTTCACAGCCCACCTGACAGATCTCCTGCACCATACAGGGCAGTCAGGATTTGACAAGTTACAGTGAGTACCGCTGACTTTCCTTTGCTCCGATTTCTGATTAACCCTTTGTATACTACCTGGTGTGTGCACAACCCTTCAGAATCTGTTTACTCAGTACAGGGTGAGCTATAGGGACTGTGCCACATGTAGTACCTTTCTCATTAATCTTTTTAATGACTAGAAATCCATTTTGCTTCAATCCCACGTGAATTGCACTATGAATGTGTTATGTAAATATACGGCCAGTTCAACATAAATATTACTGTTTCTATGCTGGGAGCACAGTCTTTGTGAGGTAAGATTTGATGCAGTACATGAAGGGTTAAACAAACCACCTTTTGAAGTTATTCATTTATTTATCTTTTTTTAGTTTATTTTTAAGTAGGAATTCTATTTTAGTTTTACAGTAATTACATTGGTTGCAACATTTTTAACACAAACACAAATAACACCTTCTTTATCATATATTTCTAATCTGATGATAACATTTAGAGATATAGTCTCCCTGAAACACACACAAAAAAGGAACAAATATTTTCTTGTACAGATTGCTCTTAGAGGAGAAAAAGAAAGAATACACTAAGCACTGATAAAACTAGAATTCGTCTTGTCAACACTGGAAAAATATCCTTGGCACAAATTTTCTCCCTTTTCTAAAATGCACTTAATAGACCTTGATACTCTGAATATGGCTACTTGTTTAATAAGGGAAATATGAGGAAGATTTGTATGAAACCTGCATCATTGTAATGGTATCCAGCTGGGTTTCATTTGAACAATGTCCTTAGCATTGAAAAGAGAAGATAACCCTGAGAGAGTCACCAGCTAAGTCAACCTTTCAACTCTGTCCTCTCCAATCTGGGAAGTTTAAATAAAAACACAGAGTGAATTCTCTTTTCATTTCTTAACCATTGATGATTACTTACGTAAGAACAGAAAAGCGTTGTCTTGGAAACTTTAAAAAAAAAAAAAAAAATTGACCAACCACTGGTTAGGTTAATGTAGTGAATCATAGATTGGTGTTGAATTGTGTAATGTGAAAGCTGTTAGCACTCATTTATTTCATTATTATGGCAGAGCTTGGATGAAGAAGAAACTATAACCATATTCATCTAAGAAATGAGGGTTAAAAATTCCTGATGAAAGAAACACCATGGTTGTTGGGTATTTTTTATCACTTTGTTAGTAAGACTAATTGGAGAACCTACATTTCAGCAATCCTGATGATGGTGACTAACATGTTCTGTAATCAATTCACCAATGAGGTGGTGAGAAATGCCCTGTCTAGTTTTATCTAGGGAACCTTGCACCCATGTGTGTGTGTGTGCGAGCGCCCGTGCTAGGGACATTTAAATGAAAACATGAATTCACATTTAAATTTACAATTTTTTTCTAAAAAATAGATCATATGATAAGGTCATAAAAATTCAGAACAAGCAAAGGTTAGCTTGTTTACCTGTTTTTTATTTAGTCTACATTAAAATCACCAGATAAAATACATATGAGTTGATAACCAATTTTACTTATCCAAAGTCATCATCCAAGATTGTTTTGTTCTAAAGCATATCTTATCAGTTTAGCTGGATGTTTGGATTTATATGTTGCAAGAATTAAAATTAAGTTTTTCCATATGTAAATAAGCAGTTTAAATATGCACTGGCTAGCCATTTTATTGGCACCTATGTACTCTTTCAGACTTGTGTCTGACCTGAGCTGCAGATGCAAATTAAGTTGATCATATGCTGTCAGATGATCTTTGAAGCACTATATATGTACATTTGCTTTTGTTTTAACAGATATGAAAGACAAAGATATTAAAGCATTTGAAAGAGGTATGATAGTAGGTGCCAAAGTGGCTAAGACAGTTTTGTTGGTAGGCTGTTTCAAGACTGTTGTTTGAGTTTATCAGCAATGGTAAAAGTTGAAGAAATGTCTGTTGTGAGAGGGAATTATGGCTGCAAACACGTAGTGACAGAAAGAAGAGAAAGGCGGTTAGACAGGATAATGAAGTTCAACTGTCCTCGAAACAATAAGCCAATGACATAGACATTCAGTGGA
Source organism: Nautilus pompilius (assembly GCA_018389105.1). Classification (NCBI taxonomy): domain Eukaryota; kingdom Metazoa; phylum Mollusca; class Cephalopoda; order Nautilida; family Nautilidae; genus Nautilus; species Nautilus pompilius. The sequence continues at coordinate 137,392 of JACATO010000989.1, read as the reverse complement.
GGGCAATCCACACTGTCTCCAGCCATATCTTGATAAGAACATTGCAACAAATGGATTTGGCAGTGGGAAACCATTGCATAAACCACTGATATAGTTACAACATGAAAAGACGCCTCGTGTGGTGTTAGGAGCGCAGACATTGGACTGAGGAGGGGTGGAAAAAAGTGATGTGGTCTGGTGAGTCATGCTTTACCCTTTCTGTGCACAGATGGGAGAGGGCAGATTTAGAGAAAGCCACACTAATCACTCAACAACCCCTTTTGTGAGTTCCCTACTGCCCAGGCCCCTGATGGTGGAGTCAGGGTTTGGGATGTGTTTTACTGGTATACCCCGGGATCCTTGGTCCTTTTTAGCAGACAAAATGAATGCCAAAGCCTACCTCAGCATTATTTCCAATAAAGTGCATCTATGATGCTTGAGTGTATCCTGATGGGGGTGGCTGCTTCCAAGATAAGACAATACTTCCATCCTCTGTGCCCACATTCTGCATTCATGGTTTGAAGGACATGATGAGATGTCAGGTATCTCCCTTGACCAGTACAATCCCAGATCTCATTCCATTTGAGCATCTGTGGGATGAACTTGAAAGACACATTTGCCACTGTTTTCTGCCTTCCTCGCTCCATACATTGCACACAAAATTAATGACTGAATGGAAAAATATACTTCAGGACAACTTGTGGATTCTATGCAACTTTCTTCAGGCACAAGGTGACCACTCCTGTATTAGATATAGGTCCTGTTAAAGTGTTTAACCATGTATATGTTATATTCCATTTTTTTCTTCTTTTTTTTAGCTATGGTTCAAATTACAGAGAGTACCTGATTTTGGAATATGCCACAAGTCTGATGTCTCACAAAAGGTGAGTTTAGAAATGCTACCTGCTATTGTTTTAGAATCATGGACATCTTGTTTCTGATTGGAGGTTTTCTTTCAGAGGCGCCATGTTTTTTTTTCTTTTTAAGTAACTTTGAAGTCCACATACACGTAACATTTTATAGCAGTCAGAAATTGGCAAATACATGTAACAAAAAATGTATTTAAATATTACTAAAATTGATAGTCTGGTGATCACTGAAGCAAGATTTTTAAAATGATGGTGGCATCCTAACCCACATTTGAACTCCATACAGCTACGCCTTACACCATTTTTTTTAGGAGAACTGTTTGTCTGAAAAGTAGGTAAGTTTACTGAAACTCCCTTAAACTTAATAAGAGAAAAAAAAATTATTTATTTTAAAGTTTTTTTAGTTGTGTAGTAAATTAAGTTTTATTTTAACAGATTTTCTCAATATAATATTGACAATATTTTTTTTAAAAATCAACTCTCATAACATTTATGGAGATAACTAGAAAGGTCATTGTTCTGTGTGTAGGGGAGTGGTTACATTCTCTCTTTATTAAGCACATCTATAAGACTGATATGATAAGATATTCACTTAATTTTTGTATTTTTTCAGTTTGTGGCAAGTAGGTGTTCATTATTATGACCATTGTCCTGAATTTGGAAGGTGGGTTGAATCTTTTTTTTATTATGAAAAATACTTCATATACTGAAGGACCATTAATGGAGTAGCAATACATTTGATCTTTCTTTTGTGATCCCTAATTAAAATTTCTTTTTTTAAAGTTTTAGTTTGTTAGAAATGTTAAGTAAATAAGGGGGTGAAACAGGGGAAGAAATGGAAATGTGCATTATCTATACAGGAAAAGGAAATATCCCATTAAAAAAAAACTTATTCTGGACATTTGAACTAGTTGCCTGAATTTCAGGTTTCAGTTGCTTTAGTAACCCAAATCTAAAACTTTGAGGACAAAATTCAATTTCTGCAGGGATCAGCTCAGTTTATAGCATACCTCCCTGGCATGGCTTCTTTTTGCTCTTATTTTCCAGCACATGTGGGGTGGGTGGAGGGATTCTGCACTCCAGAGAGTTCTAGTGGTGTGTGTGGGGGGGGGGGACTATTTTTATGTCACTCATTCTGCGCAACTACACAAGCGCCAGTGGGGTTTTGGCAAATCGAACAAGAGTGAAAAGGAACCACGCCGGGAAGGACCAATTCCAACCGGGAATCAGAGGCATTTCAGTAGACTAACCACTGGGCCATTGGCCAGCAGCTCCATTTTTTGAAGTTAACGAGTTTACAAAGTGAAATAAAAAAAAAAAAACAAAATTTTTTGGTAGTTTTCTCTCAAAGACCCACCTATGTGACGTTTCAGGCTGACCGACCTTCTGCTGTACCGACCGAGTGATCGACTGTGTGTGTGTGGGTTTTGACGTTCTTAAAATCAGTCCACATCTCTCGCCAACACCAATTATTAGCATAGCAGCAGTAATGGAATAATCTGTTCTTTGTCTTTGCTTGCTCTCTCTCTCTCCCCTCAACCCCACCACTATCATCTGCATTGTTACTCATTGTTTAAACTGGTGCTGTAGGAGTCAGCTGGAGGTGTACATAGAACGCATACCTTTAGACACCGAGAGAAAGGCATTGAAGCTGCTGAAGATCTGCGAGGAAAGAGAAATGCACGAACAAGGTGAGTGGGAGCCGTTCTTGACTTTTCCGTCTATGAGCTTGCCCTTAACAGAAGTTCCGCAGAGAAAACCCTCAATTGTCAGAGAAGATAACCCCTATGATTCAGAAAACAAACTTCACAAAAACATGGTTAAGTTTTGCTGACAACAGACATTTTTTTTTTTCTTCTTTTTTGTATCAAGTTACCTGGTTACAGTTGGGAGGCGTGGTTTAGGTGCATCTACTAGAACATTTTTTTCATTTTTTTTTAGATGTGGGAGGAAACTAGAGAACCCAGAGCAGAGAGGAAGCCCACATGACCAGCTGGTGAAGACGAGTGGGACAAAATCATCCCGTAGAGGTACGCTGAAATAACTGGGATTTAAATGTGGGCCCTCAATTTAGTGCTCTGGTTGTCTACCACTGGGCCACCAATAAAAAGTCTAAAATACAATCAGTCTTGATTAATGTTTTGTTATTGTTTGATTTTTTTTTTTTTGGTTATTTTGCTTAATGTCGATTCTTGAAAAGTATGACGTTAGGCAGAACAACATTAAGCGAATCTATTTTCCCATAAGAAATAACTAAAATAAGGGATTTGGGTTTTGTCTGGCAAAAGCATGCTCCTGAAACCTGTTTTATATACATAAATTCAACATCTTATGTATGTAAAAATGTATATTATATGCTGTAATAAATACCTGTAAGTGAGAAAAAATTGTAATAACTAAAATAAACATCAGGTACCTGTTGTCTGTACTTAACAATGATGTGGAGGTTAAGAGAGTGAGAAGTTGATGATGAGAGTCAGATAGATGCAGAGGTTGCTTCTCCCTTCTCTGCTGAATGTGAAGTCGATTTTCCTCCCTCTTTGCAACAAAAAGAAGAAAACATCCAGAGCTGGCTGCACATTTTTCTTTTCTCTAAATATTTTGTGATAGCATCAGAGAACATCGTCATCTCCCCTACACACTTTAGAGCTTCATTCTCTGTTGGGTCTTTTCAGCAAAAATCTGCATTCCCATTTGAATGTGATGAAATGCTTCAGCCATCGGTTTTGTTGTTAGCCTTCATTGGGGTGGCACTTCATCAGGGTCATTGTCTTTGGTGGTGGTTTGTTCCAGCAGTTTCAAATCTCCATTTGAGAGTTCCCCAGTGTGTGATTCAGGCTCTTCATCAACATCCCTATTATCAAACTCCTTGAATTCTGCTTCTCTGGCCAAGTTAAAGATATCCTTTTTTTACGTTCATCAGAATGTCCTTGAATCCTACAAAGTCATCGACACACTCAGGCTGAAACAACCTTTCCTGGTTCGACTTTAAGCCCAGACTTACTGTATCTGATGGTAGTTATCATTTTTTTGTCTAGGTGTTTTTGCACAAATTTATTTAATTATTGTTTGTTTTTTTTTTTAAATGTCTAAATTTTTCCTTGCAGCCAAAAGTATATGTAAAATGATGGGAAAGAAATGTCTCCAAAATAGCCGAGTTGGGGTGGCTCTGATGTGGTATGTTAGATCAAAGGTGAGGAAAGGAAAAACAGTAACCCTAAGCCTGGTATTGCAAGTGAGAGTTTAAATGTAAAGAAGATTTTCTTCTTTTGTGTGTGTGTGTGTGTTTAGACATTGCCTGAATTGCTGTTAATTCAGATAAATAATATTTTATCTGTCTACGGTTTACACTTAGAGGTGAATTTTTGAAAATGCTACTTTATAATCTGTGTGTGTTGTTCACTCAAACTTTGTTCGCTTCTCTACGCTGTCTCCAACACATATTTCTGGTTTTCAGGGGAGCATTTATTGTGTAGTATTGATGCGGTTTATCTTTCATCTGCATTGTCTCATCAGTCCTTATTCATCTTTTATACTTGCCTTACCTACATTCTTGTATTTTTGGTTGCATTGTTGTGGTGTTTGCCTGCAGATTTAGTCTTCCACAAGCATCATTTTCAACTGTAGATATGCCTGATGAGGTAGTGTAGTGCCCTGGTTACCATTGTCAAAAAACATTGCCTTTCCCACATCTTGAGGCCTGGCACTTTGTCTTTAGCAGGAAATGGAAAGATCCTGCTAGATAGCTGTGTACTGAGGGAGAGACTGGTACAGAAGAGCGAGAAGGCACCCTGCTATGGGAAGTTTCTAGAACCTTTGGTCTTCACTGGGGGGGGGGGTTGAGTTCAGGCCCTCTGTTTCAGTGGACCAGTATGTTGTGTTATGCCCTATTTTTCTCAATTGCTGAATCATCAATACAGTAGCTATGCATAAAGCATGTTTTAAAACTAAGTTTCCTTAACAGTTTGTTTACTGATGCACAAACTTGCTCAAACTACATTTTTTTTTAACCCTTTTATATTTTGTTTAACGCACATTACAGCCAAATATGTAGACGGAAGTTTCTCCGCTTTGTTTAGCATAAGCCATGAAGAATTCTCGGAGGTGGCCCCAGTGCTACGCTATGTTTGTAGGAGATGTGAACATTTGTTTTCTACAGTGTCCCTGAATCTTTTCCAAGTTTTTCTTAATGGTTCTGTTTTTGTTTTTTGTTTTTTAAATTTTATGATTAAAAAGCTACCTCACACTGCATTGGCAGTGCTCTCATCATAACCTTATGGTCATTTTCTGCTGGTAGCTCAAAATGTTATGAATTTCTAAGTTTAGACGTATCAAGACATTCAAATGAAGTATAGTACAGGGTAGCATAGAGCAGCACAGTATAATACAGTGTGCAGTAATATACCATATTACTTACTATAATGCTAAGGGTGTTTAAATGAAACTCAGCTGAAAATGTATCCGGCCAGGTTTCATTTGAACAGTCCTAATAAGTGATTGGTTTTTAGCAGTGTCGGCAAATTTAATTGATTTTCAAAAGAGAAGTTGCCCACAAATATTGTTTCTTATTTATTTTTTTTTTTTAAATTTAATTAATTTCTTATTCGTTATTTAAAACTATAAGCAAATATGTATGCACAATTGATGTGTGGGATCAAAACTCGTCATTCCTCACCTAGCATATGTATGGTTTCTGTTTATTTATTTATCTTTATTATAAATATCTTTTTCCAGGACATTTCTTTTGTGTCTCTTTATCAGACAGGTAGGTGTTTAAATTTTTTTTAAATAGTTCTTTTATAACACAGTTAGCATGATGTTTACCTTTTTTATCTTAATAATTGTTAGAATCATTGTAATCTGTTCATATATTTTGCATATTGTTATAAACTAAATTTCTTTACTTATCTGAAGTAAAACATTTTAACATAAAAGCCAACTATGGATGTAAATCTGCTCTTTTGTGTTTGTTTGTAAAGTTTTGCAGAATGGCAACCAACTTCAGTGTCACAACTCTTGTCTTTTAACCCATCTTCAAATCTATATTACTCAGCACACAGGGGCTGACACAGTTACCTTCCTTCTTAATATAGCCATTTGTAACAACAAATTTCCAACCCCACCTGTTTTGCATTACGAGTGTGTTGACTAAATATATAGGAAGTTCAACAGAGATACTAAATACTAGGCTGGTGATATACGTAGGCTAAAAACCAACATGGTACACTTGAGTGCTAATGATATAAGTATAACTAATTCCCTCCATCTTTTGACCCTTTCAGTACCCTGTATGACAAGTGGACTCATCCCTTTTTCTTTCCAGTTTGTTGTACCATGCATGATAAGGATACTTACCATAAAATTATTTGCATTGCAACAAATGCTGATGTACATTGGGAATTTCTAAGTGGTACAGAAGACATAAAGATAACAGGGATTTCCTTTCATGTAAAGTTAATTATAGAAGAAGGTTTTTGTTTAAAGAGATTTTTAGGCTGGTGGTGAAAGAATGCATTTAATTTATCCTTTTTTTTGGAGTGGGGGTGTGGGGCTAGGAGTAATCCGGTGTACCCTATGTTGTTTGGTAATATCTCACCAGTATTTTCTCAAACCTTTTCCATGAATCTTGTCAGTATTCAAACAAATTCAATGTGTAAACATTTATTTTATCACTCACATTTTTTAAAAATTTTGTTTCTTTTTTTGTTTTTTTATTAAGGCTTCTTGCAGAATACAGTGAAAAGGGATGCTTTTCAAATTTGGACCTCCTTGAAAATCTAGGATCTGTGATGTTTCTTAGCAACAAATTGGCATTTTTAGGTAAGTTGTTTGTCTGTTCTGTATGTGTCTGTGTTCTTTCTGCTCCAGATCCTTCAGTATGAAAATTAGTTTCAAGTAAGATGGCATTTTCTGAAATTTTAGAATCTGCTGTGCAGTGAGATTTGTCAGTGGGAAACCTGCTGCTAAAATGTATTGTATACATCTGCATTATACCCCTTTATTCCAAGCAGAACATAGCCCCTTCACTGCCATCTTCTCTCTTAAACAGTCATGTCCTGCTGCTGCTATCTTTGCTTTCTTCCACAGTGGTGTAGGTCTTTGTAACTGCGTTTTTTTATGAGAGGGTCACTGGCCTACCACAGACCCCTCCCCTCTCCCCTTATCAGCAGGGTTTCTTCTCTCAGGGAATTGCTGCTAAAATACAAAAAAGAAAACTTAGTGCATATGTAGGAACTCCTACCAAAGCACTGTCCAACTGATGCGCTCTCCCACTTCAAACACAGTAGATAATAGAGATGTGATCCTGATTACTTGTCAGAATAATTACTTTTTGTATTTACTTGACTAGTCATTTCTAACCTGAAGTTTTTGTTCTTTCTTTCTTTTAATTGTGTGCAAAGGAGAACTCATCTACTGATGCTTTTGATTTTTTTTTTAGTTATAAAAAAAAAAAGGTAAGATTTTCTTTGGTAGAAGGCCATGTTTGTTGATTATCCACTAATGTATCTTTACTTATTTTTGAAGGAAAGTATCGGGAATTTCACAAGTTGTATGAGGATGGAGAAATTCATGAAGCAGCTAACTTGTTGCTCTCTCTCATCTCTGCTAGACTGGCACCTAAACAGTGAGTCTGCTTGTAACACTGTGAAGTTAGATTAGAAATAAACTGAATTAAATACCAGAATTTAATTAGAATTGATTTGGAATTTCATTTGCTTAGTTTCAATTTTACATGGTTTTTTGTCATTGTTCCTATACAAATAACCTAAAATTTTTAATATGATTTTAATGCTTAGGTTTTAAAATTTAATTTAAGTATACTTGCTGCATGAATTTCAATTTTTGTAAGTTAAATGTTGGGCAAATAAAAAATTGGATGTAACAGGTTATTTCACGTTTACTTTATATTGACATTTTTGGCACTGTAAATTATTTCCTTATGATTATATTGGATCTAGCACTGATACTACAGCTTGGTTTTTTTTTCATGCTGAGGTTTTGTTTTGTTTTCAGTTGTCTTTCTATGCTTAACCACACAGAACTCAGATAACAGGAGATGTGCAATGCTGGCTTGCTATATAAGGGACATCGGTTTGTTACCAGCTGAAGATCAGCCTCTGTTCACCATCAGTGACTTTTCCATCCCACCCCACCTAAACCAATCTCCTCTGCTGTCTTCTTGCATTCAGCTGGCACAGCATTTGTATGATCTTGATAACACTTTAAAGGGTCAACATCCCTGTACCACGATCACCAGTACACAGTCACATGGACATAGCGGTCTGGTGGAGATGGAGAGTGTTTCCCAGTTTTACCCACAGTGCTACATACCATCTTACTGCTCTTCTGAGTATGATGAATATCTACTACCATTATTTAGACGTGAAAATCTCCATGATTGCTTCTATTCTTAGATGTCAGCCAAGCAGTCCACATGTAGTTACAATTTCCAGGGTTTACAAAGAAACTCTGCTGTAAATTTAACACAGTTTATTCAACACAAGACACTTGCAGATCTCAGTCATGTGTAAAAACTAGTCTTTCTGCTTCATATGACATCTTTTCCTTTACATAGACTTTTCCTCGTTCTTCAAAGTTTGAAAACAGTCATCCCTAGAATTTTCTGGAGTGGTAATGCCATCCGGCTAAAAAGGGAGACTACAGAAATAACCATACAAAGAATAATAATAATAAAACCATGGCTGAGAGGAAATATTTCTTGACAAGACTTACAGTTGGTCATTAAAAAGAATCAGCCATGTATCACATGGAAGACAAAAAAAAAGATTTAAAAGGACATCATGATAATAAATCTGAAGGTTTCAAATTGTATCAGTTTATTGTCAACTTCAGTTGCAACACTAGAGGAGTATGACACACATAGATGCTCCAGTCTTCCTCTCTCAAGCAACTTCCTCAATCTCCTGGTAATCACTCCCAGCTGATGCTGGTTGAAGACATGTTTTTTGCTTCCCTGAAGCTTGCATCTGGCACTATCTTCACATTTCCATCTCTCCTGCAACCTCATGGTTGATCAGATGTTTGCTTCCTCCTTTAGCTCTTCCTTTGTACTTCAACTGGGTAAGCACATCTGATAGCTTCTATTTCAGCTCTTCATCTGGCTGACAGGATAGTCTAAGAAGATGGCAAGTGTTGACTGGGCTTGATACAACTAGATACATCCAGCTCCATGTAGCATTGGACTACATACCTATAGGTAGTGACTAACAGGTGTGAGCTACTCACCTGGCTAGAGCAGAGAGATCTGGCTGCAGGACTGGTGACAGTGGGAGGAGTTGCCCTGTTGTAGCTCCAGGCCATTAAGGCTCTCCTCCAGCCCATGCCAGGGTCACTGGGTCAACAGGGACGTGACCCTGACTCTTACTATCCAGACCACTCATGACTGGGACTCAGCAACTTGGGTTCACTGTCAACAGAAGGAAAAGTGCTTCTAAAGACAAAACTGGAAAATAAAACTGAATAAATTGTTGTTTAGAATAATGCTATAATTTCAACTTTAAAAATAATTTTTTAGATACATCAGTCTGCATGATAATAATTGGTACAAAATTACACGAAGGCTATACAAACTTTGATTTTTATTTTATTATGCTTTTAATAAGAAAAATACATTGTATCCTGTCCTAAAAACGTAAATTAAAACAATTTTTTTTTCCTTTTTTTTAACATTCTAGATTTTGGGTTACTCTGCTGTATGATGCCTTACCACTGCTAGAAGCTGAAACTGTGAGTAAAAGCATTAAGAATCAGAGCCTATTGAAAGAAAGGCTTTGGTTTTGCTGGATTTGTTTTTCTTTATTTCTTAGATTTGTTTGACTATGATTTAGCTGTCTTTACTTACCATCATCAGGACTGCAAATGTTAGTATTATTGCTTTCCTTTCCCTTTCTTCTTATTTTTGATATTACTGATGGCACGTAGCGCTGGCTGTTCATGAAAATGCCGTAGCCTGAAGAGGGTGCGAAGGTGTTTCATTTTGTGATTTTTTGACTGGTATAAATAAAAGTGGTTACAGACCAAATCTTGAACCGCTAAAGTTACCTAGGTTTGCGTATTGCCATTTTCAGAAAGACTGAATAGAAATATACAAACTTTAGTCAGAGAGAGAGAGAGAGAGATGACATCGGTACAGAGAGAGGTGGAGAGAAAGAGAGATGGAGAGAGATGACATCGGTACAGAGAGAGGTGGAGAGAGATGACATCGGTACAAAGAGAGATGGAGAGAGATGACATCGGTACAGAGAGAGGTGGAGAGAGATGACGTCAGTACAGAGAGAGATGGAGAGAGATGACGTCGGTACAGAGAGAGGTGGAGAGAGATGACATCGGTAGAGAGAGGTGGAGAGATGGAGAGAGTTGACGTCGGTACAGAGAGAGGTGGAGAGAGGAGAGAGTTGATGTCAGTACAGAGAGAGGTGGAGAGATGGAGAGAGTTGATGTCAGTACAGAGAGAGGTGGAGAGAAAGAGAGATGGAGAGAGATGACGTCAGTACAGAGAAAGAGAGAGAGATAATGGATCTATGTTTCTATTTTATAGTTTAGATGTTTATAAACAAGAGTTGATTAAATACTAGGAAATTTTATTTTAGTTGGCATATTGCAAATTCATGAAATGCTTTGCTTGGGAAAAATGATCAATGTGATAGCATGGATAGTCGTAAAAAGTTGAGACGTACAGTATTTTGATGCAGGAGTTTCTGTGTAAGTTAGAAACTTTCTACTTTAAACTTCTCTCCCTGCTTATCTTTTAATGTCATAATGTTTTTTGCCAGCATAGTTTAAAAATGAGGAAAAAACAATTTATCCTCATATGGACTAGAACTGGTAGAGTAAATGTGCATTATGTTTTGTTGTTATGTTCTGCTAGAGTAGTGCTGTATGTATGCTAAGGAATTTCTTTCATTTTACTTTCTTTAAGTGGTAGCTGACCCCTCCCCCTTCCTCCCGTATGTATGTTTTCAGAAAAACAGTCCTTGGCTGGAGTATATTGTCTGTGACACTTAAATCAGTGGACCTATCTAAATTGTTACACTGTTAATAATATAGGGTACAGTGATGTGATTAAATTTTCTCTTGAATTACGCAGATTGTCTTGAGCAGTTGGCAGACTTACGAACTGATGCACTGTCTCCAGGAGTTAACAGAAGATAGAAACCTTATTAGAGATTCGCAACAAAAGGTTAACATTTTACCTTCCTCAATGCACATTAAAACCTCTGGTTGTGGGAAGGAATGAACCAATGGCTTAAAGAATGTTTATATTGGTTTAGGGTGAAAAAAGCAGCTTTAAGAAAGATGACGATGCTATGAAGGTTTTTCTCTTAAACTATAATGCACCTTTTCTTCAATCGGGTATTAAAATAATGATGCATAAATAAACACAGCACACAAAGAAGGCTTTTTGGTATAATAAAGTCAGTGTGTGACTTTTGTGCATCATATGCAGAAAGGAAAAATGAGTCAAACTGCATGTGAAGTGAAATGCACTAAAGGAATGAATGAAACACAACTAAGGGTTCAGAAGTAACTCCAGATAAATGTATCATTCATACATCTTTTATCATTGGCTAAGCTGTTTGTCACTTTAGAATCCACAGTAAGGTGAAAGAATTTGTCTTTTTTTTAGCCCTCTGTATACCACCTAGGGTGCAGTCGCACTCCACTACCCTTTAAATATGTATTACTTAGCACAGGTTGAGCCACAGGGGCTAGCACCGTACCACCTTCATTAATATAACTCTTTGTGATGACAAATCTGTATTGTTTTAATCCCATGTTTTGCATTATGAGTGTGTTGACTAAACATACAGCCAGGTCAACACAAATACTAACTAGTACTTCTAGACCAGGGTGAAGATGACCCAGGTGGTATAAGTAAATTAAAAACTAAAATAGTATATGGAGGTTTAATATTTTTCTTAATTGCATTTCATGCTTGTTAGTAAAAGGTTTTGGTGGCTGAATATAGCAAAAGAAAACATAACTGAAACCACTATGGGTTACCGTTAATAAACTGCAAAAAAATAATTAAATGTGTTCCAAAAGATTAAAGCTTTATTTAAGTGAGGGAGGGAGAATGAAGTCTAGATATGATTACTATAAGTTTCTAGTTCTGCATTCATGTGTTGCAGAAGTAATTAGCATAAATATAAATTTAAGTTTAAGAAAATAATAATAATTTTTTTGTTTGTCTTTCTACTCTGGCACGTATGAGCTCCAATACAGCCGTAAATACACTTCTGTTTTCCCTTACAAATGTAAAGAGGGGAGGGCTTTCAGATGTAAGTTGTGCTTCAGCTAACAGTTACTCTTCTCATCTTTCAGAACACGATGGAGCTAGAAGAGATGAAACTCAACTACCTGCGTCTGGCTCTGACACGCAATCTGGCTCGTGCAATCATTCAGGAAGGCTCTGTCAAACCTTCCTAATCATTGCTACCGGCACTGAATAAACTTTCTGCATCCCTTCCATTTTAAAACATTTTGTTTTTGTTCACCAAATTCATTTCAAACTGTAACCTGCTGCATTTGTGTATGCAAAACTTTTCTGTAAAAATAAACTTTTTTGTAGACTAATGCCTTTTCTTTGAAGGTAACCCTTGTGCTGCTGAATTACTTGCAAAGCTCTGTTCTCCTGGCTGAGTCTTTTTTAGAGAAAATGAAATCATTCTCCCATTAAAGAAATACTACTGATAATAAACATAAAAGCAATGGCATACTGCACTTGTTCATATTTACATTACTTTTGGTTTATACCTGAAAATAAGAATCAGTATAAAATCGTTGTCCAAAACCCTGCAGTGTTTCATTTCAAGAACTGCCTGAATTTGAGACAAGAAGCCTATTTTTATTTTTTGTAAAAAAAGGACTGCAGCTCGCCCTGTCTTCAGTATGTCTGATTTGCTATCTATGAAGCTGCCACTGGCTGGTTGGCCAAAAGTCGGGGAAGTTTTGGTTTGTTATGCCAATGTACCTCATAGTCTAAGGAACCAGATACGAGTCAATGATGTTAATTAAGCATTGTGTATACACACTTATTCGCACTTCCAAGATCCTATGAGTTAGGGTATATAAAAGTGCTTAATGTATTGAAGGAGCTAAACACAGCATGTATACTTAAGACGCATATCCACCAGTAAAAATGGCAGCTGTAGGGACCAAGTTTACAAGGCTTTCAGCAGAGTTAGGCAGAAAGTTCTTCCTGGCCCTCAAATGCGAATTATACATTGTTATTTAACGTTTCAGGGTATTACACTCTCGGCTGACAGTAACTAATCTATCCATGATGAATGCTGTGTTGTTGGTTTAATGTCTGTTTTTTTTTTTTTTTTTGAAAAGCACCTCGCCAGTGCTGTCTCAACCACATCTGTCTGTCTTGGAGAGCATCGTGAACGTTCCCCGAGGTAGTGTTCCGCAGCCTCGGCCATCTCGCAATCGGGGACGGTATCTTTGATGCCGGGGGGGGCCATTTTGGGAGGAAATGACCAATGCGTAGTCTGCTGATCTGTACCTGTAGATCCCCTGTTTGGGGAAGGGGAGGGGGAGGTAACTCTTCATAATTTTACTAATCCTAAATTTCTCATTATCTTTAGTTCCCTGGGGCCCTTCTTCTCCCAAGAGCTATCTGCTCGGTTTGGGAAGGAAAGATTTTAAGGTGGTGGGGGGGTAGTACTAGAAACGGGACGGGGCGAAAGTTCCGGAGATCATAACGAGGCTGGCAGCGGCGGCCATGTCTGCCGTCCACCGTGCTGTCGGCGGCGGCGGCGACGGAACTGTGAAGGACCAACAGATGGAAACTGACGATGAATCCTCTTCGGAGGGTGATCTGTCCGAGAGCGGAGGGACCGTTTATCTGCCGGACGGTGCGCGCAGTGGAGACAGACTCCTGCTCGATTACGATAAGTCGGCCTATGTGATGTACCACGAGGCGAGAACAGGTCGGTCGGCCCACGTGTCTGCTGTCCGCTGTAGTAATTAGTGGCGCACCGCACCTGAGTATACGCGAACGTAGATCGTAATTTGCCATTGTTGTTGTTGTTGTTGTTGCTTAACGAAGTGGGCAGGTGTGCCAGATCTCGGGGCCTGGGCTGTTTATATCAGAAATACCCCACGAATTAAGTTCCGGATTTCCGAACGGATTACACCTGCCCTTCGCCGGTATTTTATCTAAATTCCTTACTTAATTCCAGGATGTAAGACGTAACGACGAATGCACCCCCCCCAACCCTGAAAGGGGGGGTCTAGCGATCCTCCCCCCTCCCCCTCCACATCAAAATAAACAAAAAGGTTCAGTTGGAGAGAATGTAACATCCCCCGATATCATTCTTCGAAGGCGCCTAAGTTGGGTAAAATCTGTCTCAAGTCTCATAGACTCCATTATAGAGTGATATTTTGTTCTCGTATATAATCTGTCTGCAAGGTGCAGAAGGGTGATCCAGTGCTAGCTGCCCTGTGGGTCTCTCTTGGAGGGTATAACTCTGGACACCTTTGTTGCTACTCTGATGGATCAAGAAAGCTGTGATCTTGTGCCCATCATTGGTTGAAGAACTGTACAATATTCCGTAAGCCGTGTTGTCATTTTTCAAGAGCTTGGTGACTGAGCAAACAGATTCTAAGTGTGGTTTTTCAGACTGGCATCTGATGTCCATATATAAGGCATTCAAAGTTACTGACCTTGTAGTCAGTGGAAACGTGGGTGAGCAGTTAATAGATAATACTATCCCATCCCGGGACAGGGTTTTTAAGGCAGCCCTTGCCCACCTGCTGGCTCCGTCATGGGACACTTAGGCATTTTAGGAGTAGCTTTGCCACAAGCTACCCCACCACGTCCTGATAGAACCAACGCCAGTTTGGTCCATGACTGTTTATTCGACTGGGAACAGCTTATTTCGCAGCTAACTTCCATATCTGGAGGCCGTTCCAAAATCTGCCACCCGGGGACACGCTCTATTGGGGCTGGTCACCCCGACAAGGAACCCATGTGCTGGACATGTAGTAAATAGCCCTGTTCGAGACTTGCACATTAAGACATTCCTATTTTTTTAGCAAGGAGAGTGTGGCTGATGACTCTAATGGGGCAAACAGTGGTAAATTTCTTGATGTTCAGATTTTTAATGAAGTACTCCCCTGATGCTAAAGTATCACTTGATTGTGCAAGGCACAAGGTGCAGAACAACATTCCACGTGAGATCATTAAGGCAGAAATGGCAAATATGCTATCATTGATGCTACACAAGATAGGCTGATATGGAGATTGAAGCTGTTGCCCAGAGGTACATACATAACAGCAACATTTTTAAGTGTATGGTTGGCTTCATGGACATTTTGAAGATCTGTCAGCGGAGGCCATGACAGCAGCTATCATGGACCTAATGAAACCATATGAAGTTGATCTTTGCTTCTGTATAAGATTTTTGTTTGATGATGCTTCTGTTATGTCAGGTTAAAAGGGTGGCATTTAAGCTATCTCAAGATCTTATTTTTAATGCTGTTTAATTCCATGCTGCTCTCCTAATTCTTCAAAGTATTGCTTCTCACTATCCTGACATCAAGAACTACCTTTTGAAGGAGACGAGATTAGAATAGACCTGAGAAACAGGCAGTGGGTTTGGCTAAGCTGTATAAACCTGGATCGTCTTCTAACACAAGCTCCCATGAAAAGTATCTATTGCTGCTTCCTTCAATCTTTGATGCACTAGAGCAGTGATACTCAAAGTGGTGGTACACAGACCATTGCCATGCAGTGAGTTTCCAATAAAGAAAGAGAGAAAAAGAATAGTATAATTTAACAGTAGCACTTCCAGGGGGGAGAGCCAGTGGGCCAGGGCCTGCCACTTAGGCCAAATATCCCTTAACAAATTTAGAGTGTATGGCAGCTACAGAAGAATAGATGTTATTATAAAGGCCACAGAGGTCATTTGTCTCACCTATTATATTCATTATATTTTTCCAGTATAAATTAATATTACTACGAATATTCAAATATTTTCTCAGATTGTAAACAAATAATAATATGGTACCTGTCTGTGGCACATTGGAAAAAAAAAACCTGCCATTCCACCACATCAGATAGTTTGAGAAGTACTGCACTAGAGGACATTCAAGATAGTAAAACAGATGCCAGAGTAGACGCTTGAGGCTGTTGCTTCTAATATGATGTAATAAATTTGTTCAGTCAAAGCTTCCTGTGGTCATATCGGTTCACCAGTAAAGGTTTTGAAAGATTTTTTTAAGTGATAGTACTTTAAATCTGCTGCTTTAATTTGTAAATGATCTCAGCATTTCATGGCTGGATGTGTCATGTTCATGTGGGAAAAGGAATTTGAGTCTTCTGATGATCAGCTCAAGCACATCTCATCTCTCTATTTTTGGACTGCATTCTTTCTGAGCTGCATTAGCAGTTTTTGCCAAATGCGTTGGACATTTATCAGGTCTGCCAGATGGTCGTGAAGAAGCAAATGTATGTTGAGGGGTAGCTTTGTGAAATGAATAGGATGTCGTCATTCCAGAGTGTAAAGGATTCTTATTTCAGGAGTACTGCAGTACTTGAAGGCATGCAATACAGAACTGTGTCCAATTACATTGATGTCTGTTCAGAGGTTTTCTCAGTGCTGAAATGTGGGTGGGGGGGAGTTAAGCCTGTTGTCCTTTGAAAGGGACATTACGCACAAACTAAATACAAATCCAGACACTGTCACTGCTGTGCTGCAGAAATTGTATTTGCTGACCTGATTTGTCATTGTAGGTAATTTCTATAACTCTCTTTATCAATGATCCATTCCTGTTATGACTTTTAAACAAAAACAGCAGCATGTTTTTCATGCAAGGTTTCAAAGCCTTTTGAATTCTTTCAGGTGTGCCTTGTCTCAGTTTTGACGTGTTACCGGATCACCTTGGTGACAATAGAACGAGCTATCCTCTAACGTGCTATGCTGTGGGTGGCTCCCAGTCCGATAAGTATCAATGTAATGAAGTGATTGTGATGAAGATGAGCAACTTAAACAAATTGAAAAGAGAAAAACGGAGCGTTGAGTCAAGTGAAGATGAGATGGAAAGTGAGGATGAGAGTGAGGATGAGGATGAGAAACCAGAACTGGAAACAGCAATGATTAGGCATAAGGGCTGTGTGAACAGAATAAGGGTGAGTGGCTCAGTTCTCAAAATATCTTGGTGCTGTGTTTTGAAAAGCTTTCTCTTAGTGAAAAGTTTGTTCCAATGTGACCTCTCCCATCCCTGTTGTCTGAGGAAGACCCTGAACTGAAAGATAGCCTTTGACTGGAATTACCTCTTCTTTTTTTTTCAGAGTGTGGTAATTGAAGGCAAGCACCTTGCAGCAACTTTCTCGGAAAACAAACAAGTTTATATCTGGGATCTGACACGACCGCTGAATGCTGTGAATGATTCCTCCATCATGGCTACCTATTTTAGAAAGAATGAATCTCCTCCTCCAGTATTCAAGTTCCAAGGCCACCAGGCTGAGGGGTTTGCGCTGGATTGGTCTCCTGTTATACCAGGTGCGCAGAATTAGTGGTCCTTTTTTTTTCTTCGGGTCCAGACAACTAATTTTATCTAGTTCCTCAGCTGCCCTTAAATTACTGATCAGTTTCAAATGTCTTGCATCAAATTCTGGTATGGAGGTGGAGATTTTTTCCTTAAAGATTTTAGTACAAAAGAGCAGCATATTTTTCAGAGAATAAGTAGCCTATGTGGAGTATAAGCAAATTGGCTAATTTTCTCAATTTTCTCTCCTTCATTCATAGAAGAAGTCGATTTCAAGTATACGATGAGGCTAGATCAACTACGGTAGTTAACCAAACTTTGAACCAGTCAGAGCCTTCATGACACTGTTGCATTGCTCTTTACAGTACTTCCAGGATCATGAATATTAATGAACTGTTTGTGCATGTTATTGAAGGATAAATGGAGAGTTGAAATAGTTTTTCATCAATTTTTTTCATTTTTCTGTATTTTTTTTTTTAAATTAAAGCAATTTCAATGACTTTATCCATAGATAAGTTGATTTGGAGAATAAGTTAAAGCCTGGGGTGCTTGGGGGGAATTATAGACTTATATGTATGTTGAAAAGATATGGTGATTCAGATGTTCTTTTCTGTCTTCCTTGATCTCTGGACAATAACAGAAATTAGCTTTTTCTAAATTTTAAACATTCTTTTTTCTAAAGTTTAGCAAAACACTTGAATTAGACAGTTATGTTGAAGTAAAACAGAGCATGCATAGAATTTCTTTATTTCCTGTAGCTTAACTATGAAACTTGGGAGGTTGGAGGTCCAGTGGTTAGACTACTGGACTGTTGCAGTTGATGGCCTGAGTTTGACTACCAGTTCGCAATGGCATCTGCTTAGTGTAACTCTGGTGGCAAGGTTTCTTCTTTCTTTCTCACAACAGCTGGCTGCATGACTTTCCTCTTACATCTGGAAATGCGGAGCTCCAGTATGGTTTGGGTACATGTATATGAGGTTCCATGGTAACTCTTGACTAACTTACACAATGAACACTGGTCAAGAACCCCCACATTGATTACACCTTCCTCTCCTAGCTCACTGGTGAGATTTCCGTAGACCTTGAAAGTGAAGACAAGTGTTCGATAAGCAGAAAAAAATTAAAACTTTGAATTTTTTATGGTTAAAAAAAAATGGCATTTTTGTTGAATGTTTAATTTATTTATATTTCCCAGTAATGGAATACTGCAAGACTTTGTGAATTTCTAATCAAAATTGTACTAACAACCAGCTTCTGGATCTGCAGGACAGCTGGCCACAGGGGACTGTAATAAAGCTATTCATGTGTGGAAGCCAAGAGAGGCAGGGATATGGCATGTCGACCAACGTGTCTTCTCTGGTCATACAGATTCTGTGGAAGACATCCAGTGGTCTCCTAATGAAGCCAATGTAAGTGCATCTGCTCTATTCTTCCTTCCAGGACAGATCTACTGGTGCTACACCTGGCATGTGAAACAATGGATCACATCAGTCATTTTGATTTTTGACAGTTATTCAGAATTTCAGAATTTTAAATAAAGATGGCGCTTTCCGATTTACACTAAAATTATTTCACTAAACATTCAGAAGAAACAAATAAAATAATGTAATTTGAAGTCTTTGAGAAAATATTACCTGCCTTAGAATTAACGGGAATTGGATTCTTTAGTGCAAGAGCTTCTGGAAGGGATTGTAGATCCAAAATAAACTGGTACTGTGCAAGTGTTTCCGTTTTAAATGGCTGAAAGGGAAGTAATTGAGAGAGACTTACTTAAAGATTACATAGCCTTGTTTCCTGTTTTATGTCAGTTTGAATGACTGCTAGGAACTGTTTAGCTGTATATGAAAGGGGGGGAAAGAAAAAAAATGATTTGGTTGAAATGTATGAGCAATCTATGGAATTGTTTAAGGAAAGGAGAACACGGGTATCTGGCCGAGTTTCATTTGAACATCCCTAGTATATAGTATTGGTTACTACAGTGCAGAATACTGTAGAGCAGTGATGAGCAACCTTTTCTGGATGTGGGCTGCTAGTGAACTTCGTAGGCTTCTGGCGGGCCACGTATTTTTTCTTATGGAGTTGCAGGCTTTAAACCTGGTGAGTACCAACATACTCCATAACCACCCCTTTAATGACATATAAAAGTTATTTTTATGCCAAAATAAAAGAAAATATATATTGTATGACGATTTTTATTTATACTACTTTTTAAGCAGCTTAATGCGACACTCGACACTTTTTCTTTCACAAGTCTTTCTATGTCCGCCTCGATCTGAGACGTTGCGATGAGCAAGAAGATTTCCATGCATTTGCCTCCCAGCCGATTTCGATGCTTGTTTTTCAGCACCTGCATTTTTGAAAAAAATTGCTCACAGATGTAAGTGCTGCCAAACAAGCTAACCATCTTCAAAGCATGGTTTGACAATTTGGGAAAATTCTTCCTTGGTAGGTAGAGTTTGTAAAAGTCAAGGAGCGACACATCCCGGAATTTTGCTCTCAGTTCAGTGCTACACTGAAGATCAAAAAGCTCCATTTGAAGCTCTGGAGGTGCACTTTCAGCACTGACATCGAAAGGAATGGAAAAGATGTTGAAGGTATCCTCGCATCTTCTGAGATCTTGAATACGGAAATGAAATTTATCTTTGAGTTGCTGAATCTCTTCTGCATATTTTGCAGAATCGTTTGGATTCTCCTTCCTCAATGTTTCAAAATGAACAAGGTTATTGGTGCAAAGTTGTGATTCCCACAGCAACAACTTGGATTCAAACGCCTTGATCATGTCAAACATGGCGTGGATGAGCTGATCCTTTCCTTGGAGCCTCAGATTCAGTTCGTTGAGATGCTGAGTAAGGTCGATCAAAATCGCACATCCACTCATGATCACCAAATTCATTCACTGGCTTCCCTTTCATATCTAAGAAGAGTTCAATTTCTTCCTTCAAATCATAAACTTGCTTGAGGATCGGACCTTGGCTTAGCCATCGCACTTCAACATAATAAACCACATCTCCATAATCAGATGCCATGTCACTCAGCAGCTCTCTGAATTGGTGATGATTCAATCCATTTGATCTGATGAAATTCACAAGCTTCACAATAACTGCAACAACATTTTCCATCCCCAGAGATTTTGCACATAAGTGCTCTTGATGCAGCAAACAGTGACACAAAATTAACTCATGACCAGTCAGAGCCCTATCTTTTTGAGAGATGAAGTTGTCAAGCCATTGTTCTTTCCAACCATTGATGGGGCCCCATCAGTTGCAATGCCACTCAGCCTATCTAAAGGTAGCCCCAACTGCTTCAGTACTTTCATCAACTCTTCTTTCAAATCTGCACCGGTTGTTGTGCCCATCATTCCCACCATACCCGCTAACTCCTCGGTTATGTTAAATTCAGCATCAGTGCCTCGGATGAAGACAACCAGTTGAGTTACATGGGACACATCAGTGCTCTTGTCCAATGCTATGGAAAACCACTTGAAATTTGATGCTCTGCATTTCAGGATGTCTTCAATGTTCTTTGACATGTCATCAACCCTCCTACCCACAGTAAATTTTGACAGGCTAATTTTTGAAATAATAGCCGCCTCAGGAAATGCTACATCAGCCTCAGCTTCAAGGCATTCCTTCATCTCGCCATCACCAAAGGGCTTCATATGTTTTGCCAGGATTTTGGAGACCAAATAACTGGCAAGCACCGAAATGTCTGCCTGCAAGACGTTTTTCAAATTCCCACACCTTATCTTTCCGCATCTGGCCCTGAAGGGTACCATATTTAGATGCATGCTTTGTACCATAATGTTTCCTGACATTATATTCTTTAAGGACAGCCACAGATTCATTATAAATAAAGCATACTGCAGTCTCTTTAACACTGTTGAAGAAATACTCTGAGGTCCACCTATCGTTGAATTTGCGTGATTCATCTTCTACTTTTCGCTTTTTCTTCTCTGAGACCATGTCTGAAGGTCTGAAAAATCCCAATGTGTGTGCATGAATTTGCTACACGTGATGATACACCCTATCATCACTCTCCTAGCTGCGTAAATGTGACACGTTGCTAGTTGTTGATGTCCAAGTTGGCCTAGAACTGAGCTATCTAGTCCTTGCCGCATGCTCCCTGCAGACATCGAGTTCCAGTCTTTTAGCTGCCGGTGTAGTAATTTCAGATTACCCCCGCTTCACCTTATACCCCCGGTAGCTTCATTCAAATCAAGGTAGGATGAAATTGATTTCAAATTACCAGGGGGTAACTTGAAATGAGGGGGTAGCTTGAAGTCTTTACACCCGCTCCAATGGCGTCAGCCAATGGGAGTGCAGCTCGATTGCATCAGTCATAGTGCGGTAACAGTTAGAGTTCCAGCTCCCTTTGCCGGCGTGTATTGTCCGCGCTTCCATCAGGGCGACGGAGCTGCGTGGGGCCTGTGATGCCAGTATGATTTACCGCAGAGGCCTGTGGCGGCAGGTGGCTATATGGTTACTGGGTGAAAAAAACAGGAAAATAAAATTACTTTGCCAAAGCCCCACAGGCTGCATATTAGGATGTTGCAGGCCACAGGTTGCTCATGACTGCTATAGAGAATCAAAGTGTAAGATATAGAGTATGGTGTACTATGTAACATAGTATACTACTAAGGGCACTCAAATGTAATAAAGACGCCCAGATAGCATTACAGTGATGTTATTTCGGCTAGGCTTCATTTGAATCTCCCTATTAGATATAGATAGAGGATCATGAAGTTTTTAATGACCTCATTTGCTGAAAAGTAAGAGAAAATCTATTTTTTAAAATTATTAACTGTTTCTGCCATCTCTGAATTTGTATAAATTATTGACATCCCTCCCTTGTCCAGTTTATATGCTGCACAAAATGCACGTACTGATTAGAATTATTAAAAAATGCATTAAGATATCATTGAATGACTCAAATAGCACTGCTGACTTGGCACACAGTTCAGTAATCCAAATGAAAGGGAAATATGTCCAGAAACAAAGCAAATAATTTAATTCATAATGCAGAAAGTGAAAAGTGTAGAGTAAAATCACCTAAGTTGTCATAGAGGTGCCAATACTGATTCACTTTCTTGAATCTCTTCACTTGTTATTTTAGACAATCTCAGTGGATGGCACAAAATTATGATTGTTTACTGCTACAGACACTTTCATCTCCTCCTCCCCCGATGGATTCTGTCCAGGTGTTGTTTAGTCTGCTTGTCTCTCTCTCTCTCTCCGGGGCTGTGTGGCAAAGTGGTTAGATTCCTCAGCCACATTGTGGAAATCCATTGGCCTTGCATCATCAGAGACGTCGATCTTTGGGCCAACAGACTGCGAAAACACTGGCATGGTTGATCGGCCATGGATGACTCTACCTCTATCCATTATTGCTGTCAAACCAGCTAAATGAGAGATTCAAGGTATGATTACTCTGACCTCTACATCGCCAGAAGGAAAGGATTCATGGTAGCTTAAATAGTAAAATCAACTTTTGAGGGAAAATGAAGCAATAAATAGCCAGAGAAAGTGGAGATGTGGTCCAGCAGCGCACTGTCAATTTTGGGCTGTTTGTACCAACTAATTTTAGCCGACTTGAATGGAGAAGGATTAATGAAGATCCCACACTTGAATCATTTACTCCAGGAAAGAAAGATTCACTAACAATTTACAGAAGAGGGACTAGAACATTTGAAGTGTCACTAAAAAGCTTTATACTGAAATCTAGGAAATCTAAGCAGCTTGGTTGATGATTGTATAATAAATAATATGGGTGTTAAAAGTTATTTGTATGTTGATACTATAAGCATAACATCAGTAATAATAATTAAGGTGACTTCTTATTGTGTGCAATATTTTGTTCTTTTAATCAGCTACAAATGACATGGTGACTGCCTATGTTGAAGAACTGTATAATACGTTATGCCGAGCTTCTCTAGTCTTTTAAGCAACTTAAACAAGAAATTCTGCTTGAAAACCTTTCAAGTTTGATTGGATGAGAGAATAGAGCTAAGTGTACAATAAAATCAGAAAAGGATCGCCATTAATATTTCAAACATTCAAAGTCATTTTAGTTTAAACCAATGGCAGATATATATATATTTATCATTTCTTTTTGTCTGACAAATTCCCAGAAGAGTTTCAGTGTTTCTTCTTCCTTGAACTTTACTGTTTAAAACTAGAGACAATGGAGCCATGGTTACTGCCAACAAGTGTTGCTATTCTTGCATCTTGTTTTAGAGCCTGGCAGTTTTGTTGTCAGCAGGATCAACATTTTAGAGGCAAATGATACATTTAAAAAAAAAAAACCTTAAAGATGTCTTTCCCAAAAATGCTCAGAAATGCATTTAGAGTATTTATCTTTACTATGACTTATTTGTTTATCTTTGAATTGTACATTGTATGTGATGATAAGGTTTAGTCCATATGCATAAAAGCAGAGGAATGTAAATTTCTAAGGTTCCTAACACACAATTGCTTGATGTGAATTCAGTATTGATTATTTTAAATATTTGCCACTAATCAACATCATTGTACACTAAAATAGTCTTCCTGCTCAATGTATCTTAATGATGGTGACAGACAGATTTCTAAAACATAGGTTCTTTCTACTAACAAGGTGGCAGGAAAATGCCTGAAATAACTCTCTAGCTTTTAGGAGCTTTTTTTTTAAACCTGAAAAACTCTAAGTAGATAACCCTCAACACTTGAATCCAGATGATAAATGCTTTCATTTTCAGATGCTGTGGTTTCTTGTTTTAAAATTGCAGTTGCCTTGTTTTTTCTTAGGTTTTCGCATCCTGTTCAGTGGACAAGAGCATCAGGATCTGGGATGCCAGAGTGGCACCCCACAACGCCTGCATGCTAACAACCAAAGATGCTCATGCTAAAGACGTTAATGTGATTCACTGGAACAGAAATGAACCTTTTATTGTATCAGGCGGAGATGATGGCGTCCTTAAAGTTTGGGATCTTAGAGAGTTTCAGGTACTATGGGGGTTTTTTGTTGTTGTTTTTTTTTTTTTGTAAAGACATTTGAATAATTTTGAAGATAAAAAAAAGTATTTCTGTTGAATAAAATTGTGGAAATGAAACAGCAGCTATTAAAGTAGGTATTTATACAGAGAGAGAACAATAGTAATGTTTTGATTTCTAACAGGCTATCAATTTTATCTTTAACCAGCTCAAACTAATGTTATGTTTACAGTTGTGTGATTAATTTCTGGTTTTAGAGCTGGTTTAAATAGTGGTGTGCAGAGCATGTCAGTCTGCTATAGATGAGTGCCCAGGGTTGGCGATCTCCCAGAGCGTGGTTTCATCTCTCTCTCTCCTGTACCAGTTTTTCTGCAGGGGTTTCCTTTGCCCTCTCTAGTTGTTTTTCCATAGCCAAAGAGTCTGGTAGAGATTTTCCAGGTGCTTGTGCTGGAGGATTTAGTTTACCACCTTAAGCCACTGAGGGTGCTTAACTGTACCCATGTAATTTGCTTGGTCACTGAGACTGACGTCCTCAAGACCCTGATGTCTGGACAGGCCTGGTGGAGTTGACTGGCTTGGTTTCATTAAACAGCTCTAGCTTATATGAATGGGGTAGAGAATAAACAAGCTGACCACACAGCTTTTCTAGAAACCGCAGGAATGTTATTCAGAGGTTGTAATTGTAAGCTTGTGATATGCTAGTCTGTTCTGTCTGCACACCCCTGAAAGAACCTTTTAGAACTTATAGTAGTGGGAGAAAACCCATGAGTAAATGGGCTAGCACAGGAGAAGGAGAAATTATCCCACTGGCTACATTACATACTAGATCCATTGGGATGCTGAGTGGTGGGATGTTATGCTAACCTGCCCAGTATTTGCGTTTAATGAGAAATAACTTGATGAAGCAGTCTCTTGTGCTCAAAATCCACATAATTCCAGTCTGCAAAACAGCTTGCATGTATAAGGTCAGTAAACTTTGTTCTTTCGATATTATAACTTAATGTAGTTTTATTAATAGTAAGTAGTGTCTGTAAGCAGCTCCTGTATTAGTGAAGAGAAACTGTAGATTTGGTTAAGTTTTCTTTAGGACGTTTGGCTACTTCGAAGTAAGGCTGGATTGCTGGTGAATAAATAGGAAAAATTGTGTAGACTTTTTAAATTTTTGCAACAATTCACCATTTTGCGAAGCTCAAACCACCAACAAATCTTACGTGTCCAAAAAAAAACTGGTGGGGGTGTGGGGGAAAATCATGAATATATGTCTGTTTACTGATGCTTTTTCAGACAATTTTTGAAGAATAGAGTCGTCTCTATTAGTTTAAGAAAGAAAAAAAGCAAATGCAAAGTAATAGTTTGGGATCATCTATATATCGTGTGATTTAAAAAAGCCAATAATTACCCATTGTTTTTGTCACATGATCAAGCGGGGTCATGAGCCAAAGAATGTCTGAAGATGTTCACACACACACAACAAACCATTACAGCCTAATGGTACAGGTTCTGAAGGGAGCTTCAGAGCGTTGTGGGACTAGTGTGACCACGGGGAGAGAACTAACGAAAGCAAGACTTTCTACCACCCCACAAGCCACTCTTGTCTTAGATCGCACGAGTGACCAGAGTTAGAGGCACTAAAAACATTCTATAAACACACCGTCGACTGATCGATCTATTCAGTGGAGAGGAAATTCTTCTGCGCGGTCACACGGGAGGCAGACTTTCTTCTTCCATAACTTCAACAAACAACAGGCGATGCTGGCTCTGGTGCACGTGATCCATCATCCACTTTTGGTTCTGAATCAGTCACAGTTTGGCTCTAGACCTCAGCCAGCACTCAGAAGTTACGCTTTTCAGGCTCAGAACCAGTTGCTTTTTCCGATACTATCGAGTTGGTTGTCAAGTATGTCGTGGGAAAGAATCAATCCACTAAAATCATAAGACAGGGAGGCTGTTCTCTCTACAGAAATAAATAAAGATTGGCGGCCAGGTGCACAAGTTTTCCCAAAAACAGCATCCAGATTGTAACGTTTGAAATGACTCACCTAGGCCACCAAGATCTTTGAAGAGCACGGATTTTGATATCAGGTTCCCTGACGACAACAACTGTGATCTGCAATAAAGCCTTCTATCCTGGAAACATCTTCAAATTCAGACAGTTTTACCATGGATTGAAAATCAGCTGCATGTGCATGTAATGCTGCTGTTGAAGGGTCATATTTTCCTGATTGAATGGCTAGGAAGATTAGTCCAGAATATGTTAGACAGCCAATCTTACAAGCCACACGGACTGACTATCAACTTATACTGTTCTGCAACAACCCTTCATGATTGGGTAAACCTAATGCAATGCTTTAGATGCATCAAAGTGTGTGCTTGATTCTGCACAGCAGCCAGACCTAGTAGAAGCAGTTTGAAGAAGAATACCATATTGGGGCCCAGCAACAAAGCTAACTCTGAGCATCTTTACTTTGTGTTGAACAAAAGTGAGAGTCTGGTGGGGGGCTGGAACATTTTGAACATGTCTTTTTTTTTCTTAGTTGAGGTACCTCTATGGGGTTGCAACCCAAGACAAATTGTACTTCAAGAAATTCAAATGCCTTTGGCTTTCAAAGCTTCAACCAAATTGTCTCATGTAGAACAAATAGTCAGGAATTTGGCTCTTATTTTTTGGATCAACTGCCATCTCTGGGTTTTATTTCAGAAATTGCTTCTTTAGAAGATGGTATATTTCTTCCAGCCTGGGTCTACCAACTGTGACAGAAAAGAAAAGCTGGTCAAATAATTCTGCAGTCAGGCATCAGTTGAAGATTTTGGATATGATTACAAAATTTTCATGTGAACCACTGCGTGTATTATTGCGTGATCTTTCATGCTGCCACCATGTATGTCAGGCTGATCACAAGATATATATGGATGATTTTTTGGCTAAGTTTCTATTGGACAAACTTCAAGATACATCAAATCCAAAATAAAAATGTTGTCCAAAATACTGCTAATTAAGATATTTATAGATAAGATTTTTTTTTTCAGAGTTATACATTCATTTTTTAAAATTTCTTTTAGATTGACTTCTTAAAAAATTGTGAATTCTAGAGATTGATCTTTATTCACCTCATAATGCTGTAATAATTTAGAAAATATTTAATAATAATGAAGTACTGCAGTAACATTGTTATTGTGAGCTTAATTTATCTGCCTGTCTTAACATCTAGAAAAGAAATCCATTTTCTTCTCTCTCTCTCTCTCTGTTTAGCATGGGAAAGAATGTGGCACATTCAAGCATCACATGGCTCCGATCACATCAGTGGAGTGGCACGCTACAGACAGCAGTGTCTTCATGTCGTCTGGAGCAGACGACCAGATAGCCCTCTGGGACTTGTCAGTGGAGAAGGATGTGGATGCGTCAAATGACTCCAAGGCAGAGGAACCTGACATTCCTCCACAGTTACTGTTTATCCACCAGGGGCAGACGGAAATAAAAGAAGCCCACTGGCATCCACAGATCACCGGTGTTGTTCTCAGCACTGCACTAACTGGCTTCAACATCTTCAAGACGATAAGCGTGTGAAAACAGATGAATTAAAACCATCTTGTGTTAGCATTGGGCTTGTTCTGTTGTTCTGTTCTCGGAGAAACTAGGTTTGTTTGAAAGACAAAAGATTTTAAAAGAATATTCGTTGGAAAGTGTGATCAGTTCAGAATGTACATATACATTTACACTGGTGGTTATAACTGCGGAGGAGTCATTTAAATATTTCAAGAATTTTTAATGAAAAGGTAAGCTTTAGTGTGGAGTTGTTATGGTGTTTTTTTCCATGTAACAGTTATGTTATTTTATATGCACAAATAAATTGAGTTGTGCATGAGATACACTATTTTTCTTTGACGAATCTGCAGTCATGGCCTCCAGTCTGTTATATATTTCCATCTTAGTGTTTTGTTTTTGTAAGTTACAGCTGAAGAATCATGGTGTGGGAGTTAGAAATGGCTTTGCTAAACAACAGTTAAATCATTGCTACCTATCACTCTCATGCTTCTGTATCAAAAATCTAATTTTTAACAACAATTTGAATACGTTTCTTTTTCCGGCTGACACTAGCCTTTAGCCTAATAAAGCCAGTAAGAAAAAAAAGAAGGAAATTGAGATGTCTTCTTATAGGGATAAAGTTTATCTGGTAAATTACATTCCTTGCTCATCTTAGTCCTCAATAACAAATGAGTCAGTGCTCTGCTTTGGTCACTTTTAAAGCGAGGGGATTCTAAAAAATATACCGTCACCATATTGACTGTCACCTTTAGGTTGAAGAGGCTATAAATGTACAAATTGTCTAACTTCTGTTGACATTTATAGTGTCATATACCAATCTTTACAAGGGAGATAATTGCGGCACTACACCCAATCACCAGGGTTATCTGTTGGTGAGGGACTGGACTGTCATGGTGCCGGATTAGTATTTTTTTTACTTTGACAAGGAAATCCTATTAGAACTCCACATTTTTTTAGATTTAGGAGGACACCCATGTGAGCAGTAGGAGGGCCTGCCAACCTCTACCAGAAATCAAGCTTTGGTGGTCAGGCTAACCACTGGTTCACCAGCTGACATTATTGACAATGGGCGTTATGTAACTTAATATAAATTTTAATTCAGGAAGTGTCAAGTGAGAAAAAATGTCTAATGTCAATAAATTTGTTTCTGATTTTTAAAAAAAAAATGTTTTAGAAGTGGTTTAGGTCTCTTCTGTAAACTCATCCACGAGGAAATCAAGACATTTTCAGCTGCATTGCATGGAGTAACGATTTGTGGCATTGGCTAAATATCAGATCTTGTCTTTCTGTTGGTGTGACACACTGCTCTTAATTCTGTCTTTGTCATGCCATAAATCAACTATGCTGTGGTTTGTGTAATATCTTAGTAAAACCTGAAAATCTGCTCTATTCTGATCAGCAAATCATTAAGTATTAACTTTTGTAATATACTTGACTAATTCAACTTATGCTGCTCCATGAAAAGTATTGGTATGTCTCAGTGCATGTAACAAGATAATTTGTTTAACAATTTAATGTATAGTTGAACCATAGAAATGAATACTGCAAAGTAGAATAAATCAAATGCTTTCCAGTTTGGATATTTGATATGAAATATATTCTTTGTTTAGTCGTAAAGTGTCATTCCTGAGCACTAGACTAGCTTGAGGTAGCACATCCAAATTGAAAATCAAGAATTGTAGGATGTAAGAGAAAGCCATTTAGATTGCTGTTACAGCAGAACTGATGATGCATGCTCTTGACCTGGAATTTCTGCGGTGATGAACAAATAGCAGCCTTCACCCATTTTCTAGACTTTATTTAATAAATAACTTTTTAACATGTTCCAAGGTTGGTATAGTTGTTTATCATCGCGAAATTTATTGCATTTTTAACCCTTTAATATCTAGTGAAAATTATGCCCCCCCCAATTAACAAAAATTAACCTTATTTTTCTTGAAATGCTGTGAATTTTGTTTTTGAAGTGCAACAATTAATTTTTATTAAAATTCCAACACTTGGCAAGAAAGAGGAAAATAATTCTATTTTAGAGTCTGTCTAAACAAGGAATAAAACATTTCAAACTTTGATTTAGTGAAGAGAATAGAATAGCAGGAGAAATGAGACTAAGTTTATTTGCATCTAGTACATTGCAAATCTTCTGAACAAAGAATTGCATAACTAGTCCAATTAAATTCGGTGTGTAGCAGAATGATTATGGAAAAGATTTAAGCGATTCTAGGCATGAAAAAAAGAAGACAGACCAACTATGCTGGTCTATATAAGGCCTTAACAGGGCTCTCGGTATATAGGAATGCTTTTAAATATTGACGATAGTGCTATATGTTTAGCCTTACCACCAGTAACACTTGATTCATTGACAATTCTTTTATTTAAATGAGTAATTTGTATGTTTTGTTAAAGAGACAGCTATTTCAAGAACAAAAAAATTAATTGTGATGCTGGTGCTTTATCATTGTTAACAGTACAGATAATAGATTCTGACCAGTTAAATCTATGTAGGATTAAATACAGTAACCTAAATTGTGATGGCTTTCATTGGGAACAGGATACGCTAAAAGCTTTATACAGTATGAAGTGCTTTGACACGCGTTTATTCTGTTGGAGTGTCACAAACTCTTACATGTATGCTGGTCGGGACAGGGGTGGGGGGTGCATAATGAGGTTCTAAGGGATTTTCTCTTAAAATAAGTAATTTGCCAATGCAAAGATTTATGGTATTACACTTAATTTTGGGAATATAAATCAACAGATTTTGTTTTACACATGTCTTTAGTAACAAATGCAGTTAACTTTAAATTCTCACAAGCTAATCACAGTGTAGTAATGAGATAACATATCAGTGTTACACTGAGTGTTATTACTGTCCTATATATATATATTGACTTCCTGCTTCCTTGTGCTGCAAATAGGTGAGAGTTCTTCAGCTGAGGTCATGGAATTTATAGCAGCAGTATCCTTCCTTCTGTAAAGGTTTCCTAATTAACATCTGGCCCTTGTTATATCTAACTATTGGATAGCTGAGGTTAGAAAAGTGTTTTACTAACCCTGACCTAGCTACATAAGTAGTGAGGGAATAAGCCCCGTGTGGTCTACTCCACTGACCCTGTGAGACCCCCCCCCCCACAACAAAACTCTCTCAGGAGGAATCCAGGTTCCAGAGAATTGTGCCCATCTGGAGAAAGTTTAGCGGATCCACGGCAGACTTTTATGCAAAACGCGTGCAGATATAGGAAGCGAAAAGGGGACAGGAAGGGGGATTTTTTTTTTAAGGAAACTTAATTGGACAAACAAAATCATCACTAGCCCCTTTTTCTTTATTATTATTAAAAGAGAGAGAGAGAGGAAATAAATTCTTTCTTAAAAAAAAAAAGGCCTACGTGATAAAAGTAGGAGGATAATAATAGTAATAATAATAATTAGTATTATTATTATTACTATTATATTATTATAAAGTTAAGTTTCTTTTTTGAAACAAACTTTTCTTAGAGAGATGACGTAAAAAGTTCGGTTTTGCTTTACGGTCAGTCACACACACCCCCCCCTCCTCCGGGCCGGTCGGCGGCAGTCGTCATGTCGTACAGCATGGCGGACAGGTCCAAAAACATTCTGCTGGAGTTACAACAAAGGCACGGAAACAGCAAATGCGCCGACTGCGGGCTGGCAGGTAAATTGATTTTATTCCCACCACCATTTCTGTTAATGGCCATTTTTTGCCCGTCCGTTCGTTTGGTATCCCCACCCCCCCCCTCCCTCTCCTCTCCTCTCCTCTCCGAGCGGAAAATGTACGAGGTGGTGGTTGGCGATCGCTGCCACCCTTGGCCCTCTACCGCCTCCTGTCGTCGTCGTCGTCTGCCCCACCCCTTTCAGATTCCTCTCCCCACCACCACCACCAGACGAGACGCGGAGTCTCCAGATTCCGGAGGGAGGATGAAGGACACCTGTTGGGAGGAATGTGGCATTCTAGAGGCCGGCCGGCCAAAGGTGGCGGTTAATTACTTCACCTACTCGCCTTTATTTTTCTTTCGTCGTTTAATAATTAGCGTGCGACGGGATCCCCCCTCCCCCTCCTCCTCCCACTATTCCTTTACACAAGAACCGTTTGCACTGCTCAGGGTCATCCTGGATTGAGTCATCACCGTCGGTCGGTCCTCGGGCACCTGCTGCTGCTGTCGTCGAGCGAGCGAACGGAACAATGGCACATTTAAATGCGGCATTAAAGGGATAAGGTGTAAGAACTTCTTAAGTACAGCAGAGGCTTTTTCTTCTCAAAATAAACAAACAGCCTTTAACCCTTTCCGAGAACTCCACAGATTTTTGCTCCGTGCCCGTTATTCTAATTAGCCAATGTAATCATTTTCATGTCCAGAGATTCTTTTTGAAAATTTTTTTTTTTCTCACTCGGATGACCAGTGGCATTAGTATCTCCAAACCAGTGTAAGACAAAGAAAATACTGGAACTATCATCGCTTATAGGACAGAGATCTCCCCCCTCCCCCCAACCACACTCCCTCCCCCCCCCACACACTCCTCCCCCCCCACACACACTCCTCCCCTCCAACCCTCGCACATGACAGTTACTCACGAAATCGGCGAGCATCTCTCGTTTCCTTCGTGTCAGCCGCTGCCGAGACGCTGTTTGAGGTTTGGCTGAAGAATAGCTTCAGTTATCTGGTTTCAAATTACCCTCAATATGTTACCTGTTACCTGTGGAAGTCGGCTCGATAGATAAAAACTCCGGCTTTAGGGGAGAAGCAAGAAACAGGCTTAGTTTCTTCATACTTATTGCGACAGCTATAGCTTAGTAAGTGACTACTAAAACTGAACCAGGGGGTTAATAGACTTATAGCTAGATTGCTGGGTGTTAATGTTTTTTCCTATTTATTTTTATTGCACTCTTAAAGATATTATCTGTCATAATTTTTGTAAAAAAAAATCAAAAAAAATCCGGTAAATTGGATGTGATGTCACAATAGTTATACCTAAATTATAGTTGTACAGAATATTTACCTATGAAAGTTAATGCATACTTAATAAACTCACTACATATTGTATTATTTTGATATTTTATGACTACGAAAATGATAAGCTAAAAATTAAAGCTGCATGATCTATTTTTGCCACCTGTTCAAGAAGCATAGTGATGCATCATATTTTAATTTGCTTCATCGTTGTGCAAGATGACATACTGTAGAGAGAGTGTATGGGTTTCTGACATCACAATTCTTTCCAGTTAAAGAGAGAGAGAGACCAATATATGTGTACAATATTTTTATATATATATATAACCTGTCAATTTATGATTAGTAACTTTTCAATTTTTTTTTTAAAAAAAAGACAAAAAAACATTCATTTAAAATGAAAAATTGTGCCAATTGAATAGCTGCAGTAGGCTGTGTTCATAAGCCAATAAAGCAGCAGAAAAGTAAAGAAAATTGCTGGACTTCCACTTGAAACAGCTGATTCTCACTTTATCATTGATTTTATTTGTGCTACAGGGTTCGTTTCCAGTGTGAGCGGATGCATAAGTCATCAAATAATTTACTGGCTAATAGAGAGAAATATTTTAATTATTGTCATCCTTAGTACACTTCACATAATTGAATTGGCCATAAACCTTTGTTTGCTGAATTAGCGTGCAGTTAAATATAATGATAAAACCTGTGGTGCAAATTATTTAAGAAGCAAAAAAAAAAAACAGCATTATTAAATTTATGAATATATGTATGATCTGATAACATCTTGAATGTCTAAATCTGATTCTAGCAGCTATTATTGCATTGCAATGGCCTGAGTAATTGTTGAAGGAACACATTTGACATTCATACCACCTGTTACCTTGTTTGTTTGCAAACTCATTTTTAGGTTCATATTACCTATTAATGAATGTGAGTATTTATTATGTTAATGGCACACATTAGTTATGGCCCCTGAGGATATAACTGCGTTTTTAGTAAAAATCATGGGAAATGTGAGTTCTTAATGATTTTTTTTTTTAAAAAACTTTATGGCAAATTTTTACTTTAGCAAAATGGTTATAGAACTTGTAGTACTTGTGAAAAACTGCACAATGTCAACACGTAGCCGTAAGTTATGACCAGAAAATGTATTGCGTTTATGATCAAATATGAATGATTAGATCATGAATATGTATATATTTATGAACATTTTTGTGGTGCTTTTATTTTCATTTTCATTTTTTACAGGGTGACCAATAAGTTATGAGACTTTATTTCAGAAGTCTACCAATGTATACATCATTCAGATTGTGTCCATACACTGTTTCTCTATTTCTTAAAAATTATAATAGTTATCTGCCCTTTTCAAAAAACAACAACAACAAAACAAGGAATGTCTGTCTATGGGATTTCGAAATAAAATTTAATTAAATAGTATCCTGACTCTCTTGGTCTTTCTCTATCCAAGCAACTGTTTTCAGTTCATTGGATCACCATGCATGATCCACCTAGAGAGAAAGTATACCTGCCTGGTGGTTTCCAGTAAATCTTCCATGCCAGATGTGTTGGAAGGGAACACTAGTACCCTTCTAAGGAATGAACTTACTGAAAGCCACCTACTCACAATAAGAGTGAGGGGGAAACTATGCCAGGGAGGTAAGGGCAAACCAAGTTGGCCCCTGTGGGAATTTTGGGCCTTCTAGACATTAGCAGTCCAGTAGAATAACCACCTAATCTCTATCACTACTGTTAAATTTCCTTAATTCTGTTCATATCTGAATGAAATGGGTGTTCAGATTCTAATATATTGAGATTGCAAAAGTTATATAATAGTTATTTAATAATGAACCTTTTCAAATAAAATTACTTAAATTTATGTATTTTAAAAATTATAAATACAAATTGTTTTTATGTTTTAGAAATTAAGTTTCAGTATCATTTATCTGGGAAGACAGTTGGAATCCTGCAGGATTTCACTATGAGAAACCCAGATGATTTGGATTTGTGTACGTATAAAGAGTACATTCGTATATTTATGGGAGTAGGTATTGATCCAGCAGAGTAATCCTGTAAATATATGTTTCTAAGGTTTCATAGGTGCATTTATGGGATTGTGATACAAATTGCAGATTTATTGAGGATAAAACGTTTGTATAGACTTCATTTTGTGCAATGTCTGAACAGTTTTTAAATAAATTTAATAGCACCATACTGACAATGAATAGTTAATACTTTTGCATCCTTAAGTCACACGACCTTTAGTAACAGATATGACTGCCTCTGGCTTGCATTACAGCATTCCATTTGCGTCTCATCATAGAAAAGAGCCTGGCTCCAGTCATGCCTTATGGTGTTAAGGGAGTGTGTGGAATATTGGATATCTACCGTATTGAATCAGGTCCCGTGGATGTCCCACAATTTGTTTTGGATGAAATGTGCCAAAATAGTGTGATGGTTATCATGACAGTCAGTACTACTTTGAGCATTCCCTGTGCCTCTGCCAAAGTTGGCTGATAACATCAAGTTCAGCAGCCACATCTACCTGTCTGCTTCTAGTCTGTAGCCTAGTTATGGTGAGGTGTAATCACTTATCATTGGGCCTTTGGCAAAGTGTCCTGCTTGCAGTGTTTGGTAACTTCAAATGCAAATTTTGAATCACCTGATGGTGGTCTGACCTTTGTGAGTACATTCCACCCAGAGAGAGACAAAGAGACACACACAGCACTGGAAGCAACAGAATTGTTGCATGCCTCAAGCCTTGGCTTGACAAAGAGTTGAAGATGGCATCTTTATTGGCTAAGGAGAATGGAAGTTTTTTTGCAAATTAATTATAAGCATAAAAGAGTGCCAGTGGAGAGATTATAGAGAAACGTGGTTGACCAGCTACTTCAGATGTTGGGTCTCTTAAATTTGTTTGTGAAACCTGCTGCTGACCCAGAGAAACTAATAAGCTCTGAGGTTTAATAGTGTCTGACCCCCGTTCAAAAAGATGTTAAGTGATGCAGTTCACAGGGTTGCTAGTGGAAAAGCAGTTTCCGTCTCATTAAAATGTGTTGTTGTTCGAGTCATTTGGGTTGCCACACAGCTTTAAGATGGAATGATTAGCCCCTACTTAATGTTGGCTTTTTCTAGACCTTTTCAATTATTATTTATTTTTTATTTATGTATCTTTTAAGTTTTAGTTTATATAGTGCACGTGGAATCCAAGATGGCTTTTGTGATGTTCTTAAAAAATGACAACAGATAAAAATGTAATGCATGGTTTTATAGAATTATTATGCAAAAAACCAAATGTTATAAGGGGTGTGGAAAACGTCTTGACACTTCTTTTCCCAGTTGAACAAAATCTTGCTAAGTTCAAAACTTCCAGCTAAACTTACATTCAACACCTCATTTGGCATTCCTGACTCTTTCAAGTTTGCATGTTTAACCTCGTCGACCATGTTGAAATTTGTGCAAAACACTTGTCTGGGTGCTCGCTGATGTTTTGGAATCGATAACAAATGAGACTGAAATGTTTCATTCTCTGCTAAAATTGTTTCGAACACAACTGGACAAGGTGTGCAAAGCTGATGGAAAGTCAATAAACGTTTTGTGATGGTATGAATGTCGTTGTGCTATGTTTGTGGGAGAGGGGAGTGTCAAGACTTTTGAAGAACCAGAAGCAAGGGCAAAGAACTGCATTGGCTTTTGGGAAAGGGTTAGGAAAAGGCTGTGGTTATATATTTTAATTTTTAATCTAAAATAAGTAGCCTCATTATTAAGCTTTTTGTTATATTTCAGGGTTGGTTTGCCTGATTGACTTCTTAGTTTAGGGCCATGAACACAATGGGAAATAAACGGCTTTGACATGTTTGGCTTTCCTTGTACTGATCTTGTACACAAACACACAACCAAAACCTCACAATAAAAGGAGGATTCAGAATGCAAAGATTGAGTACTTCAAAATTCAGCAGATAGTTTTTCTGATTTAAGGAGCATTACAGTGCCTACCTTTGTCAAAGTAAACTATATGCTATCTGAGTGGGACAGGAGTATTTACAGGTGTGTAGATTTTTTTCTGTAGGTGAATGTTGGTAACCTCATCTGCGTACCTTGTCCTTTATTTGCCAAATGTGGGTGGTTTTGATAGTCAGATTATTTTGCAGTTTAAAAAATTTTGGGATACCATGTAGTCTGCACTAACTGATTGCCTCCTGAAGAAGTATAATCTGTAATCTTAGAACTTTGACCTTATCCCTTTCTGAAAGTCACTAGTTGATTAGCAGATGATTAGGTTTCTAAAACATCAAGGTCTCTGATATGGATAATTTCCAAGCAGATGCAACAGTATGTTCTCTCTGAAGACTTTTTAGATGCTTTTGTGAAAGTGCTAGCAGTTTATGCCAACATGGATTTCAGAACTTTTCTTATGATGTAATGTATGTTTTATGTATAGTAATAGCAGAATTGTCAATCAATGCAAAAGATCAGCACGTGCCATATGAGATTATGTTAATCAGTTTTAAAAATGCTACATTTAGTAATATTCTGGCATCTTATGATTGTAAAATTGCATTTAGCTGAATAAAGTAAAGGTAACTTTGTATAAAATGTAGCCCTGTACCCAAATTAAGAGGTTTTGCCTTTAGATTTTAGCTGAAAATATTGTTTATGTTGTGGGTATTTAAATGTTTAAATATTTAAATTTACTAGAGCAAAGTTGTTAATAAATTGATTTAATTTCCTCTATAAATAAAAGCATTTCTAAAAAAATAACTTATCAATATGACTGATTTCAGAACTATTTATATCTTTGATACTTTGTTATACATAGTTTTTGTGGATGGTTCTTCCCACATGTAAAAACAAGAAAGTACTAGTAGGGTTTTTCAGGTGTGTGTGTGTGTGTGATGGAAGTAACTCTTGATTAGCTTGCTCCTTGATTACTGCTGCTCAAAAGCCCCTAACCTACTCGGTCACCAAGTCTGATACCTCCACATGCCTTCCCTTGTAGCTCCCTGCTGTAAGATGCTCTTAGAATTTGAAAGTCGGGACGGATATTCATCGAGAAGAAAATTTACAGATTTCAGTGTTTGTTTTCAAAAAAGAAAGAAAAAGGGTACTTTTTGTTTTGGTAATGCTTGGCAATTTCTAAAACAGGCTTTTCGCTATAGTTATAAAATTTTGCATATATTTAAGACTTTTAAAAGTAATTCACTGGAAAGTTTTGTATGGAATTTTGTAATGATGAGTTAGTTTGAGAGGGACATCTGGCAAAAAACAACAAATGATAGGCAAATTTACTATGAGAAAAAGACATAATGGCGCACAAATTTTGTCCAACAACAAGCTCTGTAGGTTTTTCATAGCAGCTCCAATTTTTCTCCCACATCTAAAAATGAAGGGTTCTTTGCTGGGGATTTTCTTATCAAAGTTGTGAGTGCCAGAACCCACTTGGCATGGGATAGTCACAATTTTTAGCAAATAGTTGGAGCACCGTGCTCCCTCGTCCGGTGTTGTCTCCCTTGTAGATGGCAGCGTACAGAAACAACGATAACAGAATGACCAATGCTGGAATACTAGGGATTTTGGTCCTTGTATGAAAACAAATGACCGATTCTGTTTTGAATTGTCTGGTAAGCCATAGTTCCATGAAAGGGCACAATTGGTAATGCGTGCGATCTCAGATGGCAAAGTTAAATACCCAACTGTTTTATTTCTGAACTGGATTCGCGCACAGTTTAGTGACGTGCCTCGAGGAAGAAAGGATGCTGCTTAGCATCAAAGCAATGAATGGTACATTTTTTAACTTAGTGTTTTTTTTTTTTCAATTGAGAATAAGTACAGGTTTCACTTGACAAGTAGGGCCATTTACAGCCATTCTAGTTTATTTTTCCTCGGCGTCAGCAATCTCTGCACTAATAGAATCCTTGTATTTGAATGTTTTTAATGTCAGAGATAATTCTAGCATAATGGAAATAACAGGAAGAATAGAATAAAAAACAACAACAACAACAACAACAAGCACTGGCAATTTCATTTTATGGTGATATGCATATTCTGACCCTTTCTTAAAGTATCCGGTTGACATAGTAGTGATTTTCTAGAGCATGAAACTAAGTGTTGTTATTCAGTTCAACTGAGTTGTCTTAATACAATTTTATTAAAATGTCACAGTGATTTTCTGAATCTCTCTCTCTCTCTCTCTCTTAAAAACCACTTGCTGACTTTTCAGATTAAACATTCTTCACTAGAACTGGTTTCCTATTATTTCTTTGTGGGCAGCAGGTAGCTAATTGCGAGAGCATAACCAAGCTGTCATGGCCGATGGCCCGACCTTGATATCTGTTGGGAGATAATGAAATTGTTTGTTTTTTTGGCAAACTTCCCATGGTATGGTTTCTTCTCACTTTTCAGTACCAATCCATCTCCATGAGTTTTTTTTTGGTTTCCTCCCATAGATAGATAAGCAGGAATTCTAGTGGGGATTTTCTGCTGTCTACTGTGTTAGATATATGGGCCTGCACTATTAACTTCTCAGCAGAGGAGGATCTGATTGGCAACCATCATATTTGAAGATGCAACCTAAATATTTATATAATTATAATATGTAAAGATAGTTATATCTTTATTGTGGAGCTTCGAATAGGCCCTGCTTTGTAATAATCAAACTGAAACTGGGATGTCTTTAGTTTCATAAAGATGACACAGTCTGTTCTTATACACAACTTATTGCAGTAAGACTCTTCCAGAACATTATTTTCATTTGCATTATAGGTCACAGTGGTCCCTAAACACTAAGAATATTTTTGAAGATTAATTTTTATTTTCTTGGGTAAGCAGATAATTAATTTTCTTAGACATCGATTCTCCACAGGTTTAGAATTTGAGCCACCCTGCAAAAGGAAATTCCCATCTGAGGCCTCTGGAGTTGTGAAGTCTGCTAGTCATTTACGCATCCGAAGTGTGCCAAAAGTAGACCCCTTTACTCAAATGTAAATGG
This sequence comes from Nautilus pompilius, assembly GCA_018389105.1. NCBI lineage: Eukaryota > Metazoa > Mollusca > Cephalopoda > Nautilida > Nautilidae > Nautilus > Nautilus pompilius. Next base: position 97,568 of record JACATO010000989.1, on the reverse strand, counting down.
GCCATGTTAATGCTGAATAAATTAACTTTATTCCAGTGAATATTTGTAAATTAGCCAACTGCACAACAATATTCTGCTGAAATGAATGTAGCTTGAAACATCTGACTGAAATTGGCAGTTACGATTGAGATCTTTGTTTGCTGCAAGATTTGTTTTTTTTACTTACTGTCAACTGAATTTATTAGTAACTTTTCTTCTTTTAAGCTCTTATAGGAAGAAACATATGCAAGCAATATTAATAATAATAATACAGAAACTTAAAAACTGATCTGCAGCATGAATATTACGGACAATTTCGAGGTGGATGGATGGATGATTATATAATCAGTTTCTTTTAAGAGTTCTTATAAGGAGTAGAAATTAAAAATAAGGAGGCTAATATTTTCTTTATTTACAGTAACTGGTGTAATTTTGATTGTTAACTGTGAACAAGTGATTTTGAAGAACCTGTGGCCTCATTTTATGAATGTGGACCTTGAATTGTAAGGTTAGATCATTCCATTGGAACACAGCTGGATACCATTAGGCTGAATCTATTTTGGACAGGTTTTATTTGAATGTTCCTTGTGCATGATGGGGTATTTGGCAATATTTACATGAGCGCTTTCTATATGCAACAAAACAGTAAATGCCATGTCACCAACCAACATTTGTGCATGTGGCACTAATGAGCAGGTAAATGGAGTGTCCGTGCAATCGCCTGTGCACGCCAGAAGAGCAATGACGATTTGTTTTCTGTTGGCTAAAGGTGTTCTGACAACTGAATTCCATCATTGGCACAATATGGAGAAGACTATGGTTTGAAAAAAGTGTATGAGTGGGTGGACAGGTTTGAAAATGGCTGAACCCCAGTGGTAAATGAAGATCAACCAGGATTCCCACCTTCCGGCAGCAGTAGTGATGTAAGGTGTTCTGCTGCAGTAGGACAATGTGAGACCCCACAGAGCTTGGGCGGCTGCAGACACTTTGAACTTCTGCGTCCTCCCCGCAGTCCAGATTTCTGCTTCATCTGATTTGCGCATTTTTGTAACCCTAAAAGCTGCTCTCCAAGGTCGAAAATTTGTCAGTGATCACCCGGTGTAATGCAGATGTGGCTTACACAGCAACCAAAAAGCTTAGGTCAGGATGTTATCGAGGAATTTGTCTGTTGTAAAACAGGCTGACTGTGTAGAGAAGCGATGCAGTCCAATAAACAATATTTGGCTACTTGTTTTACTTATGAATTGCCTTTAATTTCTGAAACATTTATACAAAATGTTCTTTTAGTCATAAAAAACTACGACAGAGAGTTGGGTGTGTTGAAGATGAATGTGAACATCTGCAATTGGCCCTTTTATTATTTCGTGTACAGTGAAAAAAGAAAGAAATTAATTAAAGAAACTGAGCAAACTCGGGGTCTTTTATTAACAGGATAATTATCACAAATTTTTATTATTTTTTTTAAAGACAAATTTAAGTAGAAGGAAACCCCATTTTCTCTAAATATGTCTTGCAGATATTTCTTAGGGACAAGGTCATTTACCATTATGGCGATGCTTTTTAAAGCCAGTTTCATTTGAACATCCCTAGTGTGTGTGTGTGTGTGGAAATGGAGAACATGTACTTACGGAACACTATTTTCAAGAGGAGCTAATTGACCTCCGGTTAGCTTGATCAGCGAGGGAAGGCATGGCTCCACATGCAAAAATCACAACTACTAGACCTTCAGCTACTTCAGAAAATATAATAAAGCAAACTCAAGCACACACACACACAAAAGAGGATAGTTTTACAATGAAAATGTTTCTAAATTAGAATTATTTTACTTCTGGCACATTTTTTCCTGCTGTTTTAAAGGATGGGTGTAGTAGGATGTTGGACTGTCAATTGCATTACGTATGAGCGAGCAAGGTATGTATAGGTATGTAAAGTGGGCCCCATTGCTGTAGCTGATTTGAGCTTTCAACAAACAAGATTCTTCTTAAAGGACCTCTGACCACCGCTATTTATGATTTGGTTTAACACTAAAATTATAAATTATTAAATGCATGTAGAAGCAAGTATTGTATCATCAGTACTTAAGGACTGGTATCTTGTGCTTCTGAGCTCAGAATCCATGCAATTACTGTGCAAAACTGTATGCACGTAAAGTTTATGATCTTTTTGACAGGAGAGCTACCATTTTTGTTTATACATTTTTGAGAAGTATTCAGAGTTAAAATTGGCTGAAATCTCTCAGCATTATAGACAAATTGATACAAAACAAAAATTCCCTTGGTTATACATTGAACTAAACCCTAATAAATATACTGTATTTCTTTAAGAAGTAGGTAGTGTCCTTGCAATTCTAACCTGAAGCAGTTTTTTGTTTGTTCTTTCACTTTTTAAAATGTAATGTTTTTTTTCTCTTGTACAGATTATGGATTGGCTTTTGTCATTTGGATTTCTTGCCATTTCATGGTGGTTTTATCATTAGATATTAAGGCTTTCAGTCCATGTCTGCTGATTAGATTTAAGAAGCTATACATGTAGGCTTATGATGTATGTGTTGCTGTTTACAGATCCACAATGGGCATCATGCACTCTTGGTATTTTCCTGTGTCAGGATTGTGCTGGAATCCATCGTAGTCTCACTTCGGACATCAGCAGAGTGAAGTCAATACATCTGGACAAGTGGGAGGAAAGTCAGCTCCAGGTAAGATTACTGCGTGTCAAGTTAACTGAGCTTAAAGCACCCAACATGCATGTGAGGAAGGTAAACCTACTGAACTGCAGAGATCACACTGCAATGTGAGACTTGCACAGTTAAAGTCCTGATATTTCTCAACTGATTTGTTTTTACATTTAGTCTCCTGAAAAACCGTGCAAGCGGCCATGACATTTTGGTTTCCTTCCTTTTTTAAGTCAACGTGTCATGATGTGACTTTTTCCAATAAAGAGCCCTCTTCAACCCCATCAGAACAGAACCAGCCATCATCATTGTTATTCTAGAACTGATTAATGACGTTGTTGTTAATTACACTGGATGATAATTTGTTTCACACACTAACAATTCTTTTACTTAAAAAATACCATCTCTGATATCTAATCATAGTTAATTTGTAATGATAACCACCCCCCCTAACTAGTTTGAAAGTATTTGTTAGGTTTTCCCCTTGAAAAACACTTCACATTTGAACTTGGTGGAGCTACTATATTATGTTATGTTATCTATTTTCATTTCCTTTTCAGATGATAGAGACAGTTGAGTGTATTTAAGTTTTTGCTTGAATAATTGCTTTGTAAAATATGGGTAGTTATTTAATAGGTTTTGGCATGTATTCACTATCTATTTTACTCAAGCCTGGCTGTTTTACATTTGAAGTTTGTTGCATCATTATACAGCATCTTGATTTTCCCAAAGTTATTTAGCAGTGGTCAGACCGCATATGCTGCAGCTTCTGTTTATTTGCATTTATAAGTAGTTGATGTTCAGCTTCGATGAAAATTGTGGGCCACTGTGAAGCAGTGGCTGACATCACACAGACCTGATGGTAGGCATGGTTGAAAAGAATGAAAATGGTAATTTTTTTTCCCCACCCCATAATTCCATTTACTCTGTGGATAACACTGGTGGAATTTCCTACAAAATGATAGCTTTTTCTTCTTCTACCATGCTTCATAGGTCGCACCAGGGCAATGTTCTTCAAAGCATTTATTTTAACGTTACCTTGTGTGTACCTTGGAACCAAAGAGCTCAACACGGAGAGACTCATTTGTCCCTAGAACTGTTTTCATCTTTGTGAACTTTGTTTGTTTTTGGTTTAAGTAAAAGTTTCAAGACAGCACCATGGCCATGAATTGAAAACATCTCTTACGACAATGCCTAGCAGTAGCAGTGGATAGCGGCTTCTCTGCTAAGCTGTAAAGGGTTCCTGTGATCTGAGCTGCTGTTGAGAGCCAATTTCTTATGCTTGTCACTACTACGTGCTCTGACAGAGAGAGATTTCGCCATTTTTCAGGCGACAGAGAATAGCATGATGGCCAACCTGTTGAAGATACGCCAGTCTTAGTTATTACTAATTTCCTCGCTCAGGCTTATAATTCCCTTCTTATACAGAAATGTCAGTGTATGATTGGTTTCCTCAAACCAAATACTGCCAAATTTATTCCCTACACAGTTGATCATTTAGCACAATTTTAAAGATGGAAAAACCTTGTTTTTTTTCACCTATTTTTGGAACTGATAAAAAGAATTTTACTTTGTGTACAAATCTAAATATCACCACCACTACAGATAACATATTTTTTAAGGATAAAGTTTGCAGAGCAATATTCTTATAAAAACAACAGGTGGACCCTAGTATCTACAGGCATTGCTTCACTGATTTTAGGGGTACAGAAATAGTAGCTGTCCATCTTCATAACTTCTTTGTAAGGTATATAATAATGCTTAGGTGGTTTTTTCCCTATGGGGGCAAGAAAGCTGGTATAATCAAAGCTCAGAATTTCAGCAGTATCATTAGTGTCTGGTTTTCAGTTAAAATCTATTTACTGTTCACCCGTGTGTCAACAGCCATGGGTACCGGCTGAAAGCTACATAAAGAGACTAAACAAACTTAGTAGCCAACAGATTGTGTCCAGATTAGGCCATTATTAAATCCTCTCCCCTCCCAACTGCAAATCAAGGTCGTTGCAGTCCACAGGACTAAACTCTGACGATTAGTAGAAAATACTTCTGAAACATTGGTTCATTAGTTAGTTCAGGCAGTACTGTTGAGGGAGGTTGAAGAATCTCTGCCCAAACTATTACGTAGCACATCACTAAGTGTTTCAGAAATTAATGGCAGTTCCAGATATTCTTGCTCCTTCATTTAACTCTTTTGGTAAGACCTTGTCTAGGGTATTTGATCAACAGGTTTTTTTGGTTGTCCTTACTTTGATAGGGATGCTGACTCTAGAAGTGGGTATAAAGGTATTTCACCAGAATTTTTTGGTGAATGAAGGATGAGCTAATTATTATAAGGGATTGGTAAAAAATTTAACTTTCTAGTCTTTCATATTGAAGATTGTGTGTGGATTTGATTGTGATGTTTAATACATAGGGAACAGTGTAACTTGTATGTGTGCTAATGAACAACATTTGAGATCTCAGATTATAAGGAATATCTTAGGCTGGATACCTGTAAGTGATTGTTTTTGTTTGTCTTTCTTTAACAAATGGGTGAGTTTAATTGTTCAGTGGAACACATTTAGTTTTATATAGTAGTGAGACTTCCCGCTTTGGGAGACAATGTGTTTTGGTTTTTAATTATGTTTTTTTAGATGCCCCAGATCTGTAGGACATTAGATGATGACAGGAATAATATCAAAATAAAACTTCCCCACCTGTGATAGAATGGTCTAGATTCCATTGTTACCACATGGTTATATTTAAACTTGGTTTAGTTTTATTTTTTCTTGTTGGGTGCATTTAGTCTTTGTTTTGTTTCATGCATGCGTGGATGTGAATCATGTTCTTATACCAGGTAACTCCCCCCTTTACCTGCTTATTAACTGCGTAAAGTAAATCCATGTCAATTATTATCTTTATGGAATTAATGTTTTTAAAAAATGAGGGAGCAGAAAAATGGTGGATTTTATCTTTAATAAAATATTGTTTGTTAATGTGAAGGCAGCAACATATTTTAATCTATGCTGCTTAATAGCCCCAAAACCCGATTAATTCAAAGTCTGCATTACATAACATATCTGACTGTCAGAAGGTTTTTGATACTACTTTAAATGTTATCCACATTTTGTCTCTCAGGTGGCTTAAAGTACACAATGGGTTAACCCCCTTTGTCTTGTGATCGAAATATTCTTGTGTTACATTTCAGGTAATGAAGGAAGTAGGAAATGATTTAGCTAAAGAAGAATACGAAAAATTTGTGCCTTTTTTTTACAAACGACCAACGAAGTCAGACCCCAGGTAGGTTCCTGTAGGCAAAGGATGATAGAGTTTGTTTTCTGTAGACTTGTTTTGTCTTGCCATGTAGCCAAGGGACAAATAAGTCAGTCACCCTGTCTGTCAAATTGTTTAAAGCAGTGTTTCCCAACCAGGGTCCAAGTGAACTCCAAGGGGTGAATTGCAAATTCCAAGGGGTCCACAGTGCTTGGTGGGGTGGGGGTAAAATAGGGGTAAACAAAATTTAATGGATTCATGCTGCTCCTTGAGGGTGAAGTGAGGGCCAAAGGTATAAAAATGCAATGCTTATGTTGCTTGAAGAGGCTCTTTCGGGCCTGATCTCGTATACATCAGGTATTATTATTATTGTTATTACAAATGCGAGAGTGCTGCCTGCTTCTGTAAAGGCAGAGATGCATGCCTACCAAAAACAGTTCAAATTCAAATACGCACTGAAAATAGTACTCAACAACAGCATTATGATGACCATGAATTCTTGCTTTTGGCAAGTCAGCCCACTCACAGGCATTGTGGTGTAGCCATTGGTCGCCTGATTATGTCATAGTCCCTCTGGGTCAGCTTACCCTGGTGTCACCGGGCCCCAGACAGCATCATGTTGCTCTGCCACCAAAACAATACGCACTGCCAACAGTGGCCAGAGGCCGGAAGTCATACAGTCACTCTGGACAATGGGCCTGGCAGCAAAAGGCCAGGAGCCAGATCTTGGACTGTTACATGGTGGGACTGGTGTAATTGGGCTGCGCTCCCATTGGCTGGCACCATTGGGAATGGAGGCTAGAAAAGTTGGATAGGGACTTCAAGGGACAGGATACACATAAGCGAACTGAGTTGTATACCTATATTGTGGCCAGCTCAGCTAAGAAGAAAGTATGTAAGTACTCAGTTGAATATCTGAAGTATGGCTTTATCACCTTTCCACCTGAGGGGAGACTGCCGCTGCGTTTACTTTGTGATCAGACTTTATGCAATGATTCCATGAAACCGGCAAAACTGGAGGTACATTTGCTATCCAAACATGGGGAGCACGCTGATAAAGACCCATCATATTTCCGGGATCTAAAGGCCGATCATGAGAACAAGATGCAGGCTCAGAAGATCATACTCCCGATGTTTAAGTCACAGACATCCATGCAAAATGCAGGACTGGTTGCTAGCTATGAAATGTCACTTCTCATCACTAAGTGTGGAAATGCTCACAATTGGCAAGGATTTACTCATACCTGCACTGCGTGTGTTCACAAAAACTGTACTGCAAAGATTGGATGATCCTGTGTCGATTATACCTCTTAGCAACAACACCGTCCAGTGCAGAATCAATGAGATAGCTCAGATGTGGTGGATCAACTCGTTTGTAAACTTCGACAAAGGCCATTTACTGTTCAGTTGGACGAGTCAGTGGTGAGGGACAGCCAGTATTCTTCTCACCTATGTTCGTTACATAGAGGCAGCTGATTTCAGTGAAGAGATGCTGTTCTGTCAGTCATTTGAGACAACTACGACTGCACAGGACATATACCAGCTGTTCATGAAGTTTTTTAATGACCATGACATTCCCATTGCTAACATAGTCTCATGTGCTGTTGATGGAGCACCATTGATGATGGGGAAGAGGAATGGATTCCTCCAGTTACTGAAGAGAGACAACCCTGCTTTGATCTCTATGCACTGCGTCATACATCGTGAGCATCTCATCGACAAAAGTCTCTCCCCTGAGCTCAGTGTGATTATGACAGTGATCATCAAAGTAATTAACCAAATTAAAGCCAGCCCGAAAACAGAAAGACTTTTCAAAGTGTTCTGCAGAGGAGCAGTTTGTAAGGTTGCTTTCCCACACACAAGTACGCTGGCTTTCAAAAGGACCATGCCTGGAGCAATTTGTCGATCTTTATGACATTTTCAAGTTTTGTGGGGATCTCGAAATTATTGAACCATTGCGTGGTGAAGATGCGATGGCTATGATTCTTTATCTCACGGACATTTTTGACTCTTCAAGGCACCAAAAAGACCATTATTGAGTCCAAGTGCAAGATTTTTGGCTTTGTGTCCAAGTTAGAGCTGTGGCGAAAATATCTGGGCAGGAAGGATTACACCAGTTTCAGCCATTTGCTGCACTGTCCAATCAGCGACTGTGTTTTGACAGTAATATGTGACCATGTTGCTTCACTGAGTACTGAATTCAAGTCCCGATTCACAGATTTGCAAGTGATGGAGTTTCCGGACTGGTTGACACAACCATTTCTCTGTCAACTTGATGATGCTGATAGGTGTTACCGAGATGAACTGGCAGAAATGCAGCACAATGACTATGAAAGTCATTCATAAAACGAAGAAACTAATGATGTGGTTGACTGACGAAGCTTCCGAGAACTATCCAGAGAAATCAAAAGCTGCAAGAAAGATGCTGCTTCCTTTTCCATCATCCTATTTAGTAGAATGTGGATTCAGAGCCATTGTGGACCAAGAAGCGAAATAGGTTGGACATTTGTGATCAGGGTGACTTATGACTAAAGCTGATTAAACTGGAACCATGTATATCATTTCTAGTCAGATGTCATCAAGCACAGGGCTCTCATTGAATTAAATTCTAAGCAGTTATTCTCAAAAGGCAACGTACATCAGTGTGTTAATAAAAGTTTTTAACAAAATATCCATCTCTTGTTTGGTGTGGGTGGGTGGGGGTGAGAGAAGGGGTGCATGGCAGATAAAAGGTTGGGAAACACTGGTTTAAAGTTTTTTTTTTTTTTTTTTTTAGAATTTTTTTTGTTTGTTTGTTTACTTGTCTTTACATGGGAGACTACCCTAGCAGGGAAGCTTAGTGCTGTGGTTAGAGAGCATTATCCTACGCTGCAGGGGCCTAGCGCTGCCAATCAGCAAGGGAGTCCTTATGAGAATTTTTTATTTTTAGATATGGGAAGAAACTCACCCAGCTGCATAGTGACGAAGAGTGAGAAGAAACCGTGGCTATGGAGGGTAGTATGCCAAACTCAGGCCCTTAACATCGGCACCCAGTAAGGCTGACCACCGAGTCATCCCAACTCTCTTTTTCCAAGCCAAAATAAATGTTAAGACCGTAACTTTCTGTCACTGAACCAGCTTTTCTCTTTGTTGTTGTTTAAGTGAAGTAGGTGCCATTTCACTGCTTATTATAAACCTCAAAAACAGCCCTTTGATGAACTTCTGAGGGGTTTGGCCATCCACGAGGAGCTTTTGAATGGCAGATTGCAACTCTCCAATGTAGAACCCTTACTAGATGTTGAGAAAGGCTCTAAACTGGGTAAGCTAGGGGTGAAATGGCTTGCCCACTTTGTTTGAACCTTCTATCAAAATTGAGAGACTTCACCAGCTGCTAGGGCTGCAGTACACTTCATGCTTCGGATCTTTACAGATGCTCAAATCATTTTCAGAAATTTCAAAAAAGAAAAAAAAAACGTTTTGAAATATTGAAAAATATTACAGCACTTTAGAAATGAAATACAGAGTTGCCATTTCTTTACTTCAGTGTTTTAAAAAATGAATGGATCCATGCAAAGTACAGACGTCGAGAATTCATTGATCCAGCCAGGCAGAATTCGTACAACGAAATTGTGAAGGAAGGCATACTACTTAAAAGAGGCAAAGATGACAAAAAATTTTCTCCCAGAAAGTTTATCTTGTCCAGAAAAGACAACGTTTTGAGTTACTACAATAAAGAACGTGTAAGTTGGAATGAATTATTTAAAAGAAATAAAACAAGGAAATTCGTCTCTCTCTCTCTCTCCTCTCTCTCTCTCTCTCTCTCTCTCTCTCTCTCTCTCTCTTTTGTCATTTTGTATTAAAATACGCTAGGGACATTGAAATAAAATCCAGCTGCAGATGAGCATGGCATTTCTGTAAGTCAGGTTTCATTTGAACATCTCTATTATAAACCAATAGATGAGGAACGAACTATCTATGGCCTGGGGCTGCATTTTGAACAACCTGTCAGCTGCCCCGTGGCGACATGTCACTATGGCCCTTTATTGGTAGAACAGATAACCAGATGACACCTTGCATTGGTTGTCGAATGATTTTGAGAAATATAACTCTGTGGGTATTCAGTGGTCATGTACATGACAGCATGCTTGCAGGTGTGATAACTCATCTGGATTGACAATCAAAAGTTGGACATAGTTATGTAATAGCTCTGACTGACTGAGGTGCAGTGACTCGTGTTAACTAACAGCTGAAAAGCCAGATGGTTACTTCGTACTCTGGTGATCTACAACAACTGATGACTGGAATCTTGATGCAACCCTTTGTCACTTATGAATCGTGACACTGGAGGTACAGAGTCTGTGCTGAGATTTGCCAGGAAAGTGTAGCAGTTTTTAAGGATACAATGTGAATTGACACCTGACTTTGGAAAACTTATTTAAAAACTGTATGCACTTGCACGTGTCTGGCTTCTTTTGGTAGTGCAATTAGTTTTCTCTACTGATTTCGAATCATTACATGACAATAATGTTAAATGGGAAGAGCTAAAGGATATGATCAGCTATAAAAATCAAATGTCATCATCAGTACTGGAGCCTGTTTTGGTGTGCAATGATATTAGCTTAGGTTAGTAGCTGAAGTTCATGAACCCACAACCTGTTTGTTGCTAAATTCTGTCTGTTTAACCGTTTGAAGAATACTCCAACAAAACTTTGAAAATGTATGTTTTTGGAATTACTTTGTCAGGATCAATATCCACTCCTTATAGCTACATGGGCATACTCAAAGGGTTAACAGTGCACAGACAGGCAGGTGACTGGAATGTGAGATTAACTCTTCACCATACAGCATAGACATAAAGAAACTTCTAAAATAGTTTTGGTGAAATTCTAACTAAAGTTCATTGTTCGTAATTTCCTGGAATTTTAAGTAAAGTGTAACATCGCTGTATTTGTGGGGGTGCAAATGCTAAAATCTATAGTACACTTTAGTTGCTGCTTTGTTCTGTTGTTTTTGTTTTTTAAACACGTGGCTTTATATAACTTTGGTCATAGATCCTGTATAATAGAAGTTTCACTTTCCTTTTCAGTCTAATTTTAGCCAGCGAGATATATCAGTAGTATATGAAATGCATGTTCTGTTATAAAATGGAGGTCTAGTGACATTTCTTCAATTGTATACATGTTATGAAAGTTTCACCAAATTTGCTTTTTTTTCTGGCAACTTTTTGAGAACAGCTCAAGCCAGAAAGTTTTGCTATTAAATAATAACATTAAATCTGATGATGGTAGTGAGAAAAAGATTCCAGAAACTTCTTTTACAACTGACTGACTGATGGGGAAAAGCCCATCTTCAACCTCTACTTTCTGTAAGCCTCGTTTATACTAATCAGGCCAAGAAGAGAACTCATGGCCTTGTTTATGGACTTCTCAAAAATATTGGTTCATCTTTATTTTTATCCAGGCACTAAAACCCAAAGCTGTCATGTGTTTAGACGATGTCAATGCTGTTTTTGTCCCAGACAAGATAGGGAATTCCAATGGCTTACAAATTACTTACGACAGAAATGGATCAACTAGAAGTATATTTGTGTTTTCCCACGAGTCAAAGGTAAAGTGAGCTGGAAGGGAAGAAGACAGATTTTAGTTTTTTGATATCTTGAGAGATGCTTTTCTCGACACTTTCTTTTAGACGCTTAATTTTGTTCCCAAAAAAAAATAGAAAAGGCCAAGACTCCAGCCATATTCTATGCTTAGAATTTAACAGTGAATTTTAAATTTGCACTTAGCAAAACAAATATTGATGTGTGAAGAGAATTTATTTTTTTCTAATTAAGCTCAGTTAATAATAATTCCCCCCAACCTTTTTTTTTGTTGTAAGACATTTTTCAACTTTTCTAGATAATTTTGTAATTCAGTTTGGCTGCATATACAGTGTTGGTAACGAGACTGTCTGTGGCAAGGTTCTGTCAGAGTTGAGAGGCTTGATTCTTTTCCTTTAATTTTTTTTTTATTGGCATAGCTTTCCTAGATTTTCCCTTGTAAGCAGAAGTAATTTTTCATAGAATCTTCCAGTAAGTTTCACAAATAACATTTGTTGCTCTATCGAAAAGTTAAATTTAAAAAAAAAAATATCAAATAAGTGAATTAGTAGTAATGTTAAAGGAATTATATCTTTTAAAAATTTTAAACTTTGAACTCCAGTTAAAAGAGAGATTTATTGGCACCTTTTAGTGGAAATTTTAAGAAAAAATACTAGTCCCAGCATTTTGTGCGCTCAAAATTTCCTAATACAGTTAGTTAATGAGGTGGATCCAGATGCTCCATTGGAAGATGGGGGGGGGGGGTACTGGATGATCAGGATGGAGAAGATGTAAATCACCCTTTAAGGTACCTATTTGCCCATGTTAAAGCAGGAAACCTTGCTAAGGCTCAAGAAATATGCAAAAACTCTGTTCAGGCATGCAGCGAAGCTAGAAGGTTGGACGCTTTATAATGTCTCAAATTTTGAAACTTCAGTGGCCACAAACCAAGTCTGTTTAGTTGAGGCTAATCCACACTGTGGTGTGTGGAAGAGGTTATGTTTAACACTGAGTTAAGAAGCTGCATTTTGCAAAAGACCTTGTAACAAATCACTTTGAGGTACTTTAAATGATGCCATATTTCCTTGCTTCGTGCAAAATTCTAAAATAAAAGAACAAGTTTGACTTTTGTCACAGATCTTGTACACTACAACTTAGGTATACGAGAAGGCAGCAAGAGGGAATTGTGGACAGGACTTCTTTTTTTTTAATTATTAGCAGATAGAAACTTAATTCAGATTACATACACCATCACTTTAATTTTCATATTTAATGATATTTTATATGCCGACATCTGAAAGACAAAAGGTTATTCATTCAACACTGAGGAAGTCTCAAGGCCATATTAGCCTACAGTCTATAGAGGCTCAATCGTTAACGTCAGAGACTAAGTGTGCTTTTAACCGGTGTGACTTAGTGATGGTGGGTCATGTTAAAAATTTGTTGTTTTTTTTATCATTAAACGTCTTTTAACAAAGGTTAAAGACTTCTGCCAGATTGTAATCTTCCATTATTAAGAGTGGAGTTTGTTGGTTTTCTATTGGTTGGACTAATCTTTAGAGTGACTTTATTCTGACTGACCCGGATCTAAGATCTGGTTGGTGTGTTATGAAAATCCGTAATTTCTTCTTTAAAAACTAAGATTGAGAAGTTCTGGAACGAAATCAGTGGGCTTTCCTTTCGGGTGTTTCTTTCTTGATGTATTTGTTTTGCGCTATCTTTGAGAAGAACTTGGCGAGATCTAACTGAAGGCACGAGTCCATTTACCTCTTCAGGAGATTGTCGACTGGTACTACTCGATGAGAGCAGCTAAACTTGAGAGGCGCCAGATAGCTTTTCCTGACAAAGATGTGAAAGAGGTATGACTGCTTATTTCTGAATTTCAGAAATTAAAATTTTTATTACAGATTAATTCCAGAAAAATTGTGAGAGCAGTTGGTGGCTCAGTGGTATGCTACTGGACTGCCATGGCTAATGGCCCAGGCTGGCGTACGTACCTTCCTGGCACAGTTCAGCTTCCTCTCTCTCTCTCTGTCTCATGTATGGGGCTATTTAAAAAATGGGCGGCTTTCACCTAGGTGGCAGGCAAAACTGACAGTATCTCCTATGATCCTGTATTCAGTGTTATGTTGTCCTTTATTATTTGAAACTTTAAACCTATTAGCTTAATTTACACCCATCCCATTGTCATTTTACATTATGTATTATTTAATTTTTTTCTTTTAAACTGCTTGTACTGAAATAGGCTGATTTGACCTTTGGCAGAAATGGTGAATGACAGTTCATTGTGCTTGTATCAGTTAGCATCAGAAAAACATTCACAACATTTTTAAAAGATATTTAATATCCTTCTCCCCATATGCTTTCTCTGTTATGGAGATTGCTGAGCCCTATCTTGGTTATAAGAGTAGGTATCATTTGCTTAGCTACTGGGTGGGTTGCACAAACAATCTCTCACTACAGGAGGGGTGTCCATGAGGAAAGGTCCTCACTAGACCTCTTCATTTTCATAAGAGTTTTAATCTGAAAAGTTGAAAGCAATGATAAATTAAAATATCATTCACCAACTCTGACTGGAATGAGTTGCTTTCAAAAGTTGTAAGTATTAGAAATACAATTATAAATATTTTTGTTTGTTTATTTTATTTTATTTTATTATTTGTTTATAGTGTAAACAGAAAAAAATGCAGCAGATGGTCTGGTTGCATACCCTACTAAGCAGGTTAGGTCGGTAGATAAAAGGAGTTTATATATTGTGAAGCAGTCATGTATGTGAGATGCAATTGCATCACTTAGATAATTTCCTGAGACATCAGTGCAGTTAATTCCATCAAAGGAAAACTTTAATTACTGGCATAATCAGGTTTACATAACTGTCTTTTCACCACCAAATTGTTTGCTTTCTGAAAGCTTATCTTCATGGATACAAAAAATGAAAGTCAAATGGCACAAGGTCGCAGCTGTAGGGTGGATGTGGTGCCAGTTCAAGTTTCAGCTGCTGAAGAAAGTTGGTTGTCACCCAGGTCATATGTTTGGGCAAGATGATACTGATGTGTTGTAATAGCACTCCTTTGTCTACACATCACAGACCTTAGTTGGTTGGTGAACAACATGTAGCAGCAGCAACAACAACTACAGGTCTTCCTTCTCAATCTCATAATAGGAATATGGCCATGAGTAGCGGCTTAACTTTTGAGCCTAGTGTGTCTGCTTAATCTTTTATACTGTAAATACACATTTTTTGATGGAAAGTATTTTTTTGCTATATTGTGCAGACATTTGTTGATTAAGTTAATTTGGTTTTACATCTCATACAAAAATATTTTATCATGTTTATACCACAACCAGGCCTTGTTGTCGTATAGTGTCATGTGTCGACATAAACGGAATTCACCTTACTTCATGGCTTACTCTCTTGAAAATTGTGGGATGGTCACATGTTGAGTGAGTAGCAGTGGGATGTTTCTGAAGATAAAATGGTTCTTTTTACAGCTTGCAGAAGACTTGACAAGGGATTTCCCAATAGAGGGCTGGCTATCTAAGAAAGGACCAAGGGATGAGCCATTCAGGAGACGTTGGTTCACAGTGGACCGGAGAAAAATTATGTATTTTGAAGATCCTTTGGTAGGCATTCTTAATACTGATGTCATGGCTTCTCAGATTAATTTGATATTAACCAGTGTTTAGATGATGCCATCTACTTTCTTTTTATTTGGATATGCAAGAGACTTTTTATATATTAAACATTTTTGTTATTTTGAATATGTTGCATTTGTGTAAATGTCTTGATTTTTTTAAAACTGATATCATTACAACAAAAAAGGGAGTAAACAGTTTGATTTTACAAGAATGAAAGTTTGTGAGCTGCTAATTTTAAGAGCAGATAGGATTTCAAAAGACATCAGTACTGTCTAATATTTGGTTTCAATGCTCTAATGAACTAATCTCAACTTATCAAATATGCATATCAAAATAATTAAATATTCTCATCAGTAAATCGGAAACTACTGCCATCTAGCTTTTAGCTTTCTGAAGTGATCGACAGGAGGAAGTATTGAAAGTTTAAATTTACTGATTTTAATTTGTCTGAAAGTAATTTTAGAAAAGAAAATAGTGATGGAATTTTGTTATATTTGTTCCCTTAATTGTGTATGTAAGTTTTTTAAAACAATATCTTTAGTGATGGGGTACAATTGTCTTTGTTTAACAGTGACTTGCTGAATGTAGAGTAGGTTCATTTAGTGTCTTGGGAAGGAAACATTTACTTTCTGCCGAAAATACAGTAAATTAACTAATTCAAATTTTCTGGGGTTTTTTTTTGTAATCAAAACGTTCTAACAGCTGATCCTCAAGCATCCACAAGAATCGAGCTCTTTGACAGACTTTTCAAAAGTTATTTATTTTGTGATCTCGTTCCATGCTGTGGCAGCAGCGCACACTGATAGTTTGACACAAGAGTATGAGACACGAAGACTCTAATGGAAGAAACATGGAAAGAATTTGGCCAGTTGGCTGCTTAGATATATCAGTCAACATTCTGGATCTGCCTGGTAGTCGTCCGTCGCTGGCAGTAAAATCTACGTGATATTAGCCTTAATACAGGATGTGGGTGTTCAGTAGAGTGCATTTTGGGTGGCATTTAATTTGCAAAACATATATATATGTGTGTGTGTGCTTTTGAAAGGTTTATTTTCAGCCTTTCTTCTCTTAATAGAAAATAAAAAGGATGGCCAAAATTGAGTTTTCATGATCCATGTGGGCTGAGGTAGCAACCATTCTTGAAAAGCTGATCTTGCTTTTGGGTGAGGTGGGCTATAATCTTGGATAAGCCATTAGAAATATTACGAAAACCTTTTATTTTTTTCTTTTTATGTAACTGATTCTGTGTGGTTCTTTCCTAGAGCCCAGATTTCAGGAAAATCCACTTCTGAAAATTCCTTCAGTTTTAAAATTCTCTTTCTCCATCTTTCTGTAACCTCCCACAAAAGTGGTTTCCATCCTGCATTTGGCTAGCATGTAGCCAGGTAGATGATAACGCTAATTTAAGTCAGCCCCTCTCTCCCTCCCCTCCCACCATCTTACCATTAAATAGTTAACAACTCTGTACCTTTTCAAATTATGCAACGACAGATTCTCTGGGGGGGGTTGCAAATTAAAAGCTAAAATAGAGCGTAGGCCTGCTGAATTGTTCATTGTCTGTTTACATTCTAAAAGGAAAAAAAAAATTGCCAGATGAGATGGGGAGAGTTTGTTTGTTTGTTTGTTTGAATTAAAAAACTAATTTTGCTTTGTTGCCTAGAATGCTTTCGCAAAAGGTGAGATATTTATTGGCCACAAAGACAACGGTTATTCCGTGTATGAAGGCATTCCAGACGGAGGAAAATCTGCTCCAGGGTATGGCTTCACTCTCAAAACTCCAGAGCGGAGCTTCTACCTCTGTGCAGAATCCAAGCAGGACATGGAGAGATGGATTATTGTCATAATGAAGATCATGGAAACCCCCCTGACCCCGCAAGACAACAAAGGTACTATGCTTAGAATTAGGGGCATGCATCGATTAGACCCTGGGGAGAATTGAGGAAGGGCATCAAAACGTGAGAACGGTTCTTGCCTGGCATTTGCGCAAAGCATTTAGTAGTTTGAATCACTGTGCATGGATTTCTGGCAGAAAAATTGTATTTAAGTTTGAAATTACACTGAAAGAAAAATAGTATAGCTTCATTGGTTCCCTTCTGTTGAGATTGCCATGAAATGTTCATCAGTAACCATTAACTTTTAGTCTTGTCTTTTTGAAAATCATTACCACCTTAATCTTTTAATGCAAACATCAGTTGTCTTTTTATTTTCCTTGAAGATTTTAACTATTTCTGTTTTGTTCCTTTTTTTAACTTTCAGTTGCTTCAAATCTGGTTACAAAGCGAAGTTCGTCGATATACAGAAAGATAAAGAAATGAAGGACAAGGGTAAAATGGAAAACAAACTTACATCACCCACACCTCTCATAGAATTACATGGCTGATTTGGTGCTTGCAAATATTGGAACTACGAAGGCTTGGTTCCACCTCATTGTAATAAATGAAGTTAGTTCTGAAAGAAAATATTCTAGCTTGGTGCTTTTATGCTAATCAAGCCAAAAACAGATGACGACTGCTGGAAATGATTCCAGACTATTGTGTGTACATGTTCAAGTGAGTTCATGAAGTGCCCCTGCGTAGGTATGAATGGTTTTATAATTTAAAAAATATCAGAAACCTATCATTGAAAATGTCCTCACCTGCGCATATTAATACCTTGCTCGGTCAAAATAAAAGTTGTCTGTGACGCAGCATGTTTTCAGTTATGACAGATAGATTATGTTATTTTACTTAGCAGTTTGTGTAACTAAAAACTGGTTTTAATAGTTTTTTTTTTTGTTTCGGTATGTAATAGCACTGTTATTGAGAGGTTAAAAGGAAATAATTAAGAATGTATAGATTAATGTCGTTAGCCATTGTTCCAATTAGTCTTTAATGGATCAACAATTTTAAATTACTTTAATGATGATGGGCATCAAATTGGCAGCTATGCCAGTCGTCGTTATGATTTACAGTAAATATGACACTTCCTTAAATTGAGATTCCCCTATTTGTTCAACCATTTCAAGGTGCATCACAGTGGTCCCAGTAGTAGTTTTAGTCTTCTGGACTGCTATGGTCAAGGGCCCAAGTTCATTTTCCAAGGGGACACTGGTTCGGTCTGATAAACCTCTTTAGCACAGTGCGCAGTTTCATTTCTCCCTTTTCTCCAGTTGGCTGCATGGTTTCTTCCCCCCTTCTGAAAATGAAGAGTTCTCGTGAGGACTTTTGATGGGTTTGTTAGGATGGCTGATGTTTGGGGGGCACTGGGCAGTTTTGTACTGGCCTTTGATTCCAGCATCATGCACCCTACCCTCTTCCTCTCTTACCTAGTGTTCTGGGTTCCAGCCTACATCGATGGTTGGCTGTAAGAATGGTAAGATGAGAATCATCTACGGAAGTTTGTGTTTCATTGTCATTTTTCTTTTTTTGTTTAATAAAATGCAGAAAGATCTTGGAATTCTGGGTTTGCTCCCAAATATTTCAAGGTCACACTTCATTTTTCTCAGTTGTAGAAAGTAAAAGAAGAAAAACTGTTTTTTTTTTTTTGTTCTTGTGGGTGGCACCAGAAACGAATGAAAGAGAATAAAACAGTTCAATGATGTGTACATGCATTTGTGCTGATATAAAAGATGCATAAGCAGTAATTTGAACATGTGATGACATTTTCATGATTTATGTTTGCATATCATCCAGACTACTAATCAGAATACATTGATAATAGATGTTGCAACCATTCCATCTACTAGAAGTAATTATCATCATTTCTCAGAATTGTTCACATTTCCTGTGGTTGCTGCAAGGTCTTGATCCATTTGTAGCTGAATGGATTTCCGAACAGACAGCTTCATCCGTTACATTATAGCACATGCCTAGCAGATGCAACTTAATGCATTCCAATAATGTAAGGAAATTTGTTCATATTCACCTTCAATGACATTTAGCAGCAGTGGCAGAACTGAGTATGCATTGAGTTGCATGCTTTCTGTTATACTCTGACTATAGATTGTAAATAAGATTGGATATTTTTCAGTCTCTTGTCTTGGCATTTCATTTGTAAAAACATCATCTTTCATCCTAAAGATTGACCACTCGTTACTGTGCATTCTAATTTACTGAGGGAGAGAGCAAGCCCAAGTGACCCATCTTCCAAATGATTCAAAATACTTTTTACTTAAGATTTTGACAATGGCTTTTGCCTGCAACATTGTTGTTGTTTTTGAATTCTTACTAAGGCAGTCTGGAAAAATTTCCCCAAAATACTGATTTATTACAATGAACCAATGCAGTGATTTTTAAAGAAACAAGAAAAAAAAAACTTCAACTGTAAAAGGCATTAAATTTGTACAAGTCATCAAATTGTTGTATCAATTTGCTGACCTTGTGAAATTTTGTTTTGCTGACAGAGTATCTCTTTCCTACACGTGTGCAATTTATATCTTTGTCCTCATCAATAGCATCATCATGAGGTGTCATCCCAGTCCTGGGGTCACTAGTCCAGGAAGGTTTTGTATACAGGATATGTATTGACCTCAATGAAATTATGGTTAACAGACAACATAATTTACTCAACAACTGTGAATAAGGATATATATGCTAAAAATGACATTGTTTTAATTTTATTTCAGACTGCCACCACCAGATGTTTAAGTTTTTCTTTTTTTAAATATGAAAAATCATTTCTTTTTCTTTAGAAATTCATGCATGTGGCTGTTTATATGAAAACAAAAAACTATTAAGAGCAAGAATAATTTATCTACTAATCAATGATTGTACCCAGAATTCTGACATTTGATATATCTCAAAATAAACATTTACACTTAATTAATTAAGGAAGTAAAATTATTATTAGAAATTTTATTGCACAGTCACCAGTGCATAAGTCACGGGCAGGTTCTGGAACTAGGATGGCCAAAGTTGCGCATTAATTTTAATTTTATTCAGAAACGTAAACTAGAGCTGTTCATTCTCATCACAAGCTCTGCAACAACAACAAATTTTGTGCAGTTTCATTCTGCCACTTTCGATTTGTTCACCTTCATAGAAGCATGCTTCATTGTCTTTACCAATGTTGTCCTCTTCCCTTTCTGATTCAGAAGTTGCTGTAAAAACTCAGATCTTCAGATCAATCCAATGCATTGCTGATGCAGCACACCTTGAATGACTTTACCACTACACCCTTTGAAATTGATATTCAAGCAGCCATAATCTACTTATAAACTTGGGATTGGAGTGGTATTCCGATTTCTCTCTCCACTCCACAATATCCAATTATTTCCATGTAGCTACAGTTCTGTCTTTGATGGTGTATGATTCTTCTCTCTGCAATGTTTTCAAGCTTTAATTGTTTTACAATGTCACTTTCATCTCCTCCATCCAAGAAAATATTCTCCTCTGGAGCCAATGAATTTTACATCATGCACATATAACAGAGAAGCATCATGTAAAGCATCAATTAAGCAGAACTTAAATTATCAACTAAAAAAAGGCCAAACAGTAGATAGAACCTCATGTGACAAAGCATAAGAAACTGGAAAATTAATTCACACTGAAATTTGCCACCAGAAAAAGTTTACCTGACGTTAGAATCAGGCAAGGTGCGAATTTGGATTCTTGATATCCGTATAAATCACACTATATCTTGGACCCTAAAATTTAGAAAAACAACTTATCCACTGATTTATGCAGTATGTATTTATACCTCTTAGGTCCGGATTTAAAGGAGGAAATAGCAAAAATGAGTGCTGCAGGATAAATCTTGACTGTGTTGCATTCCTACTTCTCTAATGTTTGGCCCTCCTGAATATCTAAGTGTATTACTGTTTTGGAGAACTTTATTTTTGATTATTGAATGCTAAACAATTTTTTTTTTTAGAATTAAGCAGAGAAATTATTAGAGAAATTAAAAATGTGTAGTGCTGTAGTTGTCCAGTAGCAAACGTTGCTCATCCTGTGACACATTGCCAACTTCAGCAGTGAAATCTGTACTAAAGCTGCTGCTCTTCATAGAAGAAGAAATCATACAGGCAGGGAGGTTCACCAAGCAGCAATTCCCTCGGGGAGAAAACATGGGCCCTTGACTTAAGCATTCCAGTAGTCTTATATACTGATCAACTCTGTTCAAAAACAATTAGGTAATCTGTCTTAGAATCTTAAAACTTCAACATAAATTATCTTGTGAAAAATGACAATGGCTGACATTTGATACCAGGATTATCTGTGGGTTATATCATCTTTTGATCATCTTACATTATTCTTAAGTAAACTGGTCTTCCATATTAAGAACATTTTGGAGACATTTGTAGCCGAAAGCTTGCATTCAATTAAATCATTATTTATTTCATTAATGTTACATTTTGTTAATTATTAGATATATGAAAGTATTTATTATTAATTTCTTCTCTTTTTTTTATCTGGAAACCACCACCTAAAGTACAAAGTTTAAATTGTGTGTGGAGGGTATGAAAGTAATATTAACCCTCTGTATTACTCAGCACAGGTTGAGCCATAGGGGCTGTGATGCATACTACCTTCCTCATAATCTCCGTTTGTAATGACAAATCTGTATCACTCTAACCCCATGGGTTTTGCATTACAAGTGCATGGGCTAGATATACAGCCAGCTCAACACAAATACCTGCTGTACATGGTATAAGGTAAATAAAAGCAAACTTGTTGTGTATGGGTGGTGGTGAACTATTTTGAACAAGAATTTGGTAAACTTACAAAAATATTGAACATTTAATGATTTACGGAAAAAAAATTTCTGGATGAAAAGCTTTATGGAAATTTTAACATTTAATAGGGAAAATTTTATTCTGACTTTAATACTACACTTGTAGCCCTGCCAGAGGAAAATGAGAATCCTTGGAGCATAAGTGACCTTTTAAATTCTGGTGTTTATGTACACTTCAGGATTGTACAAATAGCAGAAAAGAAAACATGTTATTAATATCTGGTAGCTTTTTTTTGTGCCTCTTGAAGGTTTAGGACATGGCGTGGATGCACTGAAAGTTTGAATGATAATATGGTCCAAACTTTAATCCATTTTTCGCGGATGTGGTAGGAAGTCTTGTATTTATACAGTTGGCAAACAGGATCATTCCCTGACACATTCAGTTGGATTCGTGTCAGGGAAGAAACTGTAGCCCCTTTTGTCGCTTCCATAGGATAATGGTTTTGGAGGTGTGCTAAGTGGCTTGATCTTGCAGCAAATGCATCTTCAACTGAAAAACTCCTTGTTTGGAAGAGTGTTATGAGACTCTTATCAAGAATGATTATAGGCGGCCCTCAATGAACTCCAGGTCAGTCTTTCCACCATCCGAAACCACTGGCCACACCATTACACTAAAAGACCACCATGTTGAACTGTGGGCCACAAACAGGCCCTTTCTCCTCACTCATTCAACATGAAACAACAAAACTGAAACTTTCCAGAGGACAGAATAAATGCCAGTTCTGCATGTCCTTTCTTGGCCCCATGCAAATCTCTGATTTTCATTGGCTTCCATAAGCAGGACTTTTTACTGAGCTACATATCCATTGTAGCCCCTTTTATATAGGTAACATATAACTTTGTCATGACATGTTTACAGTATTGACAATGTCTGCAAGCCTTGCATATGGATTGTTTTCTTCATTACTGATGGTCAGTGGATAGCTACTCTTTTTGCCTGTTGACAATTAACAAATGTTATGCATTGTCCTATTTGAGTCTATGATTTCCTACCGCCTTGCTTAGACCACACCATGTGGCCTCATGTAAATGCTGGTATCACGAGCGTCAACTGTACGAGACATTCTACCAGTTCTCATCTCGTGCCACATCATTTATATCCTGAGCACATGGGTTATTCCATTGTCTTCATAAATACTCATTCTGGCAGGGTTTTGTAGATGTGTGTGTATTTTAATCAACCATTTTGGCGTAGACTCTTTAACCTTGTATAAAGGGACCAAAACGAAGTATCATTGTCAGTTTGTTAATATTATTGTTTTTGTGTATAATTGTTTTAATTTGTATTTACCTTTCTAGTGTCTATGCACAAATAAGTATTTCAAAATATAGCAACTTTCTCTCAGGAGAAAGAATTAAGACCTTTGTATGGATGTATGGATGATGAAAAATGTTTGTATTGTGTTTTGTATAGGAACATCAAGACAATATTAACATGTACAAGAACTTGTCATTTTATTCAATATATATATATACAGTACTGTGTATAAGTAGAACTTAGAAGCCCAAGTATTTCTGATGTCCATACATCATTTTGTTTTGACATTGTACGTAGGTGTTGAGGCTTATATTGTGTGCTCTTTACTTTATGAATTTTTTTAAAAAATGTAATAAATAATTAACAGTTTTCTTTTAATTATGATTGAATATGTTACTGCAAGATATCTTTGTTCACTGTTTGTGTTACATCTTCCAAACTTTATATTTTTTACTGTATTTTAATGTATTGGGACCAAAAGCAGAATTTCATGTAAAACTGAGAAAACAGACAGACAACACAAATAGATATTTTGCGACATTTCTTTTTAATTTATTACAATGTTTTATAGTGGTTCTCATTATTAAAAAATAGGAACTGACACTAATTTTATATCAATGACTTGTGAAATAAATTGTATTATTATTATTTTTGTTGTTATTAATAAATAGTTGTAGATTCATCTTAAATTCCAAAGTTGTTATTTTCAATCTGGGAACACTAGAAAAAATTAACCTTTGAGAGCTGGAATTAGTGTAGGCTGCCTATTTTTCACAGTAGCACCTCTGGTTCAGTCCATCCCGAGTTATGATTGAAATCCAGCTAGTTGTTGTGTGTAGGGGTCTTCCTTCAAATATCCATATTTATCCCATTAATAACCAGATAGAATTCTTTCTTTACCCTATATGTATGGTGATGCCATTATTTTTAAACTTGGAGAAGTCAGTAAAGGGAGTTAACTTTTAAATGCAAGAGTTTTATTTTTACTTTTTTGGTAAAAATCCAGGTTACTCCACCCTGCTAAATTAGTTCAGATAATTGAATTAAAATGCCTGTTACAGAGCTCTATTCATTCTTTATGAAGTAATGGCCAAGTTATCATGCTTATTTACTTTGGATTTTTTGTTGGCAAGAATGGATTATCAGATTTTATAGAATAATTTTTTAAAGGAAAATTGAAGTTCACAACAGGTGTCTATGAAGTTGTCCTGTTTTCAAACACATTCCTTTTGCATCATTCCAAGAGTGGGAATATAAATAAACTAAGCAGAGTGTGTAACACCAGTTAATTGTATCTGCATTGGTGCACAAAAACTGCTGCAACAGCAAAACCTCTGAACATTGCCCTAACTGATTTTCAGGACTGGTATGGTAAAACCCTGCCCTTACAGAGAACATTATGCAAAATGTCAGACATTTAGATTTTCATGATGAGGGTCAAGGATATCTCATTCCATGGCCTCTAAGGAGCCCTGATTTGACTACATAGTTATCAAGAGGAGTGAGTGCCATTCGTTCATGCACAACTGAAGAACATCGTATTGCTGTTGTGGTCAAGGTAAAGAAAAGTAAACCCATCAGATGTTAACCAAGATGAGAAAAATTTGCCCTTAAAAAATGAAGGATGAACTCCATTCCAAATATGTGGAAAGTGGGACTTTTTAGACACCCTTCTACATTTTAATGACAATAGAAAATTTTCAATTGATAATTAATCAGAAGCATATATGTACATACCGATTGATACCTTGGAGGTTGTCATCTTGTGTTTCTGAGCCCTTTGAGTGAGATTTAAAAAGCAACTGATTTCTGAACCGATATAAATACCATCTTGCACAGAGTTTTTGTTCTCCTCAACAGGAAAACTACAAAATTGAAAGTTTAAGTTTTCTGAAATCCCTATATAAAGGTTAAAGTCATTTTGGTTCAGAAGTGTTCCTTTAAGTTGATTACCAGAAGTCCATAAACTGTTCAGTTTGGTAACATACAAACTACTCACAATGCTATAATAAAGTGTATTTACATTCTGAACTTTGATGGTATGTAAAATTAGCTGTTCCTATTTGTTATTCTAATCTTATAGTGCAATTTAATTTTATTTTTAAGTTGTATAAACAAAGAATTTTAGAATCTAAAATAACCACATTTTTGGAATAGAAATTCAGTGTCTTTTTAATCCTAAAGGAGCAGATAACCACCATAATCATCTTCAAAAGTGGCACCAATGGAAAACTGAGCTAGTCTCAGTTTAAGAGCAGGTGCTGAAAATAGCCCCTAAAGTTGGTATCTGGTTTGAGTCAGGGTGGTGGTATTAAATGACAAAAAAAAAAAAAAAAACAACAGGAAATCTGGGAAAGTCTTGAGTTTTCATGCAGACTCTTTACACATTAACTTTAATCAAGTGTATGCAAACTGCTGAGAAGTCTACCTTCTATAAAATCATTTTGTTTTTACTTCATAGTGAATTTGCTTCATTCTCTGGATTATTTCTGAGGTAACTGGTAATTGATAAGTTATTTCTTTAAATACACCACTTTGAGAAGTCTGAAACAAATGGAAAATATTTTAGCTATGGTATGATGAAAATGTACCTATTAATTACATCCTTAATATGCTTATGACCCCTTTGCTACCCTATGTAAATGGAATAATCATCCGCTTTTGCTTTATTTGTCTGATAAATGACATCTCATCTGATGCTGGTGTGAATGGCTAGATTCTAAACAGTACCAAAGACAAGATGCTCCCATTTTATGTTAATTAAAGAAAAGCGCGTTTGAAAAGATCTTTGGGCCGGTAGCTCAGGGGTAAATTAAAATTTGGTCAAAATTGAAAAAGTTTATTCCAAAGGTTTCAATATACCATTGGCGTTCAAATGAAACCCAGCCAGATTTTCTAATGTCCTTAGTATCTTGGGCAAAACAGTAAATTCTTACAAGCTCAGGTTTGTAACAAGTGAAAAAAAACCTGTGGAGTCCAGTAAGTAAGAAGAAAACATCATTGTAAAGTTAGTGTGTGTTCAGATTCTGTACAGACATGCAAGAAGCGCACCTTTCATTTTTTTCTCCCAACAGTTTGCAAATAAATTAAAATGCTCCACATCCTTGCTTTTTTGTTTTCAAATATGACACAAAGAAGGAAAAATGGGCTATAGTATTCAAATATGCCTTTCAGCCAGAGATAGTAGATCATGGCACATCTAGATAAACTAAAAATGTACATCTCTAACCTAGGTGTCTTTTAAGCTATATACAGTCTCTCTAAGTGCCATCTCCATTGGAGGTTAGTGACCCCTTGCTGAAGATAATATCCCAATTTCCCATCCACTGTTTGATGTCGTCAGCCCAAGTTTTTTGATCCCATAAATTCATGCAATTCATCTAGTAAATATCAAGTACACAAATCTTCAGTCAGTTACCTATGATCTGTCCAAAGTATCTAACTTTCTTTCTTGATTATGCTTTTTTTTATCAGTTCTCGCTCTGCTGTTTGGCAGATTTTTCTATTGGTCATTTTCTACTCTCACTTTCATCATCCTCCTTAACAGCCAAGTTTCTGTTGCAACCAGTAATTTTTCCAATTCTATGAAGTAAGTTGAACTAAGTTAATTTTTTCTACCCACAAAACTAATATATTTTTCTCTCTCTCTCTCTCTTTAACAGCTGGTGCTAAAATGAGAGAAATGAATAGAGAAATAATACATATTATACTTGTGCATTGTAGGAACTCATTAAATTATATGCTGTTTTTTTTCTGTGGAATAATTTAGTACTGATATTTTTGGAATTGCATTTGTTTATAACCAAGAAAATCCAGCAATTTGACAGTTCATGAAAACATCTTTTGTATTAGTAAAATAAAGTGTATGAAGACACCAGATACCATTTCCCTTTAATAAATGTTGCCCACTTACTGTACATCTTTCATAAATAAAAGATTGTCATGAAGAGTAAGAGATATCGACAGTAGAGCTGACAAATAGTGGAAAAGGAGATACTTACTTCCTTGAAACCAATTTTCTCAAAAAGCAGCCGGCTGGCTTTATTTTCCTCACCGATCTTGGCTGTAAAATTATTCACATTTAAGTCTTCGATTCCTAAAAAAGAGCAAACACAGCAATAAAGACAAAACGCTGCAGCTGTGTTATTGGATTTCTTGATGGTACCTGCTGCTATTTTAGTCATGTGTATAAATAAGTACCACTCAGGTAAACTGCAGTAAATTTAAACAGATTCACCCGCCTCAGCTCAAGTTTATCATGTTTACTTTATAATCATTGCATCAAACTTTTAACTCTCACATAGGTTTGTTGTCAGTTCTTGGATACATTTATTTCTTCATGTATGAACTGTTACTACATGGGGGGGGGGAGAGATAGTGAGATTCCTTTTAATAAAAATACAACAAAAAATTATTTACTATGCATAAATATTACCTAATTTCAGTCATGAAAACACAGACTTTCAAGATAAGGCTGTAATTTTTGTATTACTCTAGAATACAGCAAGTAACTGATAGTCAGAATTTAATGCACAGAAAGTCTGCAGCTAGCACAGGAAATGCTGTGCATTGTGGGTAAAAAACAACAACAATGGGATAAAATGATCTGAACAGTACTACCTCAAATTTCTCAAAGATTAATAAATAAATGAAATTAAGCTCCTGGATAATGTAGACAGCCATAACATAAAATACAAGTGTTATTGTTCCTAGTGAAATAAATAAGATGATTTAGAGAAAAAGATTCAGATAACCTGACTTTAGTATTACCTCCATCTGATGAGAACAGTGCCAATAAAAATGCTAAAAGTGACTGGATATAGAAACAACACATGAATGCTCACACATTTTATCCACATCACTTGGTTCTTGAATAAAACTGATAAACTTTCAAGAGGGTTTTGCTGTTTTGAACATCGAGACAAAGACGACCAAGCAGTTATCTTGCTATGGTTTCCTGGCTGCAATCCTGTTTTGCAGGCAAATATTTCTCAAATAACTCAAGATTTTTTCTCAATGACTACTGTACCTACCGTATTTCATCATGCAACAGACTGATTCCTTTCCTAGGCCTCTTCTTCGAGCCACTGGTTCTAAATTAAGCAAAGAAGCATTTATCGATCAATCCATCATTAAAACAATGCAGCTTAGCTGCTGGAGGAGGCAGCAGGAAACCTTATGACTTACATGAGACCCACCTCCCAAGAAAAAGAAATGATTATTAAACTGTTTTTACATTCTTAACAATAACGGAAACTTATTCCACTCTTACCATTCTAATACTAAAAGGTTTGCTTTCTTTTCTAATACTAAGCTATGCTGATACTGCACCAAATTTCTAATTATGATGCGTAGTGTTTTTAATTCTACATGCTGTGTGAAAGATCCTGCTTGGCTTGGCGTGTCTCTGTGCCGTTGTGTTCTTCTTGCTCACCAGCTTCCTCCCACATCCAAACCAGCAAGGACTTTTGGGTAGGTTTGTTCCTGAATAGGGTGGTTGGTTGGTGTTCTCTTCAAAAATAACCTGGTGAGGAAGAATTCTAGGAGCCCACCATACAAGTACACTTTCTCCCTTGTCTATCTTGAATCATGGAAACACGATCCCAGACTGCCAACAACCGAATCAGAGATGACACATTGTAATGATGTTGTGTTA
Organism: Nautilus pompilius; assembly: GCA_018389105.1. Taxonomy (NCBI): domain Eukaryota; kingdom Metazoa; phylum Mollusca; class Cephalopoda; order Nautilida; family Nautilidae; genus Nautilus; species Nautilus pompilius. Next base: position 68,845 of record JACATO010000989.1, on the reverse strand, counting down.
ATTACCATAACACAGTAATAATTCCCCCCTTATTTATTTTTTTAAAAAAATAAGCTAATTTTAAAAAAAATAAAAACACATGCATACTATGGATGGATGTTCAAATGAAACTCATTTGTAAAAGCAATGCGGAAACAGTATCTGGACAGGTTTCATTTGAATGCCCCTAGTACACGTAATCTCTCGGTGAATCTAATAGGGAATTTCCAACTACAAAATCTAATAGCTCAGTAATACTACAATCTATCAAAATGTTGTTTTTTTTTTTTATATTCCAATCTTCACTAACTAAACATCTTTTGTGCAGACCCCTGGTGTGAAATGAAAAGGGCAAATATTTCTAAATGCCCAGAACTTGATAATTTTAAATGTTGAAATGATAATGAAAGTAAAATTAAAATTAACAAGAGAGACCTTGATTTCAATTTAAAATAGAAACTGCTCAGAAACAAACCTTGTGAAACTTAAGTTAGAAGGAGCGAGAAATTTAAAGAGTACAGATTCAGTGCTGTTTTACATAATTTAAGGTTTTTAATTCCATGGAAGAATCTGTTTTTAAAAAAAAAGACAACACGGAAGCAGCTAACAAGACAACACCTAATTTTCTCCATAATTAAACGTTTTGCTTGTAATAACATATTCATTAAATCCATGAAATTTCAAGTAATTTAATAATTTAAACTTTCCATACATACAAATGTATGGAACCACATGATAACTCTCCTGAGAAGACAACCATAAACTTCAGTTGCATCATAGTTGTGCAAAATGAGAGTTCAGACTTACTGTTTTTGCTTTCACTTCATAGAAGGTCAAAAAACACAAGATGACAGTCTCTGAACTTGAACTGTCAACATTATACCAGTATTTAATTGATTATTTCTTGTATGCCTTTTATAATTGGTGGTTAGTGATTTTAGTATTGAAGTCAAAGCATAATACAAGTTAAAACTGTGTGGCTGTCAACATAAAGATCTCATTAGCAGTAAATCACTTACCTGCTACCATGACTTCAATTTCAGCTGAATGTTTATTTTCTGGATCATTGAAGAAAATATTTACATCTCCAACCATTGAGGCTGAAACAAACAAGGGGGAGGTGTTATAAAACATCCTTTTGATGGAATATGTTTAATGAAGTTAAGATGATAGTGTTGGGCAATGTGGTGATTCAGTGATAAACTAGTGAACTGCTGAGCTGAGGGCCAGAGTTTGAATCTTGGAATACCTCTCTGGTGCAGTTTCTTCTTCACCAGCGGGCTACACGGGTTACCTCCCACATCTAAAAAAATGAAGAGTTCTAGTAAGGTTTTCTGGTATACGTAGGGGAGGTTATGTAGCTAACTCTTGTTTGGCTTGCACACCATCACTCAAAAGCCCCCAGCAATACCCAGGTGACTTGTTTGGTCACATCACCAAGCCATTACCCTTCCTCTCCTTCTAATCTAACTGCCCTTGAGATGTCCCACCTCAAAGTCATCCTTCCAACAGAATGTATTTAATGAAGTTGAAATGACAGTGCAGCACACACACACATCCATCCCACTTCATTTATTTAATACTGAAAACATACAAGGAAGAATAATGCAAGCACATCCACACATTAACAATGAACCAACGTTTAGTGAAAATAATGGCTTGTAATTTTTGGGCAGTGCCTAAGTTGAATGATGAGGATGAAATAGAAATAAAATGAAGCTTAAGCAGAGAAAATAATGGTACATATTAATATTTTTAAATAAATAAAATGGAGTAAAGTAGATAGAATCTCTAAACAATGGCTAAATTTTAAACAAAAAAGGAAAACTAAAATAAACTTCATGAAGCGTTGTGAATACATAAAGATGAACATTTTAAATAGCATACCTATTTCGTCTTGACCAGTGGACTTGTATTTGTTAAGGTCGATAATTATAAATGTGCATTCTGAAAAATAATTAAATTACATTTTCTATAAGATATGTGCATTACAAAACTATTAATAGTAATTAACTTCTTTACAGAGCTATATAAAGAGAGGACTAAACCAAATATTTTTGTATTAATTACATATAATTAGGTGTAAATTATAGCAGGATAAGACCGTTCTACTGTATAATAAAACTAATACTGTATATTCACATATCATGAACTAAAACTTCACCAGCTACTGAAACACTGCTAATGCATATTCAGTAAGTTAAAACAATAGGTTTTTAGAATAACTTAATTAAGATTAATTTCAGTAGTGATTGTAATAAATTTAAACTTAATAATTTTCAAACATACACAAACAACTGTGGGTGTGACTGCACAAATGACATCACTGCTTTTCCTTCTCTCTCTCTCTCTCCCCTCAAAAGAGCTTAAAACTACAAAAAATGGCAGTCTCCAAAGTATTGATTTGAGAATATCTAATTAATTATATGGCTTTGATAATTAGTGATTAATGCTTTATTGAATCATTTTTTCCCTTTAATATGAATTTATAAAAAAAATAATAAAATAAAATAAAATATTTTAAATATTAAACAAAAGAACACTTCTAAAGAAGTAACTGATAATTTCCAGTCTAGTGGAGTATAATTAGCTTTATTCCCTTTTCCACCATGATACAGCTTCTTTGCTCATTATTAAAGAAGAAAAGCTTTCCCCACAATAACATTTATTTTGCTATGATAAATAAAAATAAATTAACGACAAACGCCTCTCTTTTATTAGTATTCTATATACAGAATTTCAAAAGTAAACCCTCACCAGTTTTTAAACACGCTTTGTCACTCAATGTTTTCCATTTATACAGCAGTGTAAATAATTTAAATATTTGATATTTTTCAAATTTCAGCTCTGTAATGTTCACTGTTTATGAAAATCAATTTTCTAATTACAAACAATCACACTTACAACTAAAGGACATCCCCTTTTATGTGGCCATCCCCTGAGTGGTCATTAAGAGATAAGGGCCCCTTGAAATATGTAAATTTTTTGTAATAAATAGCCCTGGCAAAGTAGCCAGGATGAGAGTGTGGGTTTTGCAGATCTCTCTGTGTGTGTCATTTGTCTCCAATGTCTGGGACATTTTTCCGTACAACTACAGGCAGTTCATATCTTCATTAGAAAATCTCGCAAAAGTCCTCTAAGCTATTATGCATGTGCAAAAAATCATTCTTATAAAGTTAACAGGTCTTTTTTATTGTAAAAATATACCAATTAAATAACTGTCATATAACTGAGTGAGAATTATTTTGAAAGACTCACTAGCCAAACAAAAATGGCCGGTTTAGGATAACCAAAAGTATTGGTATTTTTAAGTGCCAGACAATAATAATAATAATAATAATAATTATTATTATTATTATTATCATTATTATTATTATTATTATTATTATTATTATTATTATTATTATTATTATTAAATTTGAGTGAGTACATTCTTTAAACAAATAAAACCCCTGTAGATTATGAAAATAACTGAGCTTTTTGCTGACTTTGTAAATATCTATATATGTCTTATTGCTTTGATGAAATTGAATATAAAATAAGCAAAAGCCGTTATTCCCACAACCTACAGAGTTTTATTCTTGCTTAAAGATTATATGCATTACACAACAGTGAAAAAGCCTTAAAAACTTATTAGATGTGAATTACAATTCCAGAGGAGAGAAGAGAGATGTTTTGTCTCAATATCAATTTGGTTTAATTCTTTAGCTGAAACCCAGTTGAATAGAATTTTAAAAAAATAAAATAGACAAACCAACCAAAAAATATTAAATAAAAACACGGTCTTCTCTTCTGTTTACTGTGTACCTACTATTTGGGTCTTCTCGCCAACTTTCCTGATTTTTGTACTCTTCCGCTAAGCTAAGTCGCTCAGATGCTGTGAGACTTAGTAATTCATCTGACTGCATCCACTGATGGTACCTGCCAAAATTAAACTCATACTAATGAGTCATCAAGATGTAAGTGAATTTTTTTTTAAAAAAGCAAGTGGCTTTAAGGCTTATTTCTCTAAAAAATATTTAAATAATAATAATAAAGGAAGCGGAAAGGTTTAAATTCAAATTTTATAGTTTGGAAACACTATTTCTGAATCACTTGGGTGTTCCACTCTCAAGAGGGGTCAAAAACAATTCTGTGTTTGGAATCTGACTGCCTCTAACTTTTGGTGTAGATACTAATTGCTTACTTTTTTTCTGGGGGGGAATAACATAACATGTAATTTTTTTTTGCCTTAATCTCTGCAGTTACATACTGATATTTAACTGTATGATCTGTTACATAACTTAAAGTGGCAAAAAACAGTCGTTATTATGGCAATTTCCCAATCTAGATTTAAATAACTTGTCTTCACATACTTGAATATTCCTACTGCCTGCCTCCTAACCTAAACTCTGTCCCAATATAGCTGTGTCCAAAACCTAACCATCTGTTTGCAGTGTGAAAACTATACAGTCTCCTCCAGTTCTCAATTAATTTTCGTTTTTATCAGATATGTTCATTTCCAGTCTTTGTTGAATTCCCCTGTATGTGGGATTAAATTTACTATGGGGTCTGGACAAAAACCTAAACATCATATCACCTTTATGTACTGATATAAAGAACTGGAAGATCATCTTTGTAAGCTATTTATATAGATTCTGGTCTTTTAGTTCTTTGTTGATCATTAAAAATGAGGTAGAAGAGAATTTTCTAAAGCTTCTGCCATTAAATTTAAAGATTTAAATAGCACATTGGTCGAAAAAAAATGTTTAATTCATGAAATAAGCAAAGGGAAATAATTAAGCAGCGATAGCAATAGTACATTGATAAGTGTACATGTGGAGATACCAGTGATAGCAATAGTACATTGATAAGTGTACATGAGGAGATACCAGCAACAGAAATAGTACATTGATAAATGTACATGAGGAGATGCGTAGCCTAGTACATGATAAGTGTACATGAGAGATACCAGCAACAGACATAGTGATAAATGTACATGAGGAGATACCAGCAACAGAAATAGTACATTGATAAATGTACATGAGGAGATACCAGCGATAGCAATAGTACATTGATAAGTGTACATGAGGAGATACCAGCAACAGAAATAGTACATTGATAAATGTACATGTGGAGATACCAGTGATAGCAATAGTACATTGATAAATGTACATGAGGAGATACCAGTGATAGCAATAGTACATTGATAAATGTACATGAGGAGATACCAGTGATAGCAATAGTACATTGATAAGTGTACATGAGGAGATACCAGTGATAGCAATAGTACATTGATAAATGTACATGTGGAGATACATCCAAATAAATATGGTTTCCAATAACAGTTTGACAATTCAATTAACTCTCAGCAGAAATACATAAAACTGCCCACAAATTACAAAAAAAAATCGAACTAATTCATTTTTTTTTTTTATAAAATCGTTTTCCAACCCTGATCCAAATCAGTGAAAGAAATTAGAAAACTTTAACAATGTGTAGAAGTATTAATAATTACGTTCCGGTTTTGTGTTGTGTGTTTTTTTTTAATTGCAATTCTCAGGGCAGATCATCACACGAGTGAAAGGGTGGACTGTCAGCTTTAATTATTATTATTATCATTATTAAAGGGCACGTATTCAGCGAGGAAACTCTCGTTTTCGGACTACAAGCGGTACAAGGAGGCACAGTTGGGTCTTACTTTGGCACGTGGCACATCTCATACGGCACGAGGACGATTTTAGCACCAAATATGCGAGTATTTTTATTAATAAGCATCCCCCTTAATATCAGGAGTCGGTCTTAAAATAGCTTACTTCCGTTTTCGAAAGTGAGGCGTTATCAAGTTCAGTAACTCTTCTTTTTTTTTTTTTTTTAATTGTTACCGGGGTGGGTGGGATGTTTTTAAAATCTGTCTTTTAATAAATTCAACCCAATCTAAAATTGTATCCATTTCTTCGTGACGACAGGGTGGATTAAAGGATTTAAGGATTTGGTCCATCGTTCCCGCGTTCCACGTTTCGACCTATGTCCGGGTGGAAAAACAGCCACCGGCGACATTTCCGTTAAGACACCGGTTGCCGGAGAGGTCGGAAGAATGCGCGGCAAAAACGTACAGGGGTGGTAGCGGGGTTCCCAGCTGGGAACGGAATCCTCGAAGGCGTGAAGGGATCAGGGTGGTGGGGCCCTGGGAGGAATATGGAGAAGCTGACCTGGTCCAGACTGTCGTCCGCCGTCGCCACCACCGCCGCCACCACCACCACCTTGGCGGCCTTCGCTAATGGCGGCGGCCTGGCCAACTGGAGATACTCGTAAGTTGGTGTTGCGATGGACGTGTACAGTTACGAGTTTAGAGATCAGCAATGGACAGTAAAAGTGGCCAGGATCAGGGGTGCGAGATGAGAAGCTTGACGGAGGAAAGGTGTCTCGACTACCAGACCCTAAGGAGACTCTACCTACTACTGGAGCCAAGAGTGGTCGTCTTGGCAACAAGATCCCCCCCACCCACTGAAGGGCCCCGGCCAAGATCCAAACATTTTCCGTCTCGGGACAACATCTAGATAATAAGACACTAATACCAGTTTTGGGGGCTAAGCGCGGGGAAGAAACAAAATAAAGGGAGCTGAGGTTTTTGTTTTAAATTCTATAAGTGTATTGTATTGTATGTAGCGCATCTGCAAAGAGTATGGAAGTTCATGACATACAGAGTCTCCGCGAAACCCGAATGGTCTGACAACAGCATTTTTAATATCCAAAATGTTTACAGAACCAGATCCCACAGGCTGTTCAAGCAGACCACTCCAAACATTCTTTAGTATATTCAGTTTATCTAAGGAAAAAAACTTACCAACACCCAGGATTATTTCAAACGTAAAAATCCTTTTGTATATTCTTAAATCCGTTAAATATTTTAAACATTAATTGAATTGTCCCTTGACTTTGGTGACAGTCATCTGTGTATCAAACTTGGCTGATGTTAATACTGACACCTTGTTTTACATATGATGTATTCTTCATCGTCTTTTTGAATTTGTTATAAGCTATTAATGTCTTGCTATTACTGCATGTTCAAGAGGATGCATAATCAGTATTAAATCCATAATTTTTTTTTTCATTGTTGAAAGTCATACTGTACTTAACAGTAACATTTCTAAACTTTTGTTAGCTTGCTTAATATTGCAAAATGTATTTGTTATGTTAATAAATAGGTAATATTAACTTAGCTGCTCATTAAGCGGTATTTTCTTGGTAGGTTTGAAAGATATTTACACTGTATTTAAATGAAAACAGACAAATTATCAGAATTAAGCTGTGGATTTCTCTCTTATGTATTAATACAGGATACGGTGTCCTGAAATCTGTCAATCATGATATGCATGACCAAGCTGTCAGAGTTACAAATTTGAATGTTAACCATAATTCCAGCTGCTCCCTGCTTTAGTACTCATCAAAACAAGAAATTTGTATAAATTAAAGAAAAAAGAGAGAAAAATATTTTTTTTAACTAAAGTAAGCTTTTAATGAATTAATTTCTTTAATTTGCAGTTTAAAAAAAGCTTTCTTAATTTTCTTTTCAGAAAGAGAAACCCCACAGAAAGAAAATTTGAATTTGAAAAGCAAGATGAGGCTGAATTTCCTGAGGTAATAAAACAAAAAAAAAAACTGAATACCAAATAGCAGTCATATAATTACTGCACTTATGGCTAAATACTGTATTGGAACATGAAATCAGTTAATGGTTACTATTTGAATCAGTTTAATTTCTTGTAGGCTTGGGCCAATTAATCAGTAGTTTTCTTTTTTTTCCTTCTCTCTACTATAACATTATTGTGGATTTTTCTCTCCCTCCCTGTCTTCCAAAATTTATTGTTTTTTTTTTTAGCTGCTAATCAAAAATGTTTTGTCGCTGTTATGTATAGGAGGCTCTGAGAATACATCTCTGCACTGCTGAGATACCTCAATTCACACAATATAACTGGCAGATCACCATGGTAGCTCTCTTATATTTTTCATTCTTTTAGAAATGTGCAGAAATGCTAATGAATAGATTAAAGAAAATAATCAATTTCACTCAATTAGGAAACTACACAGCTTTCAGATCTTATCTCTCCTGCTGTTAGCACAGTCAGTATAGAATCCAGCAAAGACCCATGAAGAAGAAAGTATTTCAGCTGTTAATAATCTACCAGGAATAATTAAGCAAACTATCAAATATAAAAATGAAGAATCTTTAATTCCATAAGTTTTTTATCCACATCTTGGGTAGGCTTTGCAAGTATAGAGTAATTTAAGAAAATATTGATTATCAGAAAAAGTGTGTAGATTCTCTAAAATGTTTTCAGGTTTTAAATATTTAGTTTTAGAAGATGCAGAATGATGAGGATTATTAAATTTACCCAGTTTGAATTTCGATTGAGTTGAGGTTGAATGGTGGATGGCTACATGCGTAGAGTACTAGCTTGCCATGGATTAAGGTCAGGATTTGGTTTCTGTTTGGTAACCTTAAGCTTGGTTTCTTCTCTTCTGTAAAAGTCTGTCTGCATGGGTTTCCTCCCACAACTGAACAAAGGATTTCTACTAGTAATTTTCCAGCTATTTGTTGTGCAGGTTCCATGGGTGATTGAACTGGCTTGCACTTGACCACTGCTCACATCCCCTTTTTAGCTCACTTATTTAAGGCTTCTTCAAGATCCTGAAGTCAGGATGGGTTTGCAAAGAAAGAAAAAGAGACCAGGTTCTCAAAATCATTAAGTGTTTTAAGCAAGTGGCAGTCAAAAATGTTTTGTTATTTATACTTAAAGATTCAAGGCAGGAAGGGATATTCATATAAATTAGCTAAAGTATCAGCACAACTTGATATTATATTTAAAAAAAATTCTTTTAGTAATAGAATTGTAAATAAACAAAATAAATTATGAGTAGTTGTTTATAGTGGTTGAGTTATGTGATTTAAAATATCAAATTGACAGGCATTTCATTTCATTTTGTATATAAATTATGATGGTTCTTGCCTACTTATAATGACTAAGTTCAGTTAAACCAAAATGAATCTAAAGACAGTTGTGGTTTCTGAATTTGTCTGTCATTTGCTAAATATTTGAAATAATAATAATTTGTAAATTTACAACTAAATAATTCTGAATAAAATGTACACTATAGAAAGGGCTGCAGCAGGCTGAATGATAACTGTGCTTCACTTAATTAGTTGCTTATGGATTATCTAGGGATGATAATATTTGTGGATTTTCCAGCCAGCAGTTGTGCCAAATCCTGTTTAGGATCTGAAATCAAATCTACTTTCAGGCTTCCATCCATGACGATACAACATTTGTCTTGCCCCCACCTTTGTATAGTTCCACTCCTAATCTCCAGGCAGGTTTATCATGTAAGTAATGACACCAGGCATTTTCCTTTTTAGGTTTTAACTGATATATTATTAGTAGAGATTCTGTTTGGGAAAGAAACATGCTAAAAGATATCTAAGCAGGGAAAAATGGTTTTCTAGTATACTGTGCAAAGAGACATTTGAACAGATTTAAAGTTTTTAATGAAGAATATACATGCAGCTTTATATAGAAGTAGCAATTAAAGCTGTTGAAAGTAAACAAGCTATTAGTGAATGGCATTGTTTACTTTTATTTACAAATTATTTTGTTTTTACTGAATGAAGTGGGAGACATGCACCTATGCAAATATACTCCAGTAACATTATTTATCCAAGACATTCAGAGTGTATTTGATCACAGACCACATGGCTGCATTGGAAATGTTTTGACAATAAGTCATGGCGAAGGGGTTTACATTGGTAGGCTACTTGACTGACACAGTTGAGACCCTGAGTTTGAATCTCAGTTGGGACTGACTTGGTTTGGCATACCTCCCAGCATGGTTTCTTCTCTCTCATTTTCACCATTTGGTATTGTGGTTTACCTTCCAAATCTAAAAATTAAGTGTTCTAGAAGGGTTTTTCCCAACTGCCTCTGATAGAGGTTCCACAGGTAATTCTTGACTAGCTTGCACCTTGATCACTGCTCAAGAGCTCTCAATCATACCCAGGTAACTACTCACTTGGTCACTGAGGCTGATCACCCTGATGCTTCCATTCTAGCCTAACGCTGTGAGATGTCCTCTGACCAAGAAGATAATAGATCAGAAATGGACCAGTCCACTGGTTGTGACTTGAGCATTTATCTTTTTTTTCCCTTCTTTTATTTTGGTGTGGTGCGGTGTTTGGTGGGGGTGTGTCTTGATGCAGCTGTGTGGTACGAGCTGGGTCGGATCCACAACCGGCCGCCCAGCTGTTTGAGTGTGGTCTTATCTACGACCGTTTGTGTTTTGGTGTTCCTCAGCCTAGCGGGAGCAGCGGGCTACCCAAACTCCTTCGTATTGCACGCAGGAGGGGTAGGTTTCTCCAGGCTGCACTCCCTAGTACAGAGTTGTCTCTCTGTGTGTCCTTAGTTCTAATTGGGGGTGGAGGTGAGAAGGCCGCAGTTTATTTTTTTGGTTAAGTCCAACTGGAGGCGGGGTGGGGGGGGGTTCTAGTTTTATTTTTAATTAGTGGGTGGTGTCAGTAGAAGTGGATGGAGACATTTTCTCCCTCTGTCTACTGTGCAGGACACCCATGTGCATGCAGCTCGATGTTGTTGGTTCTGTTTGTCAAGGTGGATCCCACGTTGGGGAGACAGGCTCCCCTTGCATATTGGTTTGAAATGGATGTTTAGCATTTGAAATCTGTTTAAAAATGTAACCTGGGAAATATGTCTTGCACATGTGGACTTGGTCTTTCCACAAATAAAACACTACTAGCATGTAGCTTGATAACTGAATACAATTTTATTTATTTCACCCAATTTTTCTTCACTTAATAGAATGTTTTCACCACTGAAAGTGGTTCAATCTCTGGTGTCTTTTTTGTTGGTCAGGAAATATGCCATTGAATAGTGATTTGTGCACCAAACTACTACCATTATTTATAGGTTTTTAAAGTTTTTTTTAAAAAAATTCTAAAGTGATATAAGCAAGTGCAAGAGAAGTGTATAAGAATTTGTATGTACTCATTTGTATCTGATTACAAAGCTCTTGTGTTCTTCAGTGGCAATTTGAAGCTAATGCATAATTTTTGTTTTACCATCACAATTGTTTTGCCTGGCAATGTTCAACTTATGAAAAGTAGAATCAACTGATTTGTTAAATAAAGATTTAGCACTGCATTATATTATTCTTTGGTTCTTCAAGTTTTTCACAATTTCTCATGATTCCATGGTCAAAATCCAGTTAATTGACTGGTTTTGTGTATTGTTTCATGGTGCAGTAAATACAAATATAACGTGTTCCACTGACCAGTCAAAAATTATTTCACAATTCATTTATTGCTTGACAAGTGTGTGAGTGCTCACTACTTTTTTCTTTTTTTTATCAGCTTCAAAAAGAAAAAAAACACCAAACCAAAGAGAAATCCAGCTGGAGATGTCACTCATTACCAGGCCGACTGACAGCAGTCTCCACTCACAGGATGGCAGAAAATCGCCTATGGACGGTGGCGACTCAGCCACTGCTACTCTCAAGGCTTCCAGCAAAAATATGTTACGGGTGTCTGCATGCACTAATCGTGGAAGAACGGGAGTTGAAAAGAGGCCTCCTGAACTTCTGCAAGATGCTGAGATGGGTCCACCCACAAAAAAGAGCCGTAGGAAAGTCTCGACTGTTGCTGTGAGTGTATTTGTTTGGATTTGTTTAAGCATCATTTTTCTTCTCTTTTCACAGGCATGCATGAATGATTTCATACATATGCACACACAAGTATGTATGTACATACTGATATAGCTATACAAAGACCAGATTTCAAGGGAGCTAATATTTTATTTTATTTTATTTTTTTTGTTCTGCAATTCTTTGTATCAAGCTCCATCTGAAGCAAGAAAAAAAGAAGAAAGAAATGCATCATCAGTACATGTGGTATAGATGTATTTATGTAGCTGATCACAAAAATCTTAGGAACATCTTCAATCAGATAGCTGAGGTCCCGTGCCATACATTCTGTCATCGTCTTTTTTTTTTTTTTTTTTCGGTGAACTTTCCTGACTTTTGAGGTCTAAGGACATTTCACAGTAGTGAGATAGAAGGGAAAGATGTGGGGTGTCAGCCCAGGAGCTCTTGAGTGGCAGTCAGGTTGCAAGCCGGTCAGGAGTTACTTCTGCCACATGTACCTGGAAACTGTAACAGAATTCTTCAGTTTCAGATGGAGGAAGAAACCCTGAGGGCCAGCTGGTGAAGAGGGGCAAGAAGAAACTATGCTGGGGGTGTATGCCGAATTGAACTGGTCCAAACCAGGATCCTAGCTGAAGTCTCTTCAACTATTGCAGTCGAGTAGTGTATCATTGGATCATCAGTTGCCTCTCTTACTGTCAGTGTTGCTTATATGGCAAGGTTTGGTCTGCTAAAAAAGAAACATTGTAACTGGAATTTTTTTATGGACTCTTACCTGGTTCAAGATGCTGTGTGGAACTGTTTCATCTTCACTATTTGAATCTTGCTTATATGTTGCACGTGAGTGATATTACTTATGACTGCAGCCATTTTGGTAAATTTATTTTAGCATCATTTTATATGTTAGTGCCTTTTGGAAGATTTCATGTTTTCTCTAATTCCATGTTTAAAATTCAGCTTTAGTTGAGTGAATCATTTAGCAACCTTGTCCCTAAGTCTCATCATATGGCTAACCAGCAGCATGTTTCACTTATATAAGGAATACTGTTTCTCAGTTCAACATTTGCTGCTGATTATATTATTTATTTCTCAACATTTGTGTGCACGCTACCTCAGGGTTCTCCCCAAAGTGCCATAATGTAGCAATATAAGAATGCTTCTTTGATAGTGCCAGGGTGGGATTTTGAGAAAACAATTTGTACATCCACCTGGAGATTTTGTTTTTGGTCTCAAAATGCAGCTTTCCATTGAAAATGAATTGTTTAGGTTTGAGTTGAGAAGTTGACAGTAATAACTCACTGCATTATTTTGCAAAATTCTTACCAGTAAGAATGATTGATTTGTATGGAGACACACAAGCAAGAAGCTTTGCATTCTTTCAGCTATTTACAGTGTTTACATGTGGTTGTTGACAGTGTCTTTGAAATGGAAATCTCCCTCACTGACTGGTGTTTTATTCTGCGAAGTAAACACTCAGAATTCTTTTGTCAGTGTTAAAATTCACTCATCTGACCCCACCTTGATAAAATGTTACTCAGGTTCCTGGGAAATTTTTTACTGCAAGTTTATGCAAATGTATGTTAATAAGTATGAGACCATAAATGCAACACTAGACAAATCTTCTAAAAGTTTTTTCAGAAATTGTGAGAATTTTCCAGAGCATGCATGACCATACTGCATACCTTTTTGAAGATATGTAATTAACCAGTGAAAAGCAACATTTACTCTTAGGGCGAGCCAAGAAAGCTGTCTAAAATGAGGAGGAAACAGAAGCAGCTTTCCTTGCCTGAACATTCATTCGACACAAAGGAACAGAGAAAGCAAAAGGATTTGTGCAAGGACTATGAATATTTAATTCTATCAGAGGATGAAGAAAATATTATAGGTAAGTCAGTAACTTGATGATTATGTCCTTTTTGTTGGTTTGACTGATAAATTTTCTTGTTTTGTGGTTTATCCTGATAAAAGAGTATTTTAAATAAAGAAACATAACAAGAAATAAAAAGGAAGATGAAGCAAAATCTTTTATAATTTCATACAATTTTTTTTTTTTATTAGCTTTTCTCATCAGGAGGTTGATTTATTCTCTTCCTGCTCATGGCTAAAGGGAGCGTAGATTGGATAAGTCTTTTATTTTTGTTTTTTACAGGTGTACTGCTTGTGCTCTCCAATAGTTTTATAAATATACTTATACACCTCAGGTGATTGACAAGCTGGAAGAGGGCTACCAAAATTATAACACAAAAGTGCTTGACACATGCTAGTTTCAGCTACCCTATTAGAACTTTTCTAAGTTAGAGGAAACCAATAGGCAATGGCTTGGTACAGAAGAGGAAAGATAACCAGCTGGCCTAGACTCATTGGGGTATGCTAATCAAGGCCAACAGCAACCATGACAGGCAAGCACAGAGAACATGCCATTTTATCCATTGACCCCAGAGTTTCAGCATTTAGATTATTCTGAAAGTTTAAGCCATCCTCTCTACTCTGTTTCAAAGATGTTTGAGAGGAGTTGTAATAAGACAGTTTTTTAAAACCCTGTCTTCCATAACAAATATTGCTCAAAATATAAATTTCATGGCATTTTGAATTATTTTAGTCAGTTTTCTTTCTTGATTGTTGTTGATGAGCTGACGTGGATGCAGTGTTTACCACTCTTTGTTGTTTGTCTTGTGCATGCCAGCTTTCCAAGCTTTCCCCAGAGGAGAGCTCCCTTACAAATTTTCTGTTGACTCTGGATCCATGTCCATGTTTGTCCAACTTTGAATGCTTTTCAACACTGGTATTTTTAATGCTCCTGTTACAAATATTGTTCTATAGTTCTGTAGATAGTGTCTTTGTTATTTTATACACAGAGAAGACTGTAGCTTTATACTTAGTTCTTAACACCTTCTATTTCCACTATCAGCCAGGCCTACTGCTGCAGTACAAGTGTTGGCTCTCTGCTATTTTCTATCCTCGTGAATCTGAATAATTGATTATCTTGGTTAGTAAAATGGAAAATGGACTTAAATGTTAAAATATGGAAAATTATTCAAGAAAGAGATAAAATAGATTGTTGTTAAAGTTAGTTTGGAGATATTAAATTTTAAAAAATTCTGTTTTAGAAAAAGGATTTGGTGGTTATCATTAACAAAAAAACTAATGTTGTAAAGATCAGCATATTTCAGCTGCTAACAAAGCAAATAGGATGTTGGGACTAACTAACAGGAAAGAAAGTCTAGTGTCATTACACATGTCCTTACGTTATCCCCAATTTGAATATCAACAGGGCAACTTTATTTTAAAATAGATGTGTAATTATTAGAAATGGTTCAGCATAGATTCACCTAAACGATTATAGAGTAACTGAAGTACTGCATAATTAGATTCACCTAGTTTGTGTTTTATGTAGCAAACTTTGGAAGGTTTTCTACAGTTAGTAATGGTAGGGTTTGCACTCATAAATTTATGAAGAATTTGTTATGGCGAGATATTAGAAAAAACTTTTAAGTAATAGAATAAATTACTGGTATTGGTTGGTCATGACAATGTAAATCAATTTTAAAAATCATATTGATAAATACTTATTTTCCTTGGGACTTTGCATGGTATGGTAGTCCAATGGTGGACTACTGAATAGACTGCAACCCATTTGTTTTGTATTAGGACTAAATATACAGCCAGTTTAAATGTTTCTACACTAGGGGTGCAAATGCACCCATAGGTGCTTATAAGTAAGGTAAAAACTGACATGCTGTGCAGAGAGTTAGACTGCCCTACCTGCCACTTATTTAATTCCAGCTTATATTGGATAATTATCCTGAGATTTTGTTCCTCATTATTAGTCTGGCTCAGCATGTTTATCAAAAACTAAATAAGACTGCCATTTATTATTATGAAAAATGAAATGCAAAAATAAATTCTAAAAAATATAAAATTTTTCTTTTAAAAGGTAATACAAAATGTTTGAAAATATGGACAGGAAAAGACCAGCGTTCTTTAAAAGATGTCACAGAGCTGGATGTGATCCTTGATTTCTTGGAGAATAAGACAGAGAATATTTTGTAAGTAATGAAATGGAGAAGCCTCTATTTCTACCATTCTTGCAACAGCTCCATCCTTTCGTACCTTTTTCCTAATGAAATCCCTGGAATGAGAAAAGCTTGCTTGCCTTTAAGTGTGATGTGCTGGAGCCTGAAAAAAAATTTGTGTCCTGTATTTATGCTGATTAAAACAAACTTTATGTACACATTGTGATTATTCACCTTTTCTTTACAGAAAGCAAATGCCCCTGTCAGACTTACGAAGAGAATTTGTTGTTAAATTTCAGAACTACATCAAAGAATATTTTATTGAAATTGTGAGTACATAATCAAAATTTTAACTATGTCCACATAGTTTTAACATATATTTTAATATTTAGAATTCAACTTTATTATTGATATAAAGAGCACAAATTATTGACTGCATGTAAAAATAATTATACAATCTCATATTGGTACTTTTCTGGAGACAGTCATCATTCTGAACTTTTTAAAGTGAGACTAGAAAAAGTGGTGACGTCAGACCATCTCTTTCAGGACCAAATGACATACAGAACTGCGTCATAGATAGACACCATACATGCCCGACTATGATTCAGATGAAGTTGTTAATGGTTTTGACAGTGGGGGCTATGGAATCAACCATAAAGTATCAAAAGTTTAAATTTTCTGCATTGCTCTTGAAACTAATGATATAATTAAGTTATTTACAGACTTTTTAAAAAAAAAATTAAGTAGTTAAATTGGTTTTCTGTTAGACTTCAGTGATCCTTTAATAATGAAATTAGTTAGCAAATTGACATTGATAATTTAAATGCTACCTAAGATGAGACACTTTAAACTCTCTGCACACTAATCTAGAGGATATGTTGATTTAAATAAATTTTCATTTGAGCCAGACTAACTTATCTGCATTATTTCCTGAAAACTGCCATTTTATCCAGAACTTTTATTAAGGACAATCATATTCAAATTAGAAATGGTTTTGAACACAAACAGAATGTATGAGCAGCAACAAATTTTCTTTTAGGATGAAAGTATGAATCCTTGAACTTGTTTATAGGGTGAGCCACCTGCTGAAAAATTGTTTGCAAATCAGAGTTGAAACTAATCAAATTGGAGCTTTATTCCTGTAATTACTTCAAAAACCTGTTCAAGATGAAGTTAGGTATATAATTATAATATTAAAAATCACGTGGAATAAGTTTTACGTAAATTAATCTTGCAGGTAAGCATGCATGCATGTACTTCATTATTTCTCTAATTTACTCTAATATAGACATCACCTACATGTGTAAAACTAACTGGTGGACCTATGCAAAAGTTCACTCTAATTCACGTTGGGGCTGTCTAATGAGGCCTGCAGTGGATTGCGTACACCTGTAGAATTTTGACTGGTTGCATTTACAAAACATTTTTTGGTGAAATTGTCTCTATTAAATGTTTTAAAAAAAACTTAGATGATATCCATTCACAATGTTGTTTTTCATTTTCTTCATTGGCTTTTAAAAATTAAAATGTCATTTCTTCACCTTTAAAGAGATTTCAGACAAGTAAAACGAGTCATTGGAAACTTCCACTGGTATTTTTGTTGTTTTTTTGTACTGAAAAATGAAGGGTTTGAAAATAAAAATAAAGCTACTTTTGTTTTTTTCAGATCAATGCAAAATCTGAGGTTAAGAACATAAAAGAGTTGCAGAAGAAGGTATTTCTACACTTTCAGTTGGCCTCTTACAGTATCGTTTATCAGTACATTTGCTAATGTAAGGGCGATAACCCTTGTAACCCTAAGAATACCATTTTTATATCGTCTCATTTTATTTGCGGATAACAAATGATTTATTTAGAATATTAAAAGGTGCAAATTACATGGATATAATTATTGGTCAGATGTACATGTTAAATTCTTGAGCTTGAATGTTTGTTTTGGGCTCTTTTTTTTTTTACAAAAGTTGTCTTATACTTGAAAATTTGTTCAAAGCAAATTACTGAGTTTCATTTTAATTCTCTGTCTTTGGAAAATCAAGCATGGAAATATAAATAAATAAACAAAAGTAGCCGGGTGGGCAATCGTGGTTCGTTTATCAATTCCAGAAAAGTGAAGCAAAGGAGATGATACGTTTCATGGAAAAGACTGACTGACTGACTGTTATTTAAAAGAACGCCTGGCCTGGTTGCTATTGTCTTACTACCCTTGTGTATACTTGCAACGAGATATTTCCACTAAGATAATTTTACCAAATAAGGAGTTTTTTTTTTTTTTAGAATTTTTGGAAATCATATATGAATTCATTGACATCATTTTCAATTCTTTTAGGTATATATGTCTTTTAACTTAAAGTGATAGTTATTTATGCTTTTTTCATATTTTGCATGGGAAAAGAATATGCTCTCTTGAAATATTAGAAAGAATTCAGCATAGGTTTACTGCATTGTTTCCAGATTTTAAGCAGATAGATTATTTTGAACATTAAAAATCTTAAGTTTACTCATTTAAGCTTCTTGAAGTTTATTAAATCTAATAGAAATATTTGAAATAATTAAGAATTTTGAGCATGTGGACAGTAACAGATTTCACAGTTAGGAATGCAGAGGAGATGATTACAATTGGCTTAAATATCAACTTGGTAGTGATGGCATGAATTGGTTTAAAAGTCAAATTGCTAGGCTTTTTTTTTCTTGGATGGGGTCTTGTATAAGCCATTAATGGCTTTCTGCCTTTTAATATATTTTGTCTTCTTGTATCCTTCTGTTTATGTTGCTTGTGGATCCCCATCCTGATTATAAGATTAAGGCTTGTGTGCTTATATACTGAGTGTGTTTCACACCCATGCTCAGCATGGGAGGCCATGAGTGAAAGTCCTTAGTGCATGAAACATTGTGGAGCCAGTTTGCCAAAAAAATTTTTTTTTCTTTCAGTATTTGGTTGCAATTTAGAGCATGGCAACAAAAGGTCATTCAAATGTCCACCATTTAGTCATGGTGGAAAACGATTGTTTGCAGATGTAGGTGGTCCCACATCATCGCATATCTAAGGGCATGGTTATGCAAACACAGAAAGTGTGGGCCAGAATAATGACTGTTGCTCTCTGACATTCCAATGGACTCCTGAAAAATTGATAATGATTCCATCTTTCCCAAAATTAGTATTTGACCCTTCATGTTGCATTTCTTTCAAATGACAAAAGTGTTCAAGATTCTGTAAAGAGAATTTACTGTAGAAAAGGTTAAGCTTGTCTTTGAAGGATTTTATTGAATCAAAGAGCATTGGGAAAAAGTCATTCTTCTTGTAATAACTAAGTATTGAGGGTGTTCCGACAGTAATATCAGTTAGAAATTCAATGGCACAGCCAGTTATAGTTTTTTTAAAAGCTCACTTTTCTGTGAGTACTGTTTTTTTCTTCTTCTTCCAGAAATGTGAGAACTTTTCTCTTCAAAATCTAAAATCTTCCCAGAGATTTTTCTCTTAACTAGCAAATACAGGAAAAATTCTTCAGAATCTGGCATCATTACAAAACGGGCAAAATTCCCAGCAATTTAGTGGCTGGGCATGAATTATGTTGATGCATTGAATCACAGAGACAAGTACAAAAGAAAACTTTTGTACTTTTGATGAATAATACAATGAAACTTGAATAATTATTTCTTCAGAAATTTCTGTGAGAAAGTCACAGCCAGAATTCATCTGTCATAGCAGGTGCTCCATCTGTGCTTTCCAACTTTTACCGGTCTAGCTTACTCTCTTCAATACAATTTTTTACTGCTGCAAAAATGTCTCTTCCTGTAGTTGTAATTAATTGACACAAACCCTGAAGCTTTTCAATAGTATCATAATTGTCATTGATACATCTTACAAACATGCTAAGTTCCAAAGTATCATTAGAGTTGGAGCTTTCATTCAAAGTCAGTGAAAAGTATGTACTCATGGATGCAGCTGACTTTTGCTCTCATCAGTAGACATCTCTTTGATTCACTGTATTACAGTATTTTAGAAGATTTATTGCTTATTTTTGAATGTTGTTACCACCCATGTGTGAGTAGCAAAAATTTCTTAACACTCTCTGACAGTATTTTCTCCATCTTGGAAAGGCTACTTTTTGTAAGCTAACAGCAAAGAAATTTTATGGATGCTTTGACTATAGTCTCAGTTTTTTCATATTTTTTAGTGAAAAATGACTGTTGCTTTAATAGGTTATTTTTATTCATTGAAATAAACCCAGGCTGGATTAAATTTTTGTAGGGCAATATTATCTTCAGCATAGCCTCTAGATGAAGAGATTTTTGGTTTACTGAACAATGTATTCTTCAATATTAAGTTTAAGATATGCTCTGCAATTGATTGTTGATCATATATATTGTTACAAGTGGTAATTGGAGATGTGTAGACTAACATACTACTACAATTTGAATTTCTGATTATCATTGTTATTACTATAAGAGATGCTCAAATGGGAACCTGTCAGATATAGAATTGCCATAATTGCATCTGACTGTGTTTCCCTTGAATGTCTGTGGCATTATTATTTACAAACAAGAACAAAACTCTTGTTTCTGAGTACTTGATAATGGTCTCCTTTACCGGTGTTTTTGTATGTTTGTTTCTTATGAACAAGTAATCACTGGTAAATGTGACAATGTAGGCATTAAAGGAAAGAGAGAAGAGTTTTGTTTGGTTTGCATGTGTTAGAAAAACTACATTAAAGATTTGACCACGAAGTAGGTTCTTGGTGGTTTTTCATAAAAGGAATAAGTTGTAACAGATTACAGAAAAATATTAATAACTTTGATGGCAATGGTATCTTTAAGAAAAAATTGGGATATAGATAATCTTAGATGCAGGAAGTTTAAAATCTTATGAGTGCTTCTTCCCACTCTCTTTTTTTTTTGCTTTAGAAATGGGCATCTAGTGGAGGTTTTAAACTCATTAAAACACGTGGCATCTGACAGGTTACTATTAAGGAAATTCCCTAACATCACAATCTGGTCTGGCATTTGTTGTATGTAGTTTTTATTTTCATGAATTTTCTTCTCAATGTTGTTTGTCTGTTTGGTTCTTTTAAAACAATTTTGTTAATTACTTCTTGTTTTTGCCATCTTATTTAAGAAAACAAAACAGTATCATCATCAAAGATCAAATTAGTGTAGGAAACAAATGTAGAAGAAGCTTGGAGTGCTTGGTCTGTCCAAGGGGAACTAACCACTGCTCCATTCATAGCTCTGCATTCTACGGACTAGTTACCACTAATATATATCTTTTAAAAAAGCTAATATTTCATCTGCATTTTAAATTGTAAATATTAATTTTTGTGTTGTTTTATTTTTACGTTTGTTGCTAAGTTTTTCTTTTGTTGTTTTTTTGCTTATTTTTGATAATGCGAGTTGTTTTTACTCTCTTATTTTCAGGACTGCTTGGCACTTGATAAACAGAGGAAAGTTCTTCTGGAGGTGAAAACCAAACGGTTAATGTGAGTTTTCATTGGTGATGGTTCTAAATGAGGAATGTCTGTCTGCTGTGGTTTAGTGCAGGTGTGTGTTGGTTCAGTATGCTGAGATCGCTGATGTAAATGAAAGGTAAATTAAGAATAGGTTTTAATTGCAAGAAGAAAAAAAAATGGAGAGAAAAACATGTTAGGCAAATATGCAGAAGGTTTATCCCCAGTACTTGGAACATTTTACATCACCATTTTCTTTGTGAATATTAATAGTGCAGCAAGCTACCAATTTGTCTGTCAAAATGGTTTTTAATGTATAAAGTGGCAACTACAACTTTAAGAACAATGGCTGAACAAATATAAATTGATGCGTAAAATAAGTAAAAAAAAATAAACATTCCAACACAGACATTACACTGATAGAAAAGCAATTTCTTGTACTTTAAATTTTCAGGCCAGTTTGAGTCCACTGAGATTGATAAGTGTTTGAGTGTAGTAAAACAGCTTATCTAGCCTAGAAGCTGTGTAAGAAAATGAGTGGCTACATTGAATGCCATAGAATGTTTGACCCAATAAAACTGATGCTCAGATTGATCAGAAAATTAAGTGTCTTTCCAAAATGGACAACCACAAGATATCCATTGACATTTATGGGATTTGGAGGACCACATGATTTCTGAGATTAATCAGAAAATTAAGTGTCTTTCCAAAATGGACAACCACAAAGACATCCATTGACATTTATGGGATTTGGAGGACCACGTGATTTCTGAGAGAACTGTCCAGAGACTGCTCTGTGATTTCAAATTTTGGGATGTTGCTAGGAAGAAATTCTTTGTTTTATTGAAGAATCAAAGGATCTGCCTTTAGTTTGCCAAGGACAATTTCCATCAGACCCTGGAAATGTGGATCAGGGTTGATGAATCAGATGGTTGGTGAGGCAAAAATTTGGTGAAGTATTATTCTATTTGAAATGCACCAAACTGATGATCAATGATTTAGATGGGGTTGTTTTTCCTGGAAGGGGACAAGCCCTGTACATTGTATCTAAGGGATAATGGATTGATTTGTTTGCCTGGACATCCTGACCAATATACTAAAACCACATTCTGAGAACTGCCTTTAACTGAAAAAAAACTGCAACATCAACCCATCTTCTCAGCCAAAGAGGTGGAAAAATCTGACCTACATCTGTAGAAATGAATTAACTCACATTTGTGAATATAGTAACATAACCAGGTAAAAAATTTTTCTATAATTTTTAAACTACATAAAAAACTTAGAAGCAGTAAAGGGTTGACTTTTCTTACAATCTGTTTGTAATTTGTAATAATTATCATTCATTTATTCATACACATTAAAAAAGACACACATATTTTTAAAATTTAGTGAAGGAAGTCTTGTGTTTTTCACCACCTCCAGATTAATTCTATCTATATTTCAGTGAACTTTTACTGTTTTCATCAGGATTAGTCTTTGAAGGAGCTAATGTTGAAATTATTATTCTTTTTGCAAGATTAATTTTGCATAGTCATTGGCTTTAGCTAGGATTGAACCCAGATTCAGATATTTACTGAGTTCAGATAATGATCTTTTACTATTCAATTGTGGGACATGCCTGAATGACTTCCCTTTTTTCTGTACAAAATGTAAACAACAACTAGTCATTTTTATTGTGGTTCTTTCAAGAATTTCAAAATTGTATTGCAGATTATCTAAGAAGTTATATGAACATCAGGAAAGAGAGACAGACAAAACTCAAAAGGGAGTCAACAGATCTACTACTGATGTTGGTGAATGGATAGAAAAGTTTCAAAAACTTAAAGATGAGGTCAATCAGTGACTTCAGAAATCTTTTCTTGTACCTTGAGTTTTTATATTAACTTTTTCGATATTTTATTTTGTATTAACATTAAAATGGTTTAAATAAAGTTTACTGATTTTGAATTTGAGATAATTTTTCATCGAGATAACTTTTAGTGCTAAAATATTTACAAAAAAGTAGAAATGGATGAAAGCAGAGACAAATTATATATGTTCCATGAAAAATGCCAGTGACCTTTTGCTTTTGTCATCAGTGTGTACATGCAAAAGGAAAGTTAGGGTAAATTAAAATGAAGGTATTAGAATGTGAAAAGAAGAATATTTTTTTCCTAGTTGCTTCTCATTCATGTATTCACTATGTTTTTTTTGGTATTTTTTTCCTCTCTGCCAGATGGCACTGTTATTCCAGAGAAAGGGGAGAAAATATATATGAAGCTGGAGGTGGAGCACACTGCACTGCAGCTGAGATCTGTATATGGCTGTTTGTTTCAGTATTTACGGGGTGGAAAATCATCATGGCTTATGCAAGGGCCTTCACCTCCCCTCCAAGAGAAGAGAAATGGGCCTTAATTAAAACAACTCTGTCAGCTACACTCAGCCAGTAGTATATTCTTTTCATTGACAGTTTTAAAAAAAGAAACTGATATTTAATTGTGCTGGCATCTTTGCTAATTTGTAATTATGTCCCCAAGTATCTTGTGTTAAACAGGGTTAAGTTTACACTAGAGTTTCCTAATCTAGCTTCTGAAGTATCACTCTGTGCCTGCTCAAAAAAATTCATGTTTAAACATGAAGGCAGTGATGTACTAAATTTTAAGCATAAAGAAGTTTATAACATTTATAATTAAGAAAAGGTTTCCACATTGACTACTAAACTGTAGTGGAACTTGGGTCAAGGTCCACTGTTTAGCACATGTTCATGATGTAGATAAGTGGATCTTTATGTATAAAAACTACAAACACTAAAGGCATCTTGCCTGTCAAGGAATTCAATAATTGTGTAGAGGCATTCATCCAGTTTTCTTTTTAGTCATTTTTGTATGCTGCAGCAATTTCTCAAACTCATTCTTGTGGCAAAGTTCTTTGAACAATCGGTCATTCAGTGACTGAGCCTTAATCTTATTGATTATCTTGATGACTCTATTCATTGAATCATGGTGAAGTGCACTTAGTTCTTTGTAACAAGATGCTTTCAATGGACAATGCTGAATTATGAAAATAACCCGGAAATGCAATGAAGCCTCTATAACACCCATTTATTGCTGGTACACATCAGCTACCACTGCAGTAATGTTTTCTAAAGGAATATCTTTTCCCTCAATATGTAATATTACCATGTCAAAGATGATGATCTCCTTTCTGTATTATCAATATTCTTGCAAACAGCATATCTTTGTTAAAGCCACCATCACTACCAAATTGAACGTGCCATCAAAACTACTTTATCGTCAGGAAGGTTGGTTTCATCCAGCTGCAGTGAAAATTCTGTTTGTTGTAGTTTCATAAGTTATTCTTCAACTTCTACCGTTTCATCTTGTCACTCAACCGAATTATTGTTCAGTGGAATAACTCAAATGAAATTATGTGGGTGTCTTAAATGCAGTATTGCAGATTAAAACCTTGATTGTGGGCAGAATTACTTTCTCATCTAGTGTATGTGGCTGCTTTGCGCAATAATTTTGGCAATGTTGTAAGTTGTGTGCAACTCATCTTCAACCCTTTTGTCAGTTTTCTTGAATGCGTGTATGGTATTTCTTCCCAGATGCTTATCGTGCAGAGCTTGGAAGAAGGATATAAGCTTGCCTTTCTTGTCAGTATGTGTGTATGTGTTGAATATGACCTATCATCTTTGATGGCTTCATTCATTAGAAAATTTGAGAGAGCAGAGCAAAAACACTGGCCATTGTTCATCATATGAAGCAGAAACCAATCCATATGCAAGTTGATCCACTGAATCCTGGCAGAATTTTTCTTTGCTGAAATTCTCTGAAGTTAATAAAGAACAAATATATCTATCAAATGAATGAGTATATGTTGTACAGCAAGAGATTACCTAAGATAAATTAAAGATGGTAAATAGGTTATAATGCCTTTTGTTAACAGAATTATTAGCACAACAGGTTTTGTTGCTTTAGAATAAAATTTATTTTTTGACAACGCTTTCGAATTCAGGAATATCAGGGAAGAGTTAAGCTGGCCAGTAGCTCAATGAAGGAAAAAAATATATGGCATGGAAAAGGGAAAAAAAGTTAGTTTACGTATTTTAGCTTAGGGGCCTTCCAGTTTAATTTTTCCCTCTTTAGACCAAATTGCTACACACAAGAGAGCTTTGGAATTTACTTTAGTTCGGCCCTCTCAATGTATAAATCACCCTCGGGGAAGATAGGGATTCAATATCAACCAAGTTGGGAATCTGTAGATTCTAGACACTATGACTACAACAAGACATGTAAATTAAGATGAATTTACCCATAATTTGTACCAGGAATGTTTTGTTAATTATCAGCTGAAAGAAAGTCGTTTTATTTCTCCTCTTAATTGTAGCTGATGATTTTTTTTTCAGTGTTTTCACACATTGATGAAGCTTTATCTAACAGCGAGCAGTAAGTGGACTTTTAGGTTTGATGCAAATAATTGGATAAATTGCATTAGCCTTCGAGAGATCTGGTGACCTTTGAGTATAATAACCAGTTCGTACTGCACACTCGAAGTAGACTGGTTATTATGGGCAAAACTGATTTGTCTCTGCTGCTATAAGTGCAACTAGTTACTGGCTACCATTTTTAAGGTTTCCACAACAAAAAAAAAAAAAGACATTCTTTTCAGTAGCCATATGCTAGATGCAGGTAAAAAAACACAATCAGCTTTTATTTTTCACTCTGCTGTGAGGATGACTATGACTGTGTATTGTTAGGAAAATATACTTAGTGAATTACACAAGCTATGGAGCCTCTTCTCACTGAAATATTTTAAAACAATTAAAAAAAAAAACAAAACAGGATTACTGAACTCCTCAGTTGTGACATTCCTGCTGCTAATTTGGTTTCTGTTAGAATTCCTAACTACGGTTTTCCAAAATCATATGAGAAACAAACAAGCAGACTTAAATTCACAACTGAATCCCATTTCAAATGGCAGGTGCTTTTATCGGATCTCTTTGGAGAAATCCTTGAAGGCATTTATCTGAAGTTGATTAGTGTGTTTAGAACATTTGCTAAGCCCAGTGTCAGTTCACAGCCATTTTTTGTGATTACAAAATGACTGCTGATGCTCAATTTTGAAAATAATCTCCGCTCTGGTAATATATTACTTTAGATGATATCAATTTCCAGCAGAGTGGGGGGGGGGGGCTTTTTAAAATTAATTCAACCATTTATTTGTATCAAATGGTTGTAGCAGAGAAACCAAAAGGAAAAACAGCCAGGCCATTTTGTATAAATACGATGAAATAAAGTGGACATAATTCTTTCTTTTTGGTTATGTGATGTTGGTATTTTTTTGTTTTCTTAAAATGATTATTAGTAAAGGTCAGAATAGCAATTATATATATATAGGTTTTTCTATAAAACAATATAAAATATTAAACTGAACTGTTGATTCAAATTTTAAAAAAAAGCAAGCAGAATTGCTGGAGGAAAGTGAAAGACTTATCTATGAAATTGGCAGCTTGGTCTACGTGTTTATCACATCCTTTGTCTCTGAATGATGTTCAAGAGAAACCTTGTTTTGTTACTGGCTGTGTTCAGTAGCTACCAAATCCAAAAAAATACATATTTTGGAAGTATGCCAAATTCTTTCTAAAGATGTACATTTTTATTTTAAAAATACGCTGTGTAATAATACACAGTAGAAATAATCTACGAAAGGCTGGGTTTCTAAACTGATACCTTTAAAAAAAAAAAAACATTAGTGGGTGTTAATTACATTGAATGGAAATTCATCTTTAATGACTTCCACAAAATATTGAAATACCATGTCTGCAGACATTTACCACATTTTATAAGTAATTTCATGTAAAGATGGTGTAAATTATCAACAGGTAGGTCCAGACAAATGTTGAATAGTTTTTTACACCCAGGCTGTTTCTTTAGAAAGATCTTGGGTCATCAGAACACGTTGAAATATCAAGTTATCACTATTTAAATTTTACTACTTTTTTTCCTGAAAATATTCAGTTTGCTTCATGAGCTGAACTGATTGTGGTGCCCCTATAATAAAACAAAGAATAGATTGCCAAAATACTGTTTTAGAAATCAGCTTGGCAGGTGAACTCTTCATTAGTATGTATTAATGCTGCCTCCTTATAAATAACAGGAAATAGCCTACATCTAAAATTATCATTGTAAAGCCTTAAAATTGCATATATTTCAGTAAAGTTTGGGGAAATTTACTGGGTCTATTAGATTGGTCAGTAAAATGGAAAATGAGTTTAATAGTAAGAAACTGGAAATTATCCAAAATAAATTTATAAAAGGTGAAAACTAGAAAATATAGTTTCAGAAAAGGATTTGGGGCTTATCATTTAGAAAAAAATTATAACGTGGAGATAAGTGCATTTCAGTTGTTAATGAAGCTAATAATAGGATGTTATAGAAGCATCAAATATAAAAATTTTAAAAAAATTTTAATCAAATTATACAAACCTTGTCTACATCTTGAATATGTAGCCTTTATTTAAGAAAGAATGTGGAATTATTAGAGAGGGTTCAGCGTGGATCATCCAAATGTTCCTAGGATTTAAAGATTTAGATTATGAAAAAAAACTAGTGAGGCACTTTTTGGTTTTAGACATGTGATAGAGGCTTTCTACAGTTAGTAATATGAGGATCCACAATTATAAGTTGGTAAAGGTTTCAACAAGACAAGATATTGAACTTTTTCCATTAACATAAACGACAGTAAAAAAGAAAATATCACCTGAATTGGTTGTTGGTAGTGACAGTGCTATCAATTCAGAAATCATGTTGACAGACACTTTATCCCTAGGGGCCATGCCAGCTTCCTGACTTCTTGTCAATTAAACTAACCTCTGGTGTGAGGCGGAAAAGTTATTGAAGAGTTTACTTACAAAAATGGGGCAGGTGTGTGTGTGTGCTTGTGAATAGCTGCTTTCCTGTCAGGAAGACCGCAAACAGCTCATTGTGAGTCAGAATTGTACACAGTGCTGTAGGGCGTCGGTTGTTATTTGATTTATGAATTTTATCATTACTGATCCATTATTTTAACAATGAAAACCAAGTCATGAATAGCGATCTTATATGTTAAAACTGTGGGCTCTTTAAGACATATGAAGGAACAACAGTTTCTAATCTATTACATCTTTTTATTCATAAGAATCCAGAAAATCCAATTAGATGATAAGTAACTCGAAATTAACTAGGAAGAAAGGGGGGAGACCTAAATATACATCTTTTAGAATCCTCTACTCCTTATCCGTGTGTCGAACACTCATTGGCAGTTACTCTTGGGAGTAAAGCTGTCAACCGAATGACTCGGTGTCAGCATCAAAAGTTCCCCCATCTGCTCTGTATCCGGCGGATCCACTAGCGTCTCAACTGTGCCGCTACGTCTTGTATCTGGCACACCTTTGTGGCTGCTGCTCCGCGATTTAAACCCAACACCAAACGACGACGAGTACTAAAGCCACAACTTCTGCTAGCTGCAGTTACCGATCGAGACCAGGAGAGACGTACGTACACCACACGACACGCACCGGTGACACCGCCATTGACCGTTTCTTGTTTCCCGATACCTTTGCGGTTGCATTCGGGGAAAGGAAGCGTGGGTCGAGTTGCCGGCGAGGATGGTATTTTAAAGACAGCAGAGGTGACACGTGCTTGAGTACTTTTGCTCTTCCGTAATCGACCGGCGGGCTTCGCCCTTTCCTCTCAGCCCCACCCCTCCGAGACACGTAGACATCTTGGGCTTCTCGTAGCGGACACCGGCTTCTCGTTCTTTGTTATTCGTTTTCTGGGATAAAGCCAACGGACCTTTTCGTTGGTTCGTGATTTTTATTGAAACTCGACCGATGGTTGGGTGGGGAGGAAGGAGAGCCGGGTGTACTACTTAACCGGGTTCTCGCCTGCCGATTATTAAGGACAAAAAAAAAACAACAAAAAAAAACGTTCCCACAATGCAACGAAACACCACCACCCACCCACCCGGGACGCCCTCTTCTGGCCGGTCTAAATGCGGGATGCCCTCGCTAACTCATTAAACTGCAGGTATTGTTGTAGCCGGGATCTGCCCCCCGTATCGTGAACCCAACCCGTATGCTTTCGGTTTCCGTGCGACCGTTCCTCTTTTAAAAAAGCCCAGGTCAGGCCCGAGTGCCAGCTTCCGTAACGTTGCGTTTTGATGAGAATCGGCCCTTAATTACGGTCCAGGCCCTCGAATCGTGTCTCTCAGATTAACGGTCGCGTCGTCTTTCTGTCTTGCAGGAGAAAACCAATGCGCAGAAAATGGAAATTTAAAAAGATTTACATCGGAAACCGTAAGTATCTCGATAAAATCGCCTGGTGTGGCAGTAGAAGTAAAGCTGTTCTTCACATGCGTGGCCTCCCTGACCGCCATATGCTAACTAATGTGCGACATAACTGCGATAAACATATTGATTTGCGCATGAGATATGAGATATTTAATCGGCGAATTCACACTTGTGGCTGCGAGCTGGAAGTCGTGACGCCATGGCCCGGCCTGTCGCTGTTACGGAATCAGGGCCGGCTGGGGCACGTGACCTGAATTTTTAGGGAGACTTTCCCAAAATCTCCTCCACTCTCGGATTTCACTGCTTCTCTTGGCTTTCAGTAACGGGAGCAAATTCTTCTGGAAAACCGCCGTCTTTGGAAATCCGTCATTTTAAATTAGTTTACGTAAGCAAAGGGAAGTTGGAATTAATTCTTATACTTATTCCGGTGGATCAGTTTAGCTCGTGTTTGTGTTTGTTTTCAACTCTCCAAGAGAGTTTACAGTTTGTTTAGCATCTTCCTATAAAAGGATTTATCTTAACTTATAAACCATGGCTAGCGGGCGTGCAGCCGACGGAGAAGGAAATCCTGGACAAAGGATATCCTTTTATCGCTGCGAATCCCGATACAGCTTCAGCGATGTGCGCATGACGCAGTGCTGCCATTAACACCGCCGGTCTGGGTGGATTGAACGATGTGAAACGGCATACAGAAATCGGATAAACATCGCGAGTGACAAAGGGAGTTACGAGGTCTAAAAAAAACACACACAAAAAAAACAACCTTTTGACAAACATTTATTTGTGATAATTCTAACCGTTTTGCTGGGGCAGAAACCATAGTTTGCTTCGGTGACTGCTGAGCGCAACCTTCTCTTCATGTTCGCAGAGAGCATTTCACACAGATGGCACCTGTCACGGGTGGCGCTGCTACATCGTGTGGGAAAAACGAAAAGCACTGAGATCACTATGGCTTCAGTGCCAAGGTCGACAAACTGCGGTTCCTTCAGCTTGCTAGCTGAGGAATCGAACAATCATAGAGACAGTGAGAACTCGACTATTCTTTGAAGAACGTGAAGAGATGGTCACCAAGTTCTTGGACAAGCGAGCAAGAATTGTTTCAAGTTAACATGCACAAATATGGTAAATATTGGTTCCAAGCATATATTTTGTGAGCATGTTTAGTTAATTAATTAGCAGTCATATGACTGCCCAGTTGTAAAGTGAACAGACCTCACGGGTCGGAGATGGAACACGACGACCCTCAAAAGAACTGAAAAAACTACTTTAAATATCATTATTATAGAGATAATTTTGATCTTTCAATTAGCGATTACCAACACATTAATAATAATAATAATAATAATAATAATAATAATAATAATAATAATAATAATAATAATAATTCTCTTTGTTGTTCCTTCTTTCACATAGATTGTTAAATTACATTTTAAAAAAATTACGCCAGCATTCTTTTAGAATTCATTGAGTGGCTGCGCACCTGTTACTCTTTGATTCCAGGCCTCATCAAACCATTACTCTTTTGATGTTTTGATATCGTTAATGTCGCGATTTTATTTTTTTGTTTTCTTTTTTTCTTAAACTTCCTGGCAGCAACTAAAAACAGAGATATTTTATTTCCAGAAAAATGGGCTGGTGGCCGGAAGGGGAAAGCGCCGGTCGATTTAGATCGTTAATGGCTGTGTAAAAAGGATTTGACCTGTGGGTGCCCTCTCTTTGTCCACCACTAAACTAAATGAAGGGGGGGGAGTAACTGAACTAACAGAAAGGAAAACGAAACACTGATGCTGCTACTGGACGAAAGAGGTCTGTCCAACATCAAGAAAGCCACACCCCCATTTAATCAGAACTAAACGGCCATTATAACCAGCTGGGTCTCTTTTTAAAAATAAAAAGATGATAATTTTTGTTTTCTCGTTGAAGGAGACAGGCCAAATCGGTTTAAACCATTAACCCTTTGAGGATTGCATCCGTAGGTTTACGATGACTGGATATTGATCCCGACAGAGTAATCCACGGCCTTCTACAGTACTGTCGGGGATTTCTGCGTAAATATAGGGGCGTACGCCTTTAAAAGGAGAAAGGTTAGTTGGTTTATTTTCGTTATGTTCTCCAAACTTATGCGCTGTGCTTTTTTTAAATAAAATTCTGAAATTAATCACCCAGTTTTTCGTTACACCCTTAATACAAGTCTCGGAAACGTTCACGTCAACGGTTTTCTCTCATTAAAAAGTCACGTTTATCCGTTATTTTGAATACTGTTCTCCCTCCTCAGTCACGATTCTGAATATCACAAGCACCGGAATTCTGCAGGAAGAGTATACAAACAAACAAATGAGTCGTGAGGGTGACGCGGTAGTCCGGTGGTTAGTTTGCCGGACTGCTATGATCGGCGTCCCGGGCCGCAGGATTAACAACGCTCCCTAGTGGGCAACCGAACAATTGAGTCGTGAGGGTGACGCGGTAGTCCGGTGGTTAGTT
Source organism: Nautilus pompilius (assembly GCA_018389105.1). Classification (NCBI taxonomy): domain Eukaryota; kingdom Metazoa; phylum Mollusca; class Cephalopoda; order Nautilida; family Nautilidae; genus Nautilus; species Nautilus pompilius. Next base: position 36,932 of record JACATO010000989.1, on the reverse strand, counting down.
TGCCGGAGTGCTATGATCGGCGTCCCGGGCCGCAGGATTAACAACGCTCCCTAGTGGGCAACCGAACAATTGAGTCGTGAGGGTGACGCGGTAGTCCGGTGGTTAGTTTGCCGGACTGCTATGATCGGCGTCCCGGGCCGCAGGATTAACAACGCTCCCTAGTGGGCAACCGAACAAATGAGTCGTGAGGGTGACGCGGTAGTCCGGTGGTTAGTTTGCCGGACTGCTATGATCGGCGTCCCGGGCCTTTCTGTTTAAATCGCACAAACCTAGCTCTTTCTGTTTCATTAACGATAGACATAGTCAGGCGGGGAGAGCGAAACGGCGGTGCAGGGGTTAAAGTTCAGATGGCACATTCGCTTCTTGTCAAGGAAACTGAGATCCGTCAGTAAGCAGACCAACCTCCTCATTACGGCCTGTGCTCGGATTTCAAGAACGTCTCGGCCACAGTTAAACTTTCTATACTTCCCTAGAGGCAGACCCTTCGTTCTCCTGTGAAAACAACCGCTGATCGCGTGCGTCTGTTTGTCGACCGTACGAATTCTAACAGCTCTTGTTTTGTAAAAGGGTTAAAATGGCACACGATGTTCTCTGATGTATTCATATGAAAATTGCATTTATTTAGTCTTTCTTATATGCAATTGATAGCCCGGCATTATAATTTTAACGACAAAACTGAATTGAGTATAGCATTTCATTCAGGAACACATATATTGTAACAATATTCCTAAGCTCAGCACATCAGCATCACCTGTCGGGTGATCACTGCTGGTTGCAAATATACCTGGCGTCGCGAGTCGCAATTTTTGATTGATTATTAACTTTGGCCGTTTTTTTAGGTGGCAGGCAGCATCGATAAATAACAGCTTCCTTAAAGCAGTTCTCCCTCAGAAATAAACTAATTGGGTGCGATGGGTTTCTCTTAGAGAAAAGATTCGGTCAGATTGAGGAATTTAAAAACAAAAACCTCAACAAAAACAGGTGAGATATGTGAATAGGCATTTTCTTTTCAGAAACGCAATGGCTTTTTTTTTTCTTTTAAAATTTAATAGCCAGTTAAATAATTATGCATCCGCGAATTCCTACCTAAGCGCACAACATAGCTGCGGACGAAGTCCCGGGTTCGATTCCCGTCGACTCGGTTTGGCTTTGGTCTCGTTCCTCTGCAGTGGTCGGTCTGCGTGGGCTAAACGGAGTTATATTAACCATTTTCGGATAGTTACCGATGGAGGTTCAGCTGGTATTCCCTGACTCGATCGCACCTCAGCCACATCTCTAAATCACCTAAATGCACCCAGGTAATTTGTTAATCACTAACGCTGATCCCTTACCCCGACGACCCCACTCTTCTTCTAGCTTACTGCCGTGAGTTGTCTGTTCTTAGATCTCGGAAGTCGGGGCAGGGGGAGGGGGGCTCGTTAAGAAAGAAAAAGCCGGTTCTGTCTTACGTTTAAAAATATGGGGTTGGGATAAGGAATGAAATGTCTCGTTAGGGACACGCGATCGGGATTTACTCGTAAAACAAATAAACGCAATAATGGTATTAGCTCTGTATTTTTTAAATTCACTGCCGATAAAGTTTTCATCTTCCAACGATACTAGAAAATCTTTTCAAATTTTAAAGAAAAAGTAACCTTTTATTGGACGTTTATTTTCCAGTAGACTTCTTGGCGTTCGGGGAACTGTCGTGGTCGTTTTAGGATTTGGCTTTAATTTGATCTCATTTCCTGTTTAGCACCGCCGAATGAAAGTAGAGAATTCTGCATGCCTCCTTTTTCTCTGTAATTAGGAACCACTTTTATTATCTTTTATCCCCCCCCCACCCTTCGCCATTCTTCTGTGGTGATAAGTTCCTCTTTCTTCGGAATTAGAAGCAAGAGAGTGAAACAAATGGAATTAAATGCGTAACCAAGGTCTTAATGACACTTGCGCATCTAAGCACCGCATCTCTCACGAGAATCGATCGAAGTTCTTCAATTAGCCAAATTTTTCAGATTTTAGTGACAGTCGTTCTACTATTACTCTGCTTTACCACTAACAGAAACAGATGCCGAGGAATCTGAGGAAGGAAGGAAAGGGGGATCAACCTAGATTTGGAATTTATCCTTGGAATAGATTCGGTACTGTAAAGGCAGCAGCGGTTTCAAATGAAAGATGGAGTTCTTGCATGTCCACTAACGTGGAAGACGCATCGCTGCGCTTTTGTTCCATTCATTCTTACTCCAGAACATTAACAAAATTTTTAAATGGTACCTTTTTGAGCAGGCTTAAAACCTCAGAGTTCCAGTTAAAACGAGGTGGATTTATTATACAGTTCTAAATCCTGAGACTTACAGAAATAAAAGTGTTAATCTAGGCTTTCTTAATCACCGCATATACTGGCCAATTAAATCTCAGAAACCATTTTTATTCCAGGGCTAGTCCTAAACGTTTCGGTATTCATTCCTCTGTCGTCGCCATCAGGGTTATTGATGAAAATCAAGTGTTCGGGGCGCGAGTATTGACGCCGATTTTACTTCTGCGTCGGTTTTTTGTTGTTGTTGTTGTTGTCGATTAGCAAAAAGGTGGTGACGCAAGCTGGTATCGAACCCGCGACCTGCTGGTGACTAAATCGGCTTAATGTTCGGGACGATCTGCATAGCCTTACCAAGCCCCCTCCCAGATCCCGGCGGTGTTCGAAAGGAGAGCCTTTTTCTTTCTTTCTTCATATGAGAGTTGTTTGAAAATAACCTACGTTCTTCACTTAGCCATTCGACCGTTATTAGCCTGCAACAACAACGACAACAGCGACAAGGGACTAAAACAGAGACACTGAAGGTGGAAATAAGGTTTCTCCAGGCGGACCTTCCTTCGTAAGACCGAAATGTAAGAGAAAGTGTACGAACCCACCCACCCGTGATATTGGATAGGTGACGGACGAGGAGTCGGGAAACGGTTACTATGAAAATGCCGACGGTTCGTTCAGATTTGTGGGAGTTAATGTTCCATGTTGTTTGACATTTTTAGACGCGACCCGCTAAGAAAAACCGGTGGGTGGCGACAGCCGGGGAAAGGAACCGTGTTTTTGAGGTTTGCCAAACCGAGCCGTTGTTCTCCAAGAGAAGCGAACTGGTTCTTAATCACTAGATACGCGTCCGGGACATTTTTGTTTTTTGTTTAATGCACGAGTGATTCTAACATCGGGACCCCCGTTCTAAGCCTTGATGAATACTCGTCACGCTAATTGATGTTGGTTTAGCAGATCCGCGATTTGATTGGAATCAATTAGTTAATTGGTCTCATGTCGCAAACTACATTAACGGAATTTATTACCAGTATAGGTTATGTGATATCACAATGCCGTTCGCATACAAACGGGAAAGATCTTAGAATAATTCGGATTAATTAATTAGCGAGGAGAGCCGTGATACGGGGTTTAGGGCGACGATGAGACCCGCTGCGAGTTCGCGGTAAAGATGCATTTAAAAAATGGCGTATAAGTTCCGAAAACAGGTCGAATGAGTACTGAGGAGGAGGTGGGGGGACTCCTTTGTTTGATGGCGGGAGGAAACCAGAGAACTCAGAGGAGCTCCCACTTAGAACGAAACGGATAAAAAAAAGGGACTTTCGGTAGAACCAAAACCCACAGTTTTCCCGCAAATCCCATAAAGTCTCTCTACGCACCGCGCGTCCAAGAATCCGACCCTGCCTTGGTTCAGCCAGTGATGCGATTATGCCGGCTCGCTGGAGTGCGTTTCCTTCGAATAATCCGCTTTCTTTCTACTTGTAGTCAGAAGAGCTCCCCCCCCTTCAGGTTGGCAAGGATTGCGAACCCCACGCCTGTCACTTCGGACAGTCCGTTCTTCTCCCCGCCAAACAAATCCTCCAGGAGGAGCCATAAGAATTTTCTAAGGACGTTTGCCATGTTTTCAATTTACTTTCCCCCACGAGCACCTGACAGAGGGTCGTAAAAACCCTTCTTTACATTATCGGTGCGACGCTTACCACAAGAGTCCTACAAAAGCGTCACTGCCAGAAGAAAAAAGAGGGGAGGTGGGGTTCTGTCCTTGTCCTTTGCCCTCGGCACTGCTTCGATGAAAATTTAGAGAAGCTGGATCCAATATATCAAGGAACGGGTTTCTTCTCTAAATCGATTTGATGAGAGTGGAAAAAAATGTCTGTTCCTGTCTCTGAACGTCCAACACCGAAATAGCATCCCTGTAATGGTATCAGTCAGCAGCTCCTACATCTCGCTATCCGATCTCATCTTTCCGATGGTGGTACGCGCCCGTTATATTGGTGTGCCTCGTGGGTTTGTTTTTTTAAAGGTTAATGTCGCTATTAAATGACGTATCCGCCGTATCTGTCGGTCATTGGTGCTGTAACTCGGTGTTGGGTAGACCTGGGCCAGCCTTGTGGCGAGATACAAGGCGACTGACTGGCTTATGGTAGACAGTGCGTGTCCTCTCTGTCTGCTTATTCCAGCCATGGAATATTGACGCTTTGCGCCGGACCTTCAAAAACAACTTTACTTTTACACCTACGTAAATATACAGCTGCTCTGGGAAACGACAAATCCTCGTGCTGCTCGAAGCAGGGTGGGAAGAAAATCAGAGCAAATCAACCTCCAGGCGGCGCTCTATGCATATCCAATAAGAGACTCACGTCTTGTTGCATCCGTGTATAATGCGATGTTGAATATAAAATAAACATGACTAGTTTTTAAACGTGCGTGCTTGAACAAAACACGTTCTCTTCATTGTATTAGAAATATTTCAAATAACTTTTTTTTTCTTTCAAATTTTCAAACATAATTTTAGCAAAGAGGGTCTGCCAGCGATTAACGAGTCTTCTTAAACAATAGCTCTATCTCGTTCACACCGTCTAATCAGTTTTTGTGTCATTCCAACAATATCAGTGGAACTGTGGATGCTAGATATTTTTCTTAGGATCTGAATATTTTTGTGTGTACCGTCTGCTAATGTTTCCGGCGATGTTTTTCTACTTTATAATTATTTGAAGAATGCGTACGCTCTCTCTCTCTCTCTCTCTCTCTCGCTCTCTCTCTCTCTGACTTCATATATATATATATATATAATATATATATACATATATTGACTTCATCTCTCTCTGCATTGACGTCATCTCTCTCTCTGTATTGACGTCATCTCTCTGTATTGACGTCATATCTCTCTGTATTGACGTCATCTATCTCTGCATTGATGTCATCTCTGTATTGACGTCATCTATCTCTGCATTTATGTCATCTCTCTCTGTATTGACGTCATATCTCTCTCTGTATTGACGTCATCTCTCTCTGTATTGACGTCATCTCTCTCTGTATTGACGTCATATCTATCTCTGTATTGACGTCATCTCTCTCTGTATTGACGTCATCTCTCTCTGCATTGACGTCATCTATCTCTGCATCGACGTCATCTCTCTGTATTGACGTCATCTATCTCTGCATTGATGTCATCTCTCTCTGTATTGACGTCATATCTCTCTGTATTGACGTAATGTCTCTGTATTGACGTCATATCTCTCTATATCGACGTCATCTCTCTCTGCATTGACGTCATCTATCTCTCTGTATTGACGTAATGTCTGTGTATTGACGTCATATCTCTCTATATCGACGTCATCTCTCTCTGCATTGACGTCATCTATCTCTGCATTGACGTCATCTATCTCTCTGTATTGACGTAATGTCTCTGTATTGACGTCATATCTCTCTCTATATTGACGTCATCTATCTCTCTGTATTGACGTAATGTCTCTGTATTGACGTCATATCTCTCTCTGTATTGACGTCATCTCTCTCTGTATTGACGTCATCTATCTCTGCATTGATGTCATCTCACTCTGTATTGATGTCATCTCTCTCTGTATTGACGTCATAGAGAGAGAGATCTTTAATGGTAAGATCACGCAGCTAACTAGGCCACAGCCTCTCACGGCAGGTACCGCGGTCTATAACCTCGTTTCATCTCTCCGACACTTCGGCGCGCGTACAGCGATACAGCCGCCGGTCTTGTGATCAGTCGCATCCCGTTTTCCATATCTCCAGCATCAGCGGACATTAAGATCTTATTCTAAAGTCTCTCAATACAAATGGCCCCTGAAGAAAAACGAACGTGCAAGATCAACACCAGAAATACTCTTATACGCGTACAATTTCTCCTGGAGGTTGCTTTGCATATTGACGGAGGCTGCAGGTTTCGCTCGGCCTTATATTAATTAGTGATTCCCCCGTTTTAATGCCATATTTCGATGGAGCAAATAATATTTCTAAATATTTTCTGCTTCTTTTTTTTTTTTTTTTCTTAATGACTGGACCAGCGGGTAAAGCAATCAATGCTTTGGTCGGAAAGTAAAAGCTCGCGCGGTTGTCATGGTTACTGGAGCGTGTAAAACGCGAGACGGTGACATATCAGAAACGTTTTGCAAATGAAATAATCATAAAATAAACAAACAACAACAACAAAATTAAAAATCTCCGGAGTGTGAATCGATGGCAGAAATACGGGTCTTTGACTTTACACTTGGGAAATAGATAGGGGAGGGGCTCTCTCTCTTTCTCCCCATTCTCTCTCTCTCTTCTCTCTCAGTCTCTCCATCTCTCTCATCTCTCTCTCCATCTCTCCTCTCTCTCTCTCTCTCTCTCTCCATCTCTCCTCTCTCTCTCTCTCAGTCTCTCATCTCTCTCCATCTCTCTCTCGCTCTCTCCTCTCTCTCTCTCCATCTCTCTCTCTCCTCTGACCGCAAAACTAACGGCGAGAGCGCTACGGCGCTGTGCAGAAAAAATGAACGAATAGTACTCGTGTTATTACCAAACCGTGGAATGCAGAAATAAAATGATTAGATGAAAAAAAAATTAATATAAGTCGGGATGATGGTGATACTTTTGCACATATGTATACAACACAATCATTTTAAATATTTAAAGGTATTATTATTATTATTATTATTATTATTATTATTATTATTATTATTATTATTATTTATTATTATTATTATTATTATTATTATTATTATTATTATATTATTATTATTGTTGTTTGTTGTGTTGTGTTGTTGTGTTGTTGGTATTATTATTAGATTATTATTATATATTAAAATTCTACTTTCAATATCAATAGACTTTGCTCGGAATGGGTGAACGTCTCCAACTTTTGTTGTTATTTCTTAAATAATCGCATTATACGTGTTTATTACTGATCTAAAAATTGATAAATAGACTCTTAGCGAAGATTAGATTTTTTCAAAAACAAGAAGAAAAGAGATTCAAATTTAGATGTCAGCAGTGAAGACGTCACATACTTAACAACCTGAACCAATTCGCACTAAGGAGCCGACTTTTCTTTTCCCAGAATAAAACTTAATTAAAAGGGAACGCATATTTAATACATTACATCGTCAGCGAAAAACATAACAGACTTTTTAAGGTTCCTTCTTACGTCCATAAAAACGCATAACGTTGTGATTGGCGTATTTTTGTTACGCACATATATGACGTAATGTTATTTTTTTTTGGAGGGGGTCAGCAGTTAGCCCTAATCCTGCTGGGTGATTTTAACCAATGAAAAAATAGGCGAAAATCAAATCCTCCTTTTACTGTGACGTCCCTTTTACCTTTGAAAATTTCTGGCTTTTGCCATAGGAAAAGTATAGACTAATTTTTCTTTCTTAATAAAGGTCAGCAGGCTAATGCTTTAATCTCCTCTCCAAGAATATTTACCAATATTGTATACAATACAGTGGTTTAATACACATGATTTCTCTGATCGCTTGAGGTTCAAAAATAAAATGATATATATATAAAGGAAACCTAATGATTGTGGATCTTCTAATGAACCAACATTATCTCACTTCCAATGGAAGTTTGCTCGACTGTCGCGCACTCTAGCGGACAGTGCAGACAACAATATTTCGCTAGAAACGTTGATCTGGAAAGTAGCGTGAAAGATTCTTTTACTCTAATGAAGATGAAAGTAAAAAAATTGATTTTTTTTAAAGGTCAGGCAAATTTTGTCATTTTGTTGTTATCGTTTGTTAGAAGAAAAATAGCGGATGAATCCAACCACAAGCTAAAAGTTGCACTAGGTATATAATTTTAAAAGGATTAGTTAGTTAGACGGTTTACCTGTTTTACTGTTTACGTTTGTTGTAACTTTTTGAACTGGAAAACTATTGTCAATAATTCTTCGGTACTCTTCTTGGCAAGAAGAGCGGTTTAATGTATGATTTAGCTTCTTGGTGAACATAAATAGAAGTAAACAAACACTATACATGAAGGGTGAATTACTGGTGATATTTGCAGAGTTACAGTAAGGTATTTCTCATCACTTTATTACTAGTAACTAAACCAACTGATGAACTGAACCTACGTTTCGAAGGTCTTTCCTTGTCGCCATCATCAGAGAGGATCTGCAAAATTATGTTACTTCGCAGTAGATGTGATTGCAGAAGGTCGTTTTAAAAAAAAGTTATATGCCTGGCTTAGGCGTTTATTTGTATTAGTTAAGTTACCACTTATGAGGTGATGAGAAATGCCGGAGTAAGCTTTTACTTTCTAAAATCAATATTTTCAGCTCACCGATGATCTAGTATTTATCACTTATTAAAATATGCTGCTATCAACACTGACATCTGTTAAAACTACAGTAAAATCGGTTGATTTGAAATAATGACGATATTTGCTAATCTAGATGCGTGGAATATGTGTTTGAAAGGAAAGATATAATTACTTTAACCCATCTACAAAACCCCTGATCTTCCCCGTACCTGTCTGTTTAGCGTGAGCATTTTCCTGGTTGCTGCAGTTTCTTCCCACTTTTAGATCAGCATCAGTAGGTCTTTTTTTTTTTTTTTGGAGACGTTACTGACGACCGAGGTTTCCGAAGCCCGTTCGCCGGCACGTGTCGGAGGTTGGGGGGGGGGAAGGGTCTCTGATATTTCTCGTGCACTTACAGCGGAAAGGAGCTCTACAAATCGCCGCTCATTCTGGTTGCATTCCGGGGGAGGTACAGCCTCCCTGTGACGACACTGACCTGCGATTTATGAAAAAAATAGTAGCTGAGCTTCAGCGGCCATGGACAGGTCTGCATCACGCGGGGCTCCGGTCCTCCGGCTCTAATCTGCATGGTAGTAAATTATCTCGATCGATACATCATCGTAGCCAGTAGTATTCGCGGGTATGCCAATAGGGAGCAACGAACGCGAGATAATTTCACAAATACGCTCATTAAAATTTATTCGTAATATTATAGGAAATTGAATTTCACAAAATAGAAAACTGCCATTCGCGTGTAAAGCGGCAGAGAGCATCTCGTTCTAACAGTGGATGAGTCTTCTGGAGGATCCTGTGCCTGGAGAGCATCCAGCCTCCACAGTGCATTTTGACGATCGCGAATACTCCAGAGACCCTGTTTCACAAGCGCTTGACCGGAGAGATCCCTGTGCAGTGATAATTCAATTGGCCAGGATAGGATGCTCACAATATTGGCCCGATGGAGCGCGTCAAGTCGTTTTGCTCAGCAGGCTGTGATGCCGGCATTACACTCGACTGGTGCAGAGCGCCGGCCCTGTAGAGAAAGTCTGTTGTTATATGCTTCCTGATGTCCGATAGCTCTGTAACACTTCTTGCTATCCCCCCTCCCGGCACTACCATTAATCTTCCATAATTCTGTCGTCCCTGAAAAAATTGAAGCTGAATTGTGAATAATCAGTGACCAGCGCACAGCACAAAACCGTCTCGCCTCCGTCTAGCACCAACAGCTTCCATCTCTCTCTCTCTCTCTCTCTCCTCTTTCTTTCTCTCTAATGACTTCCTCTCTCTCTCTAAGACTTCATCTCTCGCTCTCTCTCTCTCTGTACTGACGTCATCTCTCCTCTCTGTACCGACGTCATCGTCTCTCTCTCTCCTCTCTCTCTCTTCTCTCTCTCTCTCCCCCTCCCTCTGCTCTCTCTCCTCCTCCTCTCTCCTCTCGCTCGCTCTCCTCTCCTCTTCTTTTCTCTCTAATGACTTCATTCTCTCTCTCTTTCTCTCTCTTTCCTCTCTAATGACTTCATCTCTCTCTTTCTCTCTCTTTCTCTCTAATGACTTCATATATATCTCACTCTCTTTCTTTCTCTCTAATGACTTCATATATATCTCTCTTTCTTTCTCTCTAATGACTTCATCTCTCTCTCCATCTCTCTCTCTCTCTGTACTGACGTCATCTCCCTCCGTAGTGACGTCATCTCTTTCTTCCTACTGACGTCACATATACCCCCCCTTTCTGCTGTGTCAGTCATGGGCATATAACATGTAGACCCGTAAATCTTTAGCAAGTGAACAGTTCCGCAGATATTGAAGAGCAGTACCTAAAATATGTCTGACAACGGAGCCCGTAGTCGCCAGAAATTGGTTTCTCTGATTTTTCTTCCCAACAAACCCGCTACGATAAAGATCTATTTTTTTGTCTGGGCCCAACCACTACCGCTCCTGTCTCGGATTCTGCCGCCGCCTGCTATCGCCCCAATAACTGACTGATTGCAGACTGAGACACGCCCCGTGTTTTTCAAAAGACTGCTTGCCCGCGAAACCTCCATCTCAAGCATATAGGATCGGCTTCACTTTTCCATCAAATCAAGCGCAGAACGTTTCAGAGAGTCTGCCTGATTCTCCTCTCTCTCTCTCTCTCTCTCTCTCCTCTCTCTTTTACGTCGGCTACATTAGAAGCTTTTCGTCTGATGGGGAAGTGCAGCCGACCCGATCACCTTCAGCGGGGGCATCGCTTGTGTGGCAGAATCGGCCAAGTGCGCGCTCTTTGTAGGTTCAGAATACTCGCAAAAGAGACCATCTGTAATAATCGTTATAGTTGAAATATCTCAAACAACCTATTTCGTGTATGATTCAGTATCAAGAAACGAAAAAGTAAAAGATTTTTTAAAAACTCAATAATTTTATCGAAACTTAATGAAAAGAACTTTCCAGAAAGTTGTGTACCTTGTTGATAAGAGTGCAGCCTTTATAAAAGAACCCCAAATACTCTTTCTTGCATAGTTCTATACATCCGCACGCATAGAAATGCGTGGTAGATGAGAGGCCTGTCTTGTTAAAGAGAGAGAGAGAGATGACGTCAGGAGAGAGAGAGATGACGTCATTACAGAGATAGATGACGTCAGTAAAGAGAGAGAGAGGGAGAGAGAGAGAATGGGAGAGAGAGAGAGAGAGACTATGCAAGAATTAAAGTCCATCGTCAGTCGTTCGATTGTGCAAAGGAGTAGATATTTGCAAAGAGACGGTGATCGACCGATTTCCTTGAGAAAAACACTACGAAAACTCCGAAGTTCACGACCAAGTGTCGGTGAAAGCAACACAAACCTTACAAAAGGTTTCGCAATTTCTAAGAGGCCGGCGAGAGCATCCCTCCACAACCAGCTGATAGAAGGCAAACAGAATAGGCCCTGGCTTGCAGGTGTCTTTATCTTTTCACATCAGTACGCCAAGTCTGTTTCTGTTCAAACAAAAGGAGGAATTCAATTCTATCGTAGTCACGTGGCTGTGGAAAACCTTTCCGATTTACACGTGGATTTTTGTTCCCTCGGCGATCCGGTATTCGAGAGGAGAGAAAAGGGAGAGGAATGTCAACACATTAGAGCAGCTAAAGATTTTCTAACAGCAGAGTAAATTTAGCTAGGCTCGAGTACATCGCTTATTACTGATTCTCGCGACCTCTTTTATTTTAAAGAGGCCTTTAATTTTCTTCCTAATTCCATTACTAAAAAAAAAAAAAAACACCAGGATTTTATCATGATTTACTCACATCATTAATTTAAAGAAATTTCAGTATAAAGTCTAATTATTCAGCATGGTTGACGGCGAGAACAAATCTAATCGGTTTTGTGGACGTCATAGTTGTGCAGTACTGCGCATGTATAGGTTCCGACTTCGCTGGGCGATTTTATAAGGTTGACTTTATAATATACAGCCCGTGGGCGTCATAGTTGTGCAGTACTGCGCATGTATAGGTTCCGACTTCGCTAGGCGATTTTATAAGGTTGACTTTATAATATACACCCGTGGGCGTCATAGTTGTGCAGTACTGCGCATGTATAGGTTCCGACTTCGCTAGGCGATTTTATAAGGTTGACTTTATAATATACAGCCCGTGGGCGTCATAGTTGTGCAGGACTGCGCATGTATAGGTTCCGACTTCGCTAGGCGATTTTATAAGGTTGACTTTATAATATACAGCCTGTGGGCGTCATAGTTGTGCAGTACTGCGCATGTATAGGTTCCGACTTCGCTAGGCGATTTTATAAGGTTGACTTTATAATATACAGCCCGTGGGCGTCATAGTTGTGCAGTACTGCGCATGTATAGGTTCCGACTTCGCTGGGCGATTTTATAAGGTTGACTTTATAATATACAGCCCGTGGGCGTCATAGTTGTGCAGTACTACGCATGTATAGGTTCCGACTTCGCTGGGCGATTTTATAAGGTTGACTTTATAATATACAGCCTGTGGGCGTCATAGTTGTGCAGTACTGCGCATGTATAGGTTCCGACTTCGCTAGGCGATTTTATAAGGTTGACTTTATAATATACAGCCTGTGGGCGTCATAGTTGTGCAGTACTGCGCATGTATAGGTTCAAACTTCGCTAGGCGATTTTATAAGGTTGACTTTATAATATACAGCCTGTGGGCGTCATAGTTGTGCAGTACTGCGCATGTATAGGTTCAAACTTCGCTGGGCGATTTTATACGGTTGACTTTATAATATACAGCCTGTGGGCGTCATAGTTGTGCAGTACTGCGCATGTATAGGTTCAAACTTCGCTGGGCGATTTTATACGGTTGACTTTATAATATACAGCCCGTGGGCGTCATAGTTGTGCAGTACTACGCATGTATAGGTTCCGACTTCGCTGGGCGATTTATAAGGTTGACTTTATAATATACAGCCCGTGGGCGTCATAGTTGTGCAGTACTGCGCATGTATAGGTTCCGACTTCGCTGGGCGATTTTATAAGGTTGACTTTATATATACAGCCCGTGGGCGTCATAGTTGTGCAGTACTGCGCATGTATAGGGTTCCGACTTCGCTGGGCGATTTTATAAGGTTGACTTTATAATATACACCCGGGGCGTCATAGTTGTGCAGTACTGCGCATGTATAGGTTCCGACTTCGCTAGGCGATTTTATAAGGTTGACTTTATAATATACAGCCTGTGGGCGTCATAGTTGTGCAGTACTGCGCATGTATAGGTTCCGACTTCGCTAGGCGATTTTTATAAGGTTGACTTTATAATATACAGCCCGTGGGCGTCATAGTTGTGCAGTACTGCGCATGTATAGGTTCCGACTTCGCTAGGCGATTTTATAAGGTTGACTTTATAAGTATATATACAGACCTTAGACGTGATCACTAGTTATGTGCGGATCGTTCCTTTAGGATGTGCATGTATAGGTTACCGCGACTTCGCTAGGCGATTTAAATATACGTCACTTTAGTTGATTTATATAATAATAGCCCGTGGGCGTCATAGTTGTGCAGGGACTGCGCATGATATAGGTTCCGACTTCGCTAGGCGATTTTATAAGGTTGACTTTATAATATACAGCCCGTGGGCGTCATAGTTGTGCAGTACTACGCATGTATAGGTTCCGACTTCGCTGGGCGATTTTATAAGGTTGACTTTATAATATACAGCCTGTGGGCGTCATAGTTGTGCAGTACTGCGCATGTATAGGTTCCGACTTCGCTGGGCGATTTTATAAGGTTGACTTTATAATATACAGCCTGTGGGCGTCATAGTTGTGCAGTACTGCGCATGTATAGGTTCCGACTTCGCTGGGCGATTTTATACGGTTGACTTTATAATATACAGCCTGTGGGCGTCATAGTTGTGCAGTACTGCGCATGTATAGGTTCCGACTTCGCTAGGCGATTTTATAAGGTTGACTTTATAATATACAGCCTGTGGGCGTCATAGTTGTGCAGTACTGCGCATGTATAGGTTCCGACTTCGCTGGGCGATTTTATAAGGTTGACTTTATAATATACAGCCTGTGGGCGTCATAGTTTGTGCAGTACTACTGCGCATGTATAGGTTCCGACTTCGCTGGGCGATTTTATAAGGTTGACTTTATAATATACAGCCTGTGGGCGTCATAGTTGTGCAGTACTGCGCATGTATAGGTTCCGACTTCGCTGGGCGATTTTATAAGGTTGACTTTATAATATACAGCCTGTGGGCGTCATAGTTGTGCGTCACTCCAGAACGTTTTTTTTTTTTTTTTTAAATTTTGCTTTGATAAAGTCCAATTAAATCTGCCGAATTTTCATGATAACATTGCATTAACGTATTGAAGAATTCCCCCGTACCTAATGGAAAACTTACCAAAATTGAAAATTGTGGCATTTTGAAATTTAACGAGCAAATGCCTGATTTCTGACAAAACCTAAAGATGAAGCCCGACAACTGCGCGATTCGATCAGAAGTATTCAGAAACAGACATTTAGAAGTGGCCTCGTCTACAGTGTCAGCTGATTAACAGAAATCGAAGATAGATCTTCGTCATTGATATTTCTGTGGTACTGCAAGACGTTCGGTCATGCTGTACCTGCCGTACGTGCTAGAAACTTTCAATTAGCAATACTTGAATAATTAAAAAAAAAAAAACAACAAACTTTAAAGTTGTTGGTAAAAGTAGAAAAAAAATATAACATGGAACTGAGAATTTCGAGGAAGTGGGCGACCCCGCCGCCGCTCTCCTGCCGACTAATCTGATAGGCACGCAGGTTTTTGGAAAGATTCGTACCTGATTCCCTTTGAGAAAGGCCATCCGAAACCATCAGAAGCACACACCTCGACAATCTACTTCGTTCGTAAAATCTCGCACGGCTATCTATCTCTTTCCTCTTCTTCGGCAGTAACAAATGGCACTAAATCCGGGTAATCTTCTGTCATCATTACATCAGAGAATGATACCTGCGCGATGCGCTGTTAAGGGCATGGTGTGGTTCCAGTTACCGGCGCAAACGACACCCAACGATCATTTTCACAATTAAACTCGAATCTCTTTGGGAATCGCCTTTTACTTTAGTACACAGTTTTTTTTTACTTTTTTTTTTTTAAAAAAGAAGAAATGCCGGTAGGAAATGGGTTAAGAACGTTGCCAACGCGATATGTAATCTACATATCAGCTCAGGCCGGCCGTCTTTGTAGGTGAGTCAGACTCTGGAAAGACATTTTTATGTTGTCTCGGACGTAATGGACAGATCTTGGAGGAAAATGAAGCACCACCCTGTACATTCCGGCCCCGAGCCCGAACGTAAATTCCATTAAGTACCTACGCAGGAGGGTAGCATCTTGATAGACAACAGAGGACCGCCAGTAACGGTCAAAGGAATGCCTAAAATACTTTGTAGGGAAAACCTAGATCAGTCCATCGTTGATAATTTAACTGATCACACGCCCATTAGATCTACCCAATGAAACAAGGTTGCTACTACTGAACACTGAAAATGATACTGGGGACAGGGTTAACGCAAAGTGTTTAAATTATTATGGCATCGATTTATATATATATATATATATAACATTTTAATGGAAACCGGGACTAGTTGGTACAGCACCGGTACTTTCACGTTAAACCCATAGATGACTTATAATCAACGCCATGTGCTTTGATCCTTTTGGATTGAAGTTCACCGCATGTGATTTCGATTATAGGTCATCTATACGTGAGCATGTGACGTCAATTATAGCCTCATTTATACATAAGCGCATGACGTCGATTACACTATGTAACACGATTTTTGTGTTTGACAAGCAAATGTTATTTTCCAACTCTTTTCATTGCAAAACAATAGAAAATGTCCATTATTCTTCTCAAACTTTGCTTTTGTGGCTTTTAGAATGATTTTTTTGCCCCCAAACAGCTAAATTTCACCATTTTCACCATTTTTTGACAGAAAACAAAAAACATAAATTCAAATGACACAAAAATTTATTTTAAAACTTCTGAAACTAATTTTTAGGATTAAAAATGAACAGTTTTTTCTTGATTTGCGTGAATACAACACATCACTTTCACGTATGAGCCCCAAATGTAGTCTCCCATCATGTTTTCATTGAAGGATCCCTGATATCTCTGTTCAAAGTTCATTATATCTTGGTGGAAGCGCTCCCCTTGTTCCTCTGAATATGCTCCCATATTCTCCTTGAAGTTGTCGAGGTGAGCATCTAGGATATGAACCTTCAAAGACATTCTGCAGCCCATCTCACCATAGCTTTTCACTAAAGCTTCAACCAGTTCCATATAGTTATCAGCCTTGTTGTTGCCAAGAAAGCCCTGTACTACAGCAATGAAACACTCCCAAGCTTTTTTCTCCTTTTCTGTGAGCTTCTGTAGAAATTCTGAGCACTCCATAATTTTCCTTACTTGTGGTCCAATGAAGATACCAGCTTTCACCTTTGCCTCTGAAAGCTTAGGAAAGAAGTCTTGGAGATATTTGAAGGCAGCAGACTCCTTGTCAAGAGCTGTAACAAACTGTTTCATGAGACCCAGTTTGATGTGTAGTGGAGGAAACAAAACCTTTTGAGGATTCACCAATGGCTCATGTTTGATATTGTGTGCTCCCACTGTAGTGTCAGTCCTTGGAGGCCAGTGCTTTCTCTGGTAATGTGCTGCTCTGTCTCTACTGTCCCAAAGGCAAAGAAAACGGATTCTTGGTAAAACCTTGCAGTCCCATCAAGAAAGCCACCATCTTGAAGTCTCCAATAACTTCCCAGCCATACTTGTTGTAGTTCAAAGTTTCCAGTAGAAGCTTTACACTGCTGTAGTCCTCCTTAAGATGCACAGAATGAGCAAGAGGCAGAGATGGATACTTGTTTCCATTGTGCAGAAGGACAGCTTTCAGGCTTTTGGAGGAGCTGTCAATGAAGAGTCTCCATTCATCTGCATTGCAAGCAATTCCAATAGCATCAAACAAGCCTGATACATCATTGCAGTAGCATAGCCTTTCCTCCTTTGCAAAGAAGCTGGAGAAATGTTTGTGACGTTTTCTTTGGCTGGACACTTGCACACTGCCATCAAGTAAATCCCATTCCTTCAGCCTTGAAATCAAAAGCTCACCATTTGACTTTGTCAAACCAAGATCTCTGATGAGGTCATTGACGTCTCTTTGGTTTGGGTAGTAAGGATTCCTCCCAACTACAACTGTATCTGTGAAGTCACAGCCTTCCTCTCTGTTTACCTCATCTTCTGACGTGCTGCTTTCTTCTGATAGTTGACTTCTTCTAGGAGCTGGTACAGGAAGATCAGCACTGTGTGGTACTGGTGCAATGGAAGATGGAATGTCTGGATAGAAAACAGCAGCTGCATTTTCCCCAGATCGGCGTTTGGAAGGATCCACCATGCAGAAAAAGCAGTTAGTTGAGTGATCAGTAGGTTCACGCCATATTCTAGGAATAGCAAATTTCATGGCTCTGTTTTCCCCTCTATACCATCCTGTAAAAGAACAACAGTATGAGTTTCTGTTAAACTTATTTTATTTTTATTTTAATTCTTAATTGGATTTTACTCTTGAAAAAATAATAGTTATCTTACCTTCTAGTGTTCTCGTACAATGCTGACAAGCAAAATGAGGTGCCCAGGTCTTGTCTTGGTCCCCTACTGGCACACCAAAATATGCTTTGTAAGCTTCACACATTTTCCGAGATGCTGTCACAGAGAACTTCTTTACTCTGGTCTTGATGAATTGACCACATATGTAGTCAGAATTCATCTGGAGAATGATTGCAGCCTCTTGATGCCATTTCACCTCTTGTGATGTGTCTTCTCAGGCAGACAAAACAGAACAGATTGGTGGTCTGCAAGCCCCAACTTTTATACTGTCAGCAGTACTCTAGAATATTCTTAGTCTTTCTTTAATTGTGTCAACTTATGTTGGAGTGGACTGTATCTTTTCTGGGGTACGAAAACACTTCGACCTTCGGTTGAATACGTTTACTGACTGACACCAAACTCGTACACAGTACTGACTCAACAAGGGGGTAACGAGGTTCTAAGTCGTCTTATGACCGTGACAAGGACGCGCAAGTCGAATCACGAAAGAACCACAATTAGAGCATCTCCGCTTCTGTGCTCTTTTCATAGCTTCTGATGGATGACGGGAAAAACGTCTAGGATTGCGTCGTCTTCTTCTTTAACACGCGTCTTCATAGAGGGCCATCCATCACGTTCCTTCCGAATGACAGGTGTCCGCTATTAGCTGTCAGTCCCGGCGAGGGAGCTTCTTATTAGCTGCTTCGTTAAGCTCCCCCTGTCCGGTTTTCTCGGCTCAACGCCTAGATGTCCTAGAGCGTGTGCGGACCCTCCTAACAGTTTTCCTGTATAGACGGGGAATTCTTGTGCATCGTGAATTACGTCCCCTGCGCACTCGGCGAAGCGAGCTGTCAACGGCCCCTTTGACACCCCCTGACAGGACTAATTTGGCTATACTAGCCTTAACAAATTATCTGCAACATTTCAAAAGCAATTAGATAAGCAATTGAGATTTTGCAAAGGTCTTTACCCGACATGAAAACCGATAGTGACCCATACTATAGCGAAATAAGGCAAAAGTGTAAATTCATTGTTGTAACCACAAAAGCAAAGTTTTAGGATCAAAATCACTTTTTTTCTATTGCTGATGTCTGACCACGATTCTCATAAATAAAACGAGATTAATTACGATATTAATTATTATTTTTTTAAAATATAGAATTATGGATTTAATAAGGCTCAGTATATCTTGATTGTTTTTATATTCCGTTCTTATCTCTGCAAGCACATTCAGTGAGATTACTGCTCCTTTCCTCTCCGGTTAATGATTCCACTGAATTTTATAAGCCGCCATCTGTCCGTGTAGATACGGAAATGTGCGGATGAGGCGATAATACGGTTTAGATCGAGGGCCTGCGATACTCCCGATCTGCCATTTCCATGGGACGTGCTGACCAGGTGCCCGTAGCAATGAGGGTTAATCGCAAACCCGTGGCCAAAGGACGAACGCCTTAAATATACGACAGACAATAAATATGCGAAACACATTAGACCGTAGAAAGAGAAGATTTGCGCGTGCGTAGTTACATGTTCGCATTTAAAATGCTGGGCAAAGCGCTATTGTCTTGCTATGGTTTTTCAAGCATCAGCCGGCACGGACCACGGCCTTGGCAAGAAAGAAGCCTCCGTGGATAGAAGAGCGCCGCCGGCGACCCACGACCAGACCGGAAGCCGTCATCCGGTCTGCGCGGCTCGGACCGGACGTTCCACCACACGGCTCTGTCTCTCGCTGTGCATCTTTTGGATAGATGAAGACAGCGGGCAGCCGCTTCGTGATGATGCCGAAGAAAGGCTCTCGAAGAGCCTGGTTTCTTCTCCCTTTATTATAGTATAAAGTTTATTATTATTATAATTTTTTTTTTATAAAGAAGAAATGCCGGTAGGAAATGGGTTAAGAACGTTTCCAGCGACCTCTCTTATGTCCGGCCCTCAAAGTATGAACGCACCAGATTGCCTCTTAAACTAACGCAGGTATGGACGGCACCGAATACCAGCTTCCATTAGCTCTTTGTTGGGGCCCTCTTCGTTTACACCATAGGTCGAGAAGGAGGAAGGAAATCAATGTTTCTTAAAGGCGTCCGAGCGGCAGTTTGAAAATAAGCTGTTTCAAAATGAATCGGCTCTATCTGAGAGTGTGCGCGTGTCAGTCTACTTCCCGTCTGCTGGCTGGCTGCACCGTGGCTGGAACCGCCGACGCTTCTATCCTTTTCTTCAGTGCGGAAATCCCGACGCATGTCTGAGGAGTGGTCACGTATCCCTCTGCCCGTGTTTAACCCCTAAATTTGGATGTGTTGAGATTTCTGTAAGATTAGATCTCACCGGATGAAACAAAAAAGCGAAAATGGGTGGGCCTCGCTCTCCTCTCTCTCTCTCTCTCTCTCTCTCTCTATTTCTTCACTCGCTCTCTCTATATATATATATATCGTTCTTCAATCTCTCTCTTTCATCTCTCTCTATATATGATATTCTATATCTCTCTTCTTCATCTCTCTCTCGCTCTCTCTCTTCATCTCTCTCTCTAATATCTATAATATCGCTCCTCTTTCTTCATCTCCTCTCGCTCTCTCGCTCCTCTCTCTCTCCTCTGTCCTTCTCTCGCTTCTCCGCTCTTCTCTTCATCTCCTCTCTCTTCATCTCCGCTCTCTCTCTCTCTCTTAAGCTTCATCTCTCATTCATCTCTCTCTCTTCCTCTCTCTCTCTCTCTCTCTCTCTCTCTGTTCTCTCTCTCCTCTCGCTTATCTCTCTCTCTTCATCTCTCTCTCTCTCTCTCTCTCTCTTTTCCTCTCTCTCTTCATCTCTCTCTCTCGTCCATCTTTCTCTCCCCTCTCTCTCTCTCGTCTCTCTCTCTCTCGCCTTATCTCTCTCTTCATCTCTCTCTCTCTCTCTCTCTTCATCTCTCTCTTCTCTCGCTCTTTCTCTTATCTCTCTCTCTCTCGAGCTAGATCTCTTTCTTCTCTCTCTCTCTCTTCTTCATCTCTCTCTCTCTCTCTCTCGTTAATCTCCTCTCTCTCTCTCTGTCTCTCTCTCTCTCGCTATCTCTCTCTTTCATCTCTCTCCTCTCATCTCTCTTCTCGCTATCTCTCTTTCTTCATCTCTCTCTCTCTCTTCTCTCTCTCTCTAGTTTAATCTCTCTCTTCCATCGTTCTCTCCCCTCCTCTATCTCTCTGTCTCTCTCTCTCGCTTAATCTCGCTCTCTTCATCTCTCTCTCTTCATCTCTCTCGCCTCTATCTCTCTCTCTTATCTTCAATCTCTCTCTCTCCTCTCCTTCATTCTCTCTCTCTCTCTCTCTCTCCTCTTTTTCATCTCTCTCTTCCATCTTTCTCTCCCCCCTCTCTCTCTCTCTGTCTCTCTCTCTTCATCTCTCTCTCTCTCTCTCATCTCTCTCCTCTCGCTCCTCTCTCGCTCTCTCTCTCTCTCTCTCTCTCTCTCCTCTCTCTCTCTCTCTCTCTCTCTCTCTCTCTCTCTACTTACTTCGAATTCGGGGCCTTCAGCCTAGCAATCTACCAATCCCGCGCACTCCAAAATATGAACTGTGACAAAGCTCGTCCTCTTCCTTATGGTTTTGGTAAATAACCAGCATCTATAAAACTTTACACTTTATGAACCTCAAGCAAGTAACTATCTAGTAGAAGAAGCAGCCGTACCGAAGGGGATAAGCTTCCCGTTTTCTCGATCACCTGTTAACAAAATGATTGTGCATGAGCAGCAGCAGCAGCAGCGGTCGTTATACCGACCTCAGAGTAACACTGCGCGACCATTGACCCTATCAGCCACACTTATTCTGATGTTGTATTGCCGCAGTCTGAAGTCGTCCAGTGTTTCATCAGTCGCACTGCAAACGAGTGTGCCTGTGAAGGGAGGTAACCGTCTGACGCTTAACAGCTAAGCCAGTCCGCAAACTTTGCCCAACGAGTAAACAAACACCCTGAACTTCACACGTTACGAGTTAATGCCACGTGCTCGTAGAAAACCGCTTCACACTTCTCCAGAACTCTCTCAAACGAAGCTGCATTCGAATTTGCGGAATTTGTGCCTGCTTTTGCCGAAAGTTATGGCCAGGTTCCGCCAGATTTTGCCCCCAACAAGGCGGCCCCCTGGCCTTTTCTGGGTTCCCTGTGGTCAAACAAGTGCCCGGTCGGTTTGTGATCCGGGGCTTACTGTGGGGCAGGGAAAGGTGTTAACAGGGTTTGGTTTTCAAGAATTACTGTACGCTTGCTCCAGTTTCCTCCAGACTCTCACTCGACCATTGATACGGTGTAGCGGGAACTGGCTTTTCTCTGATCACCGGAACCACCCCCCCATCCTCTCCGCATCATCACGCTCTGCCTAGTCCTCGCATTGAAGTGACGCTAATCGTGGCTAGGTGTCGGGGCACGACGAGGAGCCGACCAGCCGCAGTTCCTCCTGCCCGCCGGTGAAAGGATCGCGTCGCAGATCTCTCGTCAGAGCTTTTGTTGCCACAACGGTCGGCCGGCAGTGTCCGGTATTTCTACTAGACAGCCCGGTCCGCTCTCAGTCTGTTGAGCCGCCACGCCGTGTCGTGTGGTGCAAACCTGTCTTCTTCTTCCGAGTGAGAGGAATGCGGACGGGGGGTGGTGGTTGGTTGTCTGCTCTTCTCGAATGTTCCTCGACACCAGGTGACGCTGTCTGAGCTGTGGTTGCTAGCCACCGAGGTGTTAGCTTATAATTTGGTGAACGACCTTTCTTCCATTATGAGGGAGGACTATTATTATTATTATTATATTATTTATTATTATATATTATTGTTGTTGTGTTGTTGTTGTTGTTGTTGTTATTATTATTATTATTATTATTATTATTATTATTATTATTCTTATTATTATTATTATTATTATTCTTATTATTATTATTATTATTATTATTGTTATATCAGTAAAAAAATCAAGGTTTTGGTTTTTAATCAAATGTTCTCCGGGGTTTTAATCTGTTGACGATGGTTTGCCATTCCTTCCAAAGCTCCAAATTGAGAGTTCGTTTTTAAGTCTCCTAGTCATATGAAAAACATATTTTCACTCATTTGGCCCCGAAACTCCTCTTTTAGCAAAAAATAGGGGTTTATGTAGATGGGAGAGGGCTAAAAGTAGGAATGCGGTTTTTAAACGACCGTAAATACGAAATAATTTCCGATTTAGACCCGATTTTCCTCCTCTTTTCCGGTGAAGCCGTAAATAGGTTTATCTAAACGTCGTCTCTAACGTAGGTACAGCAGCAGAGAACCTGTTCCAAACAATAAAGGGGAAACTTAGTGAAACACGTAGATTTGTATACGGATAAAAGGAGTCTAGGAGGCTGGAGTGCAGCCCGATATACCAGTCGGACACGACTTTCTGATGACGGTTTTCCTCCAGCTTTGCCCGAACGGTAGGAGGAAAGGAAGCGACTGCGGAAATTCGATAAATAAGCAGATAAATGTCGGACCTGTGTGTGGAGGATGGAATCGCTGACAGAAGGCAGCCGCGTCGTTTAATGTGTGAGAGTTGGTGTAATTATGACATATAATCGGAAAACCAAGCATTTTAAGAAAAGAAAACGTGTTGTGTGTGTGGGGGGGGGAGGAGGAGGAGGTGTTCGGAGGAAAAGAAGTCCGTTAACGTACACGCGGCTGGATTCTAGTCACGGTGAGTAGATGCGTACACAGTCCTAGCATCGGCTTCCTTGCGTCGTGATTTGCTAAGCGGAGTGAACGACTGCGTCGCCGCCGATCGATTCCCTGGTATCAGCTCGCGCAAGACCAGCAACAGGGTTCGACCTCATCGCTTTTCCCGTCTGCCTCCTCCCGCTCTTGATTCGCACCTGTTTTCCATATCTTTGATCGCGACTCTCTCTATCTCTCTCTCCATCTCTCCATTTCCCTCTCTCTCTCCTCTCTCTCTCCATCCCCTCTCTCTCTCTCTCCTCTCTCTCTCCATCCCCTCCCCTCTCTCTCTCTCTCCTCTCTCTCTCCTCTCTCTCCTCCATCCCCCCTCTCTCTCTCGCGGACTGGCTAAGGCCGCCAGGTGGTCGAGAAGTTTAATTACAGATCCCACAATTTTTGACAGCCAGTAACAAATTGGAGGGAGCAGGTGAGTTGTTGGATTTTGGTGCCGCCGACAAGCCGGGACCATGCACAACAACAACGACGGCAAGACGGTCTCCTCGCCTTACGACCCGAGAACTGTCCCCGGCGGAAAGACAGGTAAGTCTGGCTTTATTATCGTTCCTGTTAACTTTTGCGCGACAGCAGCAGTATTAATGACGGCGGTGGCTGCCCTTTGGTAGAAAGCACCGGACTTTCTGGTTTCTCCGGGACACCCCTGATGGTAGTTCTGAGTCCCGTGACGGGCCCTGCTCGCTACCCCTCTAAGCTTTTCTGCAAAAATCTCTTTACATTATTCAGAAATGTACGCTATACCATTGGGTGGGATTTTAACCGTTTTACTAAGAAAGGTTATATAGAGATATCGTGACCCGCCCTTACGCCGTCAAAGAACGACTCGCATTGGCCAAATATGATGCCATTTAAACATTCTGGGCCCCCCAACAATAAAGGCTAATCCATTCGTCTGTAAACACATTTCAGGCGATTTTTGAGGCTGTGTCGAAAGGGGCTAAAGAGCCGAGTGTCCCAGCCCGCTTTGAAGGGGCTGGGTAAGGGAACACCCGGTGAAAGAGCCGAGTGTCCCAGCCCGCTTTGAAGGGGCTGGGTAAGGGAACACCCGGTGAAAGAGCCGAGTGTCCCAGCCCGCTTTGAAGGGGCTGGGTAAGGGAACACCCGGTGAAAGAGCCGAGTGTCCCAGCCCGCTTTGAAGGGGCTGGGTAAGGGAACACCCGGTGAAAGAGCCGAGTCTCCCAGCCCGCTTTGAAACGGGATACTACGCTTTCCAATCAGCCTTTTGTTCCATTTCCCCAGCGTTCGGTTCGGAGTTACTTCCGTTATTATCCGGTAAATAATTGTCCCCGATATTTTTTCGCCATTATTCCCTCTCCTACGCTAAAAGGCAGGAAATAAATCTGATTTACTCCTGCCGGCTTTTACATTCTATCGTCCGTTCGCAATTGCTCGCAGATACGCAGAATACAGTGCCATTCTTTATTTAAATAAAAAAAAATGGAGTGAAAGCAAAAGCTAATTATCTCCAGATTTATTACCCATCGTTGGATATATATCGCCTGTTTGTTGTTGTTTCGCTAACGGTAACGATCCGGTTGATTTACTGCCGTACAGCGGTATTGTCTGCATACGCTGACGAGAGAAGAAGTCCGGGGTGGGTTCCGGGTGCTTATGAGATCTCTATGCCGTGTCCTTCCCAACGAAGCCGACGTCCGTTAGCTCGAGTACAGCAGCCGCGAAGCTGACGTAAGGATGTTGTCGCCGCGTGAAGAAAACGTGGTCCAGACAGGTCTTCGTGTGTATAAGCAAACGATTTACAACCCCCCCACCCTTTTTGTTTTCAATCGAGTCCTTTGAAATGTGGTCGGGGATCTATAACGATGGCGGCAGCAGCGGGACGATGTCGTTACGGGTTTGTGACCGGTGGAGTCTTCCTTGTCATCGCGGTTTTATGGGGTTCACCGAGAGAGATGCTTATTGTTGAGGTTGGTTGCGGTTAAGACCCGCGGCCATCGATACTCGAGTTGGGTTCGTTCTCAGCAGCGAATACGAGGCTGAGGTAAACCGAGTATTGGCCGAGATGAAGATGCGATTGGTTCTCAGCTTTGTTTTCATTACTGATGTTATTAAAAGCTAAGACCACCCGCTGTATCTTTGGTACCACAGCAGACCCGGTTGGGTGGAGTTTTCCCCAGCACATATAAAACAACAACAACAACAATAGCACGTTTTTTTTTGCCGCCAGAGCGCCCAAGGACTAATCCGGCAGTTGGAAAATACCGTATCGCCGAAAACGAATGGTCAATAAAGTTCCAATAACGCTTTGTAGGAAAGGCCCTGTCTCCGGAAGTCGCTGGGACCTAACCCGGCTGTCGTAGGGGCTGAATTAGGATCTGGTTTACTGATACGGCGGCAACGATTAGACAGGGGTCGTTTGGTAATTAGCGGCAGCGTGAGGGAACACAGAAGGTGAGCATAACGTCTTGTATTGGCTTCAGTTGGCGGGGGAGAAGTGGTGGGCGTGGTCGTAATTACTCTGATTGAACAGGAGTGGTGGAGAGTCGCCAAAGCGATGCCTGGGTGAATGTAGATAGCAAAACTTGTTCCAGCGCGGGGAATGCGCAGAGAGGGAGAGAGATTTTAGTTTACATCATTAAAAAAGGATCCGAAAACAAACAAACAAAAAAAAAAAGATAAGCGCTACAACCCCTTAAAATTTGTTCAGATTGTGACCAAATAAAAAAAGGGTAAAAGCAAAACAAAAATGTGAGTATAACACCTCTCTCCCATGCACACAAAATAAAAAAAAAAAACAAGCAATCAAATTAACTGATAAACAGTCACCAGCTTCTTTGAACGAAACTTCCATCAAAGGGTACATTTTAAATTCTCTTTCAAGTCAACCTAGTCTCGAAATGCTTTTTTCTTGTTATTTAATCCCCTTTAGATCCATTTACTTATTTTAATTACTGTAAATCTATCAATTTCCGTGTTAGTTATTTGATATTATGGAAGAAGAATGTGTGGCGACTCATGTGAGCTATCCAACGAAAGCCGAACGCTACACGGTTACGTATTGGCTTAAGCAAACTAAGATCTGGTAATTTATGTGAACCGACAACCGAAAAGCCGAACGCTACACGGTTACGTATTGGCTTAAGCAAACTAAGATCTGGTAATTTATGTGAACCGACAACCGAAAAGCCGAACGCTACACGGTTACGTTTGGCTTAAGCAAACTAAGATCTGGTTAATTTATGTGAACCGACAACCGAAAAGCCGAACGCTACACGGTTACGTATTGGCTTAAGCAAACTAAGATCTGGTAATTTATGTGAACCGACAACCGAAAAGCCGAACGCTACACGGTTACGTATTGGCTTACTAAATCTGATTAATTATGTGAACCGAAAACGAAAAGCCGAACGCTACACGGTTACGTATTGGCTTAACTAAGATCTGATAATTTATGTGAACCGACAACCGAAAAAGCCGAACGCTACACGGTTACGTTATTGGCTTAACTAAGATGATAATTATGTGAAACCGACAACCTGAAAAAGCCGAACGCTACACGGTTACGTATTGGCTTAACTAAGATCTGATAATTTATGTGAACCGACAACCGAAAAGCCGAACGCTACACGGTTACGTATTGGCTTAACTAAGATCTGATAATTTATGTGAACCGACAACCGAAAAGCCGAACGCTACACGGTTACGTATTGGCTTAACTAAGATCTGATAATTTATGTGAACCGACAACCGAAAAGCCTGACACTACACGGTTGCGCTTCAGGAGAATTTGTGTGTCATCGCAGCATCAGGGACCGGAAGTCCGCAGGGTATGTCGGTGGTGTGTGCAGCCCCGATCGAGTTCCTTTTTTCGAGTTCTCCATGATACACTGTTTGTAATAATGGTTTACCGAAACCTTCCTATTCAGAATTCTTAATTAGATTTCAGTCTCTCCTAGTTTGTGAAGACAGATATAGTAGTTACATTTGTACTCACAGCTGTGCTTTCGTTTGTTTTCATTTTACAGCTTCTTTTTTTTTATTTATGAAACTTGATAACCAGATAAATGAGAACCGACTTTAGACGTACGGGAACTTTTAAATACGACGAAAGAAAACTTGACGATGTTACCTGATCTTTGCCAACTGTAGATCTTGTTCGAGCTTTTAAGACTGTCTTATTTCCCCCGAGTATGCGTGACTTAAATTATTTAATTGATGGCTTCCCCGTCCACGAAAGGGCGGGGTCGAAAATCGCGCGAGACGGGCGACGGGACGAAAAGGTGTGTATGGCTTCTTACAATCAATCATTTTCCGAACCTTTTATTCCGCATGGATTTTCGCAGTTTTTAAAATTTTTTTTTTTTGGTGAGCAGGCCTCCGACGGATGGACCCCCTCCATGTAATTCCGAGGTGGCCACATCCGGTAATGACGGCACTTTTTGACCCTGCAGGCTGTTCTTGTACACGGTGTGACGTCGTCTCCCTGTTGACATTAAAATCCATGGAATAACTTGACTTTAAAAGTTGCTTACGATAACTTCCGCTCAGTTCTCGATTCTTTGTGTCCGGCAACTATTTTGTCAAATGTTTGCGAATATTTTTGTAATTTTCCGGAAAATTCTTTGGTAAATTCGACATTGTGGGAGCTAAATTGACTTTTTGGAGTCTTCTGTCAGTGCTAACTTCCAAAACTTCCAAAGAACCAATCAAACCTTTCTGTCCCAGTAGATAATGCATTTTTAAAAGAATAAAATCTCGGAATTGTGGTTCTAAATCGCTTAATTTATTTAGAATCGCGGGGTTTCCTTAAGGATTAAGAGAATCATTTTGCAACAGGGGGCATTATGAAAAAGATTCCTACATTTTTATCACAGGTCTGGTAATGGACGGATAATTTCCTGGGTAATGAGGCTAGGAACGGTGTCGGTCGTTTGTTCGAGTGGGCAGAAAACGTAGGTCTTCGTTGTCAGCATTCGTCTATAACAATTGGTGCTCCGTGTGTCGGGCAGAAGACAAGTCGGTTATCGGACTAAACTCGAGTGTGGGGTCAGCAAACTACAAACATTTTAATTTCTTGGGTATTGGTGCAGTTTCAATTGCAATAAAATCTATTGCAGCCGGCCGGAATTTTATTAAAGATGTGTTTTTTGGGGGAGGAAGAACATTTTTTAAAACGTGCTAGTGTTGCGGGTAGTGTGCGCCAGCTCGAAGGGTCCGGAGGCTGCTGCGCGACACGAGACAGAAACAGGTGCAAGCAGGTATCATGCAAATTGCGTATCTATGCGGACATGTCACAGGTGAATTAAAACCTCACCTGTCTGTACTGAGTCAGTAAATCGAAAGTCTGCCCTGTGCGACAGTACCGTGTTTGGGGCTGTGTCAGCTGGAATGGTACGTTATCCTGGGGGGGGGGGCGATATTATTAACCCTTTGGGTGGGTAATGTTCTCCTTTTGGAGGAGCAGAAGTCTGTGATGGGACATCACTTTAGGGCAGCTCTTTACTCGTATCTTTACAGTGGCGGAAAACAAGACTAAAGGCGAATAAGATATGGTTCGTGTGCCTGAAATATGAGCATTGTACCATATCAAAACCAAGAGGGGCTAATCGTAGAGGGTTTTCAAGGGAAAACAAACAACAAAGAGGCGTTTATCTTTTAGCCAGTCTGCCATTTCAAATTTTAGTAGTATAATTACTATCTTAACTATCAGCAGCAGCATCACTACTACGAAGCTATATATATATAAGGTCTATTTAGGAGCCTAAAGGCTCGAAACGTTAGCGTGCTAATACATAGGTTAATGACAAAGAGAGAAGGCAGAGGGAGTGAGAGAAAGATAACGAGATGAGGCTGACAGAGTGAGAGATAAAGAGAAAGGAATACAATTTGTAAGAAAAATACTTCTTGTTCAATTTGGATTTCTTTAACAGCTTGAAGAAAGAAAGTAATGGCATTCGCTTGAACCATCAAATAGACAGTCACATGAAAAACAAAGCGACATTTCCATTTTTTTAAAACCTTTTATTTATGTTTCAATGACGATGAACCTTTAAATACTCAAACAAGGGCAATCCATTTA
Source organism: Nautilus pompilius (assembly GCA_018389105.1). NCBI lineage: Eukaryota > Metazoa > Mollusca > Cephalopoda > Nautilida > Nautilidae > Nautilus > Nautilus pompilius. The sequence continues at coordinate 7,637 of JACATO010000989.1, read as the reverse complement.
TAACATATGCTGCCAAATGTCAGGTGACGTGTTTCGTACATCAATACGATTACTGGAATGCTGTGTTAAGGGAACGAGTTCGAATCCCAGTCAGGGAAAGCTCGGTATGGCATAGTTCTCTTTCTTTTGTCAGCCAGCCGTTTGGATTTTTTTTTCCATTTTTCTGATTACATATTATGGAAATTCTGCGGGTAGAGGTCTTGACAGGCTTGCATCATTATTACCGCTCAACATAAGCCAACCGTAAGGCAGATAACTTGCATGGATGCCAAAGTTTTTAGCACATCCTGGCGAACCCTGTATTGACTTCCTAGATGTAAGGACAGACATCTGACAGTAGCGAACCAGAGGAGTAAGATATGTGGCATCAAGAAGCAGTTTTGAAAACCGCACAGGAAAGAAGTCGAAATCGCTGGAAACAATTTCGAAGTTGATATGCATAATTTACTAGAAGAGCCCAAGGTGCTCACAAATTGAGATAAATGATATAGGAGGAAAATAATCCGGCAAAAATCGGAAAATAATAAAGACAGGCAGACTGAAGGACATTGAGTCGATAGACCGTCGTATTTCACCATTTCCATTAACCCATTTAGCATCAGCGGCACATAAAGTATCATAAGAAGAAAACATCAGTATGGAAATGTCTCACGAATGTAATTCTATAATTACAACGTGTCAGCGAAACTATTAGTATCGGATAGTCCACTATCACATTACTAATACGAACGTAAAGCTGCGAACCGTCATTAAAAGCCGAATTCTTTATGAAATGAAGGTCTTCAAGCCGTAAACTAATTCTTAATAAGTTTGGCTTGTTTTTGTAGCGTATAACTTTAAAATAGCTTTTGCTCGTGTCCGGGATAATAAAAAGAGCTATCGGATTTTGTTGCAAATGGCTATTTATCAACTCAAAACTTAGAGTTAATTATATTTCACAAATACGTGTGTGAGGGTGGAGGAGCACTTTCTGCTTTATATTTCCTGGAGTATCTGTTCCGTTAAAGTTCCAAACTTATCTGGCTGGCGAATAACTTATATTATGCAGATAGCAGGTGCGTGAGTGTACGACTTGATCCAATACGTGCTGCAACTCCACGCCTCGTGCTGCTAATTTGCACGTTGCTTTGGAGCTAAGAAACATTTATAATGGCCGGAGGGAAACAGAGGAAGAAAAGTTCGCCGTATGTTCATTTAGATTTTTCGGATAACTGGTGCCTCGCGGAAAAAGTTTTTTAAAAAAAAGACATAAAAATTGGCAGATTTTCGTGATAGAGTGGTTCCCGCGGGAGATCCTAGTTTATTACAGCCGCCGAATTTGGAAGATGCTCTAAGAAAGAGGAAGAAACAAACAGGGATGGAAGACCGATAATTCGCCTTATCTTCTCATGGAAATAGCGACACGATCTGTCCCCGCTATCTCTGTCATGAGCGTCGTTGATGTCGCAATGAACTATTTATTATTATGCACAAACAATTAAAACAGAAAATAAGCAAACATCGACAACAAGAATAACTTTTGAAGCCAAGTTTGCATCAGGATGAAGCAAACGATTTTCTAATCTTTATTCACACGATACACATATCGAAAGCCGAGATGACATCAGTGTTATACATTTGCTTTTTTGCAGAGGAATGTCCTTTGCTTGACCTGTAGAATATATATATATGCACACTGCAAGTTCATTCTACCAAACGCCATACAAATGGTCTCTCCCGGTTATTTCTATTTTTTATCGCCTTAACGCCACCCTGTAACATAAATAATTTGCATGTGAAAGCGCTCAGCATGAGACAGCAGCACCCCCCCCAGGCAGCATCCTAATAATATCGGGAAGTTAAATGGAGGCTTATAAATTGACATTACCAAAAACCAAAAAAAAAACAAACAACAACAACAAGTGATTACGTTTGGCTTTGGCTGCCGAGTAATTTTAAATCGAAGAGTTTGCGAACGAAGTGGGCAGTTGTCGTAATGAGGATACATGATTAGGTAGTCAAGTAACAACGCTAATGTGTCTAATCATCTATCACCAGAAAACACAGAAGACTGGGCGGCGGGACTGAAATATTCTAGGCGAGGCTGCCGGCCTTATTAGCTGGCCAACTTTGCCTACGACACGAGGCAGAGTGCTGACTAAATTAACCAGTAACCCTGACGACTAGTTTACAGAACGACCATCCCAGAAGTTGCTTTTGAGTTGTTAGCTTTTACAGCGTTACGTATGTTAGTCTCTCTCTCTCTGTACTGACGTCATATCTCCTCTCGCTCTCTGTACTGACGACATCTCTCTCTGTACTGACGTCATATCTCTCTTTCTCTCTGTACTGACGTCATATCTCCTCTCGCTCTCTGTACTGTCATATCTCTCTTTATCTCTGTACTGACGACATCTCTCTCTGTACTGACGTCATATCTTTCTTTCTCTCTGTACTGACGTCATATCTCCTCTCGCTCTCTGTACTGACAACATCTCTCTGTACTGACGTCATATCTCCTCTCTCTCTCTCTGGTTTTCTCTAGAATTATTTGGAAGTTATGATTGCTTTACCAAACTCCTAAACAATAAATAATTACGCAGAATGTTTCTTTTCATCCTATTGTTTTGGAGCAAATATTAAATAAGAGGATTGCGAGGATGATTAAGTGAAAAGCACTTGCACGGAAATTCTTCATCGGTATAATTTATAGGTCTAAATCCGGTGTGTCCCGCCCCTTTTCCAAAGTTTGCTTTTGCATCATATTTTTAAACCTCTTTTATCACATCAGTGATTATCTTACTTAAACCTCCAGCCCAACCTAGTATCTGCGTCGAGATGGCCGCACATCTAGCCAACGCGCTCGTGATGCAGATCACGTGAGGTTTGAGCGATGTACGGATTAGTCGCTACGAAGAAGTACATTAAGGAGGAAGGTTTTGCGTGTCAGAGTTTCTATGGCTTAACCTGCTTTGAAAACTTGAAAGACAAAAAAAAAACAACAAACAACAAACAATATAACCCTACAGCGACATTATTTTATCTCTAAATAAAAGAGCGATGCCACTTATTTCCGAACTTCGTCGAGGTTACACGAAGCCAAGCAATGGAGATGGTAATAAATAGAGAGGCCGCCGTTTGATATTTTAGCGAGCGAGGAAAGCGCTCCACTGGTCCCTATTAAGCTTCGTGTGACGAAATCGGTGGCGAGTGTTTACTGTGACCACCGGAAATAGAACTATTCCCTAACCGTCTGTTCAGATGAAAAACGACGAGAACCGAGCACGCTTCTCCGTCATGTGGTTTTACATTTCTCTTGGAGACGAAAAAGTTGGTGGAAATGATGGCAAAGGGCAGCCAGCACCGCGTCCAGACATTCTTGAATACGTTCCGCTGCCTAGCATCTCTCACTGTATAGCGTGACGACGGCTGCTGAGATCTAAACGCACCCGGCGTGAACCCGGAACGGGTTTTAGCTGGCGAGGGATCAATAAAAGCCACTAAATGTCTTCAAAGCGATGAAAACCAACAACAACAACAACAACAACAAAATACAAAGGTACTGATGGCATCGCTGAGGTTGGCGCTGAGCCTGGACAGAAGAGGCAGACCACGTCTAAATCTTTTCTCATGTGAGACTACAAACAAGAGCTTGGAGGCTTCGATCACGTGAGATCCAGTGGTAGTTTCTTTTGAGAGGCAGCGCCACGCATCTAAGTAAAGTTGTTCGCGCGCGAAGCTAGAAAACTTTCAATATAGTCATGTCAGTTTCTAGAAACAAACTCATCCCTTTAAACTCCCCATCCAGGTGTTCTTAGACCAAACGCCTTTAGCATTTTACCAATAATCGCCTCTGGTGTTTAGTCAGGGCTGAGGTTTCTACCGCTGTCACGCACCGGCTCGGTTTGTGACGGTTTTCCGAATATTTCGATTTTTTTTTTTCCGCTTCGAACCAGAATAGTTCTACCAGGCTACAGGTACTTCCGTGCCAGTCGTCATGCCCCCCTTCCCTTTTGTTTGGTTAGCTATTTAATAATAGTCTTGTTAACTCTTTAAATGCATTATTACGGTCTTTTATCACCAGCTTGATTGTTTAATTTCTTTCTGTAGGTACTATTTATAGCCCTTTTTTTCTTTCTGTTTGCTTGTTGTCGTCATCGGAGTTTTTTGTAAAGGCGTTCACGACCGCCGGCGCCTATCCCGATGACGCAATCCTATATATATATTCTTTTGCCTGTTGACTCGACTTAGAACAGAGATCGAGATAAATCCAGGATAGAAGACACAAGTCCTGACGAACCACGTGAGTTAGGTAAGTTTTCAAAGTATATCGCGCAAGGTCAATCAGTCGCTGTTAGAGATTTATAGCAAATCGAATCCGCTAGGGGATGGGGAGGGAGAGAAAACAAGGAATGATTGATATTGATTTCTGAGCGACCTTATCAAATGCTGGGCTAGTGAAACTAGCCTGGTGAGGCGATTTAACCAACCGTAAAAGATGCCTTTGAACCGAGATGGACTTGCAAAACCATTGTCAACAGAACGCGTGGTGACGGACTTTTCAGTGCTGCTGATCAGACTTCGTTCCCATAAAATTTCAGAACAATGGCGGCGAGGAAGCGCGGATATAGATATCTCAGCTGGCGAAGATCAAACGAGTTGCGTAACAGTTCCCCCCCCGAAATGAAAAGTATTTAATATACCCGATCATCCAACTGACTCTTCACTTGGTAAGTTAGTAAACAGTGCACCAAGGTAGACTGGCGTGGTTCGCGCATGCGTTGTGAACGTCTCACTAGGCAGTCAGTGACGTGGCACCGAGTTGTTGGTTGACCGCACTGGACGACCTGCACAGGCCCCTGCTTCTATCTAACCAGAAAAAAAATGACTTTGAAATCCATGCTCGTGAACTAACCGCGTCTGTGTAGGCTACTCCACTGGTGCGACTAATCTTAGCGGCGCAGGCGTGGCTAAGTACGGCGGGTTAGATCTCTGTGTTGGCCGATTGGCGATCGACGCAGTGTTATTAGACTAATCCTCCTTTTATGACGTCACTTCCCGCGCCTGCGCAGACACCAAACCCTAGCGACTCGGCAGGCCAGTCCTGAAGTCTTTAACTTTACCGACAAATACCCTGGAGAGTTACCGTGGCAGGGGTTGGTGATCGAAAAGTCGTCTGTGACATTTGGAGACAAGTGGGGGGGGGTAGTGAATGTTGTGGAAACACCCACAACAAAGTAGATAGGACTTCCCGCCTAGTTGATGAGTGAAGCACTTTTACTTATTGCCCGAACTTTCAGGTGCAAGAGTCGCCCGTCAGAATTACTACGACCCTTTGTTTCTAAAGATCATCTGTTTGTTTGTTACTAATTAGTATTCCTTTGTGAAGCGCCATCGTTTCTTTCGGTCGTCTTAAGTGGAACCGTTTTTATGCCGTCATACAGAAAAAAAATGGCCGCGATAAGAAAATGTAGCCAGCCAGGCCCCGGGGACTCCCTCCATTTCAATTAAAAAATGTAATTATCTTTGTTAATCCACTTCTTTGTACGCACACCCAAACGAACAACAGGATCCCACCGGTCCCGGAAAGCACTTCCGGCACAGCAGTCATCGCTCACATGCCCCCAGCCTCATCTAATACACGAACTTTTTTTTTTTTTTTTTCCCTTGATTTTGAAATCCTGGAATTTGTTTAGATCTATCAATTCCGGCACAGTTAAATATACTAGGGGCGTTGTTCAATTGAAATCCGGAGCCCGGATGGCATTGGAATGATGTTATTTCAGTTGGGCTTCATCTGAACGTCCATCTCCCGGTTTAATTACGTATAAGACAGTTGTTCTTCTTGTGGACCCAATTTAAAAAAACAAAAAAAAAAGCAACAAACAAATTAATTTGAAGCAATTGAAACAGTTAGTTCTAGAGCTTTAACTTGTTTTCGTCGTCGCCGTTTTAGACCGAACGGGATTTGACATAATATTTAACTTCCTTGAAAATGGTACATGGAAATGACCATGAAGTATATACCGGGAAATTACTACCCTGCTGATGTCCGTTTTTTTAAAAAATTTTTTTACAGCTTCCAACCGCTTCATCTCCGCCAGCCGCCCACAAACTCGCCAGTTCCTCGACGGCTGGTTTTCGCAAAGACACTGATCTAGACGTTCTAAGTGGACATGAGCCGAACAACCTCCATCACGCTTGGCTTCTACGGTCGCGGCAGCTTTGTTTCAAATAGCAAAACGACCGGCTCCTGTCGCCATCGATTTTAGATGCTAAATTCGGAACGGTCCTCGCATGCTGGAAGATTTTTCAAAAGCGAACTGCATTTCCAAGTTCGGGTGCTTTGCGCATAAATCAACCGGCTCTCGGTGTGAGGTTCAGTTCGCCAAACAATGCCGTCGGAGTACTTTGTTGTGAATTGACGATTCGCGTTTTTATCCCCCTTGGGAGTTCCTGAAAATGAATTGTAATCCCATCCGGACCACGGACTTTGTAGAAGGTTTCCAAATATCTGATTAATCGAAGCATGAAGTTAATCTTTTATTTTATTGTACTGTCGTTTCCTTTTAGCCCTAGGAAAATGCCCCCCACTTAGTAAACAAAAATAGTAGTAATAATAATAATAAAAAAAATACAAATTATATTTTTTTTGAAAATTAGCTAAAGGGTTTTACAGCGTTGGTTGCACCCAACGGCGATCTGGCGGGCAAGGGGTGAACCAAATCAGTCGATTGAAGGAATCTTTCACCCCTGTAAGCACAAACAGCAAGAAGGGGCAAGCCCTCGGCGCGGGGAAGACCATAACGTTGTCATCGAAGCCCTAGGTGAAACGAAATTCCAACCGGACCCATGAAACGAATCCGGATAAACATGACGGGTCTTCTGTCAGGTGTGAATGAGCAGAAACAAATGTAAAATAAACAAAAGTAATCGTGAATAAATAAATAAATAAATAAGTTTTTTTTTAAAAAAAGCACTCAATATGGAAGTGATTTTGTTTAAATGCGTTATATTTTAAACCGAGTTTTCATAGTTTTGTCAGCAAAGGGGTCAACAGAACTTCGGTAACTCCTCGCTCGCTTGCGTGGGTGAGTGGTCTGATTGCTTCACAGAAATCACAGGTGTGTGTGTAAGGTTTTCTCTCAGCTAGGGTCAAGTTCATATGCTTGATAGTTGGACGGAAGAACAGAATATTTTGTTTGCGCTTCCTGTGTCGCCTCCGTGAAGAAAGAGCGGGTTATGTGCCCCCACTCTTCCGGACCGTAGAGCCCCCCCTGGCGGCTGATCTGTCCAGAGTGGCATTTCTCACTCAGACGCATGGTGTGCGGCTATTTCGCCTCGCTCCGAAAAATTTCTACGAAACTATTTGTCGTCAGCACCGGGGTCGAACAGAGCGCGAGGAATATGCCAACCGGGGTAAGTCCCTCGCGATCAATATGGCCGCCATGGAAACAGCTTCTGCGCAGCCTCTGTTTGGTGACTACTTGTCGCTATGGACTGTGGCCGCCTATCCCTCATCAGTGTGTTTGACTTGCCAGTTGCTTTTGCCCCGGTCGTTGTAAATCAGATCGAACGTTTCCCTGATGAAATGGGGCATCTGTTTGTTTCGCTTGAAACGACTCGAGCACGTTTATTAGCCGAGCATAATTCTACTC